>JAJOZX010001623.1:20000-752500 GCA_023014485.1 Bathynomus jamesi
CCATCGCAAAAACCGTAGACATATACCATATCTGCATATTCGGCATGTGTGAAGGTGTGCGGCATTCTTAACACTGCTTCAAATACCAAACAATGCCACTCACAACAGTCAGCTGTCGATTGGCTTATGTTACATGCTTACATTACAGCTTACATGGTTCAAGGTTATAGGGGAGGGAAGGGGGAGGAAGAGCTACGCGCGCATCAGATTGAAACAGCTCTATCTCCGTTACCATTCAGAATTAGACACATGTTCATATGAACTTTTTTTTCTCACAATGACCTATACTATCACCTCCCGAAGTATTGACCTTTCCTCCTGAAACACCCTGTGTGTGCGTGTGTTTGTGTGTGTGTGTGTTATAGAATGACGCCCCTTTCCCGAAGGGGGCGTATCGCCTGTATCCAGTGCGAGCGATGCGAATAATGCCAAACCCTCAAAGCGTGAGACCAGTGCGCATGCGCGAGACTCAAAGGTATAAAATTCCGGGTCGAGCCGCACCCTGGATGATTCTTTTACTTGGGACAACCCATGCTATACACATAAACCCGTTGCCGTTACGCCAGATCATTTACTCCCATTATTTATCATCATAAAGTGTTATGTAAGCTGATCACCCATCATTCATCCCTTCAAACGGCTTACCAAGCCAAGTATCGATGCTATCCTAATGCCCGAGCTATTATAAAAGGCTACCCAGATACCCCAAGGCCAGTGGATTCGAACCCCGCCCACAAATTGGCGTTCCACCAAACACACACACCGCCACTATCAATCTAAAAAAAAAATATATATAGATATATATATGATGAATAAAACCACGAAGGAAAGGAAACACAAAATGGTGCTCAAGCGCTTTCGTCTAATGACATCCTCAGGAACACTGAAGTACATAAAAAGGTTAAGCCTATATATAGGTTACAGAAAGAAAAAAAGAAAAAATAAATAACATACATACACACACACATATATATATATATTATATATATATATATATATATATATATATATATATACATATCTATATATACAAATACATACATACATACATACATACATACATACATACATATATATACAATAAACAGAGAAGTAAAAAAAAAATTTAAAATTAAAACCTTAAAGGATTACCAGTGAGGCGTACAGATTTGTAAGGAAAAATATCGATTTTTAGCACAAGATCAAATGGATTATAAAAATACAAATTTATACTGGAACTCTGCCCGGGTTTTAACACACTGCTGCCTATGGTCAGGTTTCGATATATATAAAAAAATAAAATGCAAATTAAAAGTTAATCGATTTTTAGCACAAGATCAAATGGATTATAAAAATACAAATTTATACTGGAACTCTGCCCGGGTTTTAACACACTGACTGCTGCCTATGGTCAGGTTTCGATATATATAAAAAAAATAAAATGCAAATTAAAAGTTAATAAAGTAGAAGACAAGTTTACCAAAGATTTAATGTTTTACCCTTCTTATCTAAATCTGTTTTAAAGGAATTCAAAATAACAGGATCGAGTTGAAAAAGACCTTTGCTTATGTTGAAGTTATTTGAAAGTTGGATAATGGCAGACTCAAGAATATTTCTATTAACAATGTTGCTAGAATGGAATAAAACTGAAGCATTATTCCAATCAATACAGTGGGCTAACTCTGACAAATGGACAAAAAGGGCACTGGACAACTGTCTGTTCTAACGGAATATTGATGCTGTTTTATACGTGTGTGCAAATCCTTTCCCGTCTGACCTATGTAAAAGGAATCACATTGTTTACAACCAATTTTATAGATAATGCCTGAATTATTGGTAGGGCTATTTTTTACTATGATATTTTTCACAATATTGTTATATGAAAATACTACATTAATATCCAAAAGTTTAAGTACATTAGCAATGCCTAAAAAGCCCGAGAAAAATGGAAGTACTAAAATATTTTTTGACAAAGTACGAGTGTTAATATTGACACGATAGAAAGTTCGTTTTGCTTTGTTGAGACAAGATTCCATAAACGCAGATGGATAACACAAATCATTTCTAATACCGTTGATTTTTTCCAATTCGGCATCGATGTATTCCGGACTGGCGATCCTAAGGGCGCGGAGAAACATTGATGAAAATATGGCCTTCTTAGTGGGGGTATCATGTCCCGAGTAAAAGTGTACGTAGGACAAATTGTTTGTCGTTTTTTCGATAGATACTAAACTTAAAACCTGGGCTTTCCTATGTACACGCACATCCAAAAATGGATTGAATTGTCTTGCTCAACTTCTAAAGTAACTTAATGGAGGGGACTTGATCATTTAACTGAAGGAGGAAGCTATCCAGGTCACGATTCATGGGCCAGATACACAAAATATCGTCGACGTACCGCAACCAAGGGATGCCAACCCCCAGGATTCTCGGAATATAGGTAATTTCGAAAAACTCCATATAAATATTGGAGAGGAAGAACCCGCAGGATGACGTCATCAAATCATTTAATAGTGGCTTGAAACGCCTTCTCAAAGATCATAAGGACTTAATTCCGCTTTTCATGTCCACTTCACCTGCTCTGCCCTACCTTACGGTCTTATTAAAACCACAAACCTGGTAACCCTATGCGCCCTATTATTAGCTCGGTGAGCTCTATTACTTATAAACTCTCCAAATGGCTTGTCAAAGTCTTGTCCCCCATTCTCGGAACTATCTCTGATTCACATGTAAAAAATTCCATGGATCTTACGGAAAAATTGAATAATGCACGTACTGAAACTAACGATAAATTGATCAGTTTTGATGTTTGTTCATTGTTTACAAAAGTGCCGATTGACGATATGCTTGACTTTCTCTCCCAAGAATTACATAAGTATGACCTGCCACTACCTTCACACATTGTTTTGGAACTCATTAAGCTTTGCATCAAAGACTGTAAATTCACTTTCAATAACGAGTATTATCAACAAGTTTTTGGGATGGCTATGGGCAACCCCTTATCGCCCCTCCTCTCCAATATTTATATGGAGTTTTTCGAAATTACCTATATTCCGAGAATCCTGGGGGTTGGCATCCCTTGGTTGCGGTACGTCGACGATATTTTGTGTATCTGGCCCATGAATCGTGACCTGGATAGCTTCCTCCTTCAGTTAAATGATCAAGTCCCCTCCATTAAGTTTACTTTAGAAGTTGAGCAAGACAATTCAATCCCATTTTTGGATGTGCGTGTACATAGGGAAAGCCCAGGTTTTAAGTTTAGTATCTATCGAAAAACGACAAACAATTTGTCCTACGTACACTTTTACTCGGGACATGATACCCCCACTAAGAAGGCCATATTTTCATCAATGTTTCTCCGCGCCCTTAGGATCGCCAGTCCGGAATACATCGATGCCGAATTGGAAAAAATCAACGGTATTGGAAATGATTTGTGTTATCCATCTGCGTTTATGGAATCTTGTCTCAACAAGGCAAAACGAACTTTCTATCGTGTCAATATTAACACTCGTACTTTGTCAAAAAATATTTTAGTACTTCCATTTTTCCCGGGCTTTTTAGGCATTGCTAATGTACTTAAACTTTTGGATATTAATGTAGTATTTTCATATAACAATATTGTGAAAATTATCATAGTAAAAAATAGCCCTACCAATAATTCAGGCATTATCTATAAAATTGGTTGTAAACAATGTGATTCCTTTTACATAGGTCAGACGGGAAAGGATTTGCACACACGTATAAAACAGCATCAATATTCCGTTAGAACTGGACAGTTGTCCAGTGCCCTTTTTGTCCATTTGTCAGAGTTAGCCCACTGTATTGATTGGAATAATGCTTCAGTTTTATTCCATTCAAGCAACATTGTTAATAGAAATATTCTTGAGTCTGCCATTATCCAACTTTCAAATAACTTCAACATAAGCAAAGGTCTTTTTCAACTCGATCCTGTTATTTTGAATTCCTTTAAAACAGATTTAGATAAGAAGGGTAAAACATTAAATCTTTGGTAAACTTGTCTTCTACTTTATTACTTTTAATTTGCATTTTATTTTTTTTATATATATCGAAACCTGACCATAGGCAGCAGTGTGTTAAAACCCGGGCAGAGTTCCAGTATAATTTGTATTTTTATAATCCATTTGATCTTGTGCTAAAAATCGATTAACTTTTAATTTGCATTTTTTTTTTTTATATATATCGAAACCTGACCATAGGCAGCAGTGTGTTAAAACCCGGGCAGAGTTCCAGTATAAATTTGTATTTTTATAATCCATTTGATCTTGTGCTAAAAATCGATATTTTTCCTTACAAATCTGTACGCCTCACTGGTAATCCTTTAAGGTTTTAATTTTTAATTTTTTATTTTTACTTCTCTGTTTATTGTATATATATGTATGTATGTATGTATGTATGTATTTGTATATATAGATATGTATATATATATTATATATATATATATATATATATATATATATATATATATATATATGTGTGTGTGGTATGTATGTTATTTATTTTTTCTTTTTTTCTTTCTGTAACCTATATATAGGCTTAACCTTTTTATGTACTTCAGTGTTCCTGAGGATGTCATTAGACGAAAGCGCTTGAGCACCATTTTGTGTTTCCTTTCCCTCGTGGTTTTATTCATCATAAATATTTCACGTGTTACTTTCGTGAAATAATTTTCATATATATATATATATATATTAATATATATATATAATATATATATACGTGTGTATATATATATATATATGTATATATCGGGCTGGAGCCGGGCCTTCAGCTTCGAAGCCGAAGTCGGCCATTTAGAAAGTCAGGAACCCTATCATCTTTAGAACCGGGACCGGAAGACGAATTCCATAGTTAACCTATCCTAAATTAGTAAAAGTTAACTATTTTCGGTTATTAAATTAGTATTACTAATAAATAATAAAAAATATTAAAATAGTTAAATAAAAAATAAAACCCCATAAACTATACAAATAACCAAGTCTCGAAGCCGAAGCCGGCCATTTTCAAACTCTTGAAGCCGAAGCCTACAAAAGCCGGCCTCAACCCCTCAATTAGGCCTGGGCGATTAATCGAAAATGTCGATTCGGGTCGATTCAGTAAAAGAATCGAAACCCGACCCGACTTAGAGGTAAAAAATTTCGATTCTTCGATTCGCTAACTGTATCCTGTCGAGACGATAAACTGGCACTACCCCAAAACCATGGAATGTTGAAACCGTGGAATAACAATTGAAAAAAAATATATATATATATATATATATAATAACGTTATGAAATAGTTGGATATTTGAGAGATTACGCTTTTATAAAGATCTGAGTGCGCTCAATGCGTATGGTCAGCTTTTGATTTTGTGATGTCACAGAATCACGTGCGCGCGCCTTGCGGTGTAACAAGTTTGGACCAGTTCTTTGGGTTCAGTTGTTTATTACGCTTTTCAGTATGTTGTTGCTGGTGCATGTATGTTGTTATGTTGGTGCTGGTGCATGTAAATTGTAAAGTATAGGTGAGTGCAGTGCACAGTCGCAGTCGCAATCGAATCAAATTGAAAACAAGTGGCCGAATCGAATCGAAATAAAAATATCTGAATCGCACACCCTTACCCCTCATATATATATATATATATATATATATGTATAGAAACGACGTAAGTATAGAGGAGCTTTCTGCACACGAGGAAGAGAAATAACGAACAAATGAAAAATGAGGTGACCGCCCGGAATCGAACCCAGGATCTTCCGATTGCCGGTCAGATATGCTATCCACTACACCACGGGCCTCGATCAGTCAGATGTCGTAATTCTCATACATAGGGCAGAAACCAATGCCCTGAGAGGCACCCTCGCAAATCGTGAATATGTACACTGCTTACAAGAAGTCTCGCGTCTCTGTCTCGTCCCAAGCTAGTCTTTTAGGTATAAAATGGCGGTCCTTATGGCAGCGGAGGTGTGTTTCGGATTGGTGCACATAATTGCTCTAACCCCATCAATGACGTCCACATTATCATTGTGTTGATCACTCTATCTATTTATATATAGAGACATACTGTATATAGATATATATAGAGTATGCAGGGGATAACGTGTCTCAGTCCCAGCTATGGTAGTTGTCTTACAATTAACAGTCCCAAGTGCAAGTTACGTTAACACCTCCACATAAACTACCCTGGACTAAAATAACATACGTGAAGCCCTTACCCACAAACCATTTAAAAGGTGTGATTTAAAAACTCTCTCTCTCTCTCTCTCTCTCTCTCTCTCTCTCTCTCTCTCTCTCTCTCCTCTCTCTCTCTCTCTCTCTCTCTCTCTCTCTCTCTCTCTCTCTCTCTGATCACACCGCATAGTAATGTAAATGTATCCATATAACGTTAATAATAATCGAAACTCGAGAAAATATACTCTCTGCCTTCCGCTCTACTCCAAATCCTTTTCTCTTAGTGACCTCTTAATACAAACTAATCTATCATATTTTGCGACTTTTTAACTCTGGTAGGATTCAATTCCATTCATATAGTGTAAGAGATACTTAAATTCATGTGTGCATTATGCCATATGATGTGCGTAATAAATAATCATTTTTGAATAGTTGGAGCGTTGAAGGTCATCTGTAATAATCTATAGACTATCCCTGAAGCCCACTCTCAACACTTAAATTCCCCTAAGACACAGGCGTCTTCAAGTAACATGAATGCGTAGAGATCTAAGGTGTTAGATTCCATATTATGTAATTTATGTGCTAGGTTTAAGAACGCTGGCATTGAAGGATGGAAGGAAGGGACAGTAAAAGCGATAATAGGTTTAATGAAGGAAGTGGAATGAGGATGGAGGTAAGCGTTGCTATTTCGAAGGAAACGAGGTTGGGTGGGGAATTACGAAGGGAGGAGGAAATGCTAAACACAAACAAATATTTATTTTAATGCCCTAGACCTAGAAAGACAAAGAGCAAAATACCTTAAACTAACAATGAATTGACAGAAACAGAAGAGTCTGGTCTTAGACGCACTGATAGGTTTAACGTATGTGGCTAGAGGCCGCCACTCAGAATTACCACTACTACCTAAGTCATAATAAGGTTATTTACTATGACAGAGTAGTCATGAGTAGTTATGGAAATAAAATGTGATTATACTGTTGATGGCTAACTATATTCAGTTGGGATATAAACTATTGCTGACAATCTTTGGATCCTTGGCTTTTAAGACGAATTTTTTATGCATATGTTCAACAAAATAGGAAATTGGCTGATTATTATTACCATTCGAAGGGTTGGTACCCTTCACAACCGAAATCAATCAGAAGGGGTGCATGGTATCCTCATTTCTTTTATCGTCCCAGCACGCTTCACATAAGCCATTTACACAAAGCTGGAAAGGCCGTCTGTGCACCACGAGACGACCCAGGCAATGCAGGGAGCAATGGTGACATTGCATGAATATGATGTGCCAATAAGAGAAATATCAAGACGACTAGACGTTCATCGAAGCACTGTGGAACGGTGATTCATCAGTATGAAGCAGAAAACTCAATCGCTACTTTGCCGAGGTCTGGCCCTCTGCGTTCAAAACCTCAAGAGGAAGATGCTGCGATTGTTAATCATGCCAGAGAGCATCCGTTTGTCCAGCGACGCATATTTACAGACACCTGAACCTTCGTTGAAGCGCAAATACAGTGAACAACAGACTTCACGAGGCAGGGTATTTTTCTCGCCGTCCAGCTATATAACCTGCATTGACGATTGAGCATAAAGAGGCGCGGATGGATTTGCCTTGCAATACTTGCCGCAGGAGGAAGAATTCTGGAGAAAAGTTGTGTACTGTGACGAAAAAACATTTTCAACAGATAGTCATGGTTCCCTACATTGTTGGAGGCAGCGCGGAAAACGCTATGAAGAAGGAAATGTTTTCCCGAGCAAAGGTAGTGGTCACATCAATCTCGGTGTGTGGGCTGGATGTCTGGCTATGGTGTCGGAGAATTGACTAAGTAGATGGACGCTTTACTGGACAGCAATATTGCCAGATACTGGAGGAGTGCTGCTACCCAGTGTTCGTGCGTATCTGGTTCCAGCACCGGAACCATTTTACTTAATGGAAGATAACAGTCCATTCATAGGAGTAACGTTGTGAGAGCGTGGTACGAAGATCACCCAGAGATTATTAATCTAATTCTGCCACCACGTTCTCCTGATTTGATCCGATTGAAAACCTTTGGGCAATAATGATTAACGAATGGGAGCAACGCAATGAAAGAACATTTGAAGCACTTTTAGCTCACACGAGGAATAGGGAGAGCTTACGCCGAACACCAAACATTTCCTACAATCTGGCCTCTTCTATGCCACAACGATTGCAAGAAATTATTGATGCTGGAGGAAGCTATACGAAATACTGATGTTAAAGCCATGACGTAAATGTGTATCGAATATATATATTTATGTAATATAGAATTTTATTATATTTTTATGTTGACATCTATAAAAGTATATATTGTGACCATGAAAGAATTTTACTTATCCTTAGTTAGAATCTTTTCTTGCAATGTCTACGCTCGTGGAGATGATAATATATGCATTGTTGAAACAAACTATGAGAAGGTAATAGTTTTCAGGAAAAAAATAAAAACTGGCACATCGAGGTCATCACATGTTTATGGGAATTGTCATATGATATGCTACCATAAACTCTTATATACTACTATATACAGTATACTATATTACATAATAATTACGATGAACAAATCAAATGCAAATTTCTCTGATTCACGGCCCACCAGTCTTGCTTTAGACTAATGACTTTCATAAGATGGAATAGGTTTAACATAGTTCGTTTAATAGGTTACCACTTAAATCAATGGATAAACTATCTATTAGTGAGACGACCGGACTTTCTCGAAAATGCGAGCGCGTGAGAGGTTCACTGAGGAATTTGGTCATTAGATTCTTCACGTAGGATATATATCACAAACAACAATATTGACAACAATTCCCACAATTACTTAATATCAATAATTGCATTTGAGCAAATAATTTAGACCTGCGTCAAATAACTTAGGTATCATGCCATGATTTGGGATATTTGCCGAATTAGTCGTTCTCTATAGTCTACACTCTACAGTATATATTGAGACGGTATAATGTAATGCCCAGCTAATATTATGATGAGTAGGATTGCTCCATAACCATCCCAACATCCCGAAACTTGTTCCATTCTGCTCTTCATCATTTGTATTTTAAACACTAAAATGTAGCAGAAGTGACGTAAAATGGACGTCATTGATTGTGTTGGAGCAGTTATGTGCACCAATCTGAACACACCTCCGCTGCCATAAGGACCGCCCATTTTATACCTAACAGACTAACTTGGGACGAGACAGAAGCGTGAGACTTCTTGTAAGCACTGTACATTTAACTGCAATGACCACGCAGTATATTAATGTAGAACGACGTAAGTATAGAGGAGCGTTCTGCACACGAGGAAGAGAAATAACGAACAAATGAAAAATGAGGTGACCGCCCGGGAATCGAACCCAGGATCTTCGGAAGAATCCTGGGTTCGATTCCGGGCGGTCCTCATTTTTCATTTGTTCGTTATTTCTCTTCCTCGTGTGCAGAACGCTCCTCTATACTTACGTCGTTTCTATACATTAATATACTGCGTGGTCATTGCAGTTAAATGTACATATTCACGATTTGCGAGGGTGCCCTCTCAGGGAATTGGTTTCTGCCCTATGTATGAGAATTACGACTTCTAACTGATCGAGGCCCGTGGTGTAGTGGATAGCATATCTGACCGGCAATCGGAAGATCCTGGTTCGATTCCCGGGCGGTCACCTCATTTTCATTTGTTTTATTTCTCTTCCTCGTGTGCAGAACGCTCCTATATACTTACGTCGTTTCTATACATTAATATACTGCGTGGTCATTGCAGTTAAATGTGTATATATATATATATATATATATGTTACGTGTGATCGTGTGAAATGCGCATTTCATGAAAAACGTAATATTTTGCTTTCTTCATGAAATGCACAGGACGTTTGCCAATTTCATGAATTAAGCAAAAGTAATGCATTTTTTCATGAAATCGGCAAAGGATGACATGACAGTTACGTGACCAATTTCAGTTTGAGTTTTTCATGAAATCAGCAAAGAATGAAATAACAAAACAAAGTTTATTTCATACAGAAACAAAAGAGTTGTTCTTAAGCTAATCTGATGCATTTTTACAGGTATGACGAGGGTGGCATGAACTGTTACATAGGTTTCCAGCTTTTAGACAGGTTAATTGTACGCCCTTGACGATTGATTAGGTTAAATCGTGATATTTTCGTTAAAACCGAAAATATCACGACTTAGCCTAACCAATCGTCAAGGGCGTACGGTTGACCTAACCGGGCATTCAATAATTTCACCGTAGGTTTCGATATATAAATGTTACGCGTGATCGGTGAAATTGAATGCCCGGGTAGGTTAATTGAATGCCAGGTTAGGTCAACTGTACGCCCTTGAAGATTGGTCAAGGGCGTACTTAACGAAAATATCACGACTTAACCTAACCAATCATCAAGGGCGTATAGTTGACCTAATCGGGCATTCAATTAACCTAACCGGGTATTCAATAATTTTACTGTAGGTTTCGCTATACAGTATATATGTTACGCGTGATCGGTGAAATTGCGTATTTCATGAAAAACGCAATATTTGGCGTTTTTCATGAAATATGCAGGGTGTATAAAAAAACCTTGTTTTCGTTTGCTGTAAAAATAAATCTTATTAGCTCATTCTTTGCCTATTCCATGAAAAACACAAACTGAAATTGGTCACGTAACTGTCATTTCATCCTTTGCCGATTTCATGAAAAACGGGCACCAAAATTGCGTATTTCATGAAAAATGCATTACTTTTGCTTAATTCATGAAATTGGCAAACGCCCTGCGCAGTGTGCATTTCATGAAAAACGCAAAATATTGCCTTTCATGAAATGCGCAATTTCACTGATCACGCGTAACATACTGTATATACAGTATATATCAGACATTGGGTAATAGTAATAGTAATAGATTATTACAGGATTTTTCAAGTAATAGTAATAGTAATAGATCATAATTTTTTGGCTGTAATAGTAATAGAAGGCAAAGTAATAGATAATAGTCTGTTACTTTTCTATTGTAGTGGCAATGGACATATTGTGTGAACAAAGAACTGAAAAATGAACTAAATCTACTCTAAACTAAAATAAACGTGTATGTGAACTAATATTGTGGCAAATTTTTCCTTCAATAAAGTAAAATTTATCAAGACCTACAGTCTCTGAAATTGTAATGATTTAGGTGAAACAAATATTTGTTATTTGGCTGCCACTCAGCCTCATCCTGGATCCATGAGTGCAGAGCCCTCTGCTTCTCAGTCTTATCCTGGATCCTTGAATCTAGACACTGCTACATCGCTAGCTTAATACCATCTCACACAGGGTACCCACCAAGGGGCCTTGGTGAATCGGGATGCTGGGAATGCAGTCGGTAAATACCACTCTCTAGATGCTAATGTATTTTTGTGTTTCCTGGATGTCTCTAAAGCATTTGATCGTGTTAATCATGACAAATTATTCATGAAACTTGTAAATTATAATGTACCTGGTTACTTGGTCCGTATATTAATATTCTGGTATAATCACCAGACAATGATTATAAGATGGGGTGGGGTTAATTCAGAGCCATTCTATGTGACCAATGGTGTCAGGCAGGGAGGGATATTATCCCCCCTACTTATTCAATGTTTATATTGATAACCTATCTGTTGTGCTGAACACCTGTAAAATTGGCTGCTATATTGGTACAATGATTATTAATCATCTGATTTATGCAGATGATCTAGTTCTTATTTCTTCATCTGTAAAAGGGTTCAACACACTTTTGAAGGTGCGTGAAAAGTATGGGAAAGATAACGACATAAAATATAATCCTGATAAAAGTCATGTTATGATTATGAGGACCAAAAAGGACTACAAGTATATAAAATTTCCTGAATTTCAATTGAATGGTATGGTGCTGTCAGAAATAACCCAGACTAAGTATCTTGGCTACATACTAACGGATAGTCTTTCAGATGACTGTGATATTCTAAGGCAATGTAGACAATTATATGCTCAGGGAAATACTTTGGTTAGAAAATTTCTCGTGTACATTAGATGTAAAGTTGATTTTGTTCAAAACTTTTTGTACTCCAACGTATACAGCTCATTTGTGGTGGAACTACAGGATGTGTAATTTGAGGAAATTATATGTTTTATATAATAATATTTTTAGGAGTTTATTAAGGACTCCAAGATTTGCAAATGGTGCTCCTTCTAGTGTCAGTATGCTGTCTGTTTGTAGTCAATAAGGTGCCTAACTGTGCCAGTGTCATTCGCAATTTTGTATTTAGATTTATCGCTAGGCTTGGTGAGTCAGTTAATAAGATAATAGAATCCATGGTTAGTGGACTAGTCTCCGATATTTTTATAAATCTCAAATCTGGAAGCATTGGCGTAAGCAATTGTATGTTCATTTTACCCAGTGATTCACTGGCCTACTTAGTCAGTGCTCCAGACAACTATCTTTTTAATCTTCTATAGACCTCTTGTATAATGTTTGTACCTGTTGAGTCTGAAATAAAGTGTTTGTTTGTTTGTTTGTTTAACACACTGCTTCTAATTGCATTGAAATAGACATAAAGATCCTTTTCAAATGAGTGAAGTACCCCACAACTGTCCCCACATGTAATAGTAATAGATGAAAATTAAAGTAATAGTAATAGAAGGAATCAAAAGTAATAGTAATAGTAATAGAAACCCAGTAATAGACCCCATGTCTGGTATACATATCTCGGTTTAAGCATAAATTTTCCGGTTATATCTAAGAGATCTATCTGTTTCGCTACATACTTTACAGACCTTGACCAGTGAAGACGTGTGTTTTGCTTTATGTGAACCTCTCCTAAACATGGCGGTATCAGAAGAGCATATCAGGCATATAATGCTTTACGAGTTCAAAAAAGGGAATAGTGCTACTGAATCAACGCGAAACATTCAGGACGTTTATGGCAACGATATTCTGCATGTGAGGAAATGTCAAAGATGGTTTCAAAAGTTTAGGAATGGTGACTGCTGTTTGACAGATGCAATACGCTCTGGACGCCCTGCTGAGTTTGATGATGACCTGCTGTTAGCCGTACTTGAAGAAGACTGTTCAACATCTGTCGAAGAATTGTCCCAGAAACTCAATTCATCCCCGTCCACCATCCATCGACATTTGCAACAACTCGGGAAAGTGCCTAAGTTAGGAAAATGGGTGCCACATGAATTGTCGGTCGACAATCTGAGAGTGCGGGTAAACATTAGCATAGCTCTTCATTCCCATGAACTCCAAGATCCGTTTTTGCACCGTTTAGTGACTGGTGATGAAAAGTCGATACTGTACTAGAATGTTAAGCGCCGTCGACAGTGGGTTTGTGCCGGAGAACAGCGACACCATAGCCAAAACCAAATCTTCACCCTCGGAAGGTGTTGCTTAGTGTTTGGTGGGATAAAGGTGGTGTAATACACTTTGAAACCTTACCACACAACCAAACGATCACCGCTCAAGTCTACTGTCAACAACTGGATCGCTTGAACACTGCACTAAAAGAAAAGAGACCTTCTTTGGTTAATCGGAAAGGAATCGTGTTCCACCACGACAACGCACGTCCTCATACCGCTCGGATCACTTCTGCAAAAATTGAGGAGCTTGGTTTGGAAATACTTCCACATCCTCCATATTCTCCAGACCTTGCTCCTTCAGATTATTATCTCTTCAGGAGTCTGCAAAACTATCTTGACGAGAAACAGTATACTTCTTTAGATGACCTGCACACCAGTCTTTGTACGTTTTTTGCCTCAAAACCGCCTGAATTTTATAAACATGGCATTGAAAAGCTTGTAGGACGTTGGCAGAGTGTCATTGATTCCGATGGAAAATATATACTAGATTAAAAAGTTTCAGTCGAGTTTTTTTTTGTCCTTCAAATTCCGATCTAAAAAACGACATTACTTATGGGATGACCTGATATATATATATTAGTGGTGGACCGGATGTCAGTTTTTCAACATCTGCGGATGCGGATGCAGATTTTTTATTTCAATATCCGCAGATGCGAATATTTAGTTAATCTATCAATATCATATAGAATTATGAATATATGACATAATTTTTCAAATTTCGTGATATTATTATTATGGCAGGCAATGCATAAGAATTAAAATTAATATTAATGTTTTCATTATGATAAAAATAATAACTTTCTCAAGAGTTTCAGCCACAGAAAATTCAATGAAACAAGTTTCATTCAATTTTCTGTGTTACCAGGTATTTATATTTTGAGGTTTATATATTTGCTTGTTCATTAATAATTTTAATACTTTACATGAAATGTGCATGACTGGGTTTTATAAGCTACTTTATAAGCTAATTTAATTGTAAATTGCATAATTTATTAGAGGTAATATCCGCATAACATCCGCAGTCAGAAGTGTGGATGCGGATGTTAAAAATGATACGGATATCCGGTCCAGCACTAATATATATATATATATATATATATATATATTAGTGATGTAGGTCACATCCGCATCCGCGGAACATCCGCACATTTTCTCGCATCCGCACCCGCATCCGCACTTTGGACTGCGGATGTGTGCGGATGTGGACCGTTGAGATAAAATGTCATTAATAAGCGGAAATTATCAAATTCTACTATATTAATAGAACTAGTTCATTGTGCGCAAAAGTGATGCAAGCGACAAGACGAGAGGCTGTTCTTGTATGAAGTTACTCTCTTGCAACCTACTTAGATCCACGTTACAAAGCTAAGTTATTTTCACCTAGTACATTAGAACGAGTTAAATCATCACTTGGCAAAGCAGTTGAAGAGCTTCAATCTCTTGAATCTGTCGCTTCGCCACCCACCAAAAGAATAAAAGTTTCAGTGACAGAACCAACACCTTCAACAAGCAAATCTATCACAGAATCTGTCTCTCAGTTCCTTGAGTCAAGCAGCAATGACGAGACCTACGCGATGTCAAAAGATGTAGTAAAAATGATCGAGAGCTATCACCAAGAAAAACGCCTGGCTGCATGTGACAATCCTATTAGTTGGTGGAAAAATACGCAGAATATCTATCCATACTTGAGTAAACTTGCAAGGAAACATTTAGCCTGTCCTCCAACAAACGTACCAAGCGAGAGATTATTTAGCAGTGCTGGATTAATATATGATGAAAAGAGAAACAGACTGGCAGCAGAAAAGGCAGAAAAATTAATGTTCCTTAAGCATAACCTTCCTATAATTAAGTTTGAACATTAAACGATGAACATCTTAGTTTACTTTATTTTAATTACTCATTTATAAATATGCCTAATAAAACTTTAAACTTAATATAAATAGTTATCAAGCTAATTAAAGATCTCTTTCTATAAGGGTGGAGGATTGGGGAAAGAGGTCGGTGGGGTGCATTTGAGTTGGGTTCACGTCCCGCATCCTGGTAACACAATTATGGTTTCTAATTGTGGCTGAAACTCAACAAAATATAACGAATTTATTTGCAGACGAATTCACTAATTGATTTCTATATTAGTTAGATGCTTGATATTATTTTATATGTTCAGAGAAAAGTACAGCAATTATTGTACAATTAATCAATTATACTACATTATAGCTACAGCTCTCTCTATATAATAACTTATTATATACGTTAAACACAACAAATCTCGAATATATCCTAAAAAATAACGAAAATGTAGACATCCGCATCCGCATATGTTGAAATCAAACATCCTCATCCGCATCCGCATCCGCGGATGTGAAAAAAATTGGAGAACGCTTCTTACGGGACTGTATCGTCCCGACTGTAAAGTTCGGTGGAGGTTCTGTGATGGTATGGGGCTGTTTCAGCTGGATGGGACTTGGTCCGTTAGTTGTCGTGCCGGAAACCATGAAGTCCAAGACGTATCTGGATATTTTGGATAATTCTGCGCTCCCTGTGCCCAACTACTCGTCTCCGCGCGATATATAAATGGCGGAGATTTCAAAGAAGAATTCCTGTTTTGTCATGCTCTCGAATCTACTACTAGAGGAGAAGACATTTTCTTAAGCGGTCTCTAAATTTTTCAAAACGAGGGACTGAATTGGGACAATGTGTGTGCTTGCACAACGGATGGAGCACCGCGATACTTGGCAAACATTCGGGATTTCTAGCAAAAGTGAAGGAAGCGAGCCCCGATTCAAAGCATCTTCATTGCATGATTTACCGATATGCTCTGGCATCTAATCAAAACACTCCCACCAGAACTAAGATTAGTTCTTGATGATGTTGCTCATATGGTAAATGCTATCAAGTCTAATGCCCTCAATGCTCGCCAGTAGTATAGCCTCAAAAGGGAGAGTGCAGGAATGTTGCAGGTTATTATGTAATGTTGCAAAGGGGTTGTTGCAAAGGGGTGGGGTTGTTGCAAAGGGGGGTGGGGGAAAGGGGCGGGGAAACTTGGAGGCGGCGTTATCCCCAAGAGAAAGGAGGAGGAGGAGGAGAGAAAGGAGGAGAGTGTTCACCTGGCAGAGCCAAGTGCACACTAAGACTTCCAGCCGAGTTGGCGTTGTTTTATAGGCTCCTAATCAGCCAGAATCAGCCAGTTGGCTGAGCCAAGGTGAGAGAGACGCCTGAAGGAGAGAGAGAGACAGCTGAAGGAGAGAGAGCTGAAGAAGAGAGAGATGCCTGTAGGAGGGAGAGACGCCTGAAGGAGAGAGGATAGGTACACATGCAGGAGTACACATGCTGGAGGTACACACATACGTATACATGCAGGAGTACACATGCAGTAGGTACACATGCTGGAGGTACACACATACGCACACATGCAGGAGTACACATGCTGGATGTACACATGCAGTACACATGCTGGAGGCAAACATGCAGGAGAGAGAGAGAGAGAGAGAGAGACACCTGAAGGAGGAAGATACATGCAGGAGAGAGAGAGAGACACCTGAAGGAGGGAGAGAGACACCTGAAGGACAGAGTGGAGTTCTCCCCCAATTTATTTTCGTTTCCCTAACCTAAGAGGCCACTAAGGGGTTTACCAAAGGGCCAGAAATAGGAGCAGAGCTCCTTACTCGGCCGGAGCCGAGGGGGGAATGGTTCTTCACCAGCTTCGCGATCTTTTATAATCCTCTATTCTGGCTGAGTTGCCAGATAGCGCAAGGTATTCCAGATAGCGCCATGTGTCCCATTAATCGTGTAACACATATATGACGGCTGTTATTCCAAATGTACTTGTATATATAATAAACTAATGAACCATATAAAATACCACAATATATATTTATATGGTTATTCAAGATTCAACCGTATAAAATAACACAAGCGCCTCTTTCATTACGCTTTAATAGAATTAACAAAGTTACCCTATTTCGTTAGACAGAAAACGTTACCCAACGAATTATGAGAGCATCACCGAATTAAAACTTTTATGGGTAACTATATCGACATAAGCTTATTATTGTAACGTTTGCTCCCAATATAAATTTTCCTAAATAACAGTAAAACCAATTAATTTAATTATGAAACTTCATTTAAATAATTTACGATACAATTCCACCAAACGAGATGAAAACTTATGAAACATATAGCCTCATTCCTGCGACGAAAAAATGAAAAAATGACGAAAAATAAAGAAATTATTCATTTGGAATTGCCCAAGCCACTATAGCGGGGTCTGACGGAGAATATCTGTTCTTTTAAACATCTTATTTCTATCCAAAAGTTACCCAAAACATAATCCGATAGTGTATAACGTTGCAGTACTCGCTTGAAGAAAGGAGAGGTTGCAAAC
This sequence comes from Bathynomus jamesi, assembly GCA_023014485.1. NCBI lineage: Eukaryota > Metazoa > Arthropoda > Malacostraca > Isopoda > Cirolanidae > Bathynomus > Bathynomus jamesi. Next base: position 37,886 of record JAJOZX010001623.1, read on the forward strand.
TCTACTTGAATAAATGTAATTACCTAAACTGCACGCGAAGGAGTTTAAATAGATCTAGCAAATAAAGCCTTTGAACAATGATTTCATGTTTCAGAAAGATTTACGCGTTAATAGAATTAGTAAAGTTACCCAATAAATAAATCGTTAGACAGAAATGATTTTATAAGGGATACCCAACTAATTATCCACCAATCAATAAATAATAGCAAACGTGAATAAAGAGTTCCAATTCAATGGGTAACTATATCGACATAAGCTTATTATTGTAACGTTTGCTCCCAATATAAATTTTCCTAAATAACAGTAAAACCAATTAATTTAATTATGAAACTTCATTTAAATAATTTACGATACAATTCCACCAAACGAGATGAAAACTTATGAAACATATAGCCTCATTCCTGCGACGAAAAAATGAAAAAATGACGAAAAATAAAGAAATTATTCATTTGGAATTGCCCAAGCCACTATAGCGGGGTCTGACGGAGAATATCTTCTTTTAAACATCTTATTTCTGTCCAAAGTTACCCAAAACATAATCCGATAGTGTATAACGTTGCAGTACTCGCTTGAAGAAAGGAGAGGTTGCAAACGCTACTTGAATAATGTAATTACCTAAACTGCACGCGAAGGAGTTTAAATAGATCTAGCAAATAAAGCCTTTGAACAATGATTTCATGTTTCAGAAAGATTTACGCGTTAATAGAATTAGTAAAGTTACCCAATAAATAAATCGTTAGACAGAAATGATTTTTATAAGGGATACCCAACTAATTATCCACCAATCAATAAATAATAGCAAACGTGAATAAAGAGTTCCAATTCAATGGGTAACTATATCGACATAAGCTTATTATTGTAACGTTTGCTCCCAATATAAATTTTCCTAAATAACAGTAAAACCAATTAATTTAATTATGAAACTTCATTTAAATAATTTACGATACAATTCCACCAAACGAGATGAAAACTTATGAAACATATAGCCTCATTCCTGCGACGAAAAATGAAAAAATGACGAAAAATAAAGAAATTATTCATTTGGAATTGCCCAAGCCACTATAGCGGGGTCGGACGGAGAATATCTGTTCTTTTAAACATCTTATTTCTGCTTATTAAATAACTTTTTAGACACTTGTTTTATTATAAATATTTAAGTCAGAATAACAGTGGGAAAAACGTCCGACCCCGCTATATATATATATATATATATATATATAATAAACAACTCATGCACGCACACACACACACACGATGAAAGGCAGAAGCTAAATCAGTTCGAATCGTGTCCCTAGAGACCTTTTTCGTTCGATTCGTGTCCCTAGAGACCTTTTTCGTTCGAATCGTGTCTCTAGGGACCTTTTTCGGGTCGATGGTTTAAGCGTTCGAGCAGAAATCACCACAGACTCAGATATTAATTTTATCATTGTTATTACTTCTACAAATATTTACGCGTATTTTGTATGGTGTCATATAGAAATATAATGATGAGATGCTTTTTTAAAATATAATTTGAAGCCAATTAAATTCTACTTATTAATAAATAACTTTTTACACAAACTACATCTTAACTGCAAACACCTTGCACATCAATTCTTATTATCATTATTATTATTATTTCTACAATGAAACGGGGTCGGCCGAAGAACGGGTGAGAGATCTCCCCCCCAATATATATATATATATAAATATATATATATATAAATTGAATTTACCGTGGTACACCATGTTTGGCAAACGCTTTAGTGGTGCAAGCCTCATTTACTGATGCATATTATATCTATCGGGCAAATAACTTTTAATTCAGTCACTGATTGACCCTCTAATACCGCAACAGCACAAATTATTGAGTAGAATGTTGTGTTCTATTACATCAAACAACTTACTCATACCCACTGCCATAATTTTCTTTTATCATAACTCAGCCGAGCAACTAAGCGACGTTGGATCTGAGTGGTAGTTGGATGGGGAGTCATCCACCGCAGCAGATAATTTACATTCGATAAATGTAATGAAATAATTAAATAAAATATGCATTTATTTTTATATCACGGATGGAGTCGATGTAGACAATGCAGGTCCTGAGCTTAAATTATCTAAAACCATAACAATACAAATTATCTCAATAGAATATTATGGTCTATTACATTATTACACCTTGCCCAGATCCATTACCAATAACCTCAATTTAGTAATAATAACAATTATCTCTCATACACTATATATATATATATATAATTATATATATATATATATATATATATATATAGAAAGAGAGCGAGTTTTGTTCAAATAAAGGAATCAATTTATAATGAAAAGGTACGACTTGGGATGTCATTCGATTACTGAGAGTTATTAGCAATGAAGTTCAGTAGAGATTACCCCATAGGACACGTAGGGTGCCCATTTATCTGCCAACCACTTTCTTTTATTATGTGTAATGACCACCTTAGACCTACAGTTTGAACCATCAACAGCCCGCGTCTTAACCACTAGGACACGTAGAATACCCGTTTGTCTGCCAACCACTTTCTTTTATTATGTGTAATGACCACCTTAGACCTACAGTTTAACGTTGAAACCGAATGTTATTTTTAAAATATAATTATGATATATTTCTTTATACCCTCTCGATTACATTAGTGACTAATGATGCGGGAAATTGAGTAAATGGAAATATTATTTTCTCGAAAACTATGGGTGATAGAAAACTTCTGAAACCATATTTGGAATCAATATCAAAAGTTCTATACGAATCACCAAATAATTTTCAAAGGAGAATAAGAGCATTAATTCTATTAGTGAAAATATAAAGATGCAATTACTCGTCCGTACCCGTTATAGCGGAATGGTACACGTCATAGCTCCACCCAGCTACATCGGCAGCCAATCACGACGAACATCTGGTCTTTTGGGCGGAGCTTGGCGAATGTGCATATAAAAGGGGATATTTTCAGTTGGGAGTAACAGTAGCTATTTTCGCATCAGTGAATAATCATTCCTCAACCATGGACCTGTACGTCTCCCAGACTTGTATGAAGAACGTGATACTGCAGCATTAACCACAATTAGTCTTTTCAATGCGGCTGATTGTGGCGAACTATTTTCGACGCAAACCGTAGAAGATATTTGCAGTGACGCTCCTTACAATCCGACGCAAGGGACTACCATAGAAATGTAAGTGTCCATAATTCGATTTTATATATATACGGAGAGTTGTAGTATTTCGTCAAATAGATACTAGTCAAAAATGTCAATCAATGTTATTTCCCCATCATGCTAAAATCGAAATTGGTAATCGAATCAAAGATATCTTCACATAATGGGATCTGTCTGTCTGTATACTCTGTATATGTTTTCATTATTCCTTTAAGGTCCGATGAGGATTTGACACGTGTTATACAATCTTTTGAAGGGAATACGGATGATATACTGATCAGTCAGCAGTGTCACACATCCTCCACCATGGACCTGTACGTCTCCCCAGACTTGTATGAAGAACGTGATACTGCAGCATTAACCACAATTAGTCTTTTCAATGCGACTGATTGTGGCGAACTATTTTCAACGCAGACCGTAGAAGATATTTGCAGTGACGCTCCTTACAACCCGACGCAAGGACTACCATAGAAATGTAAGTGTCTATAATTAGAATTTTATATATATATATATGGAGAGTTGTAGTATCTCGTCAAATAGATACTCGCCAAAAATGTCAATCAGTGTTATTTCCCCATTATGCTAAAATCGAAATTTTTATGGCGTTCACTCCTCGAACCAAAGATATCTTCACATAATGGGGATCTGTCTGTCTGTATACTCTGTATATGTTTTCATTATTCCTTTAAGGTCCGATGAGGATTTGACACGAGTTATACAATCTTTTGAAGGAATACGGATGATGTACTGTTCAGTCAACAATGTCAAATAATGTAAGTGTTTTTCGATCTTTTTGGGATAAGAAGACACAATATATTTTCATAAATTTATTAAATGAAAGAAATCAGTACAATAAACGAATATATACAAATATGAACAAAAACATTTAATATACAACGAGTACGTACAATTGGAAAACGGTTTTTTATCTGTCTGCATACCATTTCATCGTTTCGGTGAGTGTGACACGGGTCAAATAAATTTAAAAAATTTATAAATTCTTTATCATTTGACATATGCATGAGAAATGAGACACAGTACATTCCGCAAACATTAGTAAAATATCCCTGCATACGAAATGGGTTCCATACAACTTCGGGAATATGTAACTGAGCGAGAAATTTTACAATAATAGGGTCACTCCAGGGTTGAGTACCGAGTGAATCAAAATAGTACAGGCGCTGTCTATTTTTAAAATAGACAGCGATCCAGTGAATCCCTTCATTACCGATGATGTCTGTGTTCACAATAAGACTACCGCATTCTCGCGTACTTGGCAAACTCAATGTTTCATTCTTCGCAAACACGCCGATAAATTTGGAACGTGTGACTCGCTCCATTACTTTCTGAAGTGTATTAGCATCCATTTTAAAAGTCAGTGATAACGCTTCTAAATCTATCTACTTCTATTAGGGCTTGCGATTCGAGATATACTAGTACACTAATAGGAGCGCTATAGGCTTGGCGAATTCCAGCCGCACTGAGATGTTACCGCTCTGCTGTGGTGTTAAATGGGTATTTACGCTAGCAGATAAGTCAGGTGTAATGTCAAACGGATAAAGGTTAAATTGATCAATGAATTCTTCCTGCGTTACCCCATTACCAAGCTCATCACAATCACCTGCAATATGGGTCAGATTACTATAGGCTCTGGCACAAAGAGGTAACACAGCGTCTGATGAATAGTCCGTACCCATTTTCCACCCAAAGCAGTGCCATTAACGTATAGAGTTATATTTTTAAGTCCGAAATTCTCGAATTTAAAGGCACTCTTTTTATATTTTCCATTCACCGAAGCGTGGTCCTGCATGCCGATTAATATCCTTTTAGGAAGATTTCCCAGGGCAATGTTTTCTATCTGCTTCGATGCCAACCCTGCAGGAACCGTATATAGTTTGATCTGCACTCTGTTAATAGGATATTTCACTGTAGCGTTTAGTAAATTTTTCTCAATTTCTAGTTGTTTTGGTGAACTTAATTTCACTCGCCGTACGCGGAGGTATGTGTCCATAATGTGAACCACAACGGACTTTGCACCCTCTTCTTGATTCGCATCCAGATTTAAGCAGATCTCAGGACTCGTGCGGGTGAGCTTTATTTTCATATCCACCCCGTTCACAAGCAACTTCTCCTGGAAAGTGAAATCTGTGTGCAACCGTCCAAAACACTCGTATATTTTCTTTTTAGAATTTTTAAATTTGTCCTTTATACTATTTTCATCTTTAGTTTGATAATATCCCTCCGCACTTAAAAAGGTAGCCTTCGCTTCTTTGGAAAAGTTGAGGACATTTTCCAAATAGGCTCGTAGATGATAGTACCCCGTGCCTGCCGATATGTTGGTCTGATTTAAATATACGTCACACTGGTTGAATATGGCGTGCAGAAAGTTTGTTTCAGGGTATACAGCATATTTGTCATCGCAGGCCGTTCCATCAGAATGGGCTATACGTAGCTTAGCGTACATGTGCACACAGCTTGGATCAAAAAAGTAAGGACCTGAGCTGGGTATCACGAATTCTATAGGTGCACTCGGTGAACTAATTGTGTTTAAAGGGTTAATTGTAATAAAGTCACTGTGCTCAATAGAAACTTGGGTTGGCGGGAGCTCAAAAAAGGACAGCTCCGATTTACAGCATTGTGAACTACATGGGTGGATGAAGCGTGCCATGGCGAAATAGTGACTCCTCTCTCGACAAGTGGTAAACAAACTATGATTCATGAGATCAATATCCTTAGCTTATATCAGTCAAAAAAGTGGTCAACCATAGGTTTCATTCGCTTACAGCATTTCTTTTTTGATAGCCTTTTACGTTTAATACCACGTGACCCCTTCTTCTTCTTCCGGGGAGCCCTCTTCTTCTTCCCGCCACCACGCATTTTTCTCTTTGCATCTTTGATGATTTCGTTCCGTGTACGCTTTAAATGTTTTTTTAGAGCTTCTTTAGGTTTAGCCCCGGCCAATATGTCTTCTGCAGTGTTAAGGCCTGATTGTAGCGCTTTCCTTCCAAGGTATCTGGCACCCCTCTTCAGCAAAGGAACAGCCGTACGTAGTATGGATGAAAAAATGGATCCAAGTCCACTACCGCGCTGGTATCGCATCCCTCGATAGACGGTGAAAGGCTTTCTATCCATTATAACTCAGTGCGTCGAAAGTGTAGCTTCACTGTTAAGCTCCCGTTACCGAATGGGAAGTTTTCGCCCTCAATCGTTCTTATATATATTGTGATATTGGTTATTAAATTAGTTGCGACATTCACATAATGGGGTCTGTCATATGTAATACTCAAACTCCTTCCTCTATGGTTGGGGATGTGAGCAATGCGCAGCAGGCGTGCCTGGGTATCCCCAACAAACTGGTGCTCCACTATATTACTGTAAATATAGCACATGTCTGGGGACCTTTCAGCCAATTTCTCCATCTTCAATTGATACATTAATCTGGACAAGTTATACTGTGTCTCGTGAAATGTGTCTCTTTGGAAGGCTGCGCTATATCGGCCGTTGGTTAGAATTTTGAACTTTCTATGTTCTTTAAGACATCTGTTAGTCTTTGATTTTAGGATTAGTGTATGTGCAGGGTTGTTTACGATTTCATATACTAAATCATTCGTAAGGTTTGAGTTTCTTAAACTTACGTTTAAGCCTCTCACAACATCCTCGGCCGAACCATATTGACCCGGCCCTAGTCTTACTTCTGTACTGTAATACCGTGCAATCTTAGTCCAAGCGATGCGCATAGTTTCATCCATAGCTACCCCAGCTTTTTCACACTCGTCAATGTCTCTAAGAATCGTAAAAACGGTTTCTTTATGTTCAATATTTAAAAAGACGGTGTCCAGCTGAATTTCGCATATCCCCACCTCATACGAATCACGACCCAATTCAATGTGCCCATGGAGTTCTGTTACAAAGTTGGCTAGCGTGTTGTTAGGGTGTACAGACAGGGACGAGGAGGACGGGAGTGTGACGTAGAAATGGTTAGGAGCCATGTTGCATACTATTTAAGCTTCATTATTGCATCAGCTTTTATATAGGTGTTGAAGCTTTCTGGGTACCCTAGCCATTTCACCAGGTACATTTTTCTCCTTCCTGAACCTTTGCTTCCTAAAATTTTCTCAATTTTAAACACATTTTTTTCTAAATTAAACGCAACTTTCTGCAATTCCTCGCGGTAAAAGCCTCCTGAGATTTCTTCCCCATTCAAATCTTCAATGTAATACATCATTATCACACCTTTAGGTCTCACAGCCCTAACTTTAAAAATCTCGCGTGTCCATCCTTGCTCAAAACCCTTTGCGAATTTATTCCCCGAACGCGACAGCCTTATAATCATTATTTTGAAGCGCACAGAGTGTGGTGGTGGTGGTGGTGGTGGTCCATCTCTTCTCGGGAGCGTACCTCTTTCTAAAACTTCGTTAGGTGTTGCCCCAATCGTGCGATGGTGTGAGCGGTTGTAGGATGATGCCAATGATTCCAGAATGTCTAGAAATCTGTATGTGTTTTTATGTGTAAAATAACGGTGCATGCGTTCCTTTATGGTGCGCTGAACTCTTTCAGCTAAAGAAGCCTTATGTATAGAATTGGTTGTGTAATAGCTGATATTAAACTCTGTCAACATATTCTGAAAAGCACGGCCTATAAACTCCTTCCCCATATCCGTACAAAAATAGCCAGGAACCCTGTTTTCTTTTAACATTAGCGTTTTGGTGGCTTTAGCAACTGTTTCAGGTGATTTATTTTTCAGAGGAACTAGCCACAGATATCTAGAGAACACGTCTATTATGAATAGAATGTAGCGGTAACCATCGTTATACACAGAATATCTTTGCATGTCTGTTAAATCTGCTTGCCAAATAGAATCAATCGAGGAAGCCGTTGTCTTGGCTGTTTTAAACCTTTTTCTCACAGGCTTATGAAGCGTATAAGCGTCCTGCTCCCTCAAAAATCTTTCAACATCTTTTTTTCCTACTCCGTAAACACTTCTGTACAGTCTATCTACGCCGCCGTAAGAGGATGGGGTAGAAATGTCATAATAGCGTTTAGTTAATACGTTAGCCATTTGCGTATTTTAGAGGCACGTGGGTAGGGTTGGTTTAACCTCTTCTTGCTCCTCTTCAAAGGTGTTACCGCCGGGGGTGACGGCGCCTTCAATTGTGTCACAGGCGTTGCATGTTCCAAGTCTTTTAACCTGTTCAGATTTCCTATCAACGTTTTAGGGACATTTATTTGTTGTAGTCTTGCTTTAATATGCTTCCATCCTGATGGTGATGGCCTATCCCACTTTCTCACCAGATCATGGACAATGTCTACGATATTCGATCCCTGTACCTTTGATCCTTCCACAATGATCTCCCCTGTATCGGTCCATTGTATGGCGGGATCCTCATTCAATAGATTATAAAGACTTAAGCCTTTACTCCTCAATGTAAGTGGGAGGGTATTTTTTAATACATGTTCGATATGTTGTGTGGCTAATCTTTTTGGTTGGTCAGCTGTGTCGTCGGGTACAGGTCCTATGTCGCCATCGTCCCCCGTGCTGTGCCTAATAACCACAGGAATCTCTGTAGGGCTCTTATAATTTTCGTACTCGTGAAGAAATTTCTGCAGAGCTTCTTGGTATAAGATTCTTTTCTCATCAGGTGTTTTTTCACTGTTTAATAGGGCTAACAATTCGCTTTCCATTCTTTTAAGTCTGCTTTTACGGGGATCTAGATCCGTGTCTCTTTGCAGTGAGGCGTACACCTCGTGGGGAATCACTACCACTTTCTTCATTATATTAATCTAGTCAGTAAAGGGCCCAAAACTGAAAATAAGATGGGGAGAAATGACCCTCCTGTTTGCACAATAACTCGTTTTTTCTTCGCTACAGTTTGACTTTTACGAGCGAGTGTACGTATTATGTTCTTGTAGCGGCGTAGGCGAGCCTTCTGATGGGTTTCATTGATACATTGCAATTTATAACGTTAAGACAGATTTCACAGATGCATTTTAAAAAGTCGGCGTCGATATTTTTAATAAACATCTGCTGCATTGCCCGGGGCAGTCGATGATAGATTTTTATTAATTCATGGTATTTCTTTAGTCTCTTTGTCATTCTGGAATATACACCGTTTCAGGCTCGTTTGGAAATATATTCGTTCGCAGAAGCACTCTAAACGTGTTTCGCGGATGAAGGTCGCAAAGCAAATATCCGTAACGCATGCTTGTAGCTTCTTTATAAACTTCCAAAAACTCCTTACGCTGATTCGGGAACATTTGATTGGCTAATACCCCAATTTGTGATACATCTCTACGTTGCGCGAATAAGACTAGATATTGCGTATTTAACGACACATCGCGCATGTATCTATTTTTGAAAAATAGATTCTGATTGATGAAGAACACGCTTATGTTAAGATGGTGGGAGTATACTGTAAATGTCTCGGCAAACGTTTTATCCATCTCCAACATGAGATCGTCAATTACAATGATTGTATGTTCAGTTCCCTTTAGCGAATTAACGTCATATACACCTTTGTGGAACAAAATATCATCTTGGTACTCGTTGAACACTGATTGATACGTCGAATAGCACCATATAACTTTATGCACAAATTTCGAGAACATCTCGCCCTTTTCTTTAATGATTTTAAGCATAAACACAGTTTTACCACATCCTGTAGGTCCAGATATAATACATGTGGATGGGCTCGTGAATCTGAATTTTTCTACAGAGTCCATTTCTAACACGTCACACTCCTAAGTGGGTCATTTACAAAATATTACAAATTTTGAGTGCTGATCCTTATATTTCTTCTCCCACAGAACCGACGATGAGGTAGAGCACCCTATCATTACGGATGACGATGACAGTGTAGTTGTGATCTCCTCCCCTGAACCCTCACCAGCGATACAGGTTGCACGTCCAAAGCGGAGGTATGAGAACCCCACATCAGGTATAAAGCGGCCGAAATACGTACGTTGTTGCAGCAGACCCCCAACCCTCAACCTCTTACGCAACAACCTCCCCAGCAGCACCTAATATACCCCCTTATTCCGCCCCCCGTTCTGTTAAGTCTACAATAATAGATCCCCAACCCTCCTACGCAACAGGGCCCCATCAGCAGCAGCACCTAATATAGCCACTAATTCATCCGCCCCCCGTTCTGTTGAGGATGTTATTACGTTCGAGTTGGTGCGCGCCGCAGCCCCCACCCCCGCCTTGACTAGAAATCGGTATAGAGTCAGGGTCGACCATAGAGCCCTGTATAGCAATGGAATTGAGCGCGGGATACGCAGGGTTGTAGAGCGTATTATAGAGTTTGCTCTTCAGAATCGCGACGAGCGTGAGGTCAGGACGAGTCTGTCCTTTGGGTTCGGGTCAGATGACGGTGATGTAGACGATTATTGGGTGATAGTACCGTTTAGACGTTTGGCTGCTGAAGATGTAGAATATATATTAGGGCGTATAATGCAAGCCGTCCAAAGTAGTATAGCCTTCAATATGGACAACTTCACGGTAAATATTGACCGTGTATTCCGTGTTGCGGGTCATAGTGCCATACCGTACACTCTTAACTTCAATTCTCCAACTATTTACCGAAGGCATATAAACGTCGATCGTGGTTGCGGCTTTATAGCAGTACTCTTAGCACGTATGTTTACTGTACAAAATACACGGACTCAAAAAATTTGGCTGCCTACGATCGTTGAGCGTGCCCGTAAACTAGCTGTAGACTGTGAACTTGAATTTGACTGTAATATGGGTCCTGAAGAGCTGAGAAAGGTAGAACAGGAAATGAATGTGCGCATAGTTATATTTGGTTTGGATGATCGCCGCCGGACTGTGTATGTTTTTAAAAGCTGTGTGAGAGATCGTACAAGGCCCCTACTTATTTTAGGATTGTCAGGGACAACGTATCTCCCCATCCGTAATATAAGGGGGCTTTACGCGAGTTATGACAAAAGTCGAAAATATGGGAGACATCATGATTTGTGTAAGGGGTGCCTCGAGTTTGCGGATGATATAGTGAGACATTGTAAAGAATGTCACATGGTATGTGAGCAGTGTAAAAGCACCAAATGTGAAAGCCGTGTAGTTGAGAAGAGAGACTGTGATGTGTGTAGACGCACATTTTTCAATAATAGCTGCTTTGATCTCCATAAATCAATTGGTACGTGCAGGAAAATGAGAATCTGTGAATGTGGTATGTTTCACACAATGGATAATTGGGGAAAATTTAAGCACAAGTGCGACGTAATTCACTGTCCTACATGCCAGGAGGAATATAAGGCGGATGGAGTAAAGCATGTGTGTTATATGAAAGATGCTAAGCCTAAAAATAACCCTTGTATAACTGTGTACTACGATATAGAAACATATACGAACGCTGAAACCAAAGAGGTAATTCCACATTTACTTGTGAGCCAGACCATCTGTGATGAGTGTATGGGTATCGAATGTGACGAGTGCCCCAAATGCGGTAAACGGACAAACGTTTTTAAAACGAATGTCAGCGATAGTCCTGTGAAACTATTTGTGTCCTATATTGTCAAGTTAGCCGACAAGTTCAAAAAAATGACTGTGTATATCTCGCCCATAACGGGGCAAAGTTTGACACGCAGTTCCTTTATAAGGAGTTGCTTGAACACGAATCCTCTGAGATATTTACAGGTGATCCATTGAAAAGAGGCAACAAATTAATACAGATGCAGATAAGAGGCAATGTACAATTTAAAGATACTTTATTATTCACACCTTGTAAATTAGCAAAGCTACCCAAGGTGATGGGAGTAGCAGCTGAAGTTTCCAAAGGATACTTCCCATACACTTTCCTCACCAGCGAGACTTTAAACTACGTAGGCCCACCACCCCCCAAACATTATTTTGACTGCATGGATGAACGTGAAGACTTTGATCGATACTACGACAGTTTTAATGAAAGTAACCCTTATAATATAGCTGATGAATGTGAGCGTTATTGCGTGAATGATGTGCGCGTGCTTAGAGTATGTTTCCAGGCCTTTAGAAGTATGTACATAGCCCGTTTCAAATGCGATCCACTGCAAGTCGCAACCACCATCGCATCATTATGTTTTACGGTGTTCAAGAATAACTTCATGCCTAAAGACACCTTAGCCATTATTCACCGAAACAACCCCCGCAGTTACGGACACAAGGCTATTTACTGGCTCATACACCTGCAGCAACAAACAGGTGTATACATAAAGCACGCCCGCAACACGGGTGAAGTACCCATTAAGATTAATGGACGTGTTTTTTGGGTTGATGGGTTAAGTGAAAACCGTGTCACTGGTGTGAAGACTGTGTATTCCTTTAATGGATGCTGGTGGCATGGATGCCCCCGCCCTGAGTGCGGTATCGTCGGAGATATCCACGGTAGATCTCCTGCCGACTGTCTTGCAGGGACCCGCACCCGCGATCAACTTATAGGATCACAGTTCACTCACAAAGTCTTGTGGGAGCATGAATATGATGCACGGATGGAGACAGACGATGTATACCGTGAGGAAATAAAAACGATCAAGCGTTCAATGGTGCTGGACCCTCTCAAATGTGGTGATAGCTTGTTTGGAGGACGTACAAATCCATTCAGACTATACTTTCCACCTACGGTGGGCGTGAAGCTCCATTACTACGATTTCTGTTCTTTATACCCATACGTGATGAAGAGCCATCCGTACCCCGTGGGCGCTCCTGAGAAACTGGTGGGACCTAGCATACCCTCCATCAATGAATTTTCAAAAAATTTGAATGATCATTACTTTGGGCTCTCTTTCGTAGACGTACTCCCCCCACGCAATTTATGGATGCCGATCTTACCTGTCGTTATCGACGACAAGCTCATGTTTCCCCTGTGCGTGAAGTGCGCGGAAGAGGATAACGGCGAATGTAACCATATACCCCACCAGCGTAAGATCAGAGGCGTATATACAAGTCCTGAGCTGGCCCTAGCCGTACGCCATGGTTATAGAATACTGAAGATACACGAGGTGTGGAGGTTTCAGAAGCTCCCCAACCTTTTCACACCATATATAAACGCCTTTTTGAAGGATAAGGTTGAAGCATCAGGGTATCCGCGAGGAGTTGATACCGAAGATGAAAAGTCTGCCTATATTCAACGTTACCGCGACCGCGAAGGTATACAACTTGATCGTGTCCAAATTGTAAAGAATCCTGGCAAGCGCTTTAGTGCAAAGTTGTGTCTAAACAGTCTATGGGGAAAATTTGCGCAGAATACCGGCAGAGGGAACATTCATTTGGCACAAAGTTATAGCGATGTCTGGGATTATGCCAATGCCCCCGATAAAGAGGTCATGGAGATCGTGAATGTAGGTAATACTTACGTAATAAAGTACAACAACACTGAATTTGCCACAGATACCTCAAGGGTTACAAACATACCTGTGGCGAGCTTCACAACAGCCTACGCCCGTATAAAACTTTGGGGTCTATTGCATTCTCTTGGGCGGAGAGTATTGTATGCCGATACAGATAGCGTGATATTCACAGAGAGGGAGGGTGATTACATGCCCGCTATTGGGGAGTTCCTCGGCGAGCTCACTGATGAGATCAAGGATGAGTATGGGGACGACGCATACGCCGACTCTTTTATCTCAACAGGACCTAAGACTTATGGGGTACGGGTCAGGGTAGGGGATGAAATGAAATATATCGTGAAGGCAAAGGGTATTACGCTCAACCATGCGAATCGGGAGGTTGTTAACTTTGAGTCGTTGAAGGATCTAGTATGTTTGCAACCTCACCAACTAATTGTAGGCACCCACAATTTTCGGGCGCAGAAGCTGGGAGGCGTGAAGGAACTTAGGGGTACGATGGTGTGCCGTAACACCTATAGGAAACGTTACCAGTTACCTGGCACCTATGATACCGTACCCTTTGGATACCAATGATGCTTCTAACTCACACGTCTTGTATATAATCGTATCTATTTGTAAATATATATATATATATATATACTTGAATATCTCGTTTATTAAATCGTATTTGTAAATATATATATAACTTGAATATCTCGTTTATTAAATAAATCAAATAGCGTTTCACTTTCTCCTTTGTGTGTGTGTGTGTGTGTGTGTGTGTGTGTGTGTGTGTGTGTGTGTGTGAAAGTTCTAAGCTCCGCCCACTGCGTGAGTCATGCTACTATCTGGGAGTCCCTGCGTGGTCAGTCGACCGCAGTAAGCCCGAGAGATCAGACGTGTATTCAGATCAGACGTATATTGAAATGGCTACCTTTAATATTGCTTGCACAACGTTTATGAAATGGTATTCAGTAAAGTGTGAGGATGTGGTGGATACCGAAAAACTTCCTATTCCCCCCTCCTATGCCTCTTTTAAAACCACATTGGATTGTGCGAAGTTCCAAGATGTACAAATACTCTACGGATGTTCTGGTGAGACTGTTGAAGGCTTTCGTTGCACAGACGATGTGCTGAAGTATGCTGCAGGGCTAAACTTTATAAAGTCTCACATACACCGTGAAGTAAAAGAAACAACGCGTGCAGAAGAGAAGCAGCAGGTATGGATAATGAGCCTTGTGGATGGGTGGTGTGACAAGCGGTATTACGTCATGCTACACCATGTCGATTACTCATACCCTACGTCTGAAAATGTGAATCTCGTGATCATGGACAATCTTAGGTGTTTTTATCACTATATTAACGTATATCATGATGAGGTTCATAGTGAGGTTGTGGCTAGTGCCATGCGTGAGTTTTTAACAGATTTTAGAGACGAGTATCGTTTGATGGGTAGAAAGGAAAAATATGAGCATATGTTCCTCTCAAATAGTGCGCCGGAGTGTGGAGATGATTAGCGCCTAGTTCTTATCCAAAGTGCGTAGGCTGGTAGTGACGAAACGGAAAAACAAATATGTGCAACAATTCGAGTCGTACGAACATGCCCATTCACGTATCATCGAGTCAGCCGCCCGTCGAACCGTTCCTGCCTGTGCCTCACACGGCTCATAGTTATCTCAGAGCTTGAACCGAGTGGACGTGCGCTCCTCGAATACGATGGAACTTCCTTTGAGCAGCATTCTCAACGCCTCGTACGATGTGTCCGTGACGAAATCGTTGCGCGTGTTCAGACGTAATCCGGTACCATTAGCTATGTACTGGAAACGGAATGTAGACCGACAAACAAACGGGTTTATTTAAGTATCGAGGAGATGAATAGAATCTTCGTGATAGTTGAGAAGTGGTGTGAAGATCGTTATAAAATACCTGCTAACGTAGGTACAAGAAGAGAGCAGATTAGTGACGCACCCTCATACGCCGTTGTATGTACGTTGTGTATAAATAACGATCGGCCGTGCATTGATATAAGGCTGATGTGGAAGAATGCTTCTGATAATAACGCTCTTATTCCTACGCGAAACCGTTTCATCCTCGACAGAATGTTTGAAATCGTCGGATTCCGTAAACTGAAACCTATATTAGACGCGCGTGTTACGGATATGTTTTATTTTGATACAGTACTTGAATACGCATACACTGCTCTGCTCGATGGGTTTACCGAGTGTAGGGCTGGTGAGAATGGTCTAGTGCTGGATGTTTATTTAAAAAGTTTAGACTCTTTGAAATACCATGAACTTTGGTACAAAGCAATTGATCGGTACAAGGCTGAGCTCACCTACACCGTTCACCCTGAAGAACTATTTCTTTATATAACGCGCAGTTGTCGTAACGATTTAGAAGATTATTTCAATTGCCGCTATGTTGAGTGAAGAGTTCACGATTGAAAAGCTCGAGTCGGTAGAAATAAA
Source organism: Bathynomus jamesi (assembly GCA_023014485.1). Lineage (NCBI taxonomy): Eukaryota > Metazoa > Arthropoda > Malacostraca > Isopoda > Cirolanidae > Bathynomus > Bathynomus jamesi. The sequence continues at coordinate 53,833 of JAJOZX010001623.1, forward strand.
CCCTCGATTGGAAAAGCGTTCTTATAAACTTGTGTTTAATAATGTAGCTAACGATGAACTCTTTGTGCGTGCTTTTGATTGTATTCTAGACGTGTTTAAAGATGACTTACCAACCGGTTGTAAAGTGGGAACAAAAATAGTACTGAACGATATGAAAGCCATTCATATCGAATACAGGTTTCCCTATACTTTAAGCGGTGAAATATTATTAAGCCGCATATACTGCGTAATGCAGAGCAATAATGATGTAATTGTAAACTCGATTAAGACCGAGTTTAGTATTTTGAAAAAAAAGTGAATTGTATATATATATTTTGCTTGACATTATTATACGCATATTTCTATTGATTTGTGTTATATATATATATATATATATATATATATATATATATTTGCTTGATATTTCTCCTGTACTGTTATGTACATATTGAAGTGTATATGAAATGTATATTTTATTTTATATATCACCATAATTGTGTGTGTGTGTGTGATATTTCTCCTGTACTGTTATGTACATATTTCTATTGAAGTGTATATGAAATGTATATTTTATTTTATATATATATCCATAATTGTGTGTATATATTTCTGTTATACGCATATTCCTCAAATGTATATTTATTTTCTATATATTTATAATAAAAAGAATGATGCAATGTTGTTTATTGTTATGCCTTCTACTACCGGTATTCTAATAATGTATACAACAGGTATCTGGCAATATTTAAGCCTTCTAAGCCAACTGGCTGATTAGGAGTCTATAATAGTGTATACAATGGTATCTGGCAACTCTGTCTTCGGAATACATGGCGCTATCTGGCAACTCAGCCAACTGGCTGATTAGGCGTATATAATAATAATGTATGCAATAATACTGCTAAAAAGAGGTATCTGACAACCATTTACAGCCAACTGGCTGATTAGGAGTCTATAATAATGTATACAATGGTATCGCGGTATCTGGCAACTCAAGCCATTTACGCCAACTGGCTGATTAGGAGCCTATAAAACAATGCCAACTCGGCTGAAGTCTTAATGTGCACTTGGCTCCTGCCAGGTGAACACCTCTCCTCCTTTCTCTCCTCCTTCTTTCTCTTGGGGGATAACGCGGCCTCCAAGTTCCCCCCACCCCCCTTTGCAACAACCCCCTTCCCCCTTTGCAACATTACATAATAACCTGCAACATTCCTGCACTCTCCCCTTTTGCGGCTATACTACTCTCGCCTCTTCCACCTACTTTGCAAGGAGTTTGGTGCAGATGAAGTCATGCTATTTCACACCAAGGTACGCTGGCTATCACGGGGAAATGTGGTAGCAAGAGTTGAGTCATTGAAAAACGAGCTGACTGAATTCTTCAAACGAGACCGCAAAACAAAGTCTCTAAATTTTGCCAAAAAATTGTCAGATAACCAGTGGCTCATGAAGTTAGCCTACTTAAATGACATATTCTTACGTCTAAACACGTTCAACAAATCGCTTCAAGGTCAGCACACCACCGCGATTGATTTCATGGACAAACTTGCAACATTCAATATGAAACTGAAACTGGAGGAAACAAAAGTGAAAGACAAAAATCTTTGTATGTTTAAGCATCTTAACGATGCGCTTGAGAATAATGAGGAAAATTATAAAATTCATATGACTCAGCTCGTGTTGGGGCGTATTTCCTCTCTGCTGCTGAAGTTCCAGTCATATTTTCCAGAATTGAACGAATTGGATTTAAAATTGATAAGAAATCCATTCATCGTTGACGTGCATTTGCTCGTAGAAGACTTGCAGGGTCAATTTATTGAGTTGGTGAATGACCTTACAGCCAGAGATGCATTTGAAACTCTTCCGCTGACTAAGTTCTGGTCCAAAATGAGCGAGTCTTATCCTGCTGTAGTTAATGTGGTGGTGAAGTCATTGCTAATGTTTCCCAGTACTTATCTATGCGAACAAGGATTTTCAGCTTTGTTAAATATAAAAACTAAATATCACTCTCGACTAAACGTGGAACATGCTCTTCGAATTTCCTCGTCAAGCACTACACCTGAACTTGAGAAACTAGTTTCCACACATCAGGAACATCCCTCATACTAAAATTCAAGAATTATAACTACTCTAATTTTATTTACTTACGTAGTTTGTTGTTTGTTCATTTAATAAAGCATTTATTATTGATATTTCTGTATCGTATGTGAATTCTTACTAATGGGGGGTACTAACTGATTGTCTGATGAATCAGAGGGTACGAAGTGACAAAAAGTTTGAGAACCCCTGATCTAAAACGTCGTTTCTCGATTTTCTACTCCCAAATTAATCCCACTTCATGAAAGGTACATCATGAAAGAGAACATCGTTTGTCTTAACAAACTCTTCCTCTTTCACATCTTCTTCATGTCCCTTCAAATATGGGTAGAATTTCACGTTTCGAAAATGAGTCACTGACATTTCGAGTCTCAAACATTCGAGTATAAAGCGTTCACTACAACGTCCACATAAAATATAAAGACACGAGCCCGAACCTAATTTTCCAAATTTCAAAAATCTAAAAATCGCAAACGAATTTAAACGTTTGAGCCGAGACAAAAACGAATCACCATTTTATATTTTCTTCATCCTCCGCGACTTGATCTCGAAACGAAAGTGAAAATACTTTCAAATTTATTTATTTACTTTAAATTGTAGCCATTAGGATGAATTTCAAGTTTTATTTTAATGGAATTCCGTTACAGATCTTCAGATTCCAAAAGAATTTTTCCGATACAAGTTTAAATAAATTTCACATTTTATTCAGACTTCGACTCTTTCATTTCAGTAAACCTTTTTTAACAATTTCTTATTTTCACTCTTCCGCAATGAATTATTAACATATTCGCATTTTATATAAATGAATCATTATTATTATTATTATTACGAATAAATATAAAGGATCAAGATGGATGACGTAACTGGTGTGAATAGTTCCGGCTGTGTTAAAGAAATTCGTTATTATTATTTCAAAGAAACGCTTCTTCTAAGCCGACATCTTAAATTAAATTACTTCTTCGCAAAATCTTTCTTAACAGAGTAAACCAAAAAGAAAAGTCAAAATGAGGTTAGACACGAATATTAAATTAAATATTAGAATAGAGACCCCCAAGATTTACTTAAGAAATTAGTCAACATAACTGAATTATGTCACTCCAAATTCCAGTTTAGAATAATGTGAAGTAACTTAAATAGAAAATATTAGACCATAAGTTTGGTCTCGTAGTAAAGTTTATTTTAAATTAAATTTACAAAAGTAATACATTAGAACTAAAACAAATGTTCAAATTGTTGTCTTGTTTTGGGACCTTTTTTTTTTTCTGTTGTAGGGTAAAATAACGCGCAATGGCTAATATGGAAGCGAGTTACACTGGTGAGGAAAAGGCCTCGGGAGGCCTTTTCCTCACGAGTATAACTCACTTCCATATTAGCCACTGCGTGTTATTCCGTCTTTTTCTGAAGAATGTAACTCACTTCCATATTAGCCATTGCGCGTTATTCCACCCGCAACAAAAAGAAGGTCCCAAAAAGGAGACATCAATCTGAACATTTGTTTTAGTTCTCATGTATTACTTTTTTAAAATTTAATTTTATATAAATTTTCCTATGAGACAGGACTTATGGGACAATATAAAATTCAGCATATTATTCTTTTAACTTTTATTATATGTATAAAACTGATATTATAAATGTTTTCACATCAGTGATCTTTGTAATGAAGCAAAGTAAAAATCAATTAATATTAAATTAAAAAAAAAATTCATTTCGAAACATATAACACATAGAATATAAAATATTCAGGCTCTCTCTCTCTCTCTCTCTCTCTCTCTCTCTCTCTTTTTAATTATATTATACAAAGAGTGGTGTACGGGAGATATGAAGTGCATTCCTCTTTTTCTTCAACAAAGAGAAACAACCGAATGATGTATAATTATTTGTGTTTTGCGTATATAGCCTATATCAGGGGCGTGTGCAGGATTTTCCAAACGGAGGGGGTCGAGGATGTGCCAGCAATCCTGAACACAAATTGAGTTAATACACTACAGTATTTACACTTTAACAGTTATTGTTATGACTATAGAAAACCATGAAAACACTACAAATTTTTCAATGTAATGTTGATTGTTTTCTTTTTGTGTAAATCTTCTCTAAAGTGTTGAGAACCGAGCCAGAACGCTGAACAAGAAAAAATCCCATACACGAGAGGCAATTCAGTTCACTTCAGTTAGTAATTAATCACTACTAGCCCCAGTCCCAAAACAAAACATGGTGAAAAATGATGAAAGGTGAAAGTCCAGTATTGGATAAGGAATAAAGAAAGGTGTCGAGTGTACCAGCCCTGAGCAGAGGGTGGGGGGGTTTCGACCTCCGAAAACCCCTGAACACGCGCCACTAATTCGTTTTCATTTCACATTTGATATATATATCATATGTGAAATGGAAACGAATTAGTGGACGTTTCGCCTGGACCGTTACTTGAAGTTGGAATGAAAATGCAATTATTCTTCAAGAGTATACAGTATACCATCCACTCAGGAAAACATCGCCGTTGTGGTTCCTTCATATATATATATATATATATATATATATATATACAAACAGCAGTGGAATTAGTACTAGAGATGTACCGATATCGCTTTTTAGTCAATAATCGATACCGATAATTAAAAACAGTATCGGCCGATAACCGATACCGATATCCAGCTAGGGTTTATTAGTGTGTCATATTTTTGTAACATATTCATAATTTATTTTCTGTGTTGAAAATTTGGCAACGAAGCAATAATCCTTTTCATTAAAGATGGCAACACTGCATTAGATGTCAAAGTTTTGTTTGTTATACAATTGGACCGCGGGCCTATGTTGGGCTTAGTAAATGTATTTTTTGTGGAACTTAGCTGATATATTTGGGAGCACTATCAACAACAGTTGCAAGCGAACGCATGTTCACTATTGGCGGAAACATTGCCAGTGCTGCTAGAAATCGGCTCTCTCTTGAACATACAGAGCAGCTGCTATTTTTACATGAGAACTTAACCCTTGTGATAAAATAACGAGTTATGTGAAGTGATAAAACAATAAAATATTGGAAATTTCATCCTCTAAATAGTCTTTTATTCATAATTTTGGAAAAATCCTACTTTTGAAATATCGGCCGATGCCGATATGGATAAAAATCTACTGATATCACCGATACCAATACGGATATATCGGTGCATCCGTAGGAATTACCATTATGTCCATTACGAAAGTTTGCTTCATTCTCAAAATGAGCACAATATATGCCTTGTAACCTTGTAAATGTGTTGTTCGTTTGTCTCTCTTCACACAGAGTGAAGGTTATATATATTATATATATATATATATATATATATCACCTTGACATTCGTGTGAAGAGAGACCTACGCACTGAACATCTACAAGGTTATATATATATATATATATATATATATATATTATATATATATATATCACCTTGACATTCGTGTGAAGAGAGACCTACGCACTGAACATCTACAAGGTTATATATATATATATATGTGTGTGTGTGTGTATATATATATATATATATATATATATATGGGAATATATATATATATATTGTATCATATATATATATATATATATATATATATATATATATATATATATATATATGGATGGCCCGAGCTATTTTTGGAGCGCCACTGCATGTAAGAAACACAAAAACTAAGCAAAAACTATGTCTGTAAGAAAATGTTTTAGTGTCATTTGTTTCTTACTTGGCTACAAGAGAGAAGAAATTTCTGCAGCGGGAACACACATAAATTTGCATTACCAAAACTATATTTTTTTAATTTCCTTTCCCTCTCAAACAAAGAAAGAAAAGAGGGAGACAATTTCAAATCTTTATAAAAATAATGTATGAAAATAATGTATTCTATTTTGGAATGTCTCGACAACTGTTTTGGGAATGGAATGCGAGTATATACGCGCGTAAGGAACCAGCTGGAGTTAACTATAAAATTTACTCGTAAAACTTTTAATTAAAGAACCGTAATAAAAGCACAGAAACATCCATCCACTGCATTACATTTCAATGAAAAATATTTATAAGTGTAAAAAAACTCATAAATGATTGCTTGATAAATAAATAAATAAATTAAAAGGATATTTCTACGCGCCGTTTGGTGTGGGTAGAATACAAATGCGGGGACAGTGGGACCTTTTGAAAGCCATATACGATATTTAGACTGATAGATCAAATTTTCGACGGATCAATTTTTGATGGACTTTATTTATGCGAAACAACTTTTCTCGAATGGAAATTTTTTCAAACTTCCCCAAACAAAGAAAAATGAGGAAAGTATCATGGTGGGGTTTGGTAAGACTGCAAATGTTGCGTGCAACAGCAATCTCATAATGTTGCGATGTTCAAACAAACGAAAACCTTTATTCAGAAAAAAATACAATTTACATAAAGTTTTACGATATTTTTCCGTACAGTTTAGATATCTGATATGACATTAATGTATTCACGATATTCTAATCTGAATATGCCAATGGAAGCATGGAAGCTTTTAGGTAAAATTAATGAAATTCACTTATAACACGAGAAAAGTGAAAATGAAAGTTAATAATAATAATAATAATAATAATAATAATAATAACAATAATAATAATAATAATAAAGAAATGGTAAAAAAGTTGTTTTAAAAAGTAGTGTTTGATTATTTCACATAATTTTAAATAAAAGAATCAGTTGTATATTTAGTATATATATAAAATAAATGATGATTAATGAAAAAAAATTGTTTTAGGATAAATTATGAAATTAACCAAAGTGTTTAATGAAATTAGCATATTTGAGATAGTTAATTATAAAATGAGACCTTAATTACTAAGGTAATAATGGCAGTAGTGAACTTATACATCAGTAGGAGGGTATCCGGAAAAATCATTGCCCACAAATCATCGTTCAGGATAATTCATCACCCACAATTCATCGCTCAGGATAATTCATCGCTTACGTATTATCGGGACTACAAAACTGTTTATGTATTTTTGCTCTCGTCATTTTCGTTTAAAATAACGAAAATATCACAACTTAACTAACCAATCAACAAGGGCGTACAGTTGACCTAACCGGGCATTCAATTAACCTAACAGGTTAATATTGGTTATTTCACCTAAATATCTTCTGATCTTTTCGTATTAGGCACTCACTATCACATTTCGGGAAGTTAAGGATCAGAGAATAACGCCGAAATTGATAAAAACATCTAATGCTTTGTCTTCATTTAGTATTATCGGGACTACCTACGAGAAACACATTTTCCGTTTTAAGCGGAAAAACAAAATAAAACGGAAAATGCCCGGTTAGGTCAACTGAACGCCCTTGATGATTGGTTAGGTTAAGTTGTGATATTTTCGTTAGTTTAAACGAAAATGACGAGAGCAAAAATACATATTAAACAGTATATATAAAATGTATATACAGGGTGTCCCAAAAAACTATATACTCTTTATAGCATCATATATTTTATAATTTAAAAAACCCAAACATATATTTTATAGCAATTGCCAATGAAAGGTAAATTAGTAATCTAAGTGATCAAAATGGTATAGCGAGTTGTTTGCATATAAAATTTAATTAACTACGCCAAGTGCTCAAAATGTTATAGCGAGTTGTTTGCATATAAAATTTAATTAACTGCGCCAAGTGCTCAAAATGTTCTCCGGCGGCATGAATGCACTTTCGAATGCGTCGACTAACTGATTCGCAGACATGGACTAATGTGGATGCTGTGATGGTCCCGCACTTTTCCCTAACTGCATCCTTAAGGTGTTCGAGTGTTGCGGGTCTTGTACCATAAACTGCATCCTTCAGGTAGCCCCACAAGTAAAAATCAAGTGGAGTCAAATCCGGTGAACGTGGAGGATACTTAACGCTTCCTCTTCGTCCTATCCAACGGTTAGGCAACGTTTCATCGAGGTACCTTCTGACATCACAATGATAATGAGGGGGGGGCTCCATCTTGTTGAAATTAAAAGTCGTCGTTTCCAAACAACTTCCGAATTGCAGGTATAATTTCTGTCCGCAGCATGTCGAGATATGCGGCACCGGTAACTGTCCCATTAAAGAAAAATGGTCCAACCAAACCCGTGGATGATAAACCACACCATGCTGTTAATCCTGGTAAATTAACATGTTTATCCACATAAACGTGTGGATTATCAAGTGACCAGTACCTGCAGTTGTGTCGATTTACTGTGCCATTCAGCTTCAAGGTAGCTTCATCAGACCACACGATTTTGTTGTATTGAAAGTGCATTCATGCCGCCGGAGAACATTTTGAGCACTTGGCGTAGTTAATTAAATTTTATATGCAAACAACTCGCTATAACATTTTGATCACTTAGATTACTAATTTACCTTTCATTGGCAATTGCTATAACAATATAGTTTTTTTTTTATTAAATTATAAATATATGATGCTATAAAGAGTATATAGTTTTTTTGGGACACCCTGTATGTATGTTCGGTGAATTGTATGGGCGATGAATTGTGTTGCGGTGAAATGTATGAGCGATGCATTGTGGGCAGTGAATTGTGGGCGATTAACTTTCTTAGACCCCAGTAGGAGCTAATGAAGTACTTTTTTTTAGTGACTCGCGAAATACTCATACACTTAGTGATGAAACTATTTTGATATTTATCATCAGTATTTGATGCTTAGATTAAGTTAGGTTAAGTTAATATGGATTAGATTAGAAAGGTTAAACTAGGTTATAACTGTATCAATGAAATTTACACCTTGACCCGTATCTATCTCGATGACGCTGGTAATAATGAAACGGGAGTTAGCGCAATTACCGACATTATAATAGTTGGCTTGAGCGCTGTACCAATTTCTGCTCCTCCTGACAAACTATTATTACACCCGTACCCATACTGGTATAACAATTTAGGGATGGAAAATAACCGAAAAATGTAAAACCGGTTTTCACCGTCGCTATATTCTTAAAGCCGATTTTTACCGGTTTTCACCGATGAGAATTCTGTATGCCTTTTAGGGAGGTAAATGATCAAAATATTAAACAGAAATAAGGTTTTAATTGATTCAATCGAGTATGTGTAACATTTGAATTAAAATGTTTATTATCGAACTTGATTTTTGAAATAACACTTGAGAAAACAAAGAGCATTAAGTGTCTGATTTGACATTCTTGATCGAATCTTTGTGACGAATAAACCAGCAGCTGAAAACACTCTCTCGGACTCTACGCTGGTGGCTTTTATTGTAAGCAACGCCTCGTACATTCGATCCAAATTTTCGCTTCTATTCAAAGTAGCTTCAAAATCTTTGAATTCATTGTTTACGTCAAAGGTCTCAGAAGAATCTTTCTTGGGTTTCATTTTCAGTTTGTTCATCTCACACACGTACTCGTTCATAAGTTGATCGTCATCATTTACTTCACGACCTGAGCTGCATTGTGAATCTTCGAGTTTCGAAGCAATTGATTGGACTTGGTCGTCTGTTTCTGAAATCTGGCAAGCTTCTGGAAAAAGCCTCTTAAATGTATGATCCGCATACTTCTTAAGTGCTTGTCTTGAAGGAAAGAGGAACGGTGCTAATGATTCATTTTTCAAGACCTCGGGATTGTGGAGAAAACTCAGCAAGGCGACAGCTTCTTTTTGTCTTCTCGATGAGTAGCGATCAATGAGACACTGACGTAGCTCAAATGCTAAAGGATTGTTTTTGCTTTCAAATTTATCCAAAATGAACTTCATGGAAGATTCAGCTTTGAGCAAATTTGCATCTTCGGAACAGAGTCCCTTCAAAACAATTTCCAGTGGACGAAGCGTGTCAGAGGCTCTTTAGAGCATTCCATTCTTCATCTGAAATCGTCTCTGTTGAGCGTATCACTCTGAGGGCCTTTGGAATGCAATTTTTGAGTTTCAAAAATCTTTCTATCATGGCCAAAAGATTGTCCACACTCGTTCTACAGTCAAGGATAAGCTCATTCCTTTCCATTAAATTCATCTTTGACAAAATCCTGCAATCTCTCATTTTTCAAAGGAGACTTTCGAAATATGCGGCAGATTTTTCTCACCTTATTTATTACTTTTAAGTAATCTTCTCGAAGTTTTGGAAGAACAATTACGTCATGTATGTCGGACTCAAAAATTGTATTGGTGCATAAAATTTCACACTCATCTTAGCTTAACTCATGTGCAGCGTGTTCCTCTTCGATGGCTTCATCTTCAGGGGTAGGGTCACTTTCCCCTTCAACTGAATTTTCAGCAGTTTTTGAATACAAGATATCCGAAACCGCGAGATGTATAGCATGTGCAATGCATTGCTGGTGATCAGGTACTATTTCTCTTCCAAATTTGACCACTACTGAGGCACCGTCGGTGGTGCAACCCACGATATGCTTATCTAGGTCCAAGCCAAAGTCTTCCAATCTTTTCCTAACGATTGCAATAGTTTTGGTGCTATCGAGAGAACCATTTATTTCCATGAGACCAATGTTGATTTTCATCATAAACATTAATATTAATATATCTTTGGTTTTGCAAAGATGTATACTCATCCATAGTTAATGAATAGCGGATTCCTTGTCTCACCTGATTCTTGAAGTAGTTGACCAATTCATGTTTCTTTTTCTCATAAAAACTAAGCACCATTTTTCTGACACCATTATGGGAAGTTGGATGAGGCTTGTCGGAGTTTATCTTTCTTAGGCTTTCTTGAATGAATTCACTTTTAGCAATTAATTGGAAACTCGGTCCATCTACACACGCAAGTTTCGAAATTTCCTCTTCTATGGACTTTTTTTGCACAAACTCTTCCACTGTTCTTCGTTTCTTCAATGGCTGATTAATCTGGTCGATGTTTATGCCATAAATATTTTTCATGTGGGATGATAAACTTGAAGTAGAACCTCCACAACACTTTAAAACTTTGTGACATGTCATACACTCTGCTTCTTCTTTATTCTTACGAGTGAAATGATACCAAGCATTTGATTTCTTTGACATGATGGAGTATTAAATCTTAGACTCTTAACTGATCAATATGCAATCATCCACATAACATTCAAGACTGAAGCATCAATTAATTATTTACATTTATACGCAAACAAAAAAACGATACGAAACGATGCAAAACGTAATTACTATGTTTTTAAACTTTTGGAAACGTTTGTTTCAAAGAAAATGGACCAAAGTGATCCGAGACTTGCGCAAAAATGTGAAAACCGGTTCTTATCGTCGGTTTCGTTGATGATTAAAAATTTTCATCACCGGTTAAAAACCGGGTTCCATCTCTATATAACATCCCTGTTTCTTTCGTCTGGTAACGCAGCTGCTCAATTTCCATTAGTTTTATTTGGTTTTCACGTATCTTGATTTTCTGAAGCGAAATGATTAAGTTTAAATTATTTTTCACAATTTTTACGACGAGAGTTGTTTAACTTTGAACGTTTAAGTTTTAAGGTAAACACTTTTTTAAACTTTATGATGCCAATTTTTACAAATAGTTTTATTCTTTGCGAGATTAGATCGAGGTTTAAGTAAAGATATAAATTACTAAACATTCTTACATTATAGTTCGTTCTCGAAATTCAAGTATTTGAATTTCATTCGATTTAAATTGAAATTTTAATTAATTAAAATTAATTTATTTAAAAGATTAACCGTTTCTTCGACTGAAAGTCGACTCTTACAACATCAAGAGATATTCAACCTCAAATGGAACGCGATGCACGACTGATTTCAGTTAAATTATCATTCATAAAATTCACGAATTATATATAACCGCGATCAATTCATTTATAACATTAATAAAACGCTCGGGAAATATAAGTCAGTTTTATATTACACGAAGAAATAATCCAAAAAACTTCTATTGCTTTTATATTTAGTCGTTTAAAAATACCATTTTTATTGAAATTAGCCTATTTTAGTTCAATTTAAGGGTTATATCTATTAGTTCAATTCGATCTGACCTCACAACTTCATTAAATTTTCATTCCGCGTCGGCGAATTTTGGGTTTTATGTTTACTCCGATTTCTTTTAATACCAAAATTATTAACATTATTTTCGGTACTTGTGGGTTATCTGTCGCCACTTTTTAATATTTTTTTATTTTATTTTTATATATTAAGAGAAGAGGATTCTTTATACTGTACGGCATTGACGATTGGTTAGGTTAAGTCGTGCTAGTTTGGTTAAATAAAACGGTATTTAACCAAACTAGCACGACTTAACCTAACCAATCGTCAATGCCGTACAGTATAAAGAATCCTCTTCTCTTAATATATAAAAATAAATAAATAAAAAAATATTAAAAAGTGGCGACAGATAACCCACAAGTACCTTATTTTCTTATACATTTCATTTTAAACTGAAGAGAAAAAAAGTATCAAAGCGGAAATAGCAGTTATTTCAATGAAAGTATTTGCGTCCTTTTTAAAGGCGGAAGAATATTATGGAACATTGCCAGATGCCATTGAAACTTCCCCGAGTTTACCAAAAAGTCTATTTTTAGAATCCAGAATGATTCGTGAAGTCAAAGCAGTGACTTTCCATACATCGCGACGCGGGTTCGAGCACGTTATTCTCAATCAATTTTTCCATTTTACAAAGTGTGGTTCATTCAATGGAAACATTTTTCTAAAATCTAAAATATACATGACTGAACCATGTAAAATATTATTATATTATATAATTATATATATATATAATATATATATATATACACACGAGCGGCGGTCAGAAAATAAGTTTACAGGACGTATTTTCGTAACTAAAGGACCTGCATTGATTATGTTTGTATCAGGTGAATTCGTTAATCAGTGTTGGCAACACTGCACATCGATTCGGCTGCCATCTATCGTACATTGGTTATATGATATATATATATATATATATATATATATATATATATATATATATATATATATATATATATATATATATATACAGCGTGTATATGTTTAATAAAGAATTTTCTCCTGAATCTAAATGTGTAATTATTTTTATTGAAAAACAAAAAAGTTACAGATGTTTAAATTATAATTATTATTTTCGAGACTTCATGTGCGATATTTTCTATATTTTTGCATGTATACGAGATAAGTTTGAAACCGACGGCACTGTGCAAAACTTACAAAAAACAACGTTCTGGAAGACGTCGAACATCTTAGATAAAGTGTCATTTAACCATGGAATTTGTAAATTTTTTGAATTAACTAATTTTGGAATCCGCATATGCGCAAAGATATAGACAAAATCGAAAGAGTTCAAGACGAGCAACTAAGATGATTCCGTCGCTTAGGTCAAAGTCGTACGAGGATAGGCTTAAGGAGTTAAAATTGACAACACTCAAGACTAGGAGGTTAAGGGGTGATCTAATCCAGGTTTTCAAAATTATGAATGGGTTCGATAACGTAGATAGAGATAGCTTTTTTCGAAATATCTCAATATAATAGGACTAGAAATAACGGGTGTAAGTTGACAAGTAGAAGGTTCGAGACAGCAGTTGCGAAAAACTTTTTTACGCATAGAATAGTAAATAGCTGGAATAGTTTGCCGGTAGAAGTAATTAGTAGCACGTCTATAAACATGTTTAAAAATCGATTAGACGCATATGTTGATAGAAAGGGTATAGTTTAAGGTAGTAAAATTAAGGCTTTCTGGGGATAGATCCCACAGCTCAACACGAGTGTTGTGGGATATAGGGAGGCAGCGTCTTGGGTTAGGGGATACTCATAAATTTCTTATGTTCTTGTGGTTCGGAACCCACGTAAAATTGTAGGTCCCCTCCGCCACCACGGAGGACATACACAATACACGATTACGAACACAGTTAGGTAGACCAGCCATGAGTGGATCCTAGGGTCTTTGTTGGTCTGAAACATTATACATTATTATATAACATTATAACAATATCAACACTAAACATAAGTATCTCAAAACAGTCGGTTAAAATATTAGAAAATATCGCACATGAAGTCTCGAAAATAATAATTATAATTTAAACATCTGTAACTTTTTTGTTTTCAATTTTTAATAAAAATAATTACATATTTAGATTCAGGAGAAAATTCGTTATTAAAAAACATATAAAAAGTAATATATTTCTTATCCTCATAGCTGGTATTATCGAACAAAGTGGGTATACATTTCTTTGGGACACGCTGTATATATATATATATATATATATATATGCATATAACTGCAATGACCGCGCAGTATATAAATGAATAGAAACGACATAAGTGTTAAGGAACGTCTCTGCACACGAGGAGGAGAGATAACGAATAATGAAAAATGAGGCGAACCGCCCAGGAATCGAACCCAGGGCCTTCCAATTGCCGGTCGGACGCTCTACCATTATGCTACGGACCTCACTCAATACAAATCGAAATTCTCCCACATAGGGCAGAAACCAATGCCCTGAGAGGGCACCCTCGCAAATCGTGAATATGCGCATATAACTGCAATGACCGCGCAGTATATAAATGAATAGAAACGACATAAGTGTTAAGGACGTCTCTGCACACGAGGAGGAGAGATAAACGAATAATGAAAAATGAGGCGAACCGCCCAGGAATCGAACCCAGGGCCTTCCAATTGCCGGTCGGACGCTCTACCATTATGCTACGGACCTCACTCAATCACAAATCGAAATTCTCCCCCATAGGGCAGAAACCAATGCCCTGAGAGGCACCCTCGCAAATCGTGAATATGCGCATATAACTGCAATGACCGCGCAGTATATAAATGAATAGAAACGACATAAGTGTTAAGGAACGTCTCTGCACACGAGGAGGAGAGATAACGAATAATGAAAAATGAGGCGAACCGCCCTATGTGGGAGAATTTCGATTTGTGATTGAGTGAGGTCCGTAGCATAATGGTAGAGCGTCCGACCGGCAATTGGAAGGCCCGGGTTCGATTCCTGGGCGGTTCGCCTCATTTTTCATTATTCGTTATCTCTCCTCCTCGTGTGCAGAGACGTTCCTTAACACTTATGTCGTTTCTATTCATTTATATACTGCGCGGTCATTGCAGTTATATGCGCATATTCACGATTTGCGAGGGTGCCCTCTCAGGCATTGGGTTCTGCCCTATGTGGGAGAATTTCGATTTGTGATTGAGTGAGGTCCGTAGCATAATGGTAGAGCGTCCGACCGGCAATTGGAAGGCCCTGGGTTCGATTCCTGGGCGGTTCGCCTCATTTTTCATTATTCGTTATCTCTCCTCCTCGTGTGCAGAGACGTTCCTTAACACTTATGTCGTTTCTATTCATATATATATATATATATTGACGATTGGTTAGGTTAAATCGTAATATTTTTGTTAGTTTTAGCATTTAATTTGATGGATTCATTTAAAAAATGTCTCCTAAAGATCCTAGTGTAGTTTGTGTCCCCTTTTGTGTCAGGGGGACGTAAACTACACTTGCTCCGAACTTTTCTTTAGGTTTATATTGCATCAAATTCTTTTTACTGGGTACTATTTTAGCATCTAGTAGTTTAAAGTAGAACTATCTCGGAACGACATCAGGTCTCCTATATTTGCGGCCTTCACCTTTGGTGCAAGAACCCGGTTCTAACTTGCCATACATCGTATTGTGATGATACATGTGCGTGTATGAAGTTTCAGCAATTTAAGTTATGTGGTTCAAAAGATATGGCCCGGACCTCCATTTAACATTTTACCTTGTGATTTTGACCTCTGATGAAGGGACCGGAGTTATGCTAAAAAACACACCCGTATCCTTGTATATGTGAAGTTGAATTATTTTATGTTAAGCAATTCAAAACGTCACGTAAGACCTCCAATTGATTTTTGACCTTTATGATCTTGAGCTTTGATGCAAAGACCTGATTCGGATCACCTGAAGATCAGGCCCCCATGTATTCTTGTTTTTTGCTTTACAGTACCAAATATAATAATAAATTAAATGCCCGGTTAGGTCAATTGTACGCCCTTGACGATTGGTTAGTTAAGTCGTGATATTTTCTTTAGTTTTAACGAAGATATCATTGGTAATTGAGGCTGGGGGCCCTGATCTTCAGGTGATCCCTGTTCGTGTTCATAACACATCGTGTTTAGGGGTTCATATATATATATATATATATATGTATAATGAACTTTAATTACTTCATGTTGCACGATTCAAAAGTTATGGCGTGGACACAAAAGTTTGACGAACAAACGGACGAACGAATGGACAAACGGACGGATTGATACAGTACAGTATATCTCCTCCAAATTTATTTGGTTGAGAACACAATAATTAATTATCTCTGCTATATTATATAATTCTGTTATAATTTAAACTTTCACGTAAACTTCGTTGTTTTTCATATCTTGAGAAATACAAACTATTGTTGCCACGTTTTACTAATATATATATATATATATATATATATATATATATATAATATATATATATATATATAACTTATATTGGTTCTCTCAAATGTTCTTATCATTTTATTTAACAGCTATATTTCTATATTTACTGAAGGAGAAGAGATAAAATAATGGAGCATGTTTTAAAATAAAGTACAATATCATTTAGTTTATGCAAATTTATCAGTAAACCTCTTCTGTGCCCAGTTCCTGCCTCCGCAAACACATGATCGATACTTAAATTTCAACCAACACCTGGCTCAACATTTCGGGCAACACTGTGTACATGGCTGTTGTAATCTTTTGTTTCAGCGTTTCTAAACCGCTGGAAGGAGCATTACAGGCTGTCAGAAGAGCGATAGAAACATCGAAGACGGCGTTCGTCCGGTAACAAGGGAGGATTACGTGGACTGGTTTCTTTGCGTGTGAAATTTGATGCATTTACATTTCAAGGTGAAAAGCATAGGCAACACAGAGGCCTGGAGATGGGCTCACCACTCAGCGCCGTCATGGTTAGTTTCCATATGGAAACCTTGAAGACGGACAGATTTTAGGATAATGGGAGGAGGTGCAGCTTGGTTTAGATTCGATGACGATGTGTTAGTAGTGGTTCCACAGAACACGGATATAAACAATAAGTTAAGAATGTTGAATGATGTGGATGGTCATATACAGTTACGGTGGAAGAAGAGAATGGAAAAATGGCTTTTTTAGACGGAATGATTTGGAGATCGGGTGAGAGTGCAAAATTTTCAGTCTATAGAAAGCCTACAAACAAAGACGACTTTGTCATTATTTGTCTGCTCATAGTGAAAGGACTAAGACAGGTGTGTTGATTGGATTCTACCTGAGAGCTATTAGAATATGTAGCGAGGAGTATCTGGTGAACAAATTTGAATACATCAGAGAAGTGTTTGGAAAGTTAGGTTATCCTGAAGGATTAACAGTTAAACTAAAGAAAAAGCAATTAATATATCAGAACGGCGTGGAGGTGAGACTGAAAATAATGTAGATAAAGAGTATATAACGGTTCGCATTCAAGATGAGCCCAAATTATCGATAAATTCCTAAGAGGAGCGGGAGTTTATTTAGCAAAATTCTTCGTGGATAAAGATAGGCAATATGGTGAGGACGAAACAAAATGAATGTATTAATAAATGTAGTGTAGTTTAAGAGATTCCATGTAATGGCTGCTCTGTCGTTTATTGTGGGGAGTCAGGGCGTGGTTTACCAAAAAGACTACAGTAGTATGAACATCGATGTAGACGCGTGTCTGCTCTAACATCTAATTCACTCGTCTTGCACGCAGGTAGGTACGGACACCTGCCAAACTGGCAAGAAGCTAAGATCATTCATAAAGGACTAGATAAGGGGCTGAGGAAAGCAACTGAAGCTGCTTATATAACGTCAGGAAACGTGTAAATCATAGAGGGATTTACGTATGTGTTTAGCCAAAATAACGGGAAAAATTATGGTGAAGTTAGCGGGAAGGGGACTCCAACAGTAACCAGCCAAACCTACTTCGTCCAGTAGGTTTGGAAAAGGTCGTCTGCATTTAAATATTGTGTTTAACTTATGTTGTCATTCTGTGAGCAAGCTTTGTGCCGAAACGTAACGGAATATAACTCCATCTATTACACTGGTCAACACTCATTTTATTGCCAATCATATTAGAGTGATTTTGGGGTAACTTTGTGGTGCTGATTCTGATATGACATCGTTTTGCTAGATTGGCTCTAATTTATGAGATAATTGGTACTCCATTGAAACACGTAAAAATGCAAAAAATTTAATGTTCAGGCGGAGCCTATTACAAATCGCATTGAAATTGTCTCAAATCATACAAAAGTAACACATGAAATACATAACGGCATTTTATTCGGTCTCACCATCTAGAATGTTCCGGTAGTTTCCCATATGCCGCGTTATGGTTACGTTCCATTAATTGAGGGTATTCATTATCTCAAGAACTAGAGCCAAATCGGAAAAAACTACTTTCATTTTGGAATTCAGCAACCCCAAAATACCCTAAATTCGTACGAATTTCCTTGGCAACGAAAAAAAAAGTTTTTTTGTTGACCTGTGTTATCTGTCTTTTTCTACCACCCTCAAACGTAACTATATATATATATATATAATATATATATATATATATATATATATATATATATATATATATAGTTACCAGCCCACTCTCGCACACGAGAGTGGGCTGAAAAGTAATGTCTCCACTCAAATAAATTTTAAATGGGTTGAAGGATTTTATCAAAGCCAAAGCAGATATGTACCTTAGAATTTATTCTTCAAAACGATACATTTACTTTTTTGTAAAATCACCCTCTACCTCTATACATTTACGCCAACGATAAATTAGTTTTTTTAAATCCATCCCGCTAAAACTCGAAGCTATGACTACGAAACCAAAATTTCACAGCGGCTTTAACTTCTTCGTCAGACTCGTAGCTATTTCCATGGAGATGGCTTTTAAATTTAGGAAAGAGGTGAAAATCACATGGTGCTAAATCGGGGCTATATGGTGGATGCGGCAAGACGGTGAATTTGCGGGTCCTCAATTGCTTCTCGCGTTTGAACACTGGTGTGAGGCCGTGCGTTGTCATGGTGAGCAATGACTGCGTTTTTGTGGGTGCGAACCCTCCTGATCCGATTTTTCAACTTCTTCAGTTTCAATATAACGTGCGAGGTTGATTGCCGTCCCTCTTTCCGTAAAGTCTTCGAGAACAACAACACTGATGATATCCCAAAAAACAGTCATCATCACTTTTTCCAGCCGATTTTTTAACTTTAAATTTTTGTGCCGATATTCCATGGATTGCCGTTTATTTTCAAGGTCATAATGGTGGACCCACGTCTCGTCTCCTGTCACAATGCTGTGCAGAAATTCATCTTCATTTTCGATATCTTTGTAGATATCGAGCATTGCAGCAATTTCATTTTGTTACTGCGACGATTTCAACGAATCAGTTCGGCAACGTAATTCCGATGAGACTCGTCGGTTGCCGTTACAGGCCTTACACTTCGCGATTTGTCTCGCAAATCTTCTTGCCCTACTTCTCCTTCTTTACACTGCCTCGCTCAACGTCCAACGGTACTCACATCAACATACTGTTTGCCGTACGCAGCTTGCACTCGCCGATGAATGTCTATGGGAGCAACACTTTCCGCGGTCAAAAATTCAATTACGGCACGTTGCTTGAAGCGAACGTCTTTACTCCTTTCCATTGTAATCGATACTGAACCAACGTGTGGAGTGAGTGTAAGTTATATTAGGCTATAACACAAAACCGGTTTTATCTGGTTACCTCTACACAATCTGGAATGGGGTGGGGGATATGAAGTTACAATACAAAACCGGTTTTATCTGGCTACCTCTACACAATCCAGAATTATTCAAGTGGAGGCATTACTTTTCCGCACACCCTCGTGTATATATATATATATATATATATATATACCTTCAACTGCAAAGAACACGCAGTATAAATAACGTAAAGAAACGACGCTTGTATAGGAGATATTCCGCGCAAGACGAGAGAGAGAGAACGGAACAAATGAAAAAATGAGGTAACCACCTGGGAATCGAACCCGGGATCTTCCGATTGCCGGTCAGACGCGATACCATTACACCATGGACCTCACTCTTCCAAATGCCGTAATTCTTCTACATACCAGCGGGAGGTGCCCCCTTGGGGCATTGGTTTTCTGCGAGTATGTAGAAGAATTACGGCATTTGGAAGAGTGAGGTCCATGGTGTAATGGTATCGCGTCTGACCGGCAATCGGAAGATCCCGGTTCGATTCCCAGGTGGTTACCTCATTTTTTTCATTTGTTCCGTTCTCTCTCTCTCGTCTTGCGCGGAATATCTCCTATACAAGCGTCGTTTCTTTACGATATATATATATATATATAAAAGACGTGACCAACGTTTCCCAAAAGCAGCAACAGAAAATTTTATTTTGTGAAAAGGAAAGGCAAAGATCAAAATAACATGTGGCAAAATAACGAAAAACTACAAATTGTTACAGTTATCTCCACTCTAGGAAGTGATTAAAGTGGTATTGCATTACTTGCGTCTTATCTTGCCCTAATGAACATACTTTGTCTGCAAAGTGCTGTTATGTGTTAATTAAATTCGAACATATTTAGACACCGTTGCATACGTTTATTTTTATTACGCGTGAGAATAATCTGAAATCCACATTATCAGCATTTACAAATTTCAAATTGTTATACTTACACAAAATCTTTATTAAATATAGCATTAACATGTTAACTGGCGAAAATAAACATAAATAAAAGTCTT
Source organism: Bathynomus jamesi (assembly GCA_023014485.1). Classification (NCBI taxonomy): domain Eukaryota; kingdom Metazoa; phylum Arthropoda; class Malacostraca; order Isopoda; family Cirolanidae; genus Bathynomus; species Bathynomus jamesi. Next base: position 74,584 of record JAJOZX010001623.1, read on the forward strand.
ATATTCCAACCCCCCAAATTAATCATTTTCTTAACAGTACTGATTCGAGAAAAAAGGAATTATGTAGAGAACATCTGGGAACACTGGATCATTCATTAGTAAGTGTAACTACCAAAATGAAACCAATTTATTCACTGGTACTCGATGCCTACATCGTCCAACAGTTAAAAATTACGAATGCGCTCACCTCGATAAAAATAAATAAATAAAATAAACAGTGGACAAAAAGCAAAAACAAGTCTTTGTTCGTCTACGTAAGGCGTATGAACAAAAAGGTGCTATAAAAGCAATATTGAACGACGCCCAAACGCGAGCAGATATGATAAGATACACGGAACTAGGATGAAGCTGATGACGAGGCGAGAATATATATGCATATCATTCAGATTGGAAAGAAAGTAAAAATATCACTCGTACACGGAAATATTGAATCTGAAGAGTATTGGATCTGACGAGAATACCTCACACGAAATAGAGACAAAGATAAAAACGGGTAAAAATTCACGAAAAAAAACTTCGAAGCGGAGAGGTGTTCTAAAGGGTCACTCGAAACAAATGTATATGACAAAGAGTGAAGAAAGGAAAAAAAGAGAAGGCAACAAACGTGGGATACAGCAAATATTGTTCCATGTATAAACATCCAAAGTGATTTTTCAACACGATCTGTTCATACGGTAAATTTACAACTGCAGCTATTTTCATCCACATATATGTAATTTCTACTATGACAAAGAACTCTTTAAATTTAGCGTCTCTATCTTCACAGCGAATGGATGAGTAGGAAAGATTACCAAGAAGCAACGGTATTGTTATCACCAAAAGGAGCGGCAAATCAATAAGGAAAACGCTTTTTGTAAAGGAAAAACGTATAAACCTTTTTACCAGAATAGATCAGAACCCCAATACACTACAAACATTTTTTTATTGCAGGAAAAGGGGCCAAGGGCGAATGCCCGCAACCCCCTCCGTCCCCCTACAGAGGAAGAAAAGAGCCAAAATCAAGGTCCAAGGTTTTCGAGATGACTGGACACACTGCGTTTGAAAGATTGGAGGAAATAGGGGGAAAGATGGATTGAAGAAGATTGTTCCAGAGTTGACCGGTTCAGTAGATGAAAGATTGAAAATACCGATTAACTCTTGCGTTAGAGAGTTGGACAGAAAAGGAATGAAAATGTGTAGAAAATCTGGTACTGCGTGCTCTCCTTAAAGGGGGGCATGCACTTAGAGAGTTCAGAGGAGCAATGTCCGTTATAATAGCGATAGCAGAGAGTGAGGCAACATTGAGACGAAAAGAGAGGGATTGAAGACAGTAGAGGTGGGAAATTGATGAGACAAAAAGCCTTTGATTCCATCCGGTCAAGTAGAGTTGTGTGGGTTGAGCCAGCCCACGCATGAGAAGCGTACTCCATACAGGTGCGGATAAAACCCCTATACAGAGACAGAAACTGAGTTGGGGTGAAGAAACTGCGGAGCCAGTACAGTACACCTAACATCTTAGAAGCGGTTTTAGAAAGAGTGTGATCTTTCCAGAATCACCTCCGTGATGCACTCAGCAGACCCGGAGGGGGCCCGGTGGCCACTAAAGCAGTAATCATTGTATGCGAAATCAGAGTAGTATTGCCTAAGGGCCTCCCAATCAGCGGCGCCGAGACGAGGATCCAAAGGCCAAAGTGGAACAAGAGGACAGGAAACAGATATAAGATCGTGGTTGGAGGAGCCCAACGAATAAAAAAGTTTCACAGAGTAGAAGTGAGTTGTGAGAAATAAATCCAAAATGTTGGGCCTATCTCCAAGGCAATCGGGGATACTTGTAGGGTACTACACAATCTACGCTTGGTCATTCAGGATAGAGAAGTTGTAAGCTAGTTCACCAGGAAGTGAGGTATGGTAGTCAGAGAGTTTACGATAGTCAGTAGAATTAGGAGAAGTCAGACAGCACAAATGTATTTAGTTTGAGATCGGTAAGTAAACCTAACCAGAGGGTATAGAATTCAGAGGACTCACGTTCAGGAATACGAGAGCAAGTTAGGTCGTTGCATACAGATACGCAACATCCAACTTTGGAGTGAAATTCAGTATGGATAAAATGGGAGGGTACAGAAAAGGGGTTGCTGTCAGTCTTCCCAGACACCTTATTTTCAGTGAGGAAGAAATGGTGATGTTTAGAGGAAGAGAGAATGCCACGAATGTTGCAGAAGTTTATGAAAAGTGAATCAGGCAGAGGCGCAGCACATCTCGAATCAGCAGTAACAGAACCAGCCCCGCTGCCGGGTCTGCGTTCCGGGCATTTGGCCCTTCATCAACGAAACCACTTAATTTATAATGCTTCCTACGATACAAAACAACAAAATATAAACTACCAACAGTGGCACTCTTCACTACACCCATAACACTTTCCCCGTTAGGCTCAGCAGTCAATTCGTAAGCATCGAAAATAAAATAAAACTGAAACTAAATACATACATAGAAATCATCGATGCTAAATTGAAATAAAACTAAAGTCAACACATGAAACGGAGGAGTAATTAATCTCTCACAGTATAAGAGCGAGAGAGAAAATGGAAAAAGTCACTTAACTCATCTCTATATATACCAACCGTTTCCATTTAACATGCGCAAATATACAGGAATTATATACGGGTGTCAGGAAATGATTGCCCCCCCCCTCTAGAGCAAAACTAGAAGAGATAGATAAAAAACCGGCGAGACCACTTGAAAGAGTGTTAAAATCTGAATAAAACCATTATATTCTATTCCTGTGATTTTAATTCTTACCATTTTTTTCCCCACAGAAACCATGGCATCATCTATTTTGAACGATTCAGAGAAAAAGCGAGTTCTTGACCGCATTCGAGCTGTCACATTTCGTGAAGCAAAGGAAGCTGGTGCAACTTTCATAACTCGACACTGGGTGGCTGAGAGATTAAAAAGATCAGAAGACTTTGTCAAAAGGAATTGGAATAAGAATCCTGAAGATTGTGAAACAGAATTTCGAGGAGGAAGACCGGAGAAATTATCTCAAGAATCGAAAGACATTGTGCTTGCTGCATCACGGCGCCGAAAGAAGAGCTGCTCTGAGGTAGCGAAAGAGATACTTATCCGTCGTCGTAAGATAGTCAATCGGCAACTTGTGCATCAATTTCGAGTTCGCCAAGGCTTGAGTGCTTGGCATGAAATAGCTAAGCCACGGAAGAGTGATCTTAATATTGAAGATCGGCTATGGTTTTGTGATTATCTTGAGGAATGGACGGAAGACGACGATTTCCTTCACTTGGTTGTCAGCGATGAATTCTTCGTTTATGTCTCCAGAAAACCAAATTTTCAGAATGATCGGGTTTGGGCAACAACTCCTGATGAAGTCCAGACGACCAGAAGTATCGAGAAATAGTAAAAATCCAGCATGTGTGGGTGTTTTCATTATGTTCTCTATTCGGAAGCTCATCTGGGTTATCAAACCAAGAGGAACCAGTTGGGATGGGCCTTATTTTCGAAATGTAATTTTAGCCCAACATGTAATTCCGTTTTTGAAAGACCCCGAGTGTGTTTTGGATGTTGAACAGGCAACCTTTCTTCACGACAAAGCCCCCTGTATGAAAGCACTTGCGACTCAACAACTGCTTAAGGACAATAACATTGATTTTTTTCGGAAATAATGAATGGCCTGGCAATTCTCCCGATCTTAATGTCTGTGAACATGTCGGATCCATCATGAAGGATCGGGTGGAGTCCTTAATGCTGGAACAACCCATTCAGAATCGGTATTCAGCAGAAATTATGACTGCAAAGATCAACGAAGTCCTTGAAGAATGAGTCATGATACCGATCTCTTTGAGACACTTCTGGGATCATACCCCCGTCGATTAATGGCCGTCAGAGCTGCAATGGGGGCAACACCCGATATTAAAACAAGTGTTTTTTTATTCAAAATTAAACGCTCTTTCGCGTGGTTTTGTCTGTTTTTTTCTATTCAGTTTCTTCTGTACGGGGGGGGGGGGGGGGGCAATCATTTCCTGACACCCTTTAGATAGAGGATATATTACAAGTTACAATGTCGACAACAATTTATTGTTAAGGAAATAATATGGACATACTCTGTTCACTAATGACACATCTCTATATAAAGGTGAAACTAAATATGAAAATTGTACCGAAGACGGGCCGGCCACCCCCTTTTAATTGATTCCAATCACTTTCTTGGAAGATATGGGACATGTTACCTGTACTAAAACTGAAATAGAAATATATATATATATATATATATATATATATATATATTCAAGTATATAGGAAAGATAGGTTAGCTAGAAAAGAATGATGATGATGACGATGATTGTGTAGACGAATATCTTAAAAACAACTACACGAACGCTAGTATCATTAAAAAACAAGTCAAAGAACTCAGTTAAGGTATTTATATTGGAAATTAATTAATTAAATCTGCTAATCGTAAATGCTTACAGATCCCTAAAAGCATCGGAAAATGATTTTAAATTTGCCGCAAATGAAATTCAAAATACATTAAGATCTCTGATGGTCCCAGTTTCAATCATTTTGATATGGGGAGACTTTAATTTTCCTTTCAGCGGGAAGAGAAAAATAATGATGTGGTTTAAGTAAAACAAATCAGCGTATTGTTTCAAAGGAAGCCCGAATCCAAGCACAGTTGTTGTTGAAACATATGGAGAAATATACGATTACTCAAGAAATCACAGAGAACACGAAAAAAGAATGCGTTAGACTTGTTTATGATGCAATGTACTGAATTAAAATACAAAACTTAATTTGATTATTTTAATGAAAACCAAGTTGTTATTGTATTCAGGAAAGCATATAATGTTTCGAGCAGATGATGTGCTTAAAATGGACCATCAAGGCATCAACTATGGGCATTTTAGAACGGCGGGTTTGTGTAAAGGCGTAGAAATGGCCAAAGCCCAGGTGTTTCATAGGTGCGCTTGCGAGTTGTGTTTGTGTTTACAATGCAGAATTAATGTGATTATTGTTTAGAAGATACAATGTCTCTCCCTAAAATTTTTATTTAAAATTACTAGCTCCCTCTCGTCCCATACCCTTAATCATACGTTTTCAAAACATATATAAAAATAAAATATAAAGAAAGGAAACGCGTCGTTCATTGTGCCCATTATAAATGCAGGAGTCCAGTCATTAACTCGTCAACGCTGCCATTTCAAGTAAACAGAATTTAAAAATCAGTTGAAAAAGAATGTAACTGGAAATAAATTAGAACAGAGCAGGGTTGGTTGATTTAAATCAAATGATTTTTTGAAAGAAAATCACTGATTTAAATCAGTATATGAATAAAAATAAAAAAAACGATAAAACGCGAAAAACTACTAAATAATTCACTACAGTATAGGTAATACAAAAAGAATGGTAATGAACTTTGCTGTTTATTTTTCACTAAAACAAGGTTATAATAGAATTTACTTACAGTTCTATTGATTATAGTGAAAATTAAGATATCCGTGTTAACTTTTTTAAACATTAATTAAAATTCTAATAGCCACTGGCCTAAAGTAAATAAACATTTGTAGAACATATTTATTATTTCTATAAAGCATCAATAATTAATTTCAATTTTTATTCCACTGATTTGATATAAAACAAATATTTCATTTCTAGAAGACATTTAAGATCATCTGGTCATGATAGTTTAATTTGCTGACCCAAAGCAAATAATTATGGAGTTAAAACTTAATTAAAAAATATAAATATTTCTAAAGTGTGGTGGAGCACTGACAGCTGTGCAAGTTTCAGGATAGTACAAAGGAGTGTCTGATAAACATGTCACAACATGGTATACTATCTTTTCAGAATACACCAGAGCAGTGGTGGGCGCAGTTTTCAGTGTCGAGGGTGACTTTCAATCTAGATATTTACCGACGGGCTAACAATAATATATATCAAGTTTATATATACATACGGTATAATTTAGAAATATCTTATAAAAAGGCATCGATTGAAGTAAAGCAAAAAATATGAAATAAGATACGTAGTTTTGTGCTTAAATTCCAAATTAACATTTATATATTTATTCATTTTGACAAATTCAAACATCTAGGTTGCAGCTCATCAGCCAGTAATTTATAATTTGGCGTGAAAATCATAAATGCTTGAAAATGTTGATTCGCGCAAATATGTTGATGCAAAATATGCATTCAGCATTAATGCAATTTCCTTCATATTTGGAAGGAATGATTTTGATTTTGAATAATTACATAAAATGAAGTCGGGTCTGTAATATTAATCAGAAATGGCCTCGAGGGTGACTCCAAACCTTCCTGAGGGCTACCGAATGGCCACCCCTGCACTAGAGAATATATGTATAAATAAATACCAAAAATTTTCTCAAATGGGAATAAAGAGAAAAAAAACAAAATGAAGAAACACAAAAAAGGAATGATATAGAGTAAGTCCTCATAGCCTAACTTGCAATTTTACAGAACTTTACATTTCTTATCCAACCTCAAAGACGACTTAGCTGTTTAAACAGCTAATACAATAGTTTGCTTCAATTACTTATGTTATTAGTGCTACAGGAACTTATAGGAATGAAAAGGATCTTTTGTGACTTGTTGTTTCAGTGTATCTTGAACATGGAGGAAAAAATCAAATAAATCTGATTTTTTTTTTTTTTTTAATAAAAAAAAGCACCAACCCTGAAACAGAGTGAATAGAGAATGGAAATAGAATACATAATGCAGTACAGTACGATATATGAGTATTATTATACAGGGTATCCTATAAGTCCAATCTCATAGGAAAATTTATTTTAAATTAAATTTACAAAAGTAATACATCAGAACAGAATGAGGAAAAGGAGGAGGCCTTTTCCTCACGAGTTTAACTCAATTCCATATTAGCCATTCCGTGTTATTCTACCTGCGACCAAAAAAAGGTCCCAAAGCAAGACATCAGTTTGAACATTTGTTTTAGTTCTAATGTACTACTTTTGTAAATTTAAAATAATTTTCTTATGAGACTGGACTTATGGGACACCCTGTATATAAATAAAAAAGTTATTACAGTCATTACACTGACGAATAACGGCGAACAACACAGAACAGAAATTTTTGACCATATAACCTAATACAAGTGCAAATGAAATTACTTGAAAATGAACATAATAGCCAACTCAAAAGATAAGTAAACAATATTTGAACGATTGAATGTAAATTCGAACCAAATTAACTGGCAACTCACAAATGAATGCAAAAATAAAAGAAATTAACTAAAAGTTTTACTTAAAGGTAACGCGTCAGAAGGATTCCTATCAATAATATACGAGTACATAACCAAAAATGCCTAACAAAAGAAAAGAGGGTAAAGTAGAAAGAAAACAAGAACATTTTCACAATAAAGAAGTATATAAGCAAATGCAGAATGAGAAAAAAAGAGAGAGTGAAATAGGGATAAACTTAAAAAAAATTGCCTTCAAAAATCTTTTATAAAGAATATAAAACAGCAAAAAATAGCCTTAAAAAATTTGAAATATTTTTACGCTTCAGCAGATGGAAACGAACTGGACTCTTAAAACATAATAATAGAGATTATATGAATACTCGCCGTTCAATGCCACTCCCATTTCCATTCTTTTGGCCGAATTAAGAATACACAAAGTGAGAAATCCAGATTTAAGAAAGAGTTTTCTCATTTGAAAAAGAATATGATTCCCATTGGCGGTAAAGGCGCCAAATGAGAATGGCAAATATTTCCTAACCTAACTAAACTCATCTAACCTAACATTAGCCATCCTATCCTAACCTAGACTAAAGTGGGAAAGCCGTGGATGAGAATGAGAATGAATGGGAATAGATCAACTTCAGAATTGACTCCTTCGGGATTCTCACTCGCAGATTTCCTCTCACCCTTGGGAAAGGTTGAAATGGGAATGACATTGAGGAGGAGGAGGAGGATGCCGATTATTTACGTAACCAAAAGAAATAAGCGAAGTGCTTAAGTGACGTATTTAATTCAGTATTTAGTCCGCCTAAACTTGATGTAAAGATAAAAAATCCAAATGCACTTTTCCGAAACCGATGCGTAAGAACTAAGAGCGACTGATTCGAGTGCGAGAGACATAATGCGCTATTTAAACTTAGAGACAATCCAACCCCAGAAACTGATCCGTGGAATGCAAAGTTTCTGAAGAAGTGAAAAAAGAAACGAGGCGAAGCCCTTATACATATACAATGTATAACATTATAGTCATATACAATGCTCAATTCTCAAAGTGCGGGAAGGAAACAACGTATCGCGCTCAATGAAACTCTACAAAGAACCTTTACATCTTATACGCATCCTATTTTGTTGTCAGTATTAGGTCGTATCTTGCCGTCAGTATTAGGTTATATTTTGGTGTCGGTATTATGTCATATTATTCTGTCAGTATTGGGTCTTATTTTGTTCGTTATACCCGCGCACGATTACACCACGGACCTAATGGGTAAAATCTTGAAACTCGCCGACAATGGTAAAATAGGACGTTAAAGCAACTGGTATTTGAGATAGAGAAAAAAATTCACAACGACATGATCAAAATAGTAGTAGTAGTAGTATGGTCGAAGAAATGGGCCGAATGAGCAAAAGAAATTTAATATAGAAAAGTGTATAATTATGCATTTTAGATCGAGTAATTTAAGAGTCAAAATACAAAATGTTTACGAGATATCGGAAGAGAAGATTTTGAGGATGTTCGTCACAAAGGACTTAAAAAAGGTGAAAAGCGGTGTGTAGAACTTAGACTATAAATCAAAAGTTAGAATTATACCGTTATATCAATCACTTACAAGATTTCAGTTGGAGCATGCGGTTTAGTTTTGGTTTCCTTACGTGTCTTAATCAGGGCTGTGCGGGTCTATCACTTTCGGGTCAAATCCGGGTCTGGGTCATTTTTCTAATTTACTTTCCGGTCCTGGTGCGGGTCCGGGTCAGACCCGAAAATTCACTTTCAGGTCCTGTCGGGTCTTTCAGTATATGACCCGGGTCTGAGTCGGGTCCATTATTAAAAATGTAATAATTATAATCTGGTATAGGATAGGTGATAAGACTGCTACCGTAGCTATCATACATTAACATGTTTTCTGAAACATAGTAAAACATTAATGGCTATACGGTAGTAGCCTAACCATATATATTAATTGATCCGATTTTGGAAATGTTTGAAAGTAGGTGTATTAATTGTATTAATATTTAATAGTAACTAGGTATAGTTATACAATAATATACATGCATTGCTAAGGGGCAAAGTACGATGTATGATTGCTCTCTTCAGCCTCCTTATTCTAAATTTTAATTAATTTTGTGAAAACAAATTCTATATTTTTTTGAGTGAACTCAAATGGAAATTATCATCGTGCATTAAAATTAAATACTTTGTTTATCTTAAAATACAAAAATAAAACCGATAACATGAAATAATTAAAGTAATTTGGTAGTAATTTGTCTTTATATTTTGAGAGCAACATATTCTGTGAACTCCTTTAAAACAGATATTGATATAGCGGCATAGCCTATACTTTTTCTATTAGAATCTAGATTGAAAATTGTGGCAAGACAGGAAAGAGATTTCTGAATTTTTAACTGATTTTTTTTTATTTTGAATATACACAGTGTGTGTATATATATATATATATATATATATATATATATATATATATGCGCTTCTTAACTGAAATATTTTTATTAGGACTATTCTACACTATTTTATTTGAGAAGACTTTATTCCCCAACACCGATCGCAAACACAATACTGCGTCTAATAATGATTGCGAAAGAGAATTTCTTTGCGGGTTCAGAATGAAGCTTAGAGCGGAGAACAATCTTTCAACGCTAACTTGTGTGCACGGAGTAGACAATGCTACCAAGGCTGCCTGTTTTAATTCTCCTCCCATTTCCATCCACCATTTAATGGGATCTTGATGGATCAGTTTCCCAGCTGAATCTCTCTTTTTCGCGAGGTGAGGACATTTTTCAAACTGTATCACACCTGCATCAAACTTCGCACTCAGTGACACAATTTGAATTCGTCCTTCTTCTGGAGAAGTCTTTCCTTTTGTCGCAATTCTTTTTTAATTCACAAATGAACACTAAAATATATTAGGATTAGGCTATTCTTCCGCCACCGTTAACTCTCCACTTCCAGTGAGTCATTTGGAGGGTGGAGTGATAATTCAGTACATTATTGCCAAATCTAAAGGCGCACATAAATTTTGTAAACTAAAAACCCGGCTGTGCGGGTCCTTCACTTTCGGGTCGGGTCTGGGTCTGGGTCAATTTTTAAATTCATTTTCAGGTCCGGGTCCGGGTCTTTTTTCTAATTCACTATTGGGTCCGGGTCTTATCTCACTTTCGGGTTAAACCCGGGTCTGGTTCTGACCTGCCAACCCTGGTCTTAATATACACTTAAAAAAAAAAATGTAAACAAGAATTTGTTGGACTATTCGTTCACAATCATGAAGCCCAGTTTTTGTTAAAAGTGAACAACCAAATAGATGATTGTACTTCAAAATAAGTGTGGTATAAATTGAACATAAAACTATATTTACTTTATATTAATATTTTTTTAATTTTCCACATGGCGTCATGCCCAATTCCAATTTTTTGTTATCTCATACAGCATCCAGTGTTGAAAGCCATAGTATTTTGTCCTCCTTTTAACTGACTGTAAAAAATGTCCATGTTCTGCAATGTCTAAAAAGATTTGGCAAATAACGCTAACCTGTCAATAGAGCATAAAATTGGCTGGCAAATAGCAATTCAATTACACACACACACACAAATATATATATATATATATATATATATATCCCACCCCACTGCTGCCAGGTTTGTTTACAAAGTGGTTGGTAGATAAATGGGTACCCTGAGTGGCCTAGTGGTTAAGACGCTGGGCTACTGGTGGGGCGTGGTTCGGATTCCACGTTAAACTGTAGGTCGAAGGTGGAGTGAAAAGCTTGACCTTCGTCAGAATGAACAATTCGGGCCGAATGTAACCAAAGGTTATATATATATATATATATACATATATATATATATTATATATATGCTTGTACCCTGTGGTGAATGGACGTGTTGTTTTGCTCTCTCTATTTAATACCCAAATTAGAAGGGAATAATCTACTCGGCGGTTTATTCTGTTTGCACCCGAAAGTGTATAAAGTATCAGTGAATCCGTGCATATAAATTATAAAGTGAAAAATTCATTAAAATTAAGAAAGTGCAATACAGTTTACATAATTTATCACCAATTTTAACGTATACAGGGTGTCTCAAAAGTCACTATCTATTTTGAAAAATAATGGGAATTACGAAAAACTGGTTTAAGACATGAAAAATATATTTATTTCAAAGTAAGTGCCACAAAGAATTAGTGCTATTTATTTATCTGTCTCCACATGGCGACCATCAGTGTCTCTACAGAGCTCAAAGCGATAAGTTGTTTCCCGGAACACACTTTCCAGCATTTGAGGTGTTATTTTCTGAACTGCATCGGTAATACGATTTCGAAGTTCGGCTACATCACTAATTCTTCTACCAGTGTACACCTTAGACTTAATGAAACCCCAGGCGAAAAAATCTAATGGTGTTAAATCGGGTGAACGTGCTGCCCATGGTTGTGTTCCTCCACGACCAATCCAGCGACCGGGGAAGCGTCTGTCAAGATAATCACGTACAATTATTGCATAATGGCACGGTGCTCCATCCTGCTGAAAAACTACTGTGTCAAGAATGCCATCTGTAAGAAGTTGAGGTTCGAGGAATTGTTCAAGCATGTCAAAATAATAAACCAATTAACTTTTTTTAAATACACAAATTTGCACCAGAAGTACATATCTTTATGCCAGCATAGCATTTTTTAAAAAAACATCTAATGTCACCGAAATAGATAGTGACTTTTGAGACACCCTGTAATATTCAAAACGAAATACGGTTGGCATTCGAGAAAGTTTGAAACAAAGCAGGAAAAAGGTCATAAAACGCAAAGGTCAGAGAAAACCCTCGACCATCGAAAGGAAAGAAACAGAATAAAAATAAATAATAAATAAAGAATTTGTGTGGGTATTTCTTCTTACGCTAATTAAGGAATAGCATGGATATGGGTCCAAATTCTCACTTAATCTGTAATTTGTGCAATTTAGTAACAACGGAAAGCCTAGCGATTAGATGTGATTTCTGCCAACGATTAAACGACTTTAACTGCATGAATTGGAATGATCGGGAAATAACTCTTGTCTCGAACGCGAAACACGTCGTGGGGATCAAATTTCTATGTGGCGCATGTACACAGACCGTAAATTCTTTCGCGGTCTTTAAAGAAATGGAGATAGCAGACTCGAAAGTAATGGGGGACACATGGTCCGAAATGGTCCCAACGAAAAACAGGGTGGATGAGAGAGAAGACGAAATAACGATAACAGCATAATAACGAACAACAATTTAATAACAAATAACGATATAAACAATATAATACGGAAGGAAGACATAGATGAAAGGAAAGAAATAAGTAAAAGTGGCGAAGTAGACAAACGGTCCAACGAGCGAAATGATAAAAAGATAACTAAAAACGTAGAAAATAAACAGCCAAAGAAAAATAATGATAATGCCAAAACTAAGAACTTGGAAAATAATAAGAAAGAAAGCAGAAGCGTAGAAAATATCGTATGCAAATACTACGCGAAAGGAAACTGCAGATATCGGGATGGGCAATGCATATATGCACATCCCACATTATGCAAAATGCATTACACAAGTGGATACTGCAAGTTTGATAAGAAATGCATGTTCCACCATCTTACGGTCTGCAACACTTATGAAAGATATGGGAGTTGCAAATACGAAAAAAAATGCCGATACCACCACCCTCAAAGGAACGCAACGAGGGAACAGAAAAAACGAACATCAAAGAAGAGTGGAATTTTTTAGACGCAGCCAACACATTTCAGCTGCTAAATACTCTCCAGCAATTACAAAACCAGCTGACAAATATAAATATAGAAATCCGAGAGCCGGACAGAAGGTACGAACAAAGGCACTTCATGCGTTATCGGGACAACAGGTACCGACAAAGATAAAAAGAGGTAAATTCTCGGAGGACCACAAGGCAACGAAACCGGCACCCCCATTGGAAAACAAATCGGAACCACCTGTATGCGAAAAAGAAAGAGAAAAAATAAAAATAATCCTAGCCAACATACAGGGCCTTAAATCAAACCATCCACGAACAAAGTTGCATACCTGAAAGGACTCATGCAAGAAGCCGGAGCAGACTTTGCATGCCTCACGGAAACTCATCTAAAGGACTGCCAGGCGAACTGTGAAAATTGTGAGTCCTGTATTGACAAAAAAGAAATACAAATTGACAACTATAACATCCTCCGAGCCGACAGAACAGTGAGACGTAAAGGAGGATGTGCTATTTACACACGCGAAAGGCACATAGCAGAAATGGCTATAAGTACCTCAAACAACTACGTAGAATGTGTAGCAGCAAAAATTGAAAAATTAAATATGGTACTAATTGTAATGTACAGACCCCCAAACACGCCAACCTCAAAATTTTCAGATTCCATTACAGAGGTAAGAAACTTAGTAAAAGATCTACACTCTCCAACCCCAAATATTTTTCTCTGTGGTGATTTTAATTTCCCATTCATGAAATATAAAAGGATAGGAAAAAATATATGTATACACCAGGACAAGGGGGGCACACGAGAAGACCAGGAGCAGGTAAAAATGCTACTAGCTTTAGCTGATGAATTTATGTTAACGCAAGAAATAACAGAAAACACAAGAAAAAACAACTGCCTAGATTTGGTATTCACAAACAACAGTAATCTAATTGATAATGTAGAAATATCCCCAACTATGATATCAGACCACAATCATTGAAATAACAACTAATATAAAGGCAACAGGAAAGGAAAGAACACGCACAACAGAAAGAAGCAAATTCGAAATTTTTAATTTTCACTCCAAAGCTATAAACTGGGAAGATGTGACATCCAGCATGGAAGTAATAGATTGGAAAACCATTTTCGAGGCCAAGACAACGGAAGAGATGCTAATGACGTTAGAGGAGAAGACGTTAGAAATTGTGGAAAAACATGTCCCAAAGATACAACAAAGAGGAAAGAGAAGCAGGTTCGAAAGACAAAAGAGGGCATTGTTCCGAAAGAGAAAAAGAGTGACTGCAAAATTAAGTAATTGTAAAGATAACAACATCAGAAAAATATTAAATGATAAACTACAAAGTATCGATGTCGTCATACAGGAACTAATCGAGAAGCATACAGAAAAAGAAGATGACGCTATAGAAGCGATAAAGGCTAACTCAAAGTACTTCTATAATTTCGCAAAAAGAAAGTCGAAAAACCATGCGACTATCGGACCTTTAAAAAATGAGAACAGTGATTTATCTGATGATCTAACAGAAGTATCTGAAATATTAAAAGCTCAGTATGAATCATCTTTCAGTATCCCAAAAACTGACAAATTGATATGCGATAGAAACGCGTTCTTTGAAGAAGAACCACAAGGGGAAAGTATAACGGATTTCGACTTTACGACGGATGATATTACACAAGCCATAGGGAAACTAAAAACACACTCAGCGGCAGGACCGGATAAATGGAATGCCACACTGATCAAAAACTGCAAGAATGCAATCGCTGAGCCCCTATACTGGATATGGAGACGATCATTAGACACGGGAGAAATACCGGGCATCCTGAAGAGCGCGAACATAGTCCCAATATATAAAGGAGGAGATCGATCCGAGGCCAAAAACTATAGGCCAGTGTCGCTTACATCTCATCTCACTAAAATATTTGAAAGAATAGTTAGACAGAAAATCTATGACTTTTTGGAAACTCAGAAAAAATTCAATGATAACCAACACGGGTTTCGGTCAGGCAGATCATGCCTATCACAACTAATGGAACACTACAACAACATTATTGATTCACTTGAAAGTAATGAAAACTATGATGTACTATACACAGACTTTGCTAAAGCGTTCGACAAGTGTGACCACGGAATCATAATACATAAACTGAAAAATATGGGAATAACAGGAAAAGTAGGGAAATGGATATATAATTTCCTTAGTGAGCGGAGGCAAGTCGTTACAGTACAAGGAGTATCTTCATCAGAATCAGAGGTCCTCAGCTCAGTACCACAAGGAACAGTATTAGCTCCACTACTCTTCATAATCATGCTAACTGACATAGATGAGGACGTTACCAGAGACAGCACAGTAACATCCTTTGCGGATGACACAAAGATCAGTAGAAAAATAAGAAACCCAGAAGACATAGGATCTCTACAAACCGACATAAACAAAATCTACAAGTGGACGGAAGACAACAATATGAAGTTTAACACCGAGAAATTTCAGCTATTACGGTACGGAAAAAGAGAAGACCTAAAGTCCATGGAATATTATACCCCAAATGGACAGGAAATTCAGAGAAATTCCAGAGCAAAAGATTTAGGGGTTGTAATGACAGATGATGCGAAATTTGAAACACAAAATAAGATAGCAGTAAACAGAGCAAAGAGAATAACGGGTCAGATATTGAGAACCTTTAAACGAAGGGATAGGAATGTAATGATTCCTCTACTGAAAACCCTGATAATACCCAAATTGGAATACTGCTCGGTCCTAACATCCCCATATAAAAAAGAAGACATTAGACAGCTGGAGGGGATCCAAAGAAGCTTCACAGCCAAGATCAATGGGTGCAAAGAACTAAATTACTGGGAAAGGTTACGAGAACTAGACCTATATTCACTGGAAAGGAGAAGAGAGAGATACACCATTATTTACACTTGGAAAATAATGGAGAAACTAGTCCCTAATCTTACTCTGAATCCCATAACTCCCCAAACAACGGTGGAAAGTAGAAGCGGTAGACTGTGTCGTATTCCCAAATTGAAGGCGAGACAGGGAACATCCTTAACCCTGAAAGAAAATAGTTTTGTAGTGAGAGGACCAAAACTGTTTAATCAGTTGCCCAAAGACCTAAGAAACACGAAGGGAGTTGCAGTGGAAATCTTCAAAAGAAGACTAGACGCCTGGCTCAGAACAATCCCCGATGAGCCGGGCGTACCTGGCTATGTGAGGTGGAGAGCGCAAGAATCCAACTCACTACTTCACCAGGCCAACTCGAGAGGAGGGGCGACAAGCTTGACCTTCGCGAAATGAGAAATCATCGCGCGGAACCTTTGTAAGGTTGTAAGGTAAGGTATATATATATATATATATATATATATATATACACACAGGGTGGTTCAAAAGTTACGCATCATAGGAATTTTCAGTGTTGACTATAATATATTATTTTTGTTCTTTTAGGTAGGGGATGGCTGCGAAATTAACAATAGGCGAGAGGGTGAGCTTGGATGAAAATAATTGCTAAAATAATGAGACAAAAACATTTTGCAGTAACTTTTAATATTTTTCATACTTATCTGATTTCCTATATAAACACACACACACACACACACACATGCAGTTTGATTACTTTCTGCGTGATCATTCCCTGACAACAGAGAAAATACTTTCTGTATTCTTTACTCTGCTTTTTTTCTGTCTCGAAATGAGCGCAAGAAAATTAATGTCAGCAGTATAATCAAGGTTTGCGCGTTTATTCCATTTCTGGACTACTACTTTCTGATTCGACTCAATTTGGGGTTAATTTGGAAGTGAACTAGAATGACATAAACGTCCAGCAATATTAGTGAAATACCCGATTTTACGTTTTAAAAGTTTACAGACAGAAATTGTGATTCGAAAAATATGATACATTAAGTGGTAACTCAAATGTTACAAATCGCAATATTAAATTATGAATGAAAACATTACAAACTAAAATACAACAATTTTACAGTAAGTCATTTCTATGAACAGTATGTTCCATGACAGAAATTAAAGTAGACCGGTATGTTTACATAATACATATTAACAATACGGTACTATTACAACATATGGGACACGCAGTACATACATACAGCTTACACGTACAAGCTGCATCTGCAAAATGTCACACTATAGAAATTAATAATAAGTAATTATGCAGTTTTTCTGCTACATATCGGAACATGCGTGGCTAGTCGGAGGACTGCGATCGTTGTCCACGCTGGTGGCAACGACCTGTTCCTCAAAGGCGGTAGGGTAGGTTCGACTGAAGGGATCATCACCGAGATCATGTCTCTTGCGGATGATCTGAAACTTAAGACAGACTGGGGAATGTTGATGGGTATTTTACCGCGGATGAATGCCAATGACCACGCGCTCAGTAAAGTCATTGGCCAGCATCAATGAGAGGGTGCAAGACTTGTGCATCCCACTGGGCGTGAGGTTTGTTGATCTCTTCGACGCGTTTTCGAGTAGGTGGGACCTTTATCAGAGGGATGGTGTCCACCTCAATGTCAAGGGTAAAGGTGTGCTAGGCGCGCTGCTCGACCGGTACCTATACTGTATGGTGAGGTTAAGCCCGGGGGTTGATGACGGGGCCCCCACCGGGGAGAGATGATCTTGAGCCGCTGGCGGACGTACCTTCAACTGAAGGTGCGTCCATGTTCAGGTGGGTGACCCTCCTCCGTTGGAGGGGGCTCAGGCTCCTGCGAAAGTTGCCCCCCTTGTTGGTGAGGAGCTCTTCAACTCCCGACAGCCCTGGCTGTTCGGGAAACGGGTCGTGCTAGGGGACGGTCAGAATAGGGAAGGCCCCCTCCCTGCAGTGCTTTTTAATGCTAGGTCAATTAGGAATAAGTTTTGCGAGCTACGGGCGCTCTTAGCATCAGAATACCAGGATATCGTTGCTATCACCGAGTTCTGGATTCATACTGATCGTAGGGACTACGTTGGGGAGTTCGAGATTCCCAGGTATAGAATGTTTCACAAGGACCACACCCGTGGGGATGGGAGAGGGGTACTAATATACGTCATGGACACGTTGAGTCCGGTTGACTGCCAGTTCCGATCGGAACGTGAGCTGCTTGGCGTCGATCTGAACTTGGGAGAGACGAACTATAGGTTAATCTTGGTGTACAGACCTCCGCATCTCCTCCTCGAGGAGGATACAGCCCTGTGCACCGAACTCCGTAGCCTGCTAGGGGATAGGGTGTGTGTAGTTTTAGGAGACTTCAACTGTCGCGGCACAAACTCGGAAGACAGGACTGCTGATGCCAAAGGGAGGCGAGCTGACTTTGCTGATGAGAACTTCCTGACTCAGTGGATCAATGGGTCTACACGAGGCGAAAGCGTTCTAGACTGAGTGTTCACGACCAAAGACGATCTTGTCACTGGCCTTACCGTTGACGAATCGTTGGGCGGGAGTGATCACGGTCTGATTAGGTTCTGTGTCTGCGTCCCTCGGGTGAAGCGTAGTAACTCGAGGCAGTAAGCTCGATCTACGGCGGGCGGACTTTGTTGGCCTCCGGGATAGCGTAGGTGAGATGGGGTTAGAGGTCGGTGGCGGTGTTCAGGAAGTGTGGAGTGCAATCTGGGACCAGTTTAGGGTGCTGCAGTCTGCTACCATACCCTCAAAACCGGTCGCACCAGCTTCAACGCAGCCTAAGTGGTTCAGTCGGGACATAGCTTCGGCTATCCGAAATAGGAAAGCTGCATATAGGAGGGCGAAGGCCAATCGTTCCCATGAGAACACTGAGGCGTATGTCCGCCTGTGCAGGGGAGTGAAGGCGAAAGTTAGGCTAGCCAAACGTAACGAAGAACTCCGAGTGGTAAGTAAGCCTTTACAAGGGGAATCCTAAGGAGTTCTTCAGTTATGTCAATAGTAGAAAGCCCATTAGAAACATGATAGGCCCGTTAAAGGACCCCAACGGCGCGCTGCGGACCTCCGACGCGGACCTCGCTAATGTGCTGAATGAGTACTTTGCGGGTGTTCACCAGGGAGGACACTCGCGTCATCCCCGAGCCAGGCGTCAGGCACGAAGGTGCTGGCCTGGATAGTGTTCGGTGTACCGCGACAGTCGTTGCCGATAGAAGAGACAAACTGAGCGCGTTTAAGGCTCCTGGGCCAGACCAGCTCCTCCCCAGTCTTGCGGAAAGTGCGCGACCGGGTGGCTCCCCACCTGGCTACGGTCTTCAACAAATCGTTGGAGACGGGCCAGGTGCCTGGTGACTGGAGGGAAGCCAACGTGACCCCTATCCTTAAGAAAGGGGACCACGAAAGTCCAGGGAACTATTGTCCCATTAGTCTCACTTCGGTTGTAGGTAAATTATTAGAGGGGATAATAGCGGATAGGATCGTTGACCATTTGGATTCCTACAAGCTGCTTGGAGATTCCCAACATGAGTTTAGGCGGCATAGGTCGTGTCTCACCAACTTGTTCGAGTTTTTCCACGTCATGTGGAGTGAGTACGATAAGAGTTGGATGATACTTTATCTCGACTTTCAGAAAGCTTTTGATAAGGTACCTCACCGCCGGGTAATGACTAAAGTCCGCGAGCTGGGTATCGGTGGGGAAGTAGGTAGTTCGATTGGAAACTGGCTGAAGAATAGGCAGCAGAGGGTTGTAATTAAAGGGGCCTCGGTCACTAGCGGGGTTCCTCAGGGTTCCGTTTTAGGGCCACTCTTATTTATCATTTACATAAATGATATCGACGCTGGCATCGTCAGTCGGATCGCCAAATTCGCTGATGACACCAAGCTTGGGGGCAATGTTGGAGCTCCCGAAGCGATCGAGCAACTGCATGCGGACCTACGTAGGATAGGAGAGTGGTCCGAAAAATGGCAAATGCCATTTAACCTGGGTATGCAAGGTCATGCATATTGGCTACGCCAATCCCAAGTCGGACTACTCCATGTTGGGGAGTAATATCGCGGCCATTGGTTTGGAAAAGGACTTGGGTGTGCTAATTAGCAGCGACCTTAAGTTTACGGAACAGTGCGTAGAGGTGGAAAAGAAAGCCCAGAAGCTGTTGGGTTATATCAGGAGGCAATTTTGATTTCGGAATAAGGAGATTGTGCTCTCTCTGTACAATTCCCTGTTTCGGCCGCACCCGCAATATGCTGTGCAGTTTTGGTCGCCCACCCTCAGGAAAGATATTGACCGCCTGGAGCGAGTCCAGGCGAGGGCCACAAAGTTAATCCCTTCCGTTTGGCATATGGGCTACAATCGACGCTTACGCGCCCTGAATTTGTTTTCGCTGGAAACTCTCTGGCTGCACGGTCAACTCATCGAGGTTTACAAGCTCTTACACGGGTTCAACGCTGTCGATTTTAGAAGCATTTTTAGTTTAAATAACTCTAACTCGCAGCAATAGTTGGAAGTTGGATTTGAAACGGTTTAGCACTAGTGTGTCTGGGAATTACTTTACCTATAAGATCTGTGACACGTGGAACAGGTTACCTTCAGAAGTTGTGAACAGTTCCTCTGTGGATCAGTTCAAGAAAAGGTTAGACCGAATTTTGCACACTATTTGAGGGTGTAGGAATTTCCCATGGCACCCGGGTGTTCTCATTTAAACAAAACATGCTTCTAAAATCGACATCGTTAAACCCGTGTAACAGCTTGAAAACCTCGATGAGTTGACCGCGCAGCATCCAAGTTTCCAGACAGACAAAGAGAGAGAGAGAGAGAGAGAGAGAGAGAGAGAGAGAGAGAGAGAGAGAGAGAGAGAGAGCTCATGAGGTAAAAAGTGAAGCCATTAAAATACAAACTGCTATTAAATTGACACTATAGCGTAAAACGTAATGCGAAAAATCCTTTTTATATTTTAACGTTTTAAATTTTACGTTTAAAATTGAACTATCATTCATTTTAGCGAGAAACGTTTTGCACTGGAATTATCTACTATAATAACGGGCGTTGAAAACAATTAAGAAACGGAATTGCTTTAATTAACTTTCTCAGATTGCGTAACATACCTCAATCCTCAATTAAGGAGACGATGCATATTTCATAAATATCGTAAATCATACAGACGAATGAAAATCCTTGTGGAGGTATGATAAATATCCCTGAAGAGGGGTCACAAACTGGCACGGTGCTCAAACCAACTACCGCGGCCCATTCGCAAATTCCTGGATTATTATTACCAGCATCATCGGTAGTCGAACCCCGACCTCAGTGTCTTCACTTCACTGATAGAGAAATGGTATTACCCACTGGGTTCTGGCGTACGATCCTGTAATGGGTTCTGGCGTACGATCCTGTAATGGGTTCTGGCGTACGATCCTGTAATGGGTTCTGGCGTACGATCCTGTAATGTTGTAATTGGCTCGAAATATTTCTTATATTCGAAGGTTGAATACGTCTCCAATATTTTAGAGAATCCAGAAATTCTTTTTTTAAAAAAAAGAAGCTTTTACGAGATAATAATTCCATATAAAAATCTTTAATAGGTTGAAATCTTATCTCTTACGTCATTAACGAGATTGAAAATTTGCACAAATTTAATATAATAATGATTAATGTCAAATATAAAATATGTTCAGGTTATTGAAGGAGGTTTTCGCCGATATTTTGTTTGACTTCAAATATTTTTCTTTAATCAGTTTAATTGGTTATAGGATGTTAGAGGATATTAATCAAATAAATTCATGAAAACAAAATTATATTTTATTTTATTATTTATTTATGTATTCCTTCTGCCTTAATTTTTACTGAAATGTTTGAATGAAACAAATCTACATTCGTGTAACAGTAATAAGGGTCAGAAACTGACACAGCGCTCAGACCAGGCTAATGCGGCTCATTGCGCTGATTCTCGATTATCATTAGCCAGTACCATCGAGAGTCGAACGCTCGACCCCTTGTCTTCATTTCGCTCATAGGGAAACCTACTGAGCGACGAGCGCTGGCTTATTTTCGCGTATAGCGTCCAATACGATAAAACGAATAAGAAGATATAAATATTTACATCTTTTCAATAGCTTTAAATAAAGAAGGCAATGAAGGATTACTTACTTCGAGGTAACACGCGTGAACAGTTAACTGGAGGAGACATTACGCAGTCCTTATAATCAATATGACGCTTGGTTTTGATGCCAACAGGAAAAGAACAAAAAAGGTTTGGAGTAATAAAGAAACGGGTATATATTACATTCAGCAACAAAAGAAACGGAAAATAATACACTATTCAATATACAGGGTGTCCCATAAGTCCGGTCTTATAGGAAAATTTATTTTAAGTTAAATTTACAAAAGTAATACATTAGAACTATAACAAATGTTCAAAATGATGTCTTGTTTTGAGACCAATTTTTTTGGTTGCGGATAGAATAACAATGGCTAATATGGAAGTGAGTTACACTCGTGAGGAAAATGCCTCCGGAGGCCTTTTCCTCATGAGTCTAACTCACATCCATATTACTTCACCCGCAACAAAAAAAAAAAAGGTTCCAAGACAAGACATCATTTTGAACATTTGTTTTAGTTCTAATGTATTACTTTTGTAAATTTAAATTAAAATATTCCTATGAGACCGGACTTACGGGACACCCTGTAAAATAGATAAAAATAAACGAACGAAACAATAGACATATTCGAAATACCGAGTCATTTTCTTCCATATTTCCCAAACCAAAACGTTCCTTTTTACAATCATTCCTTATTAAGAATTGAAGTAAGATTTAATGCGTGGACGCGGTTTAATTTCATTGTCAACACAACCTTTTTTCTTTTTCTTTTTTTTAAGATTTCATCGACAAATTAATAAAATGTGGAAATGTGCAGCCGTTATTTACCTCTATAAATTGCTGGGTTTTTTGGTTTTTTTTTTTTACAATGCTCCCCTAAATCGTTTTTATTTTGTTCGTTATTTCAGTTAATTTGAAAATGAATCAAAAAGAGAATTCTTTGTCGATGATATTTTTTAATTTCAATGATGTAAAACCACTTGCGTGTCGAAACCTCGTGTTTAGTCATCGTTCTTTAAAGACGTAAAAGTGAAAATAATTACGGAAACATCCACTTCATTTTTGGAAACTTTATATTTCAACCTTTTTATAGGTCGGTGTGTGTGTGTGTGTGTATGGAATGTCATGCTTGAACACGCACGATTTTTCAAGAGGTGGTCGGTTCGAACCCTGGTGGGGGCGATTTTTTTCATCATGAAAAATCGTGCGTGTTCATGTGATGTTCCATTTCTGGGACCCCAGTGTTACACCAGATAATTTCAATGAAGTGTTGGTCATTACTTCGAGTGCGGGAGGGTTAACAGGTAAAATGCCTCTGGACGCGAAAGCGTTATGCGTTTCCTCGGTTGTTTAAATATATGACAGATTGCGTTAACTTTCATCTCGTTGTAGTGTACTGGCTGGCGTCCTTACCTTCTGCTGGTGAGGTTGTGGGATCGAACCTTGGTGGGAGCGATCTATATATATATATATATATATATATATATATAATGGTGGCACAACAGTATAGGTACAGAAATCGTATAGAAAACAAAATATTTGCTAGATATCTGTATTTAAATAAATTTTCAGGAGGAATAGGTATACTGTATACCAAATGTTCAAGACGATTTTTTGATGTTACGTTGCTAAACAACTTGAGTCAAGTTCAAAAATTAATTTAAACAAAATGTCGGACGTAAGATGATAATAATTAATCGATGATGCGAAACTACTTATCGATGCTTGACGCAATTTACGATTTACAGAATCGAATCCATCATACACGTTTCCAAAATGTTATCAATTTTTATATAAAATGAGGATGAAATAAAAATATGGTTATATTAAAATCCATTCGTGTTTTGGTATCTGTCTCTACCACAATGTCTCGTTACTTTTTTTTAATGTTACCAGCTTTGAACGTTATAAGGACACCCTTGTTAAATGGCCAACGGTGGGTTGAGTTTTTCCTATTATTGCTCAAAAGCTTTAAAAAGTAAAAGAACCCGAATGGAAATAACTACTTATCCGAGTGTATAAAATGAGTATATGTGAATATAAACCAAATTTTTTTAGGTAAAAATTATTTTGCAAACATATTTTAATTTTTCCATAAGCCGACTGAGTTATACCGTAAATCCTCAACCCAAAAGGCTTACCCCAAAATCGTTGAAATCCTGGAATTTAGAAAAAATCGAGTAAGAAGTATTCTCGCTCGTAAAAAGGCGTATTGGAGGGGATTTAACGCGGGTGCTCAAAATGATTAAAGTTTTTGATAATATCGATGCCGAAAAATATTTCGCCTTCAGAAATGCAGATACTGTAGAACTCGCGGTAATGGTCTGAAATTAGCCGGTAAACATTTTAATTCTAATGAAGCTGAACATTTTTTCTTCAATTGTATCGTTAATTTGTGGACTGGATTGCCAACCAGCGTAGTTCAAAGTAATTCGGCCGAATTCTTTAAAAAGAGACTAGACGCTTATCTTTCCTTAAACCCCCAATTGGAAGCATTTGTTAGCGCGTAGAAGTATTGTAGAATTTTCCTCCTCTGTATTTTAAAGTTTTCACTTTATCTTTAAATTTCTTTCCTTCCTTTCAACCTCTCTTTGCTTTGCTTTAAAACTTTCACTCGTCTTTAAATTTTCCTACATTTTTTTAACCTTTCCCCCTACCCTAAACAGACAGCTCCGTTGGAACCAGCCGGTCTATTGCTGTTTGGTGTCCTTTGAATTCCCTTTGTAAGTTGTCTAACTCGCTAAGCGATAAAACCACTTATCCGTAGTATGTTTACGGAAATACCATTCCAAAACTTTTAATTACTGAGCAGTTAATAAACAATTTTTTAAACTACTTTTTTAAGATTTAATTATAATAATATAATAACGTAATCTTTATTGGTAAAAATAAATATTTCAATACTACAATAATTTTGAGGAAAAAGGGATTTATGCTTATTATTATCATTTAATAGAATATATTTATTTATTTTACGCGAGAGGTGGGACGTGGGTGCCACCAATTTGACCTTCGTGTGAAGAGAGATCATCATCGCACGGAACTCAAATGAGGTTCAATGAGCCGTAGTTTGGCCCTTTAGGCTTCACTGGGCTCTCAAATTAATTACGTGGTAAAAGCATTTCTTATATACGTAGTTAAGACTCGGTAGTATAAATACTCGTACAGTATTATTATTATTATTATTAATTATACTCGTAATTATTAATTATAATACAAAACAAATTTCGTAGTTATGATTATGTAATATATGATTACGCGTAAGATAAAACAAGGTTTATAATTACGTGGGGCAATTTCTTTAGGACGCACAAACAAACTTATAGTTGATATGAGAAATTAATTCTGTTAAGCAGTATGCATTAAATCTTAATCATAATAGTTATGAAACTAAGTGCAAAAAATTAATTTTTACTTTTACCGCGAGTTACTGTAACATAAAAATAGTGATATACTAACATTTTGATGGAGTGGTAATTAAATTATTCACTCAACAAACGTGTTATTTATTTATTTATTCCGCAAGAACAGGAACTACCATCATTAGCATATTAAAATAGAATATGTTCTCAATATTATACGCATTCTCATATCAACTTACTAAAGTACATAACGCCATTAATGATACCAGAAAATAGAACACCGAAAATGCGAGTTTTAATTATTCTGTCGAACCCTTTTATATATCAGGGTTGGCACCAAAGTGGGTAACCCACTTTTGCCCATCCGGGTTTAAAGAAAAACAACAACTTGAACCCCCCACCGTATTTTGCCCATGTTGGTGGGTTTTTTTCATATATTATTTTTATAATAATATTTCTTCTAAAATTAAAATCCTCTGTTCAACTGAAAGTAAAAGAGTTGGACAACATTCCATGGTTACTTATATCGGGTGTTCCACTTAAAACCGGCCCGCTCGAGTACTCCAGCGGGCCGGTTTTAAGTGGAACACCCGTTATATATAGTATAATAATAATACCAGGTTGTAACATAAATTCTGCTCGATTGGAAAACGGACGATAGATAATAGAATAACCTCAAGATAATGTGAAATAGTTTTAAAAATGTTGCAAAATACGCGTGGCGACAGGTTCGCACAGGTTTTATCACGATACAGAATGACTTAGGCTAATGAATATTTTATTTGGTGTTTCTCATACACTTACAACGCCACGCCTACGATATTACAGTAATTGAAAAAACATGGAGCCCACGAAAGAGCATATTCGACATGTGATGCTGTATGAGTTCCATAAAGGACCTAACGCTAGTGAATCCGCAAAAAAACATTCAGAGTTTATGGAAATGATGTTGTGAGCGAATGGATGTGTAGGAGATGGTTTGAGAAGTTCAGAAATGGAGACTTCAGTCTGAAAGATTAATTATCAACGAACAGGATGACCAAATGAGTTAGATGAAGAGTTGCTGAAAGCAACAGAGGAGGAAAACCCAACGGTAACTGTAAGAGAACTTGGCTTGTAACTCGGCGTTAGCCATATGACTATTCATCGTCATTTGAAGCTGTTAGGAAAAGTAGTGAAGGTTGGAAAATGGGTTCCGCATGATTTGTCACGAGCGAATCTTCAACATCGAATCGATATTTGCACATCACTGCATTCTCGGCAACTGCAGGCACCGTTTTTTAATCGGATCGTCACTGGCGATGAAAAATGGGTCCTCTATAACAATATTAAGCGTCGACATCAGTGGCTTAGCCGTGAAACAAAGCCTGAACCTCAGCCAAGGAATGGACCCCATCCAAAGAAAATTTTGCTATGCGTTTGGTTTTGGTTTTGGGGATATGCAAGGAATTATTCATTTTGAGCCTCTGCCAGATAACCAAACAATCACAGCTGAAGTCTACTGCCAACAACTCCAACGACTGAAGATAGCATTACAAGAAAAACGTCCCGCATTAATTAATCGCAGAGGTGTTCTCTTCCATCAGGATAACGCACGCCCTCACACTGCTCGAATCACCACTGCCCAATTGGAGGCATTTGGTTGGGAAAAAATGCCTCATCCACCTTATTCTCCGGACATCGCACCTTCAGACTACCATTTATTCAGAAGTCTGCAACACCACCTAGATCAGTGGTCGGCGAACAGGGGTAAATTACCCCAAATGGGGTACATTTAAAAATTTTGGGGGTAATGCGTGCGGTATGAGAGACACCATATGCAACAATTTTAAGAGCAATTGGCTTGTTTTTGTTTACTTTGAAGTCTGGGGGTAATTTCATTTTACTCAAATAGATTTTTGGGTAATACCCAAAAAAGTTCCCCGACCCATGACCTAGAATCCTAGATGGACAAAAGTTGCAATCCACGGAAGCTATCGAAAACGAAGTGATCGCTTTTTTTAACTCGAAATGAAGGGATTTCTTCGAACGTGGCATAAAAATAACTTTTTTACAGGTGGGAGGAGGTTATAGAAAAAGAAGGGAACTTTATATTGATGATTAATTTGTCATTATGTCATTAAATTTTGTTGTGAATAAACTAAAAATTCGAGCAAATTTGTCCTTATAAGTCATTTAATTTTTGTTCTGAATATATGTTACAACCTTATAATAATAATAATAATAATAATAATAATAATAATAATGACCAGTATTGAGTTATCATTGTGTATTTTGGTGCATTTTGGGGTATTATTTCTGGGGTTTAATGTTACCAAATTTAACTACTGGTACAGAAACCAGATGAGGGAATGTGACAACAAAGTTGACTTTTACTAGAGTTCAGTATTAGCTGTGTTTAAGAAAAGAAATACCCGTATGTTTTCTTCTCAATAATTCTGTACTTTAATTTAACCTCAGCCAAGTTCATGGCATTTTCCTATATTTTCTTGGTTTGAATATACTATATTACTTCATTTATGCACAGCAATTGGTATTTTGGTATTTCTTAATAAACTTGTATAGGTACAGTACTATGTACTCAAGTGTTTTATTAATTATCATTTAAAAATTCTTTTTTTATATATTATACAACATTGAAGCTAAGTTTAAGTTGAGGCTAAATTTATCATTATTAATAACTAAGTCGTATTTCAGTGAATAGAGGATTTTAATTTTGGCAGAAATATTATGATAAAAATAATATATACAATACCACTGATAATATATACAATACCATATACCAATGATAAAATACCACTTGATAGACAATGAGAGGAGGCAGATGCCTCTGTGTGTGTGTGTGTGTGTGTGTGTGTGATGCAGTTTATGGGTTCGGGGCCACAGTGCTAAGGTATCTGGGATTATCCCCTGTGTGAGGCACTTTCATATTTGGCAATTAAGATATGAGGAGTGATAATGAAGGCCAGGGCTGGATTAACCATTAGGCTAATAAAGCTGTGGCCTTAGGCCCTTGAGTTTAGGCCGTAATATTTATATCATAAACCCTAAATTACTAACCTTTGCAGAGGTGCCAAGTCTACCGCCGTGGCGGTAGAACTAACGCTTTTTTGCCCGTTTTTGAGAATTTCTACCGTTCTACCGCTTTAGATGCGAAATCTGATTTGGCGGTAGATTTCGCATCTAAAGCGATAGAACGGTAGAATAGAAATTCTCAAAACCGGGGAAAAAGCGTTCGTTCTACCGCCACGGCGGTAGACTTGGCACCTCTGCCTTTGCCTAAAACCATGACTCTAATAACTGCTTTAACTTTCATCTTATTAGATGCATAAAGCATCCTACACAATCATAATTTAGCTTGTACAAAAAATAGGTTGCTTAATTATTTAATAACATTTTAAAAAAAAACCTATTTTCCCCACTTTTATGCGGGATTTTTAGGAAAAAATCCAAAAAAACCCGGGTTTGAAAAAACAAACGTTTCGGGAACAATGTTTCCCATCTTCAACGTATAAAAATAAATATGTTTATGTTTTTATTTAAACTGCGGTTTTGTAAGACCAGATCACTAGCGGACATATGTACATAGTGCGATAACTTCCCCCTCATTGGCAATGATTACCCCTTTTAATGGATGAACCCACCTGACCGCCTCTTTCACGCTCACATCAGTACGACTCGGATAACCATGTATGACGATGCATGGCCAATAAAATTTGTCTCGGT
Source organism: Bathynomus jamesi (assembly GCA_023014485.1). Lineage (NCBI taxonomy): Eukaryota > Metazoa > Arthropoda > Malacostraca > Isopoda > Cirolanidae > Bathynomus > Bathynomus jamesi. The sequence continues at coordinate 103,580 of JAJOZX010001623.1, forward strand.
TATCATAGAAACGTTATCATTTTATCATATATTAAAGTATTTCATTTTGCGAATTGAATGGAATATTGACTCAACGTAACACGGACAAATTCAATTTTTTAGAATTGTAATTAGTTCTCTCCCCAATCTCAGTTAAAAGGTAAATAAAACCAATGAAAGATAAAATAATAAAATAGCTCGTCATTTCAAATTCCTTCGTTCAAAAATGTTCGACGTTAATATTTGCGTTTTAACTCGGCGACGCTGCCAGCCGTTAACAAAGTAAACGAAATTAATTATTATTATACAATATATACAAATCATTATATGATAATTAAGAGGAATTAAATTTGTACCCATGATATACTGCATATTATATATATATATATATATATATATATATATATATATATATATAGTATAAGAGAATGCTCGCTGAGCTTTGTGCAGCGAAAAAACCCCGAAACACAACCTAGGGGAAGACTGGAAGGGGCGTTACTAAAACTTTCCGTGTTTCTCCCTTAATCTGTATACTAAATTTGGTGCAGATTACCCTAGCCATTTAGCAGGGTTGGTCCGATTGGACTCGACCCAGTTGTCGCTAGTGGGATTTTTTTTAGAAAAAAAACCCAGCTGAAAACAAAACACATAACACCCATGCAGCTGGGTTTTTTTCGGTTTTTTTCGAAATAAATCAATGAGTCACTAATAAAATAATGTAATAGATTAATTCTTGCACAGTGATCATTACTGAAATACACTGAAATATGAATCAATAAAAGATTCTCCATTCACACAACATGACTGAGATATTATAACCATTTGAACATTTTATTTTCAAACAAAATAGTATTGTAAACTGCCAAATGAAAATACAAGTGGTAAATAGTTATTTTTGTAAAAAAACTCAGTTATTTAGCTCTATTCTTATACTATTTTGGTCATTGAAAATATGAAAAAGCCCGATAAAACCCAGGTGGTTTTTTTTTTCAATAAAACCCGGGGTTTTGCTAACTCTGCCATTTAGGCGTGTATAAACGAACAGACGACATCATCGTCATCATCACTACCTACCTATATACAGGGTATTTCAGGAGGAAAGGTCAGTACTTCGGGAGGTGATAGTATCGGTCATTGTGAGAAAAAAAGTTTATATGAACATGTGTCTAATGCTGAATGGTTACGGAGATAGAGCTGTTTGAATCTGATGCGCGCGCAGCTCTTCCTCCCCCCGCGGTGGTCCCATTCAATGGCCACCAGGGTCTCCAGACCTCTCTGTTATATTATTGTTTGTGGGGATGGATGAAAAGTCAAGTTTACAAAAGAAAGGTGGATACACGAGACGAATTGCTCGCGCGCATTTTGGATGCTGCTGCCCGCATAAAGGAACGTGAAGATCAACTCAGACGAACAACACGCGATCTTCGCACACGAGTTGCAAAGTGCATTGAGGTTGACGGTGGGATTTTCGAAAACGTATTGTAAACTGTAACAAATTTGTCATTTCTGTATCTGATACCATTCAAAATGCCAATGTTTTAACATTAAATGTTAGAAACAGTAATTGGTTTCTCTTTCTTGATTACCATTAACAATGCTTTTGTATATGTAGATTCAAACAGCTCTATCTCCGTAACCATTCAGAATTAGACACATGTTCATATGAACTTTTTTCCTCACAATGACCGATACTATCACCTCCCGAAGTATTGACCTTTCCTCCTGAAACACCCTTTATATATATATATATATACACTCATGTATGCTCTTTTTGCTTAAAAACCTTTTGGTGGTTTTGGTTTTTATTTTTATCAAATAGAAAGTCCGTTTACATAGAAAACAAATATAGCTTTCCAATAAATTATATAATTATCTGTATAAGTTGTAAAAACAAAAGCCAAAAAATATTTTCTATGTATAGTCTAAGACTATAAAAAGATATTTCCTTTTAACTGAACTTCGACCTACAGGCTACAGCATACATAGGCTTAATAACGACTTTCAATTTTTATATTTCAAATAAAAAATATAGTTAAGTATGTAATCGATAAAATACTTGATAACTGTCAAAAAAAATAAATAAAAAGCATTAACATGCGTGTAAAAATCATGAAAGATTTTATGTTAATGTAAGATGTTAGGCGTAGTCCCTGTAAGTAGTATGGGCGAAAAAGAATAGAGTGCAATGCAATGTTGCAATGAGTGCCAGTGCCAACGCCCCTTGTTGCAAGACCCCCAGTGCCAACCCTATGATACCAAAAAAAAGAAGGGGGTAGGGGAACTCCCTCAGCAAGCCGGGGAAGTCCACCTGACCTCTTTGGGGGAGAAGGTGGGACGGCCTCACCCCCCCAAAGGGGTATACCTAACCTAAGAGAGGAGAAGGAGAGAGGGGAAGAGACCATCCAACTTCCACGATAGAAACTCAATGAGGGGTCATGGTAGCAACACTTGACTTAGAACTCAAAATCCGCCAGTTGGCTGTGTATACATCGCCTGAACATTCAAGAAGCGCGCACAAACGCACATAGATCGCCTATTATTACACACACAGCTATATATACTAATTACTTATTTATAGATGAGTTACTGTTGTCATTCAAGTCTTATATAAAATGCCTTCAAAACAGCATTTCTTTTTATTCCAAGAAAGACAAAAAATACCGGAATTGTTCATTCTGTCGAAGGTCAAACTTTTCACCCTACCCTAGACCTACAGTTTAACGAGGAATCCAGATCTATCCGAATTGTTCATTCTGACGATGGTCAAACTTTTCACCCCACCCTAGACCTACGGTTTAACGGGGAATCCAGCACCCCAGCATCTTAACCACTAGGTCCCCCAGAGTACCCATTTTATCTACCAACCACTTGTGCTGAAGCTGGGTGTGCTACGCATCTAATAAAAAATACACAGGGCTCTTTACACTGCACATTATTCCAACATGCAGAAGGATGTTCGTTTACCGAGCGCCGGTTGCAATTACCGGCCCTCGAGCATGGATCCGACGCGGTTCTCGTTTTCGTACAATTTTTTCATCCATCTTAATATTCATTCTTTTGATTTGAGAAATCTACATATTAAATTTCCCATATGGAAACAGATTTGGTAAATTATTCTCATAGAATAACATTCAGCATTCCTTTCTATACACTTTTATATTATTTTTATAAAGGAAATCCAGCCAATTCAAAGTTAATTAACTGTTAATTTTTTATGGAAAACAAGGTAAAATACATTAACATTAAATTGGCTTCGCATCCACGATGCTTTACGCTTCCAGCCATTATTAAAAATTTTTGAAAAATCTTAAAACACATATCTAAAACTTGATCACGAAATTTTACTTGTAATCCCCATTAAACTTTAAACCGATGCGAATTGCCCCGATTTCAAAATTAACTTCCAATCTCGCTAAGTACCTCTATATATATATATATATATATATATATATATATATATATATATATATATATATATCACAGGTAAGATAATAAAACAAGTTTATGATATGGCTATTCTCTCCATAACCCCTCCACAATTAAATTTGTTTATTTTCAGTTCTAGATGGTTGTAAATCCCTCGTGTGTGTGTATATATATATTATATATATATATATATATATATATATGAGGGAATGCCCCGATTTCCAAATTTATCTTCCAATCTCGCGAAATCCCTCATATAATACAGGGTGTCCCAAAAGTCCCTATCTATTTTGTTGAAATAGGCTGAATTTCAAATGAATGTTTTAATGACATGATTGCACGCACCTTTCTAGACAAATCATGCATTAGATTTTATTTTAATTATTTTTAAATTTTTAATTAATTTTTTCAGTTCCATATCATTGGCGATGAATGTGCATGAACGCGTTATGATAGTAACATGTCGCATCAGAGGAATGAAATGTGAAATTAGAGACCGATTCTAAAGGTTTCATAAGCCTGGACCAACAGATAAAGCAATTCGTGAATTTAGGCCCTGGGCAGCGCGATCTCCGGATTTGACCCCATTGGATTTCTTTGCTTGGGGTTTCATTAAATCAGAGGTCTAAAGGCAAGCAGTTGAGAAAATAACCCCTGAAATGCTCGGAAATGTGTTCCGCAATGCAGCTGACCGCTTTGAGATTTGCAGAGATACAGATGGAGCACATGTGGAAACTGCTAATTAAAGATTTTAATGGTGTAATACTTGTAATTTGTATAGAAATACACCTGTATTCAGGTCAGTGTGACATTTATTTGAAATTCAGCCTATTTCAACTAAATAGATAGGGACTTTTGGGACACCCTGTACACCACAGGCAAGGTACTAAAACAGATGTTTATCATACATCCGCTCCACAATTAATTTTTTTTTAAATTATCTTAGATGGTTGTAAAACCCTTCATATATATATATATATATATATATATATATATATATATATATATATAGGCACAATTGTTTGGTAGATAAAACGGATATTTATTACACGCCAATCTCTCGACACCATAAACTTTAAACCGATGCGATCTGTCCCCGATTTCCAAATTTATTTTATTTAATTAACTTGTTTTAGATGGTTATAAATCCGTCATATAAAGTTTCATTTTCCAAACAAAGCGTCTCTCTCTCAACGAATCATTTCTGGAAGAAATCTATGGAATGAGTGTTATATTTGACACGCCCCAGAATTCACGGATCAGCCAATTACAACCCAGTGGGCGGAGCCCCAGGACCTGTGGTTAGTGTGCAGCCACGCTTACACGTTATGTCCCACCCAAATTTCACCGACGGCCAAGAGGAAACTCGTGATTCGGCTATTGTGGGTATTTACAATTAGGATAGTGTATATTAAAGGGGTTCTTTTCATCTGGAATCCACAACAGTTGTGCTTATCAGCGAGTAACCACAGATATCACCATGAGTCAATCACAAAACATTTAAGCCTACCCGGCAGACCGGAACGCCCTACTTTCAACACAAAGCATTGCAGAAATTTGTGACCCAAATTTCACCGACGGCCAAGAGGAAACTCGTGATTCGGCTATTGTGGGTATTTACAATTAGGATAGTGTATATTAAAGGGGTTATTTTCATCTGGAATCCACAACAGTTGTGCTTATCAGCGAGTAACCACAGATATCACCATGAGTCAATCACAAAACATTTAAGCCTACCCGCAGTTGTTTGAAGATAGAGATGTTGCAGCGCTGTCTACACTTCATCTTTTCGCAGCGGCAGACCGGAACGCCCTACTTTCAACACAAAGCATTGCAGAAATTTGTGACGGCGAGAAGGAAATAGCCGATGAGGACGGCCTTGAAATGTAAGTAATTAATTTAATTTGTGAATCGGGCTTTATACTTCGGTTCATTCAGTGTCTGTGTTAGTTAATTTACAAAAAGCCATAATAAATGCGTTTTGAAAAACTAGCTTGTAATTTAAACGGAAGGCCGGGCTATATACTGTATATTTAACGTTTCATTCAGTGCGTGTTATAATTTATAAAAAGCCGTAATGAAGAGAAGTGAAAGGATATCTCCCCAGGGGTCGAGGCCCCTGGGTAGGCAGACGACGCGTAGCACAACCAGCTAATCTTCCTTCCTGATAACATCATTTAGACAGTGAATTTTATTATTTGAAAGTGAAATTTTATTACACGCTTGTTTCTGATAACTTAAAAATTTATAGAAAGTTCTACAGGTAGGGTTTTAGAATTACCAAACTTTTAAGATCTGCCTGCGGTCCGGGTTCAAGACCCAGTGCTGACAGACGGTGCGTAGCACACCCAGCTAAACTTCCTTTTGACCCGGTTAGGATAGTTGCATACTGTTTATTAACTGCAACTTCGTGGCTATTTTGTTATATATATATATATATATATATATATATATATATATATATATATATATATGGTGTGGAAGTGATAATACATTTTCAACTCGTTACATTTTGTTGTAAAATGTTTCATAGCGGGTAGCCATAGGTTTCATACGCTTAGAACACTTCTTTTTTGATGTCCTTTTACGTTTAGCGCTACGTGTTGGTAAACCCTTCTTCTTGACAGCCCTCTTCTTCTTTCCGCCACCACGCACTTTTCTCTTTGCATCTTTGATGATTTCGTCCCGTGTACGTTTTAAATGTTTTTTAAGAGCTTCTTCAGGTTTAGTTCCACCCATTATGTCTTCTACCACTTTAAAACCTGATTGTAACGCCTTCCACCCGAAATATCTAGCACCCCTCTTCAGCAATGGGACAGCCGTGCGTAGTATGGTTGAAAAAATGGAGCCAAGCCCACTCCCACGCTGATATCTCACCCCTCGATAGACTGTGAAAGGCCTTCGGGTCATTATAACTGAATGCGACGAAAGTGTAGCTTCACTGTTAAGCTCCCATCACTGAATGGAGTTTTTTCCCTCAATCGTTCTTATATATATTGAGATATTGGTTAATAGATAAGTCGCAACATTCACATAATGGGGCTTGTCATATGTAATGCTCAAACTCTTCCCTCTATGGTTGGGAATGTGTACAATGCGCAGCAAGCGCGCCTGGATGTCCCCAACAAATTGATGCTCCACGATATTGCTGTAAATATCGCACATATCTGGGATTGATAGCTTTCTCCCAATTTCTCCAATTTCAACAAATACATTAAGCTGGACAAGTCATGTTGTGCCTCGTGAAAGGTGTCTCTTTGGAGGGCTGCACTATATCGACCCTCGGCCACAATTGTGAACAACTCTTTGTCTTTAATATTTCTACTAATCGTTTATTTTAACTTCAACGTGCGTGCAGGTGTGTCTATGTTTACGACTTCAAAATGTAAATCGTTTGTCAGGTACGACTTTTCAAGACTTTTGTTTAACCCCGTCACAATGTCCGTGGCTGTGTTATAATGACCGATTTCTAGTCTTACATTTGTACTATAGTACTGTACCTCACCGAACAGGACTGATCGCATAGTGTTGTCTAAGGATATGCCTAATTTTTCACACTCATCGACTCTTCTAAGGATCAGAAATATGATCTGTTCATTTTCAAGAGTTAAAAATTTGGTGGCTAGCTGGAATTCACAAACACCAACTTCGTACGAATCACGTCCCAACTCAATGGGCCCATGGAGTTCTGTTACAAAGTTGGCCAGGGTATTGTTAAGATGTACAGACAGAAGAAGAGGACGGGAGTGTGACATAGAAGTGGTTAGGCACCATGTTGCATCTATTTAAGTTTTATTATTGCAGCAGCTTTTATATAGGTGTTGAAGGTTTCTGGGTACCCTAGCCATTTCACCAGGTACATTTTTCTCTTTCCTGAACCTTTGGTGCCTAAAATTTTTTCAGTTTTAAACACATTTTTTCCTAAATTAAGACACTTTCTGCGCAACTCCTCGCGGTAAAAGCCTCCTGCGATTTCCTCCCCATTCAAATCATCAACGTAATACATCATTATCTCGCCTTTAGGTCTCATAGCACTAACTTTAAAAATCTCACGTGTCCATTCTTGCTCAAATCCCTTCGCGAATTTATTTCCCGAACACGATAGCCTTACATAATCATTGATTTTGAAACGTGTAGAGTGTGGTGGCGGTGCTCCATCTCTTTTCACATCAGGCTCTGGGCGCGTACCTCTTTCTAAAACTTCGTTAGGACTTAGGTGTTGTGCCAATCGTACGGTGGTGTGGACGGTTGTATGACGAGACCAATGATCCCAGAATGTTTATATATCTGTATGTGTTTTTATGGGTAAAATAGCGATGCATGCATTCCTTTATGGCACGTTGAACTCTTTCAGCTAAAGAGGCCTTATGTATAGAATTGCTAGTGTAGTAACTGATATTAAACTCTGTCAGCATGTTCTGAAAAGCGCGGCCTATAAATTCTTTCCCCCATATCCGTACAAAAATAGTCAGGAACCCTGTTTTCTTTCAACATCAGTGTTTTGGTAGCTTTAGCAACTGTTACAGGCGATTTATTTTTCAGAGGAATAGGCCACAGATATCTAGAGAATACATCTATTATGAAAATGATGTAGCGGTAGCCATCATTATACACTGAATATCTTTGCGTCTGTTAAATCCGTTTGCCAAATAGTCAATCGAAGCCGCAGTTGTCTTGGCCGTTTTAAACCTTTTTCTCACAGGCTTATGAAGCGTATAAGTATCCTGCTCCCGCAAAAACCTCTCGACATCTTTTTTCCCTACTCCATCATTGTAAACACACCTCTGTACAGCCTATTGACACCGCCATTGGAGGCTGGGTTAGAAATGTCATAATAGCTTTTTCTTAATGTGTTAGCCATTTGCGTATTTTAGACACGTGGATAAGGTTGGCCGTTTGGTCTCTTCTTTCTCCTCTTCAGAGATGCTACTGTTGGGGGTGATGGCATACTCAGTTATGGCACATGCGAGACTTGTGCCAAGTCTTTTAACCTATTCAGATTACCTATCAATGTTTTGGGGACATTTATTTGTTGTAGTCTTGCTTTAATATGCACTTTCTCACCAGATCATGGACAATGTCGACGATATTCTATCCCTGTACCCTTGATCCTTCAACAATGATCTCCCCTGTATCGGTCCACTGTATGATGGGGTCCTCACTCAATAGATTATAAAGACTTAAGCCTTTATTCCTTAATGTATGTGGGAGACTGCATTTTAATACATGCTCGATGTGTTGCGTTCCGTTATTCTTTGGTTGGTCATCTCTAACGTCGGACCCAGGTCCTATGTCGACATGCTCATCGTTGCTCGCGCTGCGACTAATAACCACGGGGAGCTCTGTCGGATTCTTATAAACTTCGTACAAGATCCTTTTTCATCAGGTGACTTTTCACTGTTTAATAGGGCTAACAAGTCGCTTTCCATTCTTTTAAGCCTGCTTTTACGGGGTTCTAGAACTGTGTCTGGATTCTTTGAACTTTGCAGTGAAGCATACACCTCGTGCGGAATCACTACCACTTCCTTCATCATATTAATCTTGTCAGTAAAGGTTTCTGGGTACCCTAGCCATTTCACCAGGTACATTTTTCTCTTTCCTGAACCTTTGGTGCCTAAAATTTTTTCAGTTTTAAACACATTTTTTCCTAAATTAAGACACTTTCTGCGCAACGTATTATGTACGTATTATGTTCTTCTAACGACGTAGGCGAGCCTTCTGAGGGGGTTTCATTGGTACATTACATTTTATAACATTAAGAGAGATTTCACAGATGCATTTTAAAAAGTCGGAGTCGATATTTTTAACAAACATCTGTTGCAGTGCCCAGGGCAATCAATGATAGATTTTTATCAATTCACGGTATTTCTACAGCCTATTTGTCATTCTGGAAAATATACCGTTTCAGGCTCGTTTGGGAATATATTCGTTCTTAGAAGCACCCTAAACGTGTTTCGGGGGTGAAGGTCACAAAGCAAATATCCGTAACGCCGACTTATAGCTTCTTTATAAACCTCCAAAAACTCCTTAAGCTGATTCGGGAACGTTTGATTGGCTAATACCCCAATTTGTGACACATCTCTACGTTGCGCGAATAAGAATAGATATTGTGTATTTAACGACACATCGCGCATGTATCTATTTTTGAAAAATAGATTTTGATTGATGAAGAATACGCTTATGTTAAGATGGTGGGAGAACACTGTAATGTCTCGTCAAACGTTTTATCCATTTCCAACATAAGATCATCAATTACAATGACTGTATGCTCATTTCCTTCAACGAATTAACGTCATAGACACCTTTATAGAACAAAATATCATCTTGGTACGCGTTGAACACTGATTGATACGTCGAATAACACCATATTACTTTATGCACAAATTTTGAGAACATCTCCCCCTTATCTTTAATGATTGTAAGCATAAACACAGTTTTACCAAATCTTGTAGGGCCAGATATAATACACGTGGAGGGGCTTGTGAACCTGAATTTTTCTACAGATTCCATCTCTAACATGTCACACCCCTAAGTAGGTCATTTACAAAATATAACAAAATTTAAGTGCTGTTCCTTATATTCTTGTTTTTCTTCTTCCACAGAACCGTGAATGACGACGATGTACAGCCCCCCACCCCATCAACGATATTACTGATGACCCCGATGACCGTGTAGCTACAGACTCCATCCCCACTGACGAACCCTCACCAGTGATACCTGTAGCGCGCGACAATTCAAAGCGGAAGCATGATGAAGAACCCTCCACGTCAGATATAAAGCGTGCCAGGATTGCGCCGGTTGTCAGACCCCCAACCCTCTACGTCTTACGACACAATCCCCATAATAGTACCTTCCTCAAATATACCCCCTTATTCCTATTCAATTCCGGGTACTTCCTCCACACCAGCAGCAGATTCTCATGCTGTGGAGGAAAGTATAACATTCGAGTTGGTGCGCACCGCTACCCCCACCCCTACCCTGACTAGAAATCGTTACGTGGTCAGGGTTGACCATGGATCCCTGTATAGCAACGGCGTTGGACTGCGACGCCTAGTTGAACGTATTGTGGAGTTTGCCCTTCAGAACCGCGACGAACGTGAAGTCCGCGAGGTTGTCCTTCAGGTTCGGTTCAGATGACGGGGATATAGATGATTTTTGGGTAGTAATACCATTCAGACGCTTGGCAACTGTAGACGTAGAATATATCTTAGGTCGTATAATGCAGGTCTCTCAAAGTAGTACAGCATTCAACATGGACAACTTCACGATAGATATTGATAGAGTATTCCGGGTTGCAGGTCATAGTGCCACACCTTATACTCTTAATTTCAATTCTCCGATTATTTAGAGAAAGCATTTAAACGTCGATCGTGGTTGCGGCTTTATAGCAATAGTCTTAGCTCATATGTTCACTGTGCTAAATACAATCACGTATATCTGGCTGACTACGGTTGTGCAGCGTGCCCGTAAACTGGCTTCAGATTGTAAGCTTGAGTTTGAGTGTAATATGGGTTCTGAAGAGCTGAGAAGGGTAGAGCAGGAAATGAATGTTCGTATAGTTGTATTTGGAATGGATATTCGTCGTAGGACTGTGTATGTTTTTAAAAGCAGTGTGAGAGATCGTACAAGACCTCTACTTATTTTAGGATTGTCAGGAACAGCGTACCTCCCCATCCGTAATATAAGGACTCTCTACGCTAATTATGATAAAAGTCGAAAATGTGGAATGCATCATGATTTGTGTAAGGGATGTCTCGAGTTTGCTGATGATATAGTGAAACATTGTAAGGAATGCTACATGGTATGTCAGCAGTATAAAAGCCCCAAATGTGAAAGTCGTGTGGTTGAAGCTGAGAAGAGGGAATGTAATGTGTGTAGACGTACATTTTTTCATAATGAATGCTTTGAGTTCCATAAATCAATTGGCACTTGCAGGAAAATGAGGATTTGTAAGTGCGGTATGTTTCACATGATGGATAATTGGGGGAATTTCAAGCATAAATGTGATGAAATTCACTGTTCTGCATGCCATGAGAAATAAGGGGCTCCAATAAACCTTAGCCCCCCCGCCCGTGGCCTAAACCATTAGAGGTACAGTAAAACTAAACATACCTTACAAAAGATAATTTAATCCTGCATTTAATGAGAAACAATTAAAACTTGGTGTTCCCACTATTGGCTTCCAAGACAGCCTGAATTCGCTTTGGGTAGCTTGCCAAAAGTGACGTGAATAGACCTTGATCGTTACGCAAATTTGCTAAAACAGTTTCAATGTGTTGCGTCATTGTATCCTTCGAAAATCGATTTGCTGCAGTTTCTTGAAACAAGAGACATTCATGTCCTTTATAACTGATCCAATGTGTTCACATACGTTCAGGTCAGGAGAATTTCCTGGCCATTCTTCATTTCCAAAGAAATCGATCTCATGGTTCCGCAACAACTATTGAGTGGCTAATGCCTTAAAGCAGGGGGCCTTATCGTGCAGAAGTATGACCTGATCGACATCCATAACATTGTTTGGGTTTCTTAGAAAAGGAATAACATGCTGGGATAGAATAATATCACGAAAATACTGTCCATCCCAACTCTGACCATTTGGCTTCAGCACCCACTGAGCTTCTTTGCAGTGAACAAAACAAACACACCAACACAGTCTGGACTTTTTAATAACTCGCGATAATGTTCATTTTCATCGATTTCATCTGGTGTTGTGGCCCACACTTGATCATTTTGGTAGTTAGGCCGACGTGTTACGTAAACAAAAAATTCATCGGAGACAGCTAAATGCATGAAACCATCCACATCCCAATCTTCAAGATAATGGGCAAGCCACATTCTGTCATCGATGTTAAGTTGAGTTTTTCTTGGCTTTGGAAGTTCATGCCAAGGCTTTAAACCTTGCCTATGACGGTACAATCGAATGATCTCACCACTAACGATCTTTCCTCTCAACACTTCGATCTCTCTAGAAAGTTTAGCACAGCTGTTTTTCCGCTTACGCGTACCGCTTTCAATGATGTCCTTTGTTTCCTGAGAGAGAGGCAAATTTGGGCGCCCAGATTTGGTTGTATCCATTTCACATTCATCCAAAGTTTTATTCCAATTTCTTTCGACGAAGTCCTCACTTCTTCGCAACTTTTTGGCAACCCATGAACGTGTTATAAAGGTGGCTCCAGCATCACGAGCTTCCCGAAATGTTACTGCTCGTATGCAATCTATCACACGTTGCCTCTCCGAATCACCAATTAATTGAGAAGCCATATTATCACTTTATCAGCTAGAGTAATTTTAATACCTGCAATAAATAAAGAATTTTATATATTTTTATAATCACTAAAAACTATTTTGATATAAGTAAACATGTAAGCTGCAAATGGGAGGGCTAAGGTTTTTTGGAACCCCTTATAAGGCGGCTGGAGTAGAGTATGTATGTTATATGAAAGATGCTAAGCCTAAAAATAACCCTTTATAACCGTGTACTGCGATATAGAAACATACACGAACGCTGAAACCAAAGACCACATTTACTCGTAAGCCAGACTATCTGTGAGAGTGTATGGAGATCGAGTGTAATGAGTGTCACAAATGTGGTAAACGGACAAACGTTTTTAAAACGATTGCACACGACAGCCCTGTGAAACTCTTTGTATCCTATATTGTCAAATTAGCGGACAAGTTAAAAAAAATGACTGTGTATATTCTTGCCATTACGGGGCAAAATTTGACACGCAATTCCTTTATAAGGAATTGCTTGAACACGAGTCATCGGAGATATTTACAGGCGACCCTTGAAAAGAGGCAACAAACTTATACAAATGCAGATAAGAGGTAATGTTCAGTTAAAGATACTTATTATTCACACCTTGTAAATTAGCCAAGCTACCCAAGGTGATGGGTGTAGCCGCCGAAGTTTCGAAAGGGTATTTCCTTAAACATTCCTTACTAACGAAACTTTAAGTTACGTAGGACTACCTCCACCCAAACATTACTTTAACTACACCAACATGAGTGATACTGAGCGTGAAGATTTTGACCGCTACTACAACAGTTTTCATGAAACTAATCCATACAATATAGCTGATGAATGTGAGCGGTATTGCGTGAATGATGTGCGCGTGCTTAGAGTATGTTTCCAGGCTTTTAGAAGGATGTACATAGCTTGTTTCAAATGCGATCCGCTGCAAGTCGAAACCACGATCGCCTCATTATGTTTTACGGTGCTCAAGAATAACTTCATGCCTAAAGATATCTTAGCCGTTATTCACAGAAACAATCCCCGCAGTTATGGGCACAAGGCTATTTACTGGCTCATACACCCACAGCAACAGACCGGGGTATGCATAAAACACGCCCGCAACACGGGGGAAGTACCCATTAAGGTCAATGGTCGTGTTTTTTGGATTGATGGTCTAAGTGAGGTTCCAACCACTGGTGAGAAGACTGTGTACTCATTTAACGGCTGCTGGTGGCATGGATGCCTGCGCCCTGAATGTGCCGTCACAGGGGACCTCCATGGAACATACCCCGCCGACAGCCGCCTCGCATGGACCCGGATCCGCGATCAACTTATAGGCTCCCAGTTCACTCACAAGATCGTGTGGGAGCATGAGTATGATGCACTGATGGAAACAGATGACCAGTACCGTGAAGCAATAAGGGCCATCAAACGCTCAATGGTGTTGGATCCTCTCAAATGCGGCGATAGCTTGTTCGGAGGGCGTACAAACCCCTTCAAACTATACTTTCCACCTACAGAGGGCGTAAAACTCCATTACTACGACTTCTGTTCTTTATATCCCTACGTGATGAAGAACAATCTGTACCCCGTAGGTGCACCTGAAAAACTAGTGGGCCCCGCCATGCCAACCACGAAGAGTTCTCAGCTAACTTGAGTGAGCGCTACTTTGGACTCTCTTTCGTAGACGTGCTCCCCCTTCACGATTTATGGATGCCGATCTTACCCGTCATTATAGATCACAAACTCATGTTTCCCCTGTGCTTGAAGTGCGCAGAGGAGAACAACGGGGATTGCAATCATACAACCAATCAGCGTAAGATCAGAGGTGTGTATATACAAGCCCTGAGCTGGACCTAGCCGTTCGCCATGGTTACAGAATATTGAAGATACATGAGGTGTGTGTTGGTTTCAGAAGCTACCCAACCTTTTCACGCCATATATAAACGCTTTTTTGAAGGATAAGGTAGAAGCATCAGGGTATCCGCGAGTTGATACCGAAGATAAAAAAACGGCTTATATTCAGCGTTATCGTGACCGTGAAGGTATACAGCTTGACCGATCCCAAATTGTTAAGAATCCCGGCAAGCGCTTTAGTGCAAAGTTGTCTAAACAGTCTTTAGGGAAAATTTGCACAGAATACTGGCAAAGGGAACGTTCATTTGGCACAAAGTTATAGTGAAGTCTGGGATTATGCCAACGCTCTCGATAAAGAGGTTATGGAGATCGTGAATGTAGATAATCTTACATATAAAGTACATCACCGAACTGGCCACAGATACCTCACGGTTACAAACATACCTATAGCCAGCTTCACAACGGCCTACGCCCGCATCAAGCTTGGGCACTACTCACTCTTGGGTGGAGGTTGCTGTACGGACACAGCGTAATATTCACAGAGGGAGGGTGAATACTGCCCCTATGGGGAATTCCTCGGAGAGTTAATGACAAGATCAAGGATGAGTATGGTGATGGTGCATACGCTGACTCATTTGTATCAAGTGCCAAAAACCTATGGGGTACGGGTGAGGGTGGGAAGGATATGAAATATATCGTGAAGGCTAAGGGTATCACGCTTAACCATGCGAACCGACGAGTCGTTAACTTTGACTCGTTGAAGGATCTAGTGCGTTTGGAAGATGAGGACAGCCATCCCCCCAACTGACTGTGGGGACCCACAATTTTCGGGCGCAGAAACGGGTGTGTGTAAAGGAACTTAGGGGCACGAAGGTATGCCGTAACACCTATAGGAAACGTTACCAGGTGCCTGGTACCCATGATACCGTACCCTTTGGATACCTTAATCCTTGATTGTTTTTAATATATATATATATATATATATATGTGTGTGTGTGTGTGTGTGTGTGTGTGTGTGTGTATTGTTAACGATATGTTTGTTTCAATTAGCGTTTCATTTTCTCCTTTGTGTGTGTGCGTGTGTACAATCCTAAGCTCCGCCCATTGTGAGCTCGGTCATGTGACTCCTGCTACTATTTGGGTATATCTCTACCCCGGCGTGCTCAGTTGACCTCTGCAAACCCTGGAGCTCAGACCTGTATTTTCTCACGTAGACGAAAAAATAGTGATAGCTACTTTTGATATTGTGTTCGACGTTTATGAAGTGGTATTCGGTAAAGTCGGAAGATGTGGTGAATACTGAGACAACCTACCCCACCCTCCTTTGAGACTTTTAAGGCTACATTGAATCGCGCGAAGGAAAAAGATGTTCAAATACTCTATGGATATTCTGGCGAGTACTGCCGGATTTCGCGGCACAAACGACGTAATGGACTACGTTGTAAGGCTAAACTGTATAAAAGCGTACATATACCGCGAAGTGAAAGAAACAACGCGTGCAGAAGAGAAGCAACGAATATGGATAATGAGTCTTGTTCATGAGTGGTGTGACAGGCGGCATTATGTCATGCTGCATCATACCGAGTACGCGTATCCTGCGGCTGAGAATGTGAACCTTGTCATCATGGACAAGCTAAAGTACTTTTACCACTACATTCATATATATCATGACGAGGTTCGCAGTGAAGTTGTGGCTAAAGGACTGTGTGAGTCTTTAATAGACTTTAGAGACGAGTATCGATTGTTAAACAAAAAGAATAAATACGGTCACATGTTTCTCTCAAATAGTGCACCGGATTGTTAATGTGTCGAGAACGTCTAGTGCGCATAAAACATTAAAACTGAAATTACCCCATGTGTCTGAAAATTGCCCGGTATGATGGCTACAAGTACTCGTATGATTCATGCTAGAACAAATCCGTACGCGATTCAACAGCTTATGGTGTGACTCGCTCCCCCGTCGAGCTGATCCGCCCACCCGTGGCTCATAGTCATCTCAGAGCTTGAACCGACTGGACGTGCACTCCTCGAATACGATGAACTTCCTTTGAGAAGCATTCTCAATGCCGCGTACGATGTGTCCGTGACGAAGTCATTGCGCATGTTCAGGCGTGAAACCGGTGCCATTAACTATGTACTTGAAACGATTTTTAGACAAGCAAACTCTGGTAAACGTAGTGAGGAGATGAATAGAGTCTTCGTGACAGTTGAGAAGTGGGGGTGAGGACCGTTATAAAATACTTGCAAGTGTAGGTCAAGAACAGAACAGATTAATGATGCCCCCTCATATGCCGTTGTTTGTACGTTGTCTATAAATAACGATCAGCCATGCATTGATGTACGACTGATGTGGAAGAATGCATCTGATAATAACGTTCTTGTCCCTACGCGAAACCGATTCATCCTCGACAGAATGTTTGAAATCGTCGGATTCCGCAAGCTGAAGCCTATATTAGACGCGCGTGTTACGGATATGATTTATTTTGACACGGTTATTGAATACGCATACACCGCTCTGCTCAACGGATTTATCGAATGTAGGAATGAACAGGGCGAGAATGGTCTAGAGCTGGATGCTTATTTAAAAGGTTTAGACTCTTCGAAATATCATGAACTTTGGTACAAAGGACTTGAGCGGTACAGGGCAGAGCTCGCCTACACTGTTCACCCTGAAGAATTGTACCTCTATATAATGAGCAGCTGTCGTTACGACTTGGAAGATTATTTCAATTGCCGCTATGCGTTGTGAAGAAGAGTTCACGATTGAAAAGCTCGGGTCGGTAAGAAAAAACCCTCGATTGGAAAGGAGTGTTTATAAACTTGTATTTAATAATGATGTGGTGGCTAACGATGCCTTCTTTGTGCGTGCTTTTGATTGTATTCTATCCGTGTTTAAAGATAACTTGCCAACCGAATGTAAAGTGGGCACAAAAATAGTATTGAACGATATGAAGGCCATTTACATCGAGTAAAGGTACCCATATAACTTGAGCGGTGAAATAATGTTAAATCGTATTTACTGCGTAGTGCAAAGCAATAATGATGAGTGTAGACTCGATTACGTGCGAGTTTATTATTTTAGTTAAGCGCAGTAGAACCAATATATTTTGATGTATATTTATTTTCAATATATTTAATTGTTTAATATAGTTGTATATATTATTATATTTTTCCTGTACTAATATGTTGATGATTATACTCCATCGTTTTGTATATTATTATTTTATTTTCAATATATTTAATTATTTAATAACTATATATATATATATATTATTTCTCCTGTACTGTTATATTGATGGTTATACTCCAAATTTCCTGTTTTATTTTGTTTTATAGGCCCTAAAGTAAAGTTTGTTTTATACTGTTTGATTTTGGCAAACGGCAAAATACAGTGTGTTAAGGGTCTTTTAAGTTTGTTTCTCAATTAGCCTAAGCATCGTGCATATAATTCGTGTAAATGTACTATGTACTGTACATGTACATGTATTGCTAATAAAAAGCTATAGAAAAGGGCCCCCATATACTTCATTGGACAGGGACCCCGAGATGTCTTAATCCGCCTCTGCCTGCGCCTACCAAACTTTTGAATAAATAAATGCATTTAGTTAGTTTATTTACAGTTAAGATCACACACACACACACACACACACACACACACACACATATATATATATATATATATATATATATATATATATATATATGCGGCATGCGGGAGGTGCCCCCCTCGGGGCATTGGTTTCTGCGCGTATGTAGGAGAATTACGACTTCTGATCGAGTGAGGCCCATGGTGTAATGGTTATCATATCTGACCGGCAATCGGAAGATCCCGGGTTCGATTCCCGGGTGGTAACCTCATTTTTTCATTTGTTCGTTCTCCCTCCTCATCTTGCGCGGAATGGTCTTCTATACAAGCGTCGTTCTTTACGTTAATTATACTGCGTGTTCTTTGCAGTTGAAAAATATATATATATATATATATATATATATATATATATATACACGTAAAAATGAACAATGAATAATTCCTATATTCATATATATTATATATTCTTATATTCATTTTTACATATAAAGTCCAAATTCGCATAACGCTGACACGATTCAGATAAATTTTTTATTTTCTTGCTATTTTATTTTTGCTGAATAATTGATGAATTATTTCTTTTATTACATAATGAAATGCATAGTTCAATTTCCATTTTTAGTTAACTCAGCAGTCAATATGCGGTTTAAAATAAAAACATGGCTTCACCTTCAAATACCTTGCTTATTCGTTTAAACATTACTACGAAATATTTACCTTATCTTTAAATATTTTGCAAAATAATTCAGCCTATTGAGAATAAAAAAAAAACCAGTTCAGCATTAAATAATAATGTCACTAAATTTATGTAAATAAAAGTGTTGAATTTCTTCTGTGCTGATTCTGATTTCTGATTTCATTCTGATTGGTCTGATCTAACTTAGAGGCTGAGTATTACCTGTAACATTTTAGCAGTAAACTACAGTAAGAGAATATCTTTGTCTTCTCCTTCGAGCCTTGCTCTCTTCAGAGAACTTAGTCTTAAATGGAGAAAAATAATTTCCCGATACGTTACAAGAATCGGGGAGCCTTCAGAGAATTTAGTAAACTCCACAGAATCCTCCGATCCACCACAAGAAGAAATCGGAGAGTAGTATAAGAGAAACTACTGCAACTCCCTATACGATACCAGCTACTCCAAAGTAACAAATCCGTTGTTGCCACCTAACCAGAACCCCCGTCAACTTCGAACCGCCCAAGCCGGAGGGCTTAACAACTGGCGACCTCTGCAACCAGGATTCTTCCAGTTTTCTAGACCCTGGAACTAGAACCAACATTCAGTTGACCGGCGTGTCACGACTTCCAGTTCTTAACGTCCATCATTCGACCGGTGTGTCGCGACTCCAAGTTCTCCACGCCCATTCTTCATCCAGGAACAAGTGGCCAGCAAGACAAGTCTTCAGGACACGTTTCAAGGATTTCGCCGTAGGAATCTTGTTAAGTACAGATCTCTTTTTCAAATTAATTACTAAACATTTGAGAAGTCAGTATAATTAACAATTAATAATTAGTATTAAGCCAGAATTGACACAAAGCCAGTGAACATTCCATAAACCAGTGATACATTCCTTTTTATGAAACCGAGTTATTTCCACTATTAAAGTTAGCATAGAATCATTTTATTTAATGTGCCAATAATAATATCACCGTACATTCACGTACATTCGAATGAAATTTTGTTTACATTTTTTTATATTATTTTGTTTACAATTTTTCCAAATTTTTTCCTAGTTAAGCAATTTGTTGTGCATTTATTTGTGTATTTCTTATATAGAGTAGTTAGGAAAACGAAAACCACTCAAGTGATCATTCCATAGATCGAGTTCGGTCAAGCAGACCAAATTAGAATACGGTACATTAACAGTACCTTCACACATGAGCGATTCAGACTGCGCTTTCTGACATTGAAAATTTCCCTACACCCATTTTTCCACCTACCCCGCGCCCTTCAAACATATTTCCAAACAAGCAAACTTCAGATCAAGCACAAACCAACATGTCTCAAACCGCTCCCCCAGCATACATTAACTCAGGTAGACTTGTAAACCTTCCCCATACTGTCCTAATTTTTATAGGAACCCTAGATAATAACCTGTTGAACCGCGCGTAAAACCTTGGATTGAGTCTCGAGAACAGCATTTCTTATGCGAAAGCATCACAGATGATGAAATAAAGATTAGGGAAGCTAAAAGGTTTATTCACCCTAAAGAGGGGAATGACCATGATACAGTTACATACGTCCCATCCATTAGCGAAGCTACACCTTGGGACAATTTTAAAAAACACTTATTAGATTTTTTCAAAGAAATAACACTCGCACAACCTTTGGCCACATTAGAAGCTGTTTTCAAAACTAAATGGAAGAAAGAACACGAAGATTTACATAATTTTATTACACAAATTCGTAGAAGCCCTCCGAACCTCAGAAAATGCATGCAACATTACATTCACTTCAAAGCAAAGAAACCTAATAGTAGTAGCATCCATTTACCAAAACCTACCCGTAGCACCTAAAAAGAAATTTCAAGTGTCTAAATATTGACAAACCAGTAAGTGAAGCCATAAATAAAACAAGGGAACATTACCCAGACTGAGCGAGCCAGAACTACCGGAAGGGTAGAGAGACCCCCATACATTACATTCAGCAACAACAACAACAACCTCATAAATCTAGGCCGATACATGGAACACCACCTCAGAAACAAGCTCCACAAACCCAGAATGCACGCCCTCCTCCTCAGTGTTTTAATTGCGATAGTTTTGGGCACATGATGAGTCAATGCAATTATCCCCCTTATTGCTCCCACTGTCATGAACATGGTCGTCGCCGTGGCGACCGACAAAAATGTGCTGACAAGGCCCCACTTCCAGAGATCAAATCACCAACATTCCCAAAAGCCCTCCAATTCTCAACACAGTCAGTTTCCAGTCACCAGTTTCAGTTAACTCAGCAATGAGATTCGGAATCCAACTGAAACGATTTTTCAGCAAAGAAGGCAAATTTTAATCACCGAACCAGAGTCAGATTCACTATTTTTCATATGCCCTACAGTCTACAGAGCATATAGAAGTAGCACCTTATGAGAAGATTTGCTTCCTAGCAAGAGTAGTAAACGGTCAAGGAACACTATTAGAGTCAGATCGCACTCTTATTACAGAGAAAAGTAACTTCAAGAGAGATGTTCTTAGTCATAGTTAGAATTCAGCTATCCCTGTTGTTTGTTTAAACAAAGGAAAAAGCCCTATTGAATTAACTTCAAGTCAGAGAATAGGAACTATTTTCACAGTAGAAATAAATTCATATTTCCCCACCAGTACTATAAATCGTGTTTCCAGTTCCTTAGAGTTAAACCTTTCAACATTAAACGAAGAATATAAGAAGTATCTGGAGCACTCACTCCCTTCAGGAGTCACCAGCCTTACAGAATCCCAAACTACTGGAATCACTTCTCGATTTCCTGATAAGAAATAGAGATGTGATTGCCCTAAAAGGAGATCCTCTGGGCCGAACTAATTTGGTCCCTTTCGAAATCAAGCTGGAACTCAATTCCAAACCTATCTTCATTTCTACAGTATAGGGTTCCACATTCCCAATTAGTAACTACTGAGGAACACATCAAGGATATGTTGGAGCAGGATGTCATTCAGCCTTCAGCTAGTCCCTGGTCCGCTCCTATGATCCTTGTTTCTAAAAAGAACGGAACATCTCTCCCTTGTATAAATTTTAGACGCTAAACTACATTACCATCCCAGACCGTTTCCCTATTCCAAACATGCAGGAAACAATTCTGAACGTAGGGAGAGCTAACTTCTTTTCATCCCTCGATTTAGCATCCAGTTATTGGCAAATGGAGGTCAGTCCCGAATCTTGGGCATTGACTGCTTTCTCCACTAATCGAGGCCATTACGAATTCCAGATTTTACCTTTCGGAGTCCTTAATGGGCCTGCTAATTTCTCTAGGTTGATGAATATAGTCCTTTTCGACCTATTAGGTGTCGAAGCTCTGGTCTATCTTGACGATATTATCGTTTATAGTTCGGATATAAAAACACACTTTCAACATCTTCAGAATGTGCTATCACGTTTGAGAAAAGCACACCTTAAACTGAAACTTGCAAAGTGCAACTTCTTATAGGAATCCCTGGTATACTTAGAATTTGTACTATCATCCACTGGAACTAAACCTGATCCAGCCAAACTTGAAGCACTGGAAAGGTACCCTGTACCTAAAACCATCGACGACGCTCGTGCATTTATTGGATTTGTCGGATTCTATCGAAATTTTATCCCCCAATTTTCGAACATTGCTAAACCCATTACCAATTTGTTCCAGAAAAATGCCAAATTTAATTGGGAATCTGATCAACAACATGCTTTTGAAACTTTAATCGGTAAACTAGTCATCCCATCCTCCAATATCCCGATTTCAAACCCTTTGTCCTAGCCACAGACGCTTCCTCTTATGGACCAGGAGCCGTCCTATAACAGGACGTAGATGGTGTGGAATTACCCATTGTTTATGCCAGTCAGCTTCTCTCTGGACCTCAACGGAATTATTCCACTACAGACCTAGAGGCCCTGGCGGTATATTGGCTTTGAAAAAATTCCAAAATATCGTCTACGACTACGATGTAACCATCAAAACTGACCATAAGCCACTCACGTATCTCTTCAAGGACAAGATACTTGAAGGACGGTTGAGTAGATGGGCTCTGTTGATTCAGGACTTTGCGGCAAAAATCGTATACAAACCAGGAAAACTTCCAAGTTATTCCAGACGGATTGTCGAGACTCAAGCCTGACACCCAAGTGAATAAGATAGAAACTCTTCCTATGTTCGACCACGAATATCTACAATACTCCCAACAACAGGACAACACACCCAGAACCTTCGGGCTCGCCTGGAACAAAAGGAACCATCGAAGGTAAAAGAACAGTACAAACAAAAAGATGGGCGCGTACATTTAAGAACGAAGATGGAAACCTCGTGGAAATACCAAAGGATCTCGTAAATATAGCCATACGACTTTGTCACGACTCACCTTTGTATAGCCACATGGGGCCGGATCGCACCATCAAGGGTCTTTTGGAGCGATACCATTTTCCCGAAATGAACAAAACGGTACATGAATACATCACTGAATGCCCGTCTTGTTTAAAACATAAAGGCAACGTACTATCCACAGCTCCCATGCATAAATATCAACAACGGCTATAACGTGTCCATCGGGGACACCCCTCATTTCGTCCTATATCATTACGACAAACGGCTACCTTTTGATTTGCCTGACCAAATCGACTCGGCAGTTCTAACACCTTCCGAGATGGCAGAAGCAAATCAGCAACTAGTTGAACGATCTTTCAAAATTTTTTACATAATCCGATACGCCATAGACCAGGGGTGGCGAACCTTTTTACAGTCGCGTGCCAAAAAAAACATGTAAACCATAAAAAAAATTCGCGTGCCCACCAAAGTTTATATATATTACAACAAACTATAAACATTAAGTCTATTATTTTATACTCATTATTGCAACGTTACTGCATTTTGCATAGGTGTGCCAGGCAAATTTTATCGCGTGCCAAAATTGGCACGCCTGCCATAAGTTCGTCACCACTGCCCTAGACCAACGAAACCAACAAATGGAGCAAGAGCAACATGGGCGTCATCCCCGTCAACGGGGCCCATATAGGATTATGAAAAACCTTGGAAAGAACCGTTACGAAATCCTCGACCTCCGAGATCATTCCAAACTGAAGATCATTCACGCTGATAATCTGAAGATACAGTAGCTGCCGAACAAAACCTTCCCAAAAAACATCTGCCAGGGGTTCGAGCCGCTTACCCTTCGAAAGATCGAGGTATTAACAAATCCAGCAGCGACCACAAAACTGAAGTGGTCACCACGAAAAACACTACCCATGACAAAGATTGGTACCTCGTAATACCACCAGTACTCGAGCCAAGCTCTGAACAAGAAGAGGTCCCAGATCCGAGAGTCCCATCGGAACCAGGCCCTGGAGAAACCCCTTCT
This sequence comes from Bathynomus jamesi, assembly GCA_023014485.1. NCBI lineage: Eukaryota > Metazoa > Arthropoda > Malacostraca > Isopoda > Cirolanidae > Bathynomus > Bathynomus jamesi. Next base: position 127,699 of record JAJOZX010001623.1, read on the forward strand.
AGAGGATCACTCAGTGGAACCCCACCATCTCCTCCGTCACCACCCTAGGCCTGTTCAAAAATCAACTTTTTCTTATTTTCATAGGTTTCTGTACATTTTCCCATGCTTTTTGACCTGAGAAAGCCGAAAATCACAACTATTTTGACCTAGGATGTTGGGAAGCATTGCCGCATGGAGCTTTAAATTTTCTGCCTTGAAATCGGCCAAAGCGCCAATTCCGGGGTCCCTTGAATTATGTTTTGCACTTTAACTTTTGATCTAAACAAGATAGAGCAACAAATTAGGTATCAAATGAAAGAGCATAAAATTAATTAATATTAATAATAATAATAATAATAATAAATAAATAATAATTAATAATAATAATAATAATAATAATAATTATCTATCATTTTTCAGGAAACAACAGAAACTCAATCAGAATCTAGAAAACCATCTACAAGTTACAACTTCACAATGGCATTAAGCAAGGAGCTGAGGGAGCTCCGTGGGCGCACAGTTGATATCTCAGAACCTCCACGTACTGTCCACAGGCAGGTGTCAACTGGGCCATCTACCAGATCTCTCACTGAAACTTTCCTGGTTGGATACCCTTCAGCTTTTATCAGTGGTTCCCAGCTTCCCACCAACAGACAGGCGTTCCAGTATTTCCTTAATCTTCAGAATTTACCGGAAAATGCAGGGAGGCCCATGGTTCAAGACCTTGCATATGAAACAGTTGAATCTATCATCCCATTCTGGCAGATGGCTAGGATCAAGACAATGACCAAGTACAACGCAATGAAGCTCTTCATGAAACTACATGAGAAACATCGTGCTCTGGTGAAAAGCAAAGGAAGAGCAAGTAACCCTGGAGGAAAAAGAGGAGCATTTGTGCTGGAATTAGACAGCCTGTTCGATATAGGAGCTTCAGATGCAATCCAGGAAATACAGAACAACAGACTGTTATCCAGAGAGAAGAAAGATGAGGATATCAGGTTCTACGAAGACGAAAAGACTGAGAGGAAAGGTCATATGTCTGGTCATGACAAGATTTTTGAGACAAGATCCCTGCAGCAAGCAGCGAGGAATGAAAGACTGCAGCATAGACAAGAACAAGGTAAAACTAATTACTTTGAACGTTACAAAAAGTTTTAAGTTTTACTCCATTGCGATATTTAGCATGTACTTAACAATTACTGTCTTAACATGTACTATTTTACAGCTGCAGCAGAACAAGAGGCAGTTGTTCATGTGGATGACATTACCTGGGGTGACTCAACTGACAACGACGCTAACACAGAGGACATGGATTACCATCAGCCTCGTCCTGGATGTTCTCACCATCAAGACACTGTGACTAGTGTGACTTTGACGTTTCCAAGGAAGGTCATGGAATGTGATGTCATCTGCAATACAGCTGATCGTCTTGGTTTATCAGACAATCAAGTTACTGCCATGGTTTCTGCCACCTTGAAAGCTGGAGGGGCTGATCTGGATAACTTCGTCATCTCAACCTCAACAACACGTCGCAACAGAATGCTGTCCAGGTATAATATCAGCCAGAGTCACATGTCCAAGTTTTGTGAAAAAACCCCACAGTACGCTGCCTTACACTGGGATGGAAAGTTGCTCAAAGATGTCTTGGGCAGTGAACCTGGAAGTACCTCAGAGACTTTAGCTGTGCTAGTGTCTGGTCCACCTTCATACACTGAAGGAAAGTTATTGGGAGTACCTGTCATCGACAATTCTTCTGGCACAGCTCAGGCTGAGGCTTCAATGGATTTACTGGAGACATGGGAACTTACGGATAATGTTACTGCCCTTGTTTTTGACACTACATCCAGTAACAGTGGAGTTCACAGAGGAGCTGCCAAACTGCTAGAGAAAATGCTGAACAAAAAGGTGTTTTATCTGGCCTGTCGACATCACATCCTGGAAATCCTAGTAGGAGCAGTTTGGGAGAAGCTGTTTGGGAAGGTGAAGGGGCCAGATAATCCCTGGTTTGAGCATCTGAAGGATGTTTGGACGGACTTGTCCAAGGAAAACCCAAAGATGCTGGCTATCAACAGCAAATGGCTGAAAGAAAAGAAGAACAGTGAAGAAATACTCCAAGACATTCTAACAGCAGAAAGGCTTCCAAGAGCCGACTACAGGGAAATGGCTCAACTGACAGTCATTGTTCTTGGAGGAACGCCTCCTCGAGGTATTCACTGGAGTCGACCAGGCGCCATTCATCAGGCCAGATGGATGGCCAGAAACCTGTACTCCATGAAAATGCTGATGTTTGCAGATCAACTTGAGTACGACGAAGACACTGTATCAAAGCTGGAAAGACTCAACACCTTCCTTGCGCTGTTCTACACTCCTGTATGGATGATGTCAATGTCTGCTGCAGATGCTCCCGTGAATGATCTAAGTCTAATCCAGGACATGTTGAAGTACAAGAAAACTGACCCAGAGCTTGCTGATGCAGTACTTAATAAGATGGAAAACCACAAATGGTACCTGACGCAGGAAGTCGTGCCATTTGCCCTGTTCAGCAGTAGATTGAGTGACACATTGAAGCACGACATTGCTGCCCAGTTACATGCCACTGAGAAGCCAGACAGCTTCAGAACAGGAAAGCCTCTATTCTAGAGAGTCACAGCTAAGACCACCCTGGTTGATCTCATTGGCCCAGAATCACATTTCCTGCTGGACACACTGAACATTGGATCCGAGTGGCTTCTGGAACCTGTCACGTCTTGGCCACAGAATGAGGACTACAGAAAAGCGTTGGACTATGTTAAGAATCTGAAAGCGGTGAATGACATTGCTGAACGTGGTGTCAAGATGATGAGCGACTTTGCAAATGTCATAACAACAGATGCCAAGCAAAGAGACTATCTCCTTCAAGCTGTGGAGTTCAACAGACGCCGCTTTGACAGCTTCAAGAAACAAACTCTCAACAACTGACTGTGTAAATGTCATTATGAAATTAATCATCATGTAATGCTTTCACTTCTTGATCGATTAGACTTGTGACAAAATGTTAATCTCAAATTTGTGTCATGAATAAGGCGCCTTGTCTGCCTTGAGTGTGAGAAAACGAATTTTGTGATATTTCTGAAATCTTTGTATGTACCAATGTGCCATTTCTTGTTCCAAGACTATCATAATTGTATAAGTTAGAAAGAGGATTAAAAACACTTTAATTTGGTGCCTATTTTGTTGCTCTATCTTGTTTAGATAAAAAGTTATAGTGCAAAACATGATTCAAGGGACCCCGGAACTGGTGCTTTTGGCCGATTTCAAGGCAGAAAACTTAAAGCTCCATGCGGCAATGCTTCCCAACAACCTAGGTCAAAATGGTTGTGATTTTCAGCCTTTTCAGGTCAAAAAGCATTGGGAAAAAGTACAGAAACCTAAGAAAATAAGAAAAAGTTGATTTTTGAACAGGGCTATCACCACCCTCACCGGTTGATGATCGACGCACGGACCCTACATATCGGCCGCAAATGCATCAACCACGTGAACTAGAACCTTCACATAAGAAACAAAACCCCTCAGAATCCGAGCTTAACGGTCGAACCCCACTACCACCAAAGCGAGGCCGACCACTCCGCACACAAACACAAGTATCCACACGACAACCCCCAGCTCCGTATAATCTAAGACGTAGAAATTAATAAAATTGTCCCCCCTTATAATTTTCCAAATTATTTACTCTTGTAGCCCTAGCATTAAAATTTCTACCGGTTGTTATAGAAAAGATTGCAGAAGGCAAATTTTTGAAAGGACACGCGGACCTTTTCATCAATTTGCAACCCCCTGCTAGAATTAAAACCAATCTCCTTCAGATAAAAACCCAATTAAAAGCATTTGAAAGTAAAATTCACGGTTCTGTTAAACATATCCTGGGAACAGACCAGATAGTCGCGTTCTCTTAGAAAATACATACGAAAATATTAAAACTACAGCACACACCCTATCAGATATATTAGGTTAGCATTAATGACTCATACCGCTTCCCGTCGAAAATTAAATCTAAACCCGTTATAGAAACCTTAAATCTCTCCATGAAGCCGGTAACCATCCTACCCGAACTTCATGCTCCAAAATGGAATGATCAATTGAGTCGTTTTAAAATTTCAGATGATAACCAGAATAACCTTTTTATAAATACTACAACCAGTAACAATTTTTTCAACATCTGCCGTTAGTATCATTATTGCGTGTGCTATTATCCTTGGTATATTTGTAGTAAAAAGATCATTCTTAGAACGAAGGAAAACAAGAGACATCGAACGACGTGAGACTATTTATACACGACCAAGAGTGCGTACCCAGACCACGTGAACTAAACTTAACCACCCCAACTCATATGTTGTATAGAAATCTGTCTTGTAAAAAACCATTAGTTATCTAGTTAGAATTAGTTAGGATGTTATATTATTGTATTAATATCATTCTAGAGAGGAGAGCCCTGTAAAAATGAACAATGAATAATTCCTATATTTTTATATTCATATAATTCTTATATTCATATTATATATTCTTATATTCATTTTTACATATAAAGTCCAAATTCGCATAACGCTGACACGAGTTCGGATAATTTTTTATTTTCTTTCTATTTTATTTTTGCTGAATAATTGATGAATTATTTCTTTTATTACATAATAAAATGCTTATTTCAATTTCCATTTTTAGTTAACTCAGCAGTCAATATGCGGTTTAAAATAAAAATATGGCTTCACCTTCAAATACCTTGCTTATTCGTCTAAACATTGCTACAAAATATTTAACTTATCTTTAAATATTTTGCAAACTAATTCAGCATATTGAGAATTAAAAAAAAAACTTCAGCATTAAATAATAATGATGTCACTAAAATTTATGTAAATAAAAGTGTAGAATTTCTTCTGTGCTGATTCTGAGTTCTGATTTCATTCTGATTGGTCTGATCTAACTTCGAGGCTGAGCATTACCTGTAACATTTTAGCAGTAAACTACAGTAAGAGAATATCTTTGTCTTCTCCTTCGAGCCTTGCTCTCTTCAGAGAACTTAGTCTTAAATGGAGAAAAATAATTTCCCGATACGTTACAAGAATCGGGAAACCTTCAGAGAATTTAGTAAGCTCCGCAGAATCCTCCGATCCACTACAAGAAGAAATCGGATAGTATAAGAGAAACTACTGCGACTCCCTATACGATACCAGCTACTCCAGAGTAACAAATCCGTTGCTGCCACCTAACCAGAACCCCCGTCAACTTCGAACCGCCCAAGGCCATAGACGGAGGGGTTAACATATATATATATATATATATATATATATATATATATATGTTAACCCTCCGTCTATGGCCTTGCGTAGTTCGAGGTTGACGGGGGTTCTGGTTAGGTGGCACCAACAGATTTCTCACTCTGTGATAGCTGGTACCTACCGTGTCGGGAATCGCAGTAGTTTCTTTTATACTACACTCCGATTTCTTCTGGTAGCGGATCGGAGGATTCTGTGAAACTTACTAAATTACTTGACGGTTCCCCGATTCTTTTAGCGTATCGGAGAAATTATTTATTCTATTTTAAAACTAAGTTCTCTGGAGGAGGCAGGACTCAAAGGAGAAGATAAAGATATTCTCTTACTGTATTTTACTGCTTCTAAAATATTACAGGTAATGCTTCAGCCTCTAGGTCAGATCAGAAACAGAATGATAATTTGAAAGAGTACAAGAATTTCTATACAAATAATTTGGTGACATTATTATTTAATGTTGACCTGTTTTGTTTTTTTTATTCTCAATAGGCTGAATTCTTTTGCAAAATATTTGAAGATAAAGGTAAATCTGGGCTGTAACATCATATTGACAGATAAGCAAGATATTTGAAAATGAAGTCACATTTTTCTCTTAAACAGTATATTAATAGATCTGATGTTATGATTTGCCGAGTTAACTAAAAATGGAAACTGAAATATGCATTTTATTATGGATTAAAAGTGAACATGCATATGAGCCAAAATTAAATGCTTAAAATTTCAAATTAAGTGTTAATTTAGAGTTTCGGCAAGATATGACTTCATCTTTTACAACTAAGAGAAAATATATCAAAATATGAACACTGCATAGAATTTAACATGATTACATGATTAAGCTTAATGTAAAAAATTATTAGGTAATTTGAAAAGAAATATTTCATCAATTACTTAGCAAAAATAAAATAAAGAAAATTAAATTTTTTTCCAAACTTGTATTTTATATACAGTTAGATGTCACGCGAATTTGGACTTTATATGGAAAAATGAATGTTAGAATTATTCAAGATATACTGTATGTATATATATATATACTTCCTTCGACTTTTTTGTTCGTATACGGAATACGAAATAACTCCCTTTCCTACGACTACTGCGGTTTTCGCCACAGAAATTTATAACTTTATGAGTGTTGCGGCTTAGTACTTCGTAATATGCGTAAAATGATGGTACTGCATGGTTTTAATGATGCTTCAGTTTTTGTATCGTACAATAATACTTCTGAGAGCAAATTCATGAGTCTTTACAAAAGAATTCTTGTCACTTCAATTCAAATGCACGACACGAGAGACGACCCGTATTTTGCTGTTTTCCTTCCGTTCTTCCAAGAAAAATGGAAACTCTTGAGGAAATAATAAGTTTCATGCGCAATTTTCTTTAGCTTTTACGATCTAGTTTCAAGAATTTTTTTCATTTCTTTTTAGCGTTGGTGCAGTTTTATTGTACACCGTGGAAATAAACAAATCATTTTTGTGTACACACACACACACACACACACACTGGTGACAATCCATACGTGTGTGAAGTTTCATCAATTTATGTCAAATAGTTGTTTAAAAGTTATGACACGGACTTTGATTTGTAACCTTGACCTTTGATGCAAATATTTGATTCTTGTTCGCGACACATCATCTTGTGACGACACCTAAGTGTATGAAGTTTCATTAATTTATGTTGAGTGGTTCAACAGTTATGGCGTGAACCTCCATTTGACCTTTGACCTTTTTTTTCAACCTTGACCCATGATGCAGGAACCTCATTTTTGCTCATGACACGTTGTCTATTCATGATCCATGTGTGTGTGTGTGTGCGTGTGTGGTATTTCATTAATTTATGTTGAGCGGTTCAAAAGTTATGGTGCGGACACTAAAAAGTTTCACTTCACTTTTGACCGCTATTTATGACGTTGGCCTTTGATGCAGAAACCGCACTCTTACTCATGGCACTGGGTCTTGTAGTGATCCATATGTATGTGTAAAGTTTCATCAATTTATTTTGAGCGATTCAGAAGTCATACCGGTAGCTCGAACACAAAACTGTGACGAATATGAGAGCAACTAGCTGGCCCCCCAAAAAAACAACAACAACAACTGCTGATGTCAAATTAAAAATTAAATAATTGTGATATTGTAATAACAACTGTCAAAAAAAACTGTAAAACTACTTTTAAAACTAGATGCAACAGTAAATTATAATATACAGAACTATAAGTTGGTGACATTCATTACATTTACAATATTCATACAAGATCAGTATTATCCCCACCCACTACCCCGACAATTTACTTGCCCCCTTCAAATTTAGAAGTCTTGTTACGCACCTGTGCCACGTACTGCACGAATCATTATTATAATACAATGCAAAATTCAGAGTGGTAAATAAATTGAAAATAGTACCAAGTATTGCATTTGTACTGTACTTTCAGGAAAAATACATATATTTTCTCTTATTTTATTTGCCTATACCCGTGAACAGGCACGCACAGCTCTCCCAGGAGGAAGTGGGAAGGTTTAAATATTTACAGTTGGTCTTTCACCTAACCCCGGTCTTTCACCTACGGGTCCGGACAAAAGCCCCCTAGGACAAAAGCCCCCTGGACAAATTGCTGGGTAGGGCAAGTCAGGTGTCACATCTAATCTGAAAAGATCAGAAGATATTTAGGTGAAATAACCAATATTAACCTGTTATGTTAATTGAATGCCCAATTAGGTCAACTGAATGCCCGGTTAGGTCAACTGAATGCCCGGTTAGGTCAACTGTACGCCCTTGATGATTGGTTAGGTTGTTTTGATATTTTCGTTAGTTTAAACGAAAATGACGAGAGCCAAAATACATAAACTATAAACTATAAACATAAACTAAACTATAAACATAAACTGTAAATAATAAAGAATAAAAATAATGATTAAAAAAATTATTATTATTATTTTTCTTTGGGGGCTTTTGTCCTACACTCCTTTCACCTAACCTCTGTCTTCTGAGGTAACTAACCTCCGACCGAAACTCATTTAAATAGTTCTTTTACTTTTCAGACTAAACTATTATCAACATTATGCAGTTATCGCAAAGTCGTCGACCTGGAACAAATTTGGGATCACCTGAAGATCAGAGCCCCCAGCCTTCGTTAGTCAGCCTTATAAGGCTAACTAACGAAAATATTACGACTTAACCTAACCAATCGTGAAGGGCGTACAGTTGACCTAACGACTAGTTAGGTTAAGTCGTGTTATTTTCGTTAGTTAGCCTTATAAGGCTAACTAAAGAAGCTGGGGGCCCTGATCTTCAGATGATCCCAAATTTGTGATTACAAAGTTTAATTTCGTTGGAATGAATACTGCAAATCGTTAACCCCCTTCCCCACCAAAAAAGTAATATTTAAATAGAGCGTAAAGTAATTTCATAAGTCCCTATTTTTATTGAAATTTACTCGTATTTCCGATACACATTAAATACAATTCAAATTATCAAACAAGAATTCAAATTCAAATTCTTTGTTGTTCAAACGACATTTGAGAGAGAATACAATTTTTTCTTAGTAAAAACAAAGCATTTTAAATAGGACAATAGGACATCTTAGGAATTACCAAATACGAGGTAATGGGAATTACCTGTCATCACAATAATTACACTGGTCAACACTCATTTTATTGCCAATCATATTAGAGTGATTTTGGGGTAACTTTGTGGTGCTGATTCCGAATATGACATCGGTTTTGCTAGATTGGCTCTAATTTATGAAATAATTGGTACCCCATTGAAACACATAAAAATGCAAAAAATTTAATGTTCAGGCGGAGCCTACTTACAAATCGCATTGAAATTGTCTCAAATCATACAAAAGTAAACACATGAAATACATAATGGCATTTTATTCGGTCTCACCATCTAGAATGTTCCGGTAGTTTCCCATATGCACGCGTTATGGTTACGTTTCCTATTAATTGAGGGTATTCATTATCTCAAGAACTAGAGCCAAATCGGAAAAACTACTTTCATTTTGGAATTCAGCAACCCCAAAATACCCTAAATTCGTACGAATTTCCTTGGCAACGAAAAAAAAAAGTTTTTTTGTTGACCTGTGTTATTATTACTTACATATATATATACGAGTATATATATATATATATATTTTTTTTTTTAACTGCAAACAACACAGTATAATTAATGTAAAGAACGACGCTTGTGTAGAAGAACGTTCCGCACAAGATGAGGAGGGAGAACGAACAAATAAAAAATGAGGTAACCACCCGGGAATCGAACCCGAGATCTTCCGATTGCGAAGGTGCATGCGAAGGTGCCCCCTCAGGGCATTGGTTTCTGCTCGTATGTAGGAGAATTACGACTTCTGATTGATCGAGGCACATGGTGTAGTGGATAGCATTTCTGACCGGCAATCGGAAGATCCCGGGTTCGATTCCCGGGTGGTTACCTCATTTTCATTTGTTCGTTCTCCCTCCTCATCTTGTGCGGAACGTTCTTCTACACAAGCGTCGTTCTTTACAAAAAAAAAATATATATATATATATATATTATACACAATTTACATACATAAGGTCATGGCATTTATATACAGAAACTGAATTCATTACTGAAATAATAATTCAATAGTATAGATTTGTTAATAGTAATTTGTATGGACTTGAAAGGGGTAAATATTTTTTAATTTAAAGAAAGCAGTAATTTACGCATTAAATAAAAAAAAATTATATACGTTTTAAGAGAAATGGAAAAAAGAAACGTGTGTCTGGGTTTAACCTCCTCCTTCGTAATGTTACGGAGAGGGAGAGGATCTACGGGTTTACGTGGGATCCGAACAACAGATCGATATATCATCCGTATGCATTGAACTACTACCCAAACCCAATGTCGCTAACTTCGCTGATCGATCGGAAGAGGTGTTGTAACATGGCCATGATCTCCAAGATCTGCAGGAGCTTCCTCGCGGAATACTTCATGAATATATGAAGAGATATTCAGCTTGTGAAGGTCTCTAAGCTTAAGAATTTTTGGAGATTTGAACTTAGAGATTGTTCGTTCTCGGTTCGTTTCAGCACCCGACATCATCCTAATGATTTGTTTACGCAATATTTTTAATGGATAAATAATATAATGGCTCGTACTTCACCAGACTGCTGTATGTAAGATTTGAGGGAATACGAGGGTGCAATATAGACTGAGTAGTATACATTTGGAATGTGGTATTTTAATTTATGCAAAATATAAGTGAATTTTGGCAGTTTATTTAACGTGTATATGCGATGTGCCATTTGAAAATTGTTTTCTTTCATAAAAAAATCGACCAAATACTTTCATCTCCGATACTCTATTAATAATTATAGTATAATCTATATGCATTTATGCAATATGCAGCCTATATTTAAATAATGATAATCGTATACGAAATATACAAAATTTTTGATACATTTAACGATGATTTATTCGCGTAATACAAATTATTTAAGACTGAAACATCGAGAACAAAACGAGCAAGCGCAAAATATGCAGGTTGCAATTGCAAGTTTTAAAGAACTTCACTCGAAAGTGATTTTCAAGAGTTTAGTTTTTACATTGTATTAATAATGTAGCATGAACTCACCACCATTAACTAACTTTGATTACGAAATTCAGTTATATTTATATATTGACGTCACGACAGAATTACTCGATACTGGTAATTTAACTGTAAAAAAAGTAGGTTATTTAATATAGCCTACTTTTTGAGTTAAATTATTATCAGTATCACAAAATGTGTCGTTATAACTTATATATATACAGGGCTATTCAAATTGATTCATCCGATTTCAACTGAGAATACTTCCGTACCTATCAACCGTGCATCAACTGGGCATACACCACATGAAAGAGGAAATCTCCGAGTTTTACAAGATCACCACGAGAGGGCTCCAAAGTCACGCCGTGGCCTAGCCTAGCAACAAACAGTCAGTGTGAAAATGGCGTCCGCACAGCAGAAGGCGTTTTGTGTGTTGCAGTTTTCGAGCTGTAAATCGGTCGCCGGATCTTACACCGTGCGACTTCTTCCTTTGGGGGTACGTTAAGGATACTGTGTACGTGCCACCATTGCCCACATCTTTGGATGAGCTCCGAACTCGCATTGTTACTGCCGTAGAGTCAGTGACAACGGACATGCTGGAGCGAGTATGGGAGGAATTCGACTATCGTGTCGACGTTGCTCGTGTAACTAGGGGAAGTCACATAAAGCATTTATGAGGTGAGAGACAAAATTTTGACAGTTTTCCTTTTGGTTGATGTATCACAAATCACTCTGTATTTGTAACATTAAAAAATATTCTGATTTGAAATCAGGTGAATCATTTTGAATAGCCCTGTATATATATATATATATATATATATATATATATATATATATATATATATACAGGGCTATTCAAAATGATTCACCTGATTTCAAATCAGAATATTTTTTAATGTTACAAATACAGAGTGATTTGTGATACATCAACCAAAAGGAAAACTGTCAAAATTTTGTCTCTCACCCTATATATATATAGGGGAGGAGGGGGTTAGTTGTTACAGGGGCAAGTTGTTACAAGCCAATTGTTTCATGATCTACAGATGGCAGCACTTCAAAATCTGGTCTGTGCGTGCTCATTAGTATAACGCAGTACTTGATGAACTTTCGTGCTGAACGTTTGCCTTGTTTAGAAGTTATAGGACATTTTTTTTATATTTTCTTAAATATTTGTTGATTGAAGAGGTAAGTAAAACGTGAATAATTTATGGTGTACTCTGTGATATATTTTCTGATTAATTATTAGTTGTTTTCCATAATTACAACTCTGCATCACTGTTTCAAGCGAATTCAATTATCATTGTTTGTTTTTGTTGAAATGCTTTACTGGTAAAATATGACGGGCGGGGATAAATTGATACAGTGAAATAGGGGCATGTTGTTACACTGTAACAACATGCCCCGTAAAGAATATGTATATGTATTCTTTCAGGTATATTATGGTGAGAACTTAGTACGTAAGACAAATAGAGGGCTAGCTACAGAGGGTGCTACAAATGCAGCTGCAGAGGTGGTCCTGAATGGAAATAAATCATTAAGAAATGCTGCTCAAGAGCATGGAATAAATTTTAGGACACTTCTAATGTGTATATACACTTCTTCTCTACTGGTTGTTATTTTTATGTTTGATGTAAATATATGTGTCAAATAAAACATGTATGTATTATTCCTGTTTTGCACCGATGTATATACTCTACATATTTACCGAATGTATTTCATTAATGATATATATTAAATAGACAGAACGATGTAGTTGTTTTAGTTCTCATTTACTCCATGTAAACAAATATCTCTATTAATGGAAATGAAGGGTGTGTGTGTGTGTGTATATATATATATATATATATATATATATATATATATATATATATATATATATAAACGATACAAAGTGTGTGGCTTCTATGCCAAATGGCTGTGATCCTAAAGCCGACCAGAATGGCTTGTGAAAACTCCATTATGCTCCGAGACCTGCCAGCGAGAATCTCTCACTCTCTCTCTTTCTCTGGAAGCTTGGAGGCTGCGCGGTCAATTCATCGAGGTTTTCAAGCTCTTACATGGGTTCGACGATGTCTATTTTAGAAGCATGTTTAGTTTAAATGACAACTCAACTCGCAACAATGGTTGGAAGTTCAAGCGGTATAGCACTAATGTGTGTGGGAATTACTTTACCTAAAAGAGCAGCTATGACACGTGAAACAGGCTACCTTCAGAAGTTGTGAACAGTTCCTCTGTGGATTAGTTCAAGAAAAGGTTAGACCGAATATTGCACACTATTTGAGGATGCGTGTTACTGTCTTCTTGCGTGGCTGTTCGAGAAGCTAGCTGTGACAATGTGTAGGAATCTTTCCGTAGCACCCGTTGCCAGTGGTACCTCCTCGGTATGTGTCGCAAATAGGGGATATCATACTCTGGGCTCAGGGTTGAAATTTTGGAAAAACAAAGTGGCTAATATGTATTCCTATGTAAAAATTAATTCTAAGATGGGTTTATTATTTGCAACTTTTCCGAAAAATCTCATTTTCATGGTCAAAATCGCGATTTTCTGATTTGAAGGCTGCTAACGCAGCCTCAGGGCACCCAAACCAAAGCGCGCAGCAGTTCTGCATATGATTTAGTCTAAAAGCTGCTTTTCTGACCTCATCCTTGCTTTCTTGCGTGTTTCAACACCTCTGGGTGCTGAAAAATGTTTAGATTTCACGTAAAACTTAAGAATTTTAAGTTTTTCTTCAAAGAATAGGCGCAGCTCACCAGCTCTACTCTGATCGAGTAGCGGGAGACTTGCCACCTCCACGTGTAGGTTTACACGCCTGTTCTTCCTGGATCCCTGAAAAGCGTGGCCTCATAAGATCTTATATTATGATCTTATGAGGACTTTCAGCTCTTATGAGCATTAACGATGGCTTCAGCCTCTTCATCAGCCACTCGAACCTGAAAAGCTCTCAAATATGTCCTGCTTCGATCTGAACACTGGGAGCATTTCTCGATGGTCTATCCTGGCTCTCACCACCCATCTCTCTCTCGTGACCGTACACAGCTTGGGAAGCAGTTGAGACTTCCTGTACAGCTCTCTCGCAGGACTGAGTATGAACAGAGAAAGCGTCCACTTTGAGTGGTTTTCCTGAGATCCTCGAGCTCAGTCAAGGTCATCTTGGAGGTGAAAATAGGCTCGTAAATATTCTCTAATTCCCAGTCGATGAGATCCTCAGGTGAAGTGGCTTGCAGATTGACTTTGGGACTTTTATGGGGCCTCACTGTCGTATCACCGAAGTCTCTGCCTTCTCTGATCTTCTCTATCTGGCTCACAGCAAAAGCTCTCTGATGCTCATCCTTACTGCACAGGAATGAAGCCAGGATGTTCTCAGGATGTGCGTGGTAAGCTCCTCTTATCACTGCAGCAGAGATGACGTTCCTGACCTCGGTAGTCTGGTTCCTCAGCAGCCTCAGGCTTGAAAAAACGTGTGCAGGACCAAATTTCAGGTGGTGCTTCACTTTGATGTCGTAGTACATTTTGAAGTAGAAGTTAAGGCAGAACTTCACGAGGACCTCGAGCCTCCTCAACACCTTCCCTTCAGTCCGTGCTCCCTCATCCACAACAGCAAGATGGCCTGTGCAGTAGTGAGCCACCTGGATTGGTTCAGAGGTCCGCACTTGAGACCAGCCAACTGTGGACTGAGACTTCCAGACTTGATGGCTTTGATCAGAAGATAGCAGTTGTGCTGGTCTGTGGAGAGAGATTTGACTATCTCTACTGGCAGCTCTATGATATCTTCAGTTCCTTCCACTGGTTTGAAGTTGAAGTTGACCTCAAGTTCATTCACTTTCTCAAGAAGTTTTCCAATAGGCCCACTGAAGCCTGACCGGGGAGTTACAGGGCCGTCTAGCTTAATGATTAAGTGCCTCAGGGGGAGCTCGTTCACATGGAGCTGACAGATCATCCATTGGCACTTGCGACCCAGCATCTCCGATAGGGCTATGGCGCCTCCAGACCACCCCGTGTTGGTGTTGGTAGAGTCTCTCTCCCTCCAATCATTACAAGGCTCTCGTCAGCTCCGTGATCCAGAAGCCACTCATGCAGGCCCTGAGCGATCTTATGAGCAGGCTTTCTCCTTCCTCAGGTTCCTCGGGAGTGAAATGGAAGCGGTACTTTCCTTGAGGCTCCCACGTGATAGCGTAATGCTCCTCGATCACTTTGCCAGGATGAAATCTCCCTGTCACTTCGTCATATTTCAACACCTTTGTGTTCCTATCCTGCTTGCCATCAAAGAATATCCCAGAGATCTTCTCTGACCTCTGCGTGAGAGCTTCAACTGATGAGGCCATTACTTCCTCCTTGGCCCTCCAGACTTTCATGCCATCTATGGCCAAGTAAGCCTTGTCTTTGGAAAGATGACCGGCCTTACTGAAAAAAATGGCGTCCATCACTTCTACTTCACAATTATAACTGGCGTAATTGCTCAGAGCCATCTATTGAGAATGTTGAACTTCGCCTCCTGCGTCCAAATGGTTACAAAGATTCAAATGGAGTAGATTTGTTTCTTATGTATATATTAAAACCTGTGTAAGAGTTAAGCAAAGTAATGTGTCTAAATGGCAACAATTACGCCAAGGGTTAAAAATATGAGGTTGTGTTCAATTGAATATTCGATATTTCAACATAGAACAGAAAACCGCAATTTTTGAACATGATAACGCGATTTTGGGGAAAAGTTGCAGAAAAGAAACCCCTCTTAGAATTAAATTTTACATAAAAATACATACAGGGTGTACATAAAGTCAGGATCTATTTTGTGAAGCACTTGGAAATTATACGGAATTCAATCATAAAATGATAGTGGTACATTTATTAAATATTAAGAGTAGGATTCGACGTGACGCCCATCAGTATCCCTGCACAGCTCAAATCGTTCCGCAGCATTTCTAAACACATTCTGGAGCATTTGCGGGGTTATGTTATCTGCAGCAGTTCGTATACGTGTACGTAAGTTTTCAAGACTCGTAATCTTCGTCTGATAGACGTGCGATTTGATAAAGCCCCATGCAAAGAAATCTAAAGGGGTTAAATCTGGTGATCTCGCTGGCCAAGGTCTGTTGCTTCCGCGTCCGATCCAGCGATTTGGAAAACGTCCATTTAGATAATCCTGAACAATTTTGGCATAGTGACAAGGAGCACCATCATGTTGATAGACAACGGTACTAACAATCCTATCCCCAATCAGCTGAGGTTCAAGGAATTGCTGCAATATGTCCAGATAAATAAGCCCCGTAACTGTAGCTTCAGCAAAGAAAAAAGGACCATAAACCTTAGATTTTGTTAAACCCATCCAGACATTAACTTTAGGTGAGTCTCTTCCTAATTTTGGACGAAATCATTCGGTCTTTCATCTGCCCAAATTCGACAGTTATGGCGATTTACTTTTCCACACGTATGGAAAGTGGCTTCATCACTAAAGGAATGTTGTCCATTAATTATCACTCCAGATTTGTTCTACGAGATCAGCACACACAGCACTTCGTCGAGGGAAATCTTCCTCATGTAAATCATGTAAAACCTGCAAATGATAGCTTTTCTTCTGCAAATTAACTTTCAGAATTTTGTGCACAGATGACGTCGGGAGGCCGAGTCTGTGTGATGCAGCACGAACGGACGTACGTGGCTCCTCAGTGATAATTCCGCGTACTGCATTCACGGTAAGATCTGACATACACGGTCGTCCTGATCTTGCTTCATCATTTACAGATCCCGTTCGTATAAATTTGTTCACCAATTTTCGTATTGTCTTGTCTATTGGCCCCGGCTTATGAAATCTCCTTCTAAACTTCTCTCTGATGTCATTGTATTTCTTTCCCTCGATTCGCCAAATTACCATTGCCACACGCTCTTCTGTATTCATTCTAAGGGCTTCTGAAAAGAAAAATATAAAAAATAATTATTTCACAAAAATAGATCCTGACTTTATGTACACCCTGTATTAGCCAGAGTGAAATTCGGACTCGGAAAAGTATATGCCCTAGTGCCGCAAGGCCTTTTAAGGTACTTCTTGTCCTTGTAACTCCTTGTAACTCTCTCTCTCTTGTGTTTTATTACCCTTGTTAGGTTAGGTTACCCACTCCCCCTTCAAGCACGACCCCACCTCTCACCTTTTGGAGGATCTAACCTCTTTTGTCGTATGCAATGTTGCAAGTAATGTTGCAATTATTGATCATGTTGCGGTTAATTGATTTGCACTCGACATTTTTGCGGGTATACATTGATTAATTACATGTGATATAATATACTTTATTTGGATCTTTTAAACTATTTCCCCCCCAACTTCAGAGAGGGGGGACAGTTTAAAAGGTCAATATTAGGGGTGAGATAATTTAACAGATTTTACTTATCTTATTTACATAATAGAATTTTAAAGATATGTATATAAGATACATATCTTGAAAAATCTATTATATTCTAGCATATTTCCGGTTTAAGAGAACCATTATTTACAAAGGATAAAATTTGAATGCCTGGTTAGGTCAATTGTAGGGCATTCAGTTATTTTTGCTACCCTTCGTGCGGGTAGCAAAAATATCCCGCGTTTTAACGAAAATATCACGACTCAACCAATCGTCAAGGGCGTACAGTTGACCTAACCGAGCACTCAATTAACCTAACCGGGCATGCCAGATAGAGAAGATCCCGTTCCAGCATTTGCTCAATCCGCAGGCACACACCTCCTTTGGTTCCCGTATTCACTGCTGTGGTGTCGAAGCAGAGGGACTTGATGCGATCCTTGAGGTTTCATTCGTCCAGGACCTATCCAATGACCATTGCTGTTTGTTCAGCCTTCGCATCAGTGAGTTTGAGGACCGCCAAGAATTTCTCCACTCCCTCACCGGAGACAAGGATGGGCAAACGGTCAATTTTTTCCCGACCAGACAAGGTGGACATCAGCTTCCCGTCCCAGGGGAGAGTGAGGGGAACAGTGGGGGAAAAGCATCTCTTTTTGCCAATCGATCATTTCGGTGTAGTCAGTAGATTGGAAATTGAGGGTTCGAGGCAACTCACAGGTTCTGGTACCTGAAAATCCTGTTCTTGAAAGGATGATTTTCTGAATAGCTTGCTCCCTAATTTCTAGTCTCTTGTCAGTTACCATTGATATGAGTATATTTTCTGGGTGGGCAAAGTAGGCGTTATTCTTTAATACTGGTTCTATGATTGATCTATGTTGTTCATCTAAATTTCGAAGCAAGCACATTAAATGCCAAAAGTTATATGCATCATCAGTTGCATTAGGATGAGATTTTATCCAAAACCACCCTGGAGCATGGAACTGCATAATAATCTTGACTATATCTTGAAGGTTTTTATCGGGATTTGGCGTTGAGATATATAATCGAAGGACCCTGTTGGCTAGAGTTAGTCAGCGACCATGGTCAAGGGTACCTGTGGATCGAGTGGACAGATCTTGAGAAGTGTCTCCAGTTTGCACTGCCAGACACATATCATAGAGATAGCTTTGATCACTGCTTAGCTCCTTCACAACATTTGCTGGAATTTCTTTAATGTCTCCCTTTACGCGAGAATATTTGACTACCTCCAATTTTGTTAAATCTGTTTTCAGTTTATTCCCAATTGAACCCACAAAAGTATTTGGACCTGTTGTTTAACCATTAATGGCTTTGTAGACGTGCATAAAAGGCAGCTCATTCAAATGCAAGAGGCACACCAACCATTGCACTGGTCTGTTAAGATGAATTTCAACCAGTTTTATGGCTCCACCAATTTTTCCTGTATTTACAGGAGTATCATCACACAGTAAAGCTTTAATAGTATCTGTGCTGTTCGAGTCTGTAATAATAGTTATCAACTCTTCTGCTACGCAGCGAGTAGTTCCATTATCTGGTGTGACATGGTTTACATAGATGCTTCCAGGTTCTTTCACAATAACATAATGTTCTTCTTTTATCTTTCCACTTTTAGTTAATGTGTTATCTTTCCTCCCATCAAATCCAAGGCACTCGATCTTCAGATTTTCGGATTTAGACCTAAAAGTATTTGTTTCACCCATGCCATTTCTTTCTCTTTCTAATTTCTTTCTGTCAAGTATGTTGGTGTGGTTAATTAAAGATCCCCATATCTTTTAAAGCTGCATTGACGATTGCAGCTGCAGCTCTACAACTTACACGATAACGATCTGCTGTTAATGCTAGGTTTTCATAGGAGTGCCTGTTCTGAATATTCTCAGTCAATTCTAAATCGGCCTCATAATTTACACCCTGACTCTCTGAATCTACATCCATGTCTTCTTCGGTATTTTCTATAAAGTCCGATGGTAAAACATTGGTGGCTTCAGTCATTTCTTCATATGCTTTTAGTTGACGGTTTTGTGCTTCTTGGGCTCTTGCTAAAGATCTCTTCTTTGTTGAACTAGCTATGCGATCAATTGGTTCTAACTGATTTTTTCTTTGTTTTTGACCCACAAAAGACTCCCATTCTGTCATTGGTATTTCATCCTTACACCTGCAACATTTCCTATCAATCCCCTTATCATAGCATTCACAAGAAGATATATCAAACATTTCATCATACTGAGCTACTTTTAAGGCAAAACTTTCATTTATTCGATGTAACGCACCTTGTTCAATTTTGAGGCTTCTTCTGTTAGTCGACTGACTTTAAGATAGATACCTTTGGTGTTAATCGTACGAAAAGAAAATTTCATCCAAATGTCTTCAATATCTTTTACAACAACCCTGTAACAATCATTAGCAGTTGCTGATCCTTTTGATTTAGCTGCTTCACGACGGCGCACAAAAAGGTAGTCTCACAACATCTGCTTTTGAAGGAGTCATGGCTGCTGGGAATTCCGGAGGATATCCAAAGGCTGCATTTGAGGACTTGCTTCTAGTAGTCATAATTTATATTCAGAAGTAAAATCAAATTATATGTAATTTACAATTTATGATAATTCAAATTATAATTAAAGCAAATGCAAATTATTTCTATTTATCTGAAACAAAAATATCAAGCATTAAACAAACAACTTATCATGTAACATATAACAACAAAACATATGCAAATATGAAGGTAGAAAAGGGAGGAGGGGCATGTGATAGGGGTAGTAGGGTAGCACATGCTTGATTTTTTTAATATTTTGTTAAAGTTATTAAAAAAACCTTCTCACATAGTGTACTTTTTAAGAAATAAAAAATTTCCCATTTTCAATCCGGCCTAATATATATATATATATATATATATAATATATATATATTTATATATATATATATATATATATATACAGCCGAATCTTGTAATTAAAGTAAATTCATACAAGTGCAAGTCGGTTCATTCTGCATTGTAAATTTTCGCTATTTATGTAACTTACAAACACAACGAAAGTTTTCTTTGCATCTTCAGCGATCATTTTGTTACATATTGAGTAACGGATTGAGTAACAAAAAAAGTTTGTAGTTTTGGAAAAAAGTTCGCCTACAAATATAAAATTTCTGAAAAAAATAAAATTACTAAGTGGTAATATCCTGTTTTTGTTTTAATATTTTATTCTTTTTGGTGGCAGTAATAAAATTTTAAAAACAGAATCCAGTCATTATTAATTACGGTAATTTTTTGTTTTAAAAAAAAATTCATATTTCTATGTGAACTTTTTTCTGATACTGTACACAGATCACCCTCGGAAAAATAGCATAAATTTCATTATTCTGAAAACATCCAATTAATTCTCAGTGTTGACTTCTGAAAATGAAAGGCGCTCGACCAACAACTCCAACTCCAGAATTGCGTGAGAGACTGCTCTGGATCCAAAATGTATTATTGAAAATAGAGTCGGATTCAAAGAATTATTTTGCATAGTTTTAAAATTAAAATTGGAATCGGATTGAATTTTTATATCGGGTCGTAATGGAAAAAAAATCAAATTCAATACTGCGAATGTCGAGTCAAAATTTCCCAATGCAGAACAAGATACAAAAAGGAATTGGTGTTTTCAAAGACTTTTAAACGGCAAATTTCACGGTCTATTCCCAAGTTACATTTCCATAAGCTTTATCGATACGATGTTAAGAGGATCAGGACGCTATCTCTCTTTCCCACTGGATCGTGTCTGTTTAACAGAATACAAACTGACTCATTTCCTTTAATAATTTTTCGTTCTTTACTCGCAAAAAATGGCACACTTCACGAGTCGTGCTCGGCATTTTACTTTTTAATCTATACGAAGACGATTTATCTATTTCACAGTATATTTCCAAATTTAGTCGCAGTGACTTTATCTGTACAACAGTGTATAAATAACTACATTTGTGACGCACTCTATTTTTGAAAGGTTATGCTTAAATAACAATAAAACTAAATGCATAAACTTCACCATCTGTACTACGAATATATCCACTGATTTAGCGACATTATTTGTACAGATATAGTGCACAGCTACATATAAAGAGTGGCCAAAAAGACCCTTTCAGTGAAATTACAGCATATCTGTATGTTGCCCTTGTTTTTCATGCAAAGGGACTTTGTGGCCACCTTGTACTCTATAAGTAAATACATGCACGGGTTTGATCCTGAATTAGCACAGTGACCTACAACAATATTACCATGTAAATGATACATTAACCAAATTATCAAAATTTACTGGATTTAATACAATTTAATACAATTGAACAAAATAAGTGATGTTCAAAATAAAAAAAATTTATGCAGGAAGAAGGGGCCAAGGCCAAATACCCGCAAAAGCGCGCCTCCCATAAAAGAATAGAGCCAAAATCAAGGCCCGGGATTTTCGAGATGCCTAGAAACACTGCGTTTGAAAGATGGGAGGTCATAGACACGAGGAAAGATGGATGGAGGAAGATTATTCCAGTTGACCGGTTGAGTAGATGAAAGAATGAAAATACCGATCAACCCTTGCATCAGATAGTTGGACAGAAAAGGAATGAGTAAGTGAAGTCTGGTACTGCGTGCTCTCCATAAAGGAGGAAGCGTGCAGTTAGAGAGTTCAGAAGAGCAATGTCCATTATGATAGCGATAGTAAAGAGAGAGTGAGGTAACATTGCGGCGAAAAGAGGGAGATTGAAGACAACCAGTAAGAAGCGGAGAAGTGACGAGACGAAAAACCTTTGATTCCACCCTGTCAAGTACGGCCGTGTGGGTTGAACCACCCCACACATGAGAAGCATACTTCATACAGGGGCGAACAAGACCCCTATACAGAGACAGCAAATGAGTAGGGGTGAAGAAACCGCGGAGGCGGCACAGCACACCTAACCTCTTAAATTAGAAGCTGTTTTAGAAAGAGAGTATATGTGATCTTTCCAGGAAAGATCACGAGAAAAGGAAACGCCAAGAATGTTAAGAGAAGAGGAAGGATTGAGTTGTGTGTTGTTGAATGTAATGGGATTGTCGTGTGGAAGATTGTGACGAGTAGACAGATGGAGGAACTGAGTTTTTGAGGCATTGAAAGCCACAAGGTTTTCTCGGCCCCAATCAGAGATAGCAGAAAGATCAGAGGTCAGGTGTCCCATAACCATCCTACGCGAACCACCAAGAGTCAGAGAGATATGCAAGATCGCCAGTACAACCTCCCTTGCGGAATCCATACTAGCGATTTGAAAGAAGATTGTGAGAAGAAAGGTGTTCTAAGAATCTTCCTATTAAGGATAGATTCAAAAACTTTGGAAAGGCAAAAAATCAAAGCAATTGGACGATAGTTGGAGGGTTGAGAGCGGTCACCCTTCTTTGGGACAGGCTGTTCTTAAGAACAGGAGGAACACCATCAGGACCATACGCCTTCCTAGAGTTGAGCCCAGATAGGGCAGAAAAACATCTTTAGATGAGACTCTAATTTTAGACATAATAAAGTCAGAAGTGGGGGAGATGGAAGAACAGCACCGGAATCGTCCAGGTTTGAATTTTAACGAAAGTTTGAGCGAAGAGTTCAGCTTTGTCAAAAGAGACGGCAACTGTGCCGTCGGAATGGAAAAGAGGAGGGAAAAAAGAGGAAGTAAAGTTGTTGAAGAGATTCTTAACTAGGTGCCAGAAAGAGCGAGAAGAATTAGAATTGGATAGATTTTCACATTTTTGTCGGATGAAGGAATTTTTGGCGAGTCGAAGAACAGATTTTGCACGATTCTGGGCAGAAATATGAGCTGAGTGAGAGTCAGGAGTTGGATGGCGATGGTACCTTCTGAAAGCCTCCTCTCTGTTGCGGATAGCATTAGAACAAGTAAAGTTAAACCAAGGTTTTTCTGCATTAGTAGTAGGAAGAGAATATGGAATGTACGCCTCCATGCCCGAATCACCTCTGTGATGCGCTCAGCACACTCAGAAGGGCCCCGGCCACGGAAGCAGTAATCATTCCATGGGAAATCATAGAAGTATTGCCTAAGGGCTCCCAATGAGCGGCGCCGAAGTGCCAAAGGCGCCTCCTCTTGGGAGGATTGGAGCGATACAACAGGAAACAGAGATAAGATTGTGATCGGAGGAGCCCAACGGAGAGAAAAGTTTCACAGAGTAAGAAGAAGGATGAGCGGTAAGAAATAAATCCAGAATGTTGGGCCTATCTCCAAGGCAATCGGGGATACGAGTAGGGTGCTGTACAATCTGCTCCAGGTCGTTTAGGATAGAAAAGTTGTAAGCTAGTTCACCAGGGATGTCAGTGAAATGGGAGGAAAGCCAAAGGTGGTGGTGAACATTGAAATCTCCTAAAATGGAGATTTCAGCAAAGGGAGAGCGGTAAAGAATGTATTCCACTTTGGAATTGAGGTAGTCAAAGAATTTTGGATAGTCAGTAAAATTAGGAGACAGGTAAACAGCGCAGATGTATTTAGTTTGAGATTAGCATGTAAGCCGTAGCTAGAGGGTATAGAATTCGGAAGATTCGAGTTCGGGAATACGAGAACAAGTTAGGTCATTGCATACATATACGCAACATCCACCTTTAAAGTGAAATTGAGTATAGAGAAAGTAAGAGGGTACAGAAAAGGGGTTCATGTCAGTCACCCTAGACACCTAAGTTTCAGTGAGGAAAAGAAGAAGAGGTTTAGAGGAGAGGTGGTGTTCAACAGATTGAAAATTTGAGAAAAGGCCACAAATGTTGCAGAAATTTATGAAAAGTGAATCAGACAGAGGTCCAGAACCTCTCGAATGGGCGTAGCAGATCCAGCCCCGCTGCCCGGGTCTGCGTTCCTGGTATCGGCAGGGGGATAGGGAGCCAGAAGTGGGGACATTTATGGTCCCCTCCCCAGGGGACTCCGAGGCTCTTGAAGTTAATGCTATTTTTTTTTTTTTAATTTGGAAAGATTATGTAGTGTGTAAGATGCATGTATATGTAGTGAGGAATAGGGAGAGAAGTGTGTGTTTGATAGCATGCTGAACTGCTCACAGGGTAGATGAGACACGGAAAAAGATCAGCTAAGAAGGACAGTGACAGGAGAAACGGGAGTTCCAGCACTCCCTACTTTCTGTCTAACGTCCCTCCCGGAGTACTTCCTGGTCGATTGGTGTCTTCAATTTCCTCCTTGGAAGATTTAGATTAAACACATGTAAGAGTATATTTACTTGGAATCAGTCTCGACTTCAGAGGGGAAACTTGAAAATTATTACCTCTTACATGCTTTTAATCTAAACCAAATTTATTTTTGAAGTAACATCACTTATTCAGTTCAATTTTAACAAAAGTGACCTTCATAATTTTGAAAACGGAACTTGTTACTCTAAAATCGAACAATCTTTTTTCTTAAATTTAATAAAAAAATTTGGGTGTACACTGTACGTGCTTCCCGTCATCTCCGTTTTCCAAAAATATCAGAATAAGACTATTAAAAAATTTGTTTTTTCATTCCATCTTGGTAATATACAAAGATTCTCCGTAAAGCATCCAAGAATCCTAAAAATTTATGATATCTTTAGTACAGTAGTTGTTGTTGTTGTTGTTTAGCCGATCAGCCCACCCTGATCGAGCAAGCCGGCGGCACGCAGGTAACCGATCGCCCTCTCCGGAGTGGACCAGAGGTTCAGCGCACTAGTGATGTTGTGTTGTGTTCGTTGTTGTGCTAGAGCGGTACAGTCTGTCATAATGTGTTCAATTGTTTGTGGTGTGTCCTGGCACAGGTGGCAGGTATCGTCTATGGAGTTGTCTAGTCTGTGTTTATATGTCCGTAAGTTGGGGTGATGTCCACATCGGAATCGTGCTAAGTTAACTCGATCCGATCTGCTCAGGCTGATCTCTGACCTGTTAATGGGTGGCGGCTTCGCACCTAGGACCGCATTCGGACCGAGTCGTGTCAGTGCTTTGTGGGTTAGGTGTGTGTGTATGTGTTTTCTGTACTGTGTGATGTCTGTGGGGCGTGGTATGGAATGGAGTATTTGGTTATAATGTCTCTCTGGTGTTACCTTAATGGTGCGAGGTGTTGGTGCATGATTGTACATGTAGTGGCAAGGGTGTTGTGGGTTAGTTGTCGCTGCTGCCATGAATTGTGTTCCCCTCATGTCTAAATGTTCCCTAACTTTCAGTATTTTTGTTTCTGTGTGCAGGTGTTCTATTGGTGTTGTTTGAGTGCATCCTGTAATGATACGAAGTGCGTTGTTTTGTATTGTTTGTAAGGTGTTTATGTGTGTGTTTGAGATAATGGGTGCCCAGCATGGGCTAGCATAGTCCATAACTGAGCGAATATATTGTTTGTATATGAGTGATGTTGTTTCCTGCTGGTGTCCAAAGTTTGTGCCTGTTAGTACCCTAAGCGTGTTAAGTCTTGACGTACATTTGGTTTTAATGTCCTGAATGTGGTTTGCAAAAGATAATGATGTGTTGTATGTGACACCAAGTATTTTGGTTCTGTGAGTGTGTGGAATGTTGATGTTGTTTAGTGTAAGCTGTGGAATTACCTGGTGTTCTTTTGTGTTGCTTGTAAGCAAGGTGATGGTTGATTTTGTGGGCGCTACTTTGAGTCTATTGTGTGTGAGCCAGTCTTGTATACTGTTTATGTATGTTTGTAGGTTATTTGTAGCGGTGTCGATGTTGTTGTGGGTGGATGTTAGAGTGATATCATCTGCATATGATGATAAGGTAAGCTTGTTATCTATGGGTGTTGGAATGTCATGCATGTATAAGTTGAAGAGAGTTGGTGAGAGAACAGAGCCTTGAGGGACCCCGTTCGGAAAAAGCTTGTTTTTGGATGACTTGCCATTAAATGTGACATGTAAGTATCTTCCTGAGAGATAGTTGCTCAGCCACCTTTTGGTGTTATTGTGCATGTTTTGTGAGTATTTTGTTTATGAGAGGGAAGCGTGGGATAGCATCAAATGCTTTACTAATGTCTATTGTTGCTAATAGTGTACGTTGAGCTGGTCGTCTGGAGTTGATGCCATCCATGATGTGCTGCGTGAGGTTAGTGAGTAATGTCGTGGTTGAGTGGTGAGGTCTGAATCCATGTTGAGTAGGCGATAGTGGAATGTGTGGGTTGGTGATTTGTAAGATTAGTCTTTCTGTTACTTTGGAAGGTGGGCATAGTAAAGTAATGGGTCTATAGGAAGCTGGTTCTGTTGGATTTTTGTTTGGTTTGAGTAGTGTAATAATTTTACCTTGTTTCCATATGTCAGGAATAATACAGTGTTGGTATGAATATGTGCTGATATTTGTGAGAGCTAGTATTCCTTGTGGGCCCAAGTGTTTAAGGTGTATGTTAGATATGTTGTCTGGTCCAGTAGCCTTCGAATTCTTAATGTTGTTGTACAGTAGTTGTTCAATAACACTGATCAACAAAACTAAACTTTTTTTTCTGATTCCTGCATAAACAAAGCTGATCCCAAATTAATTTTTCACGCTAAGTTCGAATGTGTTTTTAGAATTTTTCTATCACATAGAGGTTTTGAGAAAAATGCAGTTTTATATAAGTATAAAAAATTTATTTTATTATACAAATACAGCTAAATAAACATAAATGGAAAGCTACTGAAATGATTTAGTGGAATATTTTCGCTTGTACTAGGGGCACTCAATATATTTTTCTCCACCCTTTATTCTTAGCTAAATAATAGGCCATGGGGCCATAAGTTTGAACTTCCTGCGCTTCACATAACCGGATTTTTCCAGTTTGAACCTTCCCGCCTTGTATAAAACTGCTTTTAAACGCCCTTGTATAAAACCGATGGTTAACGCAGTTTCAAAAATGGCGTCTGACAGTGATGTGCGTCGTAAACAGAGAGCTGTTATCGAATTCTTAACCGCAGAGAAGGAAACAGTTGGAAATGTTCACAAACGTCTACAAAACGTTTACGGAGATGCTGTTGTTGATCGAAGCACAGTTGGACGCTGGTCTAAACGTGTGAGATCATCGGAGAGAGGGAGAGCCAGCCTCGATGATGAGCCACGCAACGGTCGTCCAGCATCGGCTATTACATTTCACACTGTGCAACGTGCTGACAGCATCATTCGATCAAATCGGCGCGTCACATACAAGGAGCTATCACTGGAGCTAGGAATTAGTGAAGCAAGTGTGAATACGATAATTCAGCAACTGGGATACTCAAAAGTGTGTTCACGGTTTGTTCCCCGAGAACTGACTGAAGATCAGAAAGCCCAAAGAAAAGAAATTGCTTCTGAGTCGTTGGTTCCATACGAGACAGAAGGGGATGAGACTTGGGTACACCACTTTGAACATGAAACAAAGCGCCAATCCAAGGAGTGGCATCACTCCCCACGCAAGAAAAAGTTCCTCCCTCTTCAGGAAAGGTTATGGCCACCATCTTCTGGGACATGAAAGGGGTGATTCTGGTGGACATTATGAAGAAAGGACAACCAATCAACTCAGAAGCATATATTGCTACCCTACAGAGACTCCAGAGACGTATAAAGTGAGTTCGACCGGAGAGAAAACTGGAAGATGTCTTTCTTTTGCACAATAACGCAAGACCACACAACAGTTTGCAAACAAGAGAGGCCATCACAAAAATGCGCTTGACTGTGTTACCCCACCCTTCATACAGCCCGGATCTGGCACCTTCAGACTTCCATTTGTTTGGGCCAATGAAGGATGCTATTCGTGAAAGAAAGTTTCAGAGTGACGATGAGGTTGGTGAGGAGGTTAAGAGGCGGCTCCAGTGGAACCCAGCGGACTTTTACCAGCAAGGAAGTGAATGTTTAAGGACATGCTATTGCTATACCCCATTTCATGGTATGCTACCAGCATTCTTTTAACTAAATCTTTGTAGTTTAGTGCTTTGCTGTTACCTAAAAAATTGGTCGTGAAGGATTTAAAACACTCCCAAGCATTTTTTTTCCTTCTAAAACTGCATCGAATTCATCATCATTCATCAATTCTCGTATTTGGGGTCCCATAAATATTCCTTTTTTTATTTTCGCTGCGCTGATTTTGTGGAATTTTTCTTTAATGTATTAAAATCCTCTGCTGTTTCGATCCATACCTTTCACAAAATTTTTCATCAGTCCTAACTTTATACGCAAAGGTGGTAGATAAACATTCTTTGGTTCAACAAGGCTTTCATGCAAAACGTTTTTTTGACCTTCTACTAGTTGTTCAGTTGGCCAATCGCTAACAATATAATGTTTAGACTTCGCATGGCTGTCCCATTCACATAAGAAACAGCGATATTTCGTGTACCCTAGCTGCATTCCCAAAAGAAGAGCTATAACTTTTAGGTTACCACAGATGTTCCAGTCATACTTATTGTATTCTATGCTGTTTAAAAGATATTCCATATTTTCATATGATTATTTTAGGCGAAATGAATGAGCAATGGGAACTGATGGAAAAATATTCCCATTATGTAGCAGAACAGCTTTCAAACTCAATTTTGGTGAATCAATGAACAACCGCCATTCTTCAATTTTGTGTTCATGTGCAAGTGCTTCCATCAGGGCATGAACAGCATTGCAATAGCAAAGATTTTCTTTCATTGAAAAAATGGCCAAATTCTTTTTCCCGGTTACGAAACAGCCTTATGTTTGTTTTTCTCCGAAAGATTCCATCCTTTTAATCTTGAACCAAGTACCTCAGCTTGATTTTTAGATAGGTTTAGATCTCGAACTAGATCATTGAGCTCCGCTTGAGAGATCATGTGTGGCTCAGTTAGGGTGGAAGGATTGAAATCTGGATCATTAGGAAGCCCTACTTCAGCACTTACTTCTTCATCATCATCTTCATCTTCTACAGTATATGTTTCGGGTGGTACTGGAACAGGAAGATCTGGACCATGAGCGACAGGTCTTATTGTCGATGCCAAATTAGGATATAGAATGGATTTCTTGGTTTTTGCAGAGAATCCTGATATTTCAGTCATACAGAAATAGCAGTCATTTAAGTGATCCTGTTGTTCTCTCCAAATCATTGTTATTGCTAAAGACATAGATGAACGAGCATCTTTAATCCACTGTCGGAGACTGTTTGCACATGAAATGCAACAAATATGGGGTGCCCATTGTTTATCTTGATCTCCTACCTTGCATCCGAAGTACAAATGATAAGATTTCTCCACAAATGTATAAAAAATTGTCGACATCATTAATATCTACGAAACATACTTAATATCTTTCACAGTTTTTTTTAACTATTTAGGTAATTCGTCAATATTCCAAGCACTTATTCACATTGACCTGTAAAAAATTGAAAGTAACATCAGGGGTGTAAAGGTAACGAAGTAATTTTACTTAAGTAACTTTTCTAGTATCTACTTTTTAAAAAGTATTTATATTTTCAAGTACATTTACTCTAACTTAAGTAATTTTTGGGAGAATTACTCGTACTTTTACTCAAGTACAATTAATTTTATCCATTTCGTTACTATTCTTAAAACAAATTTGTGGCAGCCACCAGCCAGTCAAACGCAAGTTGTGCGCGGTATTTTAATCAGTCAATCACGTACATCAGCAGGCTGGCGCCTTGCCAAATCACAAGCGTCACTCTATTCCCGCGTTAGTTCATGCATAGATGCCTGCATGAGTTTGCTTAAACCCTGAGTGTAGTTCCGGATACCACAGTAATCGATTATAAACAACAAATGTGCTGTACAGCAGATACCTAAAAGAAAGACAAATCTTACATCACTCGTAATTTACGTTGTGTGGCAAATCTTTTACATACAGCATTTTGTTTAAAGACCTCATGGCCCACAACATAAATGTACCTGTATGGTTTGCGAGAACTGTAGGTGAGTACTTTTTACTTTCATTACTTGAGTACTTTATTCAGTAGATACTTTTTTACTCTAACTTAAGTAAATTTCATGATGGATACTTTTACTTGTACTTGAGTAACTTTTTGATAAAGTACTTGTACTTGAGTAGCATATTTTAGTACTTTTTACATCCCTGAGTAAATTAATTAAAGGTAACTATAAAAAATAGATGAAAAAAAGGGAACTATATAAATATATATATGTATATAAAAAAGTAACTATATATATATATATATATATATATATATATTTAGATGCATTAAACCATTTATACATCTGCTAACAAGTTTGTCATTTTAATATTTGGAATATACATCCAAACAAGGTTTTTGGTTCCTGAACCAAAGTAGATGGTCCCTATGTATTTATTTGCACTGAACCCGAATCTATTTTTGGAATTCTTAAATATATTTAATCTTTTCTTCCACTCAAAAAATCATTCAAAGCAGCATTTTCAATTGAAAACTCTCTATCACTATTTATCAATTCATTATCATTTTTACTACCATTAAATGTAAGAGCTTATATATATTTTGCACTAAGGCACTCTGCCTTACCCTCTCATTGCGACATATTGATGGGCACCGATATAACTTACGGTATGTAGGTAGTGATATTTATCACTTCATTTGTGAAAAGATGTCATCAGTCGCAAGATAGAATCCATAGGTTGTCATAGGAATGCTAAAGTAGTGTAATTCATGAACGGCAGTTTGCTTATAGTAATTGCAGTTAATCAATATAGCTGAAACTGTCATATCTGAAAATCTATACGTGACAGATATGGGGTCAATTACTGGGTTTCTATTACTATTAAGTACTATTACTTTAATTTTCATCTATTACTATTACTTTAATTTTCATCTATTACTATTACTATTACTTGGTCATCTATTACTTTTACTATTACTTTTGTATGTTGGGTACTTCACTCATTTGAAAAATATCTTTATGTCTATTTAAATGCAATTGGAAGCAGTGTTAACAAACAAACAAACAAACAAACACTTTATTTCAGACTCAACAGGTACAAACATTATACAAGTCCATAGAAGATTAAGAGATAGTTGTCTGGAGCACTGACTAAGTAGGTCAGTGAATCACTGTGTATAATGAACATAAAAATACAATGATCCAACCCTGAGGTGGTGTGCCAACTATCACGAACATAAGTAAAGCTATCACCAGGAAGACTACACATGGATGAAAGGGTCAAGTTATTATCTTCACAGAAGGCTTGTAAGTGGTTGCTAAACAAAGAATTATCATTAAGCACATTAGCATTAACGTCACCAATAATAGCTACACATGTCGTATCCAACTCATCAGTAATACTGCTGACCTGCCCCAATTTAATGAGGTAATCATCTTCATTATCAACTGCCTGAAAAGGCATATAGATACACAGAATTACAAATTTTTTATTATCTACACAAATTTCTATTCCAGTTAGCCAATTCAAACCAAGTTTTAATTCAGTAATATATTTCCTATACCCCAACCTCCATAGAATAGCTACCCCACCAGGTGGGTGGCCTGCAAGGAGACCGTCTTGTTTATCTCTGGTGGCCTCCCCTATCCCATGAAAGTTACTAGACAGGCTATTCAGGCCCTTTAAGTCCTGTTTCCATAGCCATGTTTCCTGCAGACAGAGAATATCAACATCCTCTAATAGCTTATCAATTATGATCCGCCTGTGTTTGCTGTTATTGCCTAAGCTTAGGCCTCTACAGTTATAAGAGATACCTTGAATGTTACAATTAGGAAGATGCAGGAGTTCTGCCAGCCATCTCTACATGTTGAATTCCACTTATACCAGGCACAGCAGTTACAGCATTAGACCCAGCTGGATTTTCCTCCACAGTACGACGCATGATGTCTCCATAATTACCCTCTCCAGCACTTGCGAGAGGGACTGCAGGTTTTTCTTCCTTTCTTCTCATAGAACCGCCGTAAATATACCCGTTCCGGCCGTACTGCTGGATCCATAAATACCCCTGGATCATCAGACTGCTGTAACTTGAAAGGAACTGTCCGTAGTCCACCTGGAGTCAGTTTTCCTACATGTAACCTGAAGGTTCACTTTATCTTCCATAAATGCCTCGTCCGTAAGATCAGGTCGACATCTCGAGACGAAAATGTTTGCGGTCTTCGTTAATACAGCCAGGGCCAGATTAACCAATAGGCTGAAGTAGGCTATAGCCTACCAGGCCACGAATGTACCAGGCCACCTTTTCGGAACACATCCTGCACATGCCAGCAAAAAAACGAAAAGGTGTTTAAAACACCTTTTCGGACGTTTTTTATTCACAATAGGCAATCCTTCATCTATGTTTTATATAATCTTTTGAACTAAAGTATATCCAAAGGTTTTGTCTCACATGTACAGACTACAGAAGTAAATTTGTTCGTTTCATTGTCTTTTTCTTGAACAAAACTATGTTGTGAACAAGTGTTGTAGCTGCCAATACTGAGTGTACATACCATAGGTTATTTTGTAGAATTACCAAACCTGAGTGTCTAGACAGATGTTAGCGTGAGCCTAGACATGACAGGCCACTTTTACGATGAGCCTACCAGGCCAACTAGGGCTTAATCCGACCCTGGGTACAGCCATCATACGATCTGTTTTGGCAGCCCCTATGATACTCCGCCGTTGTCTGCCAGCCTTTGCCACAGGCTAACTCCCTCTAACCGGTGCATGAGTGGGACCGGTTAGCTGCAGTGGTTGCAGTTCTCAGAGGGGTCGCTCGCTTCCGGCCCCTCCGTACCACCATTGTCCAAGATGCCTCCTCATCATGACCCCCGACTGCAATCCCAGCATCCTGATTCGCCAAGGCCCCTTGGGGGTACCCTGTGTGAGATGGTATTGAGCTGGCGATGTAGCAGTGTCTGGATTCAGGGATCCAGGATAAGACTGAGAAGCAGAGGGCTCTGCACTCATGGCTCCAGGATGAGGCTGAGAGGCAGAAGGCTCTGCACTCATGGATCCAGAATGAGGCTGAGAGGCAGAAGGCTCTGCACTCATGGATCCAGGATGAGGTTGAGCGGCAGAGGGCTCTGCACTCATGGATCCGGGATGAGGCTGATAGGCAGAGGGCTCTGCACTCATGGATCCATGATGAGGCTGAGCGGCAGCCAAATAACAAATATTTGTTTCAACTAAATTATTACAATTTCAGAGACTGTAGGTCTTGATAAATTTTACTTTATTGAAGGAAAAATTTGCCACAATATTCGTTTACATACATGTTATTTTAGTTTAGAGTAGATTTAGTTCATTTTTCTGTTCTTTGTTCACACAATATGTCCACTGCCACTGCAATAGAAAAGTAATAGACTATTATCTATTACTTTGCCTTCTATTGCTATTACAGCCAAAAAATTATGATATATTACTATTACTATTACTTGAAAAATCCTGTAATACTCTATTACTATTACTATTACCTATTACTGTTACCCCATGTCTGATACGTGATAGAAGAATTCTAAAAACAGATTCGAATTCAGTGCAAAAAAATACATAGGGACCATCTATTTTGGTTCAGGAACCAAAAACCTTGTTTTTCAGTGTAATTTGCGGGTACTTCATACTTGCCAACATTTTGAAAAGCAAACGTGGTAGGATTTGTAATCAATACCAGGAGGTCCAGGAGCATGCCCACCGCGGGAAATTTTTTTAAAATCTAGCCTTAAATGATGCACTCTAGTGCATTCTGAGCATAAAAGGTTTGATATTATTTGTAGAATAGCCTTCAAATCGGTAGGATTGGCAAGTATGGTTCTTGTCCGAAATACCGATCATGTTCTCTTGCGCGAACGCGTACATTTTATTTTGCAATTAGGTATTCCTATATAGTGCAAATCAGTGCATACCAATTTTCTCTTATATATATATATATATATATATATATATATATATATACAGTGTGTCCGTAAAGTCATGGTGGGATTTTAAATAGCTATATTATTGCAACGAAACATGATAATGAGATGAAAAAAAGGCAAATTGAAGAACAACTCTAAAAGAATAACTTTATTTAACGTAGTTCGATATGGGCTCCTCTGGTAGCCCTGCAGACATCTAGGCGGTGATGTGTGTCCGTAAAGTCATGGTGGGATTTTAAATAGCTATATTATTGCAACGAAACATGATAATGAGATGAAACAATGCCAAATTTAAGAACAACTCTCAAAGTTGTATCTTGTAGTTAGTCTAGGCTAAGCTTAACCTTTATCTCGTAGTTAGTCTAGGCTGTCCACATGCCTATGTTGAACATGAGCGTAATAGCCCGAAAGTTAATGTGTGGTGTGCTCTAGCACGAGATCGAGTGATTGGCCCATTTTTCTTCGCGGAACCCACTGTGACGTCACACAACTACCTCGCTATGTTGGAACATTTTGCAGTACCCCAATTTATTGACAATAATGTCATCTTTCAGCAAGATGGTGCTCCTCCGCACTATGCCAACGTTGTTCGAGAATTCCTTAATGAAAAATTTCCACAGAGATGGATAGGAAGAGGAGGATGGAAGCCATGGCCTCCACGTTCTCCGGACCTGACACCTTTGGACTTTTATTTGTGGGGTTACGTCAAGCAAAGCGTGTACAGTGTACCCATTAGGGATATTCATCACTTGCACGAGCGAATCACGGAAGCTATCGCATCCGTCACTCCTGATGTTCTTGGGCGTGTGTGGCTGGAATTGAATCACCGCCTAGATGTCTGCAGGGCTACCAGAGGAGCCCATATCGAACTACGTTAAATAAAGTTATTCTTTTAGAGTAGTTCTTCAATTTGCCTTTTTTTCATCTCATTATCATGTTTCGTTGCAATAATATAGCTATTTAAAATCCCACCATGACTTTACGGACACTGTATATATATATATATATATATATATATATATATATATATATATATATATAAGGTGTCACAACGGCTAGAAAAGTAATGGGAATCATCTGGAGGAGCTTCCGCAGCAGAAAAGCAAACATCATGCTCAAATTATGGAAGAGTCTAGTCCTACCAATAATTGAGTATTGCTCAGTACTCACAAGCCCACACAGAAAAAGAGACATGGCGAGCATTGAAGCTATACAAAGGACTTTTACGTCTAAGATAGAGGAAACGGAAGGTGAAGACTACTGGTCTCGACTACAATCCCTGGAACTCTACTCTCTTGAAAGAAGGCGAGCGAGAGCGGTACACAATAATATACATATGGAACATACTTGAGGGCTCTGTCCCTAACCTCAGAAATGAATAGAAACAAACTGGAATGAGAGAAGAGGCAGATTTTGTACGGTCCCAGCTGCGGTGGGACAAGGAGCCATGAAAACGAGGATGGAAAATACCCTCAGAATACGGGGCCCAAAGCTTTTCAATGTCCTTCCAAAAGAAGTGAGGAATCTCCAGCACACCAACCTGAATAACTTCAAGAACCAGCTGGACAGATTCTTGTGCAAAGTCCCTGACCAGCCATGCGTGGTTGGCTACGAGGGCAGGAGGCGATCAGAGAGCAATTCCCTCCTTCACCAAGTCCCGCAAATGAGGCGGGATGCTGCAGAGGGGTCGACCGCAGGTCGATCCTGAACCGTCATTCAAACTCAACAAAAGTAAAGTAAGGTTGTAACATATATTCGCCTCGATTTTTTAGTTCATTCAGAACAAAAATTAAAGGACTTATAAAGACAAATTTCCTCGAATTTTTAGTTTATTCACAACAAAAATTAAATGACATAATGACAAATTAATCATCAATATAATTTCCTTCTTTTTCTATAACCTCCTCCCACCTGTAGAAAAGTTTTTTTATGCCACGTTCGAAGAAATCCCTTGGTTTCGGGTTAAAAAAAAGCGATCACTTCGTTTTCGATAGCTTCCCTGGATTGCAACTTTTGTCCATCTAGGTGGTGTTGCAGACTTCTGAATAAATGGTAGTCTGAAGGTGCGATGTCCGCAGAATAAGGTGGATGAGGCATTTTTTCCCAACCAAATGCCTCTAATTGGGCAGTGGTAATTCGAGCAGTGTGAGGGTGCGCGTTATCCTGGTGGAATAGAACACCTCTGCGATTAATTAATGCAGGACGTTTTTGTTGTAATGCCATCTTCAATCGTTGGAGTTGTTGGCATTAGACTTCAGCTGTGATTGTTTGGTTATCTGGCAGAAGCTCAAAATGAATAATTCCTTGCATATTCCACCAAACACAAGCAAAATTTTCTTTTGATGGGGTCCATTCCTTGACTGAGGTTCAGGCTTTGTTTCACGGCTAAGCCACTGATGTCGACACTTAATATTGTTATAGAGGACCCATTTTTCATCCCCAGTGAAGATCCGATTCAAAAACGGTGCCTGCAGTTGCCGAGAATGCAATGATGTGCAAATATCGATTCGATGTTGAAGATTCGCCTGTGACAAATCATGCGGAACCCATTTTCCAACCTTCACCACTTTTCCTAACAGTTCAAATGGCGATGAATGGTCATATGGCTAACGTCGAGTTACAGGCCAAGTTCTCTTACAGTTACCGTTGGGTTTTCCTCCACTGTTGCTTTCAGCAACTCTTCATCTAACTCATTTAGTCGTCCTGTTCGTTGATAATCTTTCAGACTGAAGTCTTCATTTCTGAACTTCTCAAACACATCAATTCTCTCACATCATTTTCATAAACTCTTTGAATGTTTTTTGCGGATTCACTAGCATTAGATCCTTTATGAAACTCATACAGCATCACATGTCGAATATGCTCTTTCGTGTGCTCCATGTTTTTTCAATTACTGTAATATCGTAGGGGTGGCGTTGTAAGTGTATGAAAAACACCAGAGAAAATATTCACTAGCCTAATCCTACACTAGCCTAAGTAATTCTGTATCATTCTGTACCGTGATAAAACCTGTGCGAACCTGTCGCTGCGTGTATTTTGCAACATTTCTAAAACTATTTCACATTATCTTGAGGTTATTCTATTATCTATAGTCCGTTTTCTAATCGAGCAGAATTTATGTTACAACCTGATATATATATTATATATATATATATATATATATATATATTATATATATATATATATATATATATATATACAGGGTGTCCCATAAGTCCGGCATCATAGGAAAATAATAAAAAAAGGCAAAACAAAAGCTTTTATTTACAGAACGTGCTCAATATGTCCACCATTGTTTTCAATACACAAATTCAGACGTGATACCCAGTCAGCAAGCACACGGTGAATGATATCAGGAATAATGGTGTTACATGTCCCAATAATGCGCTTCCGCAAATGTTCAACACTCCTAATTTTCTCTGCCTATAGCTAGTGTTGAAAACCGGTTTGTAAAATTCCCCATAAAATCGAAAACCGAAAGAAAAAACCGGTTTTATCGATTGATTTTTATTTGGCTCAAACTTGCGCGAACGTGCAGCTACGCGCTACAGCGCACAAAAAATAACTTCGAATACATTACCTATTAAGTTAAATTGTGACAAACTGGCAACTGCTCTTCAGTATAATTTTTGCCTATCTGGCAACTCGATCTTGTTTGTCTCATCATGTAGGCTGTAATGTAGAGTCAGTCGACTAAAGCCCTATTCGCAGTATAAGACCCTTAATGCCCTTTGTTTCTTAAGATGTCATTTCCAAAATAGGGATAAAATCTAAATTAATTTTTATATTTTTTCTTACACGAAGAGTCAATTTTGTTTTCTCGGTAAAGTTTTTTTTATTAAAAATTTTTATTTCAATGTTTTTTCCAAAATAGAGATAAATTTTATTTTTATTCTTTATAATTTTTTTACAAAAGAAGTTTATTTCTTTCTAAGTATAGATGTTTTTATTTTAAAAAATTATTTCAAATCTAAATTGTTTGAATAATGTATTATTTTGGCTAAAATAAAATATGTCAAAGTTGTCATTTTCTTATTCATATGCATACATATGATGCTGCATTTTTGCATTCTTTTGACCAAAAAATAGGCGATAAGCTATGCTTGTTAAGAGTTAAAGTCAGTACCTTTCAATTGTGGCTTTTAAAAATTACTATACTTTTCGGTCATAACCGGTTAAAACCGGTTTTCAAAAACATATCGATTAAAAACCGGTTTGTAAAGTTTCGATTATTTTTCAACACTAGCGTATACCAGCGCTTTCAAGTGGGCCAAAGATAAAAATCTAGTGGCGTGAGATCCAGGCTTCTAGCTGGCCATTCCACAGGCCCTCGACGTCCTATCCAATGACCAGGGAATTGTTGGTACAGGTATTCCCTTACTTGGGTGCTGTAATGTGCAGGAGCGCCGTCTTGCTGGAACCATATTGGGAAATTTCCTTCTTCGTTCAAGACACTGGGAAATGCTTCTTCCTTGAGCATACGTAGGTAGGTGCCTCCAGTGACATGTTCAACGAAAAAGAAGGGGCCTATGATGCGATCCTTCCAAATGCCACACCATACCATCACCCGAGATGCACCTTGTTCCTTTGAAGAGGTATACCAGTGAGGGTTGTTTTGAGACCAGTAGCGGGTGTTCTGTCGATTCACCTCACCATTTCCATAAAAAACAGACTCGTCACTGAACAGAATGGTGGACGGGAAATTGGCATCCCGAGCATAAGAAAAACATGAATTATGGTTTGTAGAAATAGAAAAATATGAATTTCTCCTATGATGCCGAACTTATGGATACCCTGTGTGTGTGTGTATATATGTATATATATACATATATATATATATATACTGTATATGGTACTTTCCTGTTATCCCGGATCCCACACTTTTTGCCAGATTCGGACGCCACTTGCCAGATTGCCAAATTTCGTTGCCAATTTTTTTTTAATTTTAACTAACCTAACCTAACCCAACCCAACCCCTGGTTAAGTTAGGTTTGGTTAGTTACTTAACATTTTAAAAAAAATTTGACAATCTGGCAAGAGGCGTACGAATCTGACAAAAAGTCTGGGGTCCGGGATAACAGGAAAGTACCATATATATATATATATATATATATATATATATATATATATATATATATATATATATATATATATATATATATATATATACAAGGTGGCGCAATTTCGCGCATCATAGGAATTTTGAGTGTTGACTATAATATATTATTTTTTCTTTTAGGTAGGGGATGGCTGCGAAATTAACAATAGAGGAGAGGGTGAGCTTGGTTTTAATGCATGGAATACCAGGTACCACAAATCGATGAATCGGTACAGAATTTAACTTTTATACCCATTCATCGATTTGTTGTCCCTGGTACATTAAAAGTAATCAGTCAGGAGGGTCAGAAACTGGAACGGCACTCAGTCCAACGACTGAGCCCATTGCACTAACTCCAAGATCATTATTACTACCACATTTTTGTTTTACCATTCAGTGAGCGCTTGGAACTAAACTTCTTGCTGTTTGAGAAAACCCCATTCTCTTTTCTTTCTATTATAGAGTAGTTTTTCAAAGTACTTCACTAAACTTTATCCGAATTTAGTGTTTTGCCCGAATAGTTTCCTTCCTTTGAGTTCGCCTTTGAATATATAATTATAGTTTAAGGATTTGTTATCATTATAATGTATATTTATTT
Source organism: Bathynomus jamesi (assembly GCA_023014485.1). Classification (NCBI taxonomy): domain Eukaryota; kingdom Metazoa; phylum Arthropoda; class Malacostraca; order Isopoda; family Cirolanidae; genus Bathynomus; species Bathynomus jamesi. Next base: position 167,305 of record JAJOZX010001623.1, read on the forward strand.
TCTTGCATAATTTTTGTAAATAATTTTAATTAGTTGTCGGTTCTATCGCTTTATAGTTGCTAACTAACTTGTGAACTTCTGGAAGTTAAAGATTATCATCATCATCATCATCACCATCATAATAATAATATCGACTTTCTAAAATGATAATAATAATAATAATAATAATAATAATAATTTTAGAATTCAGACTGAATTTAGTGTACCTCAGGCGAACGCGAAAATATTAAAAAGTTTAATGGAAAACTTTTGGAATTCCTAAAATATATATTATATTAAGGGATAACAAAACAAAAACCAAAGCCATTTAAACAAATACAGACAAACAAACTTTTTATAGCGCGAATTTGTAGTTATTCATTTTACTATTTTCATGAACTGACTGTAAATTTATACATTAATTCGCAATTCAAAGATTAACGAGCGTTTACAGTATTTTGAGTTGGGTAAGTCTTTCAGGAACGTTGTTTGTGATATGACAAATACTCTAAAATTTCAAACTGTTTTAACATTAAATTATAAATCACGGAAAAATTATATAAAATTTTTGTTCATTTATTTCTACCAATTTATTTATTTTTTAAAACATTAACGTTTCATTATGTTTCACTTCCTCATCAGACTCTGGATGGAAGGGACTGACAGTGAGGACCAGAAACACGACGTTTGGGGGGATTTCGGCTGGATCCACCGATGCTCCACTTCAAATGATCCCATTTGATAGGAAAATAAGGTAAAAAAAAAATTCCTTCAAAGAAAAGACTTTCTGTTGTGGAAGTCGAAAGCCACGCCTATGACCCTGATTGGCGAAAGTTGATGATGTGGTAAATTTTAATTGCTTACCTGTCTTGTATTACCACCTAACCTAGCATACGCTTAATTTAGTAATAAGATTCAACCTGATTGGTATCACATATGAAATGAGTGACTTTCAACTGTCAAAAATCTGATCGTCTCAAAAATACATTATATATATATATATATATATATATATATATATATATATATATATATATATATATATAATGTACATATTTATTTATTTATTTATCATATGGGATGAATTTCACACTTAAACACGTGAAATGAATGAATAATGCAAACCCACAAGGAAAAAGAAAAAATATTCCAAAGCCTTTCGTGTATTCAACCTCTCTGATGAGGTGTCCTGTTGAATACACGAACGGGATCATTTCGGTTTGGCGGACTGCTACAGATTTTTACGAAACTTAACAAATTAATTAGTTTGCTATCTTACGTCAACTGTACGCCCTTGACGATTGGTTAGTTTAAGTCGTGATATTTCCGTTAGTTTACTGTCAAAACTAACAAAAATATCACGACTTAACCTAACCAGTCGTCAAGGGCGTACAGTTGACCTAATCTAGCAAACTAAATGATTCGTTAAGTTTCATAAAAATCTGCAGCAGTCCGCCAAACCGAAGACCCCCCCACGAAAGGCCTTGGAATAATTTTTTCTTTTTCCTTATGGGTTTGCATCATATATATATATATATATATATATATATATATATATATAATATATATATATGGGATGAATTTAACAATTAAACACGTGAAATAAGTAAATGATGTACACCCACCAAAAAAAAAAAAAAGTGATCCCAAGGCATTTCGTGTATTCAACAGTACACTTCGTCAGGGGGTTTACTGTTGAAAACACGAAAGGGCCTCAGAATCGCTTTTCATTTTTCTTGGAGTGTGCATCATTTATTTATTTCACGTGTTTAATTGGAAAATTCATCGCAGATATATATTTGCTTGTTTGCTTGTACCTTGTGGGAAATGAACGTGTTGTGTCTCTGTATTAACACCCAACTAAGAAGGGAATAAACTACTCGGCGGTTTATTCTCTTTACACCCGAAAGTGTATAAAGTATCAGTGAATCCGTGCATATAAATTATGAAGTGAAATTCATTAAAATTAAGAAAGTGCAATACAGTTTACATAAATAATTATCACCAGTTTAACGTATATACCGGTATCACTGGTATGCATATGAAATTTTTTTGTCTGCTGTGAGGGTTTTTTCAACTCATATTATATAATTCGACCATGCTGAATTCGAAAATGACATTGGTTTTCTTCAATCAGATCAGGTTTTTTCTCTATTGGCCATTTATTATAAGTCCAATTTTATCCCCAAATTTATTGATTTTTTTAGCTTAAACACTGTAGATACGAGTAATATTATAAGAACACTCGTGAAAAATGAAAACATTGTGTGAATAAATACTTTTATTCATACAATGAATATGGAAAAAAGTTTATTGAGGAAGGAAGGAAGTTTTTTTGGCTTTCCGTCTGTGTTTTTCTTCGGGCACGTCTCGCTTCAAACACCAGCAATAGTCCGCCAGCATATTGATATCCCAGTTTCACTGGTACCTCTCTTCCATTATTTTGATATCTTGGTGAAATCGTTCACCCTGTTCCTTACTATAATCCCCGCAATTTTCAGGAAAATAGTCCAAGTGGGACCACAAAAAGTGCATTTTTATGGACATGCGCGACCCATGAGCTTTGAAAGCTTCCATCAAGTTTTCGACAACGGACTCGTATTCTGGACTTCTATGCTTGCCAAGAAAATCAGTGACAACTGATTTGAATGCCTGCCAGGCATTCTTCTCAGTTGGAGTCATTGCGTTTTCGAACTGAGTATCCTTGATCAAAGTTCGAATTTGAGGACCATCAAAAACCCCAGCATTTAGTTTAGCATCAGATATATGAGGAAATTTACTCTCGAGATATCGGAATGCTGAACCCTCCTTATTCATTGATTTGATGAAATTTTTCATCAAGCCCAGCTTAATATGAAGTGGTGGGAGCAAAATTTTTGTTGGTGGTACAAGGGGCACTGAAACGACATTATGCGACCCAGGTTCAAAATTCTCTCTGGATGCCCATTCACGCTGTGCATAGTGCTTCTCATCCGCTCGGCTATCCCATTTCCAGAGGAAACATGGGTATTCCCAATACAAATGCCACAATCTGAAAAAAAAAATGAAAATATTTAAAGAATTTAGAGAATTTGTTCTATCAGATAAAAAAATCTATGCATTGGACTGTATCACTTCTGTGGGGAAGTTAAGTGTTCTTATACGCTCTCAAATAACCTTTGGAAAAACAACATAGTCAATAGCAATAGTTTACTTATGATATTAGTATTACCTACAAATCTCCACAGATCCTCCAGTTATGTTGGTCGTATACGAGAGCATCCAGTAAAATTTTCATGTTATCGTAGCTCTCAGTAAGTTGTACGGAATGTGCTACAGGGACTGATGCAACCCTATTCCCAATGTTGAGAAGTACTGCTTTCAAACTTCGTTTAGACGAGTCTATAAATAGCCTCCATTCTGATGCGTTATATGGCAGGCCCAAGGATTCGATTAGCCCCTCAACATTGCAGCAGTACACTAAGGAAGAGGTATTTTCGTGCACTGCAAAAAAACTTGCGGAATTCTTCCTCTCGTTTCCTATACCAGGAGAATGTTGTTCCCAGAGCCAGCAAGTTGTCCTCTCGAAGTCGTGAGCCCAAGATCTCGGCAGCTAATTTGGAAAGTCCTAAATCCCTGGTAAGATTAAGTTTGGCCTGGTTGAGAGGCCTCGGCTCATTTGAAGCGGTACTTTGAGGTGTATATACGACTGGGACTGGTCATTGGCATTGGTCATTGATTCATCATCAGAATCATCGAAGTAGTCCAGGGTTTGAGGTGGGTCGGGTATTGGAATTCCAGGACCATGGGGTACAGGTCTCATAGCAGAAGGAATGTCAGGGTATACAACAATGTGTTTATTCTTCTTGTTAACTCCTAAAAATAGAAACACAGAAACATGGATATAAAACTTGCATATTTAATAGAAGAAGCATTCAGACAGTGGCGGCTCGTGAGGGAAGGCTGCGGTCTGTAAGATATGAAATAGGTCGATGGAGTCTGTATATTTTCTTTCTTTTTCATTCATATTGTCCCTTCGGGGACAATATGAATGAAAAAGAAAGAAAATATACAATCATTGTATATGTAAATGTAACTTGTATAACAATATGTATGTGTAAATATATTTTCTATAACAATATGTATATGTAAATATATGATTACCATTATGGTGAATATTATGCTATATATGGTGAATATTATGTCAAGTTTCATACGAGGATTTCAAAATATTTAAGAAAAATAAATTTATAAGCCCACCTTGGAGGTTTGTCATGCAGAAATAGCAATCTGTCACGTGATCCTTTCCTTCTCTCCAAATCATGGGAATTCCAAAAGGCGAAGATTTCGCTCTGCCTTTGCTCCATCTTCTCAAATTTTCAATGCACGTCTTGCAGCACATATGAGGGGCGAAATTTTTGTCCTGGTCCCCTAGCTTAATTCCAAAGTATGCTCTATACATTGTCTTCACAAATTTAGTGATTTGGGACTGGTTATTTGGCATGGTAACCGTCCCACATATGTAGCAGAATCTATTGGGATCATTTTTACACGCTCTATTCATTATGAAATATTTTATCTATATGCCTGAAAAGTAAAAAAAGATATTATACAAGTGAAACAAGTGATGATAGATGTTACTGTTCCAATTCCGCTTTGACAAAATCACGAAAAATTCTATTTTACTTATGAGGCCATAGCCGGATTAACCTGAGCTGATTGAGAAAAACGGATTGCAGATTCAAAATCAGCAGGAAAAACTCTATAAGAATCACTTACAAAACCCTTGACAGCAAAATTGATGCATACCAGTGATATTCGAGAAATTTTGAAACAAGGCAGGAAAAAGGTCATAAAACGCAAAGGTCAGAAAACCCTCGTGACCATCGAAAGGAAAGAAAAGAGAAGGAAAGAAAAAAAAATAATGTGTGTGTCTTTCTTTTTACGATAATTAATGAAAAGTATGACCATGGGTCCAAATTCTCATTTAATTTGCAATTTGTGGAAAACAACTGTAAATGCAGCAACAAGATGCGATTTCTGTCAAAAACTGCACATCTGCATGAATTGGGATAATAGGAAAATATCTCTCGTCTCGAACGCGAAACAGATCGTGGGAATCAAATTTCTGTGTGACGCATGTACACAGACTGTAAACTCCTTTGCGGTATTTAAAGAAATGGAGAAAGCGAATTCGAGTATTACAGAAAAGGAGGGAATAATGGGGAAACAAGAGCCTGGAAATATCCCAATGAAAATTCCGGTGGATGAGAGAGGAGACATAACGAATAACAATATAAGAATAACAATATAGTACGGAATGAAGACATAGATGAAAGAAAAGAGATAAGTAAAAGTTGCGAGGTAGTAAAACTGGCCAACGAGCAAAATGATAAAAAGATAAAAACTAAAAACGTAGGAAATAAACAGCCAAAGAAAATTAATGGTTATATCAAAATTAAGAACAGAAAATAATCAGATAACAAGAAGTAGAAGCCGAGAAAATACCGTTTGTAAATACTACGCAAAAGGGTACTGCAGATATCAGGATGGGCAATGCATCTATGCACTTTCCACATTATGTAACACACATTACACAAAAGGATATTGCAAATTTGGAAAAAAGTACAAGTTCCACCATCTTACTCTCTGCAACACCTATGCAAGATATGGGAGGTGCAAATACGGACAAAAATGCCGTTACCACCACCCTCAAAGGAACCCGACAGGTGTGCAGACGAAACCAGCAACAAAGAGGAGTACCAATTTTTTAGTAGCCCACACAATTCAACTATTGAATACCATCCAATACAAAGCCAACTGACAAATACAGGGATCCGAGAGCCGTACAGAAGGCATACAGAAAGACATTACATGCGATATCAGGACAACGGTTATCAAAACAGATAAAGAGGACATTTCTGGGAGGATCACAAGGCAACGAAACCAGCACCACCATTGGAAAATGAATCGGAAACACAAGTATGTAAAAACGAAAGGGAAAAATTAAAAATAATCCTAGCCAACATTAAGGGCCTTAAATCAAACCATTCCCCGGACAAAATTTTAGACCTGAAAGGACTCATGCAAGAAACCGGAACAGATTTTGCATGCCCACGGAAACCTATCTAAAGGACTGCCAAGCGAACTGTGAAAACTGAGTTCTGTATTGACAAAAAAGAAATACAAATTGACAACTATAACATCCTCCGAGCAGACAGAACAGCGAGACGTAAAGGAGGATGTGCTATTTACACACGCGAAAGGCATATGTCAGAAATGACTGTAAGTACCTCAAACAGCTACTTAGAATGTGTATCAGCAAAAGTTGAAAAATTAAATATGGTACTAATTGTAATGTACAAATCCCCAAACAAGCCAACCTCAAAATTCTCAGATTCCATTAGACGTAAGAAACTGGGTAAAAGATCTACATTCTCCAACCCCAAATACTTTTCACCGTGGTGATTTTAATTTCCCATTCATGAAATATAAAAGGATAGGAAGAAATATATGTATAAACCAGAACAAGGGAGGAACGCGGGAAGACCAGGAGCAGGTAAAAATGCTACAAGCTCTAGCTGATGAATTTGTGTTAACACAAGAAATAAGAGAAAACACAAGAAAAAACTACTGCCTACATTTGGTATTCACAAACAACAGCAACCTAATTGATAACGTAGAAATATCCCCAACTATAATATCGGATCACAACATTATTGAAATAACAACCAATATAAAAGCAACAGGAAAGGAAAGGACACGAACAACAGAAAGAAGCAAATTCGAAATTTTTTATTTTCACGTCAAAGCTATAAACTGGGAAGGTGTTGCATCCAGCATGGAAGTACTGTAATAGATTGGAAACCATCTTCAAGGCCAAGACAACGGAAAAGATGCTAATGACCTTAGAGGAGAAGACGCTGGAAATTGTGGAAAGATATGTCCCAAAAATACAACAAAAAGGAAAGAGAAGCAGGTTCGAGAGACAAAAGAGGTCATTGTTCCGAAAGAGAAAACGAGTGACTCCAAAATTAAGTAACTGTAAAGATAACATCAGAAAAATATTAAATGATAAACTGCAGAGTATCGATTGCGTCATACAGGAACTAATTGAGAAGCATACAGAAAAAGAAGACGACGACGCTATAGAAGCGATAAAGGTTAACTCAGCGTACTTCTATAACTTTGCAAAAAGGAAGTCGAAAAACTGTACAACTATAGGACCTTTGAAAAACGAAGACAGTGCTTTATCTGATGATCTAACAGAAGTATCTGAAATATTAAGACTTCAGTACGAATCATCTTTCAATATTCCAAAAACTGACAAACTGATATGCGATAGAAATGCGTTATTTGAAGAAAAACTACAAGGGGAAAGTATAACGGACTTCGACTTTACGACAGATAATATTACACAAGCTAAAGGGAAACTAAAAGCACACTCAGCGGCAGGACCGGAGAAATGGAATGCCACACTGATCAAAAACTGCAAGAATGCAATCGCTGAACCCCTACATTGGATATGGAGACGATCACTAGACACGAGAGAAATACCGGGCATCCTGAAGAGCGCGAACATAATCCCAATATAGAAAGGAGATCGATCCGAGTCCAAAACCTATAGGCCAGTGTCGCTTACATCTCATCTCACTAAAATATTTGAAAGAAGAGTTAGACAGAAAATCTATGACTTTTTGGAAACTCAGAAAAAATTAAATGCTAACCAACATGGGTTTCGGTCAGGCAGATCATACCCATCACAACTAATGGAACACTACAACAACATTATTGATGCACTTGAAAGTAATGAAAACTATGATGTAATATATATAGACTTTGCCAAAGCAACAATATGAAGTTTAACACAGAAAATTCAGCTGTTTCGGTATGGAAAAAGGGAGGACCTAAAATCCATGGAATATTATACCCCAAATGAACAGGAAATTCAGGGAAATTCTAAAGCAAACGATTTAGGGGTTGTAATGACTGATGATGCGAAATTTGAAACACAAAATAAGATAACAGTAAACAGAGCAAAGAGAATAACTGGGCTGATACTGAGAACCTTTAAACGAAGGGATAGGAATATGATTCCTCTACAGAAAACACTGATCATACCCAAATTGGAATACTTCTCGGTCCTAACATGCCCATATAATAAAGAAGACATTAGACAGCTGGAAGGGATTCAGAGAAGCTTCACAGCCAAGATCAATGGGTGCAAAGGACTAAATTACTGGGAAAGGTTACGCGAATTAAACCTATATTCACTGGAAAGGAGAAGAGAGAGATACATTATTTACACTTGGAAAATAATGGAGAAACTAGTCCCTAACCTTACTCTGAACACTATAATTCCCCAAACAACAGTAGAAAGTAGAAAAGGAAGACTGTGTCGTCTTCCCAAATTGAAGGCTAGACAGGGAACATCCTTAACCCTGAAAGAAAATAGTTTTGTTGCGAGAGGACCAAAACTGTTTAATCAGCTGCCCAAAGAACTAAGGAACACGAATGGTGTTGCGGTGGACATCTTCAAAAGAAGATTAGACGCCTGGCTCAAAACAATCCCCGATGAGCCGGCCGTACCTGGCTATGTGAGGTGGAGAGTAGAAGAAACAAACTCACTACCTCATCAGGCCAACTCGAGAGGAGGGGCAACAAACTTGACCTTCGTGAAGTGAGGGATCATGGCACGGTAAAGAAGGTGTCCATTTCTCTGCATACCAAGTGACTGTCACCAAATATTTGCGAAAACCCTTCAAGTAGAATTAAGTGAAACAGATCCCCAAATATTAAAGTGACATCAAATAAAGTCCATAATCAAAACATAAAACATGTCCGCGGGTTAACTGATTCTTACACCTTTAAAAAAGAAAACCGCAAAATTCTTCTACGTTTCGCATGTTTTCGGAGATATTCATAGTTTCTTTTCAGTCAAAAAATTGAAAAAAGGCTCTAGAGTTTTAATCAGCATTGCTTTACCTCATATTAAAAAAGTGACGCCATCTTGGAGCCGGTTTGAAAGACCCTTTTTATGAATTCTGCGAAAAAAATCTGTCATTCGTGAATGTTTTTAATTTTTTGTCAGAGTCCCAAGACGTTCCTCACCTATTTTCTGCAACATGAATCTTTTGAAAAAAATTTAAAATTTTTCCTTGAACTTCAAATTAAATTTCTTCATTTAATTTCTCTTGTAAGGAATGATTCAATTTCACTCATTTCAACTTGTTTTAGAAGATATGATTTTTCTTTTTTTTTTTTCTTTTTTCTATATTTATTTCACTCTGAATATGTATGTTTGCCTGTTTTCACATGCGTGCGCGCGCACACACACGCACACGCACGCACACACACACACACACGCACACACACACACACACACACATATACAGGGCGTCCCAAAAAAATGTATACACACTTTAAATACTTATAAAGGCAGTTTATTAAAATACATTTCATTTCAAAATGTAATAGAATCTACAGACATTATTTAATTGTTTTGTCAACGCCTGTTTTCAAACTGACGTCCGTTCTGGTCCAGGCACTGCTGATAACGCGAAGCAATGGAATCGCAAACATCACGAAACATTTCGTTTGGTATTTGTGTGCATTCTCGTTCAATGGCTGCTCTCAATTCAGCGACTGTTGCAGGTTTTATAGCGTAGACTTTGTCTTTTAAGTATCCCCATAAAAAAAAGTCTAGTGGTGTGAGGTCTGGTGAACGCGGAGGGTATTCTACGAAACCCCTTCGTCCAATCCACATCCACATCGTGCCAAGTACCACTCGCAATACTCCACTCTTCGGTCCGGATCATCTTCATTAATAGCATGGACTAATCTTGGAATGTAACTTTTTCATTGACAGCGCTTCAAAATGCGTTGGACAGACGATTCTGAAATTCCTACCTCACGACTCGCTTGCCGCACAGATTTTCTTGGACTTTGGTGATACGTTTCCAGTACTCTTTCTTGCTTTGTGGGGCTTCTCGATGTCCGTGGTCTTCCGGAACGCTTCTTGTGGACATTCTGAACAGTTCCATCGGCTTCAAACTTATCTCTAATTCGAGTGATGGTAAGTCGCGTTGGTGGATCTGTTTGAAACTCCCTCCTAAACTGTCTTTGCACTTCAACTGCGTTTTCACACTTCCAGTAGCATTTTAGAATGAATTTCCTTTGTTCAAAGCTTAGTCTGACTGCCATTATTAATTCTAATGGGTTTAACTTGGAAAGAAAGAAACATCAATTGAGCTATCAGCTGTTAAAGTGTGTATACATTTTTTTGGGACGCCCTGTATATATATGATGAATAAAACCACGAAGGAAAGGAAACACAGATGGTGCTCAAGCGCTTTCGTCTAATGACATCCTCAGGAACACTGAAGTACATAATTCTTTATGTACTTCAGTGTTCCTGAGGATGTCATTAGACGAAAGCGCTTGAGCACCATCTGTGTTTCCTTTCCTTCGTGGTTTTATTCATCATAAATATTTTTCACGTGTTACTTTCGTGAAATAATTTTCATATATATATATTATATATATATATATATATATATATATATATATATATATATTATATATTTAAATAGGCCTACTAAACAAGACTAATTTTATATAGAAGCAAAAATTAAAACGACAGTTGGTACACCAATGCTGACGCAACACTATCTAATCTATGTCCTTTATAGACATATCTATAAAATACATCGATCATTAGTCTTAATTTATAAGTATTATCATTATTATATTTATATATTTTGCATAGAGAGGATAAGAGCCTTATGAGGCTCATAAGTTTTAATTTTTTTATTTATTACTATCTATTATCACTGGTCAACACTCATTTATTGCCAATCATATTAGAGTGATTTTGGGGTAACTTTGTGGTGCTGATTCCGAATATGACATCGGTTTTGCTAGATTGGCTCTAATTTATGAGATAATTGGTACCCTATTGAAACACGTATAAATGCAAAAAATTTAATGTTCAGGCGGAGCCTACTTACTGGTTGGGTGGCCGATGACTTATATACGGAGGGGGAATATTCTAGAATGATCGCGGAGTAAACACTAAGAATATTCGCGTGTCTCACCATCTAGAATGTTCCGGTAGTTTCCCATATGCACGCGTTATGGTTACGTTTCCTATTAATTGAGGGTATTCATTATCTCAAGAACTAGAGCCAAATCGGAAAAACTACTTTCATTTTGGAATTCAGCAACCCCAAAATACCCTAAATTCGTACGAATTTCCTTGGCAACGAAACAAAAATGTTTTTTTGTTGAGCTGTGTTATTTACTCGTCTCAATCCTCTTAAACCTTATTTCTTACGAGAGTAAACATTCTATCTTAAATGCACGCCAAATATCAGGTTGTAACATAAATTCTGCTCGATTAGAAAACGGACGATAGATAATAGAATAACCTCAAGATAACGTGAAATAGTTTTAGAAATGTTGCAAAATACACGCGGCGACAGGTTCGCACAGGTTTTATCACGATACAGAATGATACAGAATGACTTAGGCTAGTGTAGGCTTAGGCTACTGTAGGATTAGGCTAATGAATATTTTCTCTGGTCTTTTTCATTCAATTACAATGCCACCTCTACGATATTACAGTAATTGAAAAAAACATGGAGCCCACGAAAGAGCGTATTCGACATGTGATGCTGTATGAGTTCCATAAAGGATCTAACGCTAGTGAATCCGCAAAACACATTCAAAGAGTTTATGGAAATAATGTTGTGAGCGAATGGATGTGTAGGAGATGGTTTGAGAAGTTCAGAAATGGAGACTTCAGTCTGAAAGATTATTAACGAACAAGGACGACCAAATGAGTTAGATGAAGAGTTGCTGAAAGCAACAGTGGAGGAAAACCCAACGGTAACTGTAAGAGAACTTGGCTTGCAACTCGACGTTAGCCATATGACCATTCATCGTCATTTGAAGCTGTTAGGAAAAGTAGTGAAGGTTGGAAAATGGGTTCCGCATGATTTGTCATAAGTGAATCTTCAACATCGAATCGATATTTTCACATCACTGCATTCTCGGTAACTGCAGGTACAGTTTTTGAATCGAATCGTCACTGGGGATGAAAAATGGGTCCTCTTTAACAATATTAAGCGTCGACATCAGTGGCTTAGCCGTGAAACAAAGCCTGAACCTCAGCCAAGGAATGGACCCCATCCAAAGAAACTTTTGCTTGTGTTTGGTGGGATATGCGAGGAATTATTCATTTTGAGCTTCTGCCAGATAACCAAACAATCACAGCTGAAGTCTACTGCCAACAACTCCAACGACTGAAGATAGCATTACAAGAAAAACGTCCCGCATTAATTAATCGCAGAGGTGTTCTATTCCACCAGGATAACGCGCGCACCTTCACACTGCTCGAATCACCAGTGCCCAATTGGAGGCATTTGGTTGGGAAAAAATGCCTCATCCACCTTGTTCTCCGGACATCGCACCTTCAGACTACCATTTATTCAGAAGTCTGCAACACCACCTAGATGGACAAAAGTTGCAATCCAGGGAAGCTATCGAAAACGAAGTGATCGCTTTTTTTAACTCAAAACCAAGGGATTTCTTCGAACGTGGCATAAAAAAACTTTTCGACAGGTGGGAGGAGGTTATAGAAAAAGAAGGGAATTATATTGATGATTAATTTGTCATTATGTCATTTAAATTTTGTTGTGAATAAACTAAAAATTCGAGGAAATTTGTCTTTATAAGTCCTTTAATTTTTGTTCTAAATGAACTAAAAAATCTAGCAGAATATATGTTAGTGATGTTACAACCTTATATATTAAAAGAGATATCAGTCCCTAAGGTATATAACTAAATACTGGTTAGTGATTCATCAGAAATAAATAAATTTGGTTGAGCCAATTCACTGTAGCTAATTAGTTTTCCCAAACTTTTGTAACATTTTTTATTGTGGTGGGCTAAAACTAATAAAATGCCTTTTGCACCTGCAAGGGCAGAATATATATATATTATATATATATATATATATATATATATATATATATATATATATATATCACTCACTTATCCATGACTGAAGAGCCGTCCATGATCACAGGTAAGCCGACTTCACGGTTAACTAGGTATACCCCTGCCGGTGGGTGGATGGTGCTGCCGCTGTTGCCCATCACCACTGAGTAACCTTTCACCTCGCGCACCACCATACACAGTATTATCCTGTTACAGTATAATATGCAATTAAGTAGTTTGTACTCACCACAAGACGAAGATAGCAAAGCAGAGACACTGACTGAGGCGCTTTGTGGTAGGTTGGCGGGACGCTCGCTGCGGATAAAAACCGCGGCAAATCACGGTTAACTCGGTCGTGATTATATATATATATATATTAGTGGTGGACCGGATATCCGCAGCATTTTTAACATCCGCATCCGCACTTCTGACTGCGGATGTTATGCGGATATTACCTCTAATAAATTATGCAATTTACAATTAAATTAGCTTATAAGGCCCAATCATGCACATTTCATGTAAAGTATTAATTATTAATGAACAAACAAATATATAAACCTCAAAATATAAATACCTGGTAACACAGAAAATTGAATGAAACTTGTTTCATTGAATTTTCTGTGGCTGAAACTTGAGAAAGTTATTTTTATCATAATGAAAACATTAATATTAATTTTAATTCTTATGCATTGCCTGCCATAATAGTAATATCACGAAATTTGAAAGATTATGTCATATATTCATAATTCTATATTATATTGATAAATTAACTAAATATCCGCATCCGCGGATATTGAAATTAAAGTTCCGCATCCACCACACACACACACATATATATATATATATATATATATATATATATATATATATATATATATATATATATAATATATACACACCGGGTGTCCCATTCAAAATGAAACAACTCTGAAACCTTATAATTTTTTATTGAATGAGCAAACAATGTAATATTCACACAGTAAATATCAATGTCATAAAGTTTCATACGATACATGTGAATTATAACATTTAAATACATTAGATACATTGTGCATAGCATAATGTTTCCTTTTGTTAAGATCTTCACATGTTATATGCTGAACAATTTGAAGCTTATATGGAGGGAGCTGCAGCCGCTTGCGCACGACTCTATGCACAGTTGAACGAGGAATCTGCAGTGCGACACTGGCACGACGGATGGACTTTCTCGGGCTACTACCAAAGACGCCGCTTATTCGTTCAACATCATCTTCCGATCTTGTTCGCCCTCCAGAGTGTTCCTTTAAAACACTGCCAGTCTCCTCAAATTTCTTGGTCCATGCATATACTGGGTGATCCAGATAAATGGGACCCATAAAAAAAAGCCAAATATTCTGAATATTTAATTCCTTTCATAAAAACTATATATCATTCGAAAGAGTAGAGTTATAAGTTTATTATGAAATGTTTATTTTTTAAAAATGACTCCTTTCAAATGTGCTCCATTAGTTGCCAAGCATTCCAGTGTTCTCGCTTGTAAGTTCTGCATCACTTTTGCAAGAGTGTGCGGTGGTATGGCCTGTATCTCATTTGTGATGGCGGCCTTCAATTCTTGCAAGGTCGTTGGGTTATTTCTGTAGACCCTACTCTTTAAATATCCACAGAGATAATAATCTAAGCGAGAAAAATCCGGAGACCTTGCGGGCCATTCAACGTCTCCAAATCTTGAGATTAACTCGCCTGGAAACGTTTGACGCAAAACTGCCATTCAGTTCCTCGTGATATGGCAGGTAGCTCCGTCTTGTTGGAACCAGTGGTTTTCTAGATAAAGATCTCCTAATTTAGGAATAAGGAAATCGGTCAACATTTTTTCGTAGCGATCACCATTTACAGTGACCGTGTTTCCGGTGGAATCCTCGAAAAAGTACGGCCCTATCATCTGAGATGCAGTAAGACCACACCAAACAGTTACACGCTGACTATGCAACGGGACTTCGGTAATATTCAATGGATTTTCTGTTGCCCAGAAACGACAATTTTGTTTGTTTACAGTTCCATTCAAGTGAAAATGGGCTTCGTCTGACATAATCAAAATTGCTAGAAAATTGGTGGTGTCATTTACCTTCTGTTGGATCCATTGACAGAATTGTCGTCTTCGTGCGAAATCTCCATCGTTTAGTTGTTGCACTGTTTGAATTTTATATGGAAAGAGCATTAAATTTTGCTTGAATATACGGTGTGTTGTTGTTCCATATCCAACTCCTAACAGCTGAGAAGCACGTCTGATGCTTATGTTAGGATTATCCTGTACAATTTCATGAGTTCTGTTAATGATCTCGTCTATCCTTGCTGTGCGCACTCTTCCAGTTGGTTTTCTTTTTCCAATGCTGCCAGTTAGGGAAAAATTTCTGACACACCGACGGATTACTTTCTTAGAAGGTGATTTTGACATCTGAAAATTTGTCTTGAAAGATCTTTGAGCTGAAACTACACTTCTTCCATGCTCATAATATTGCTCAGTTATGAAACGCAGCTGTTCCACAGTCCATGCAGTCATCTTGAAGGGTTAGTTTTAACTAACACTTTTATTTTGTTTTGTATCTTATCTTGTCTTGTATTGTCAAAACCTATACAATCCTGTACAAACTTGTAACTATCCTCTTTCGAATGATGCGTATGATTTTATAAAAGGACTTATACTTTAAGAGTTACAGGGGTTTCTTTTGGGTCCCATTTCTCTGGATCACCCTTTAGGTCTCTTCTGGTTGGTGGTTCCTTGTGAAAGGTTGTACGGAATCGCCGTTGCACCAGAGTAGGGGACTTCAACTCAACCATCCACAACACACATTTCGCTTTTTCTTGTGAGGTAAACATAAATCAATCTGAAACAAACAAAAAACATTATGACAAAAACTTACGCATATGGTGTAGTAACTGGCAAAGTTTCAACATTCTCACATCAATACTTTAAAAATTACAGTTTCAAAGTTGTTTCATTTCGAATGGGACACCCGGTGTATATACAGAAAACACAAGAAAAACAACTGCCTAGATTTGGTAGTCACAAACAACAGCAACCTAATTGATAACGTAGAAATATCCCCAACTACAGGGTGTCCCATAAGTCCGGCATCATAGGAGAAATTCATATTTTTTTATTTCTACAAACCATAATTCATATTTTTCTTATGCTCGGGATGCCAATTTCCCGTCCACCATTCTGTTCAGTGACGAGGCTGTTTTTTATGGAAATGGTGAGGTAAATCGACAGGACACCCGCTACTGGTCTCAAAACAACCCTCACTGGTATACCTCTTCAAAGGAACAAGGTGCATCTCGAGTGATGGTATGGTGTGGCATTTGGAAGGATCGCATCATAGGCCCCCCCCTCTTTTTCGATGAACATGTCACTGGAGGCACCTACCTACGTATGCTCAAGGAAGAAGCATTTCCCAGTGTCTTCAACGAAGAAGGAAATTTCCCGACATGGTTCCAGCAAGACGGCGCTCCTGCACATTACAGCACCCAAGTAAGGGAATACCTGTACCAACAATTCCCTGGTCATTGGATAGGACGTCGAGGGCCTGTGGAATGGCCAGCTAGAAGCCCGGATCTCACGCTACTAGATTTTTATCTCTAGGGCCACTTGAAAGCGTTCTGTAAGTAAAAGCTTTTGTTTTGCCTTTTTTTATTATTTTTCCGATGATGCCGGACTTATGGAACACCCTGTATAATATCGGATCACAACATTATTGAAATAATCAATACAAAAGCAACAGGAAAGGAAAGAACACGAACAACAGAAAGAAGCAAATTCGAAATCTTTTATTTTCACTCCAAAGCTATAAACTGGGAAGGTGTTGCATCCAGCATGGAGCATGGAAGTAACAGATTGGAAATCATCTTCAAGGCCAAGACAACGGAAGAGATGCTAATGACCTTAGAGGAGAAGACGCTGGAAATTGTGGAACGATATGTCCCAAAAATACAACAAAGAGGAAAGAGAAGCAGGTTCGAGAGACAAAAGAGGTCATTGTTCCGAAAGAGAAAAAGAGTGATTGCAAAATTAAGTAATTGTAAAGATAACAAAATCAGAAAAATATTAAATGATAAACTGCAGAGTATCGATTGCGTCATACAGAAACTAAGTGAGAAGCATACAGAAAAAGAAGACGACGCTATAGAAGCGATAAAGGTTAACTCAAAGTACTTCTATAATTTTGCAAAAAGGAAGTCGAAAAACTATACGACTATCGGACCTTTGAAAAACGAAGACACTGCTCTATCTGATGATCTAACAGAAGTATCTGAAACATTAAGACTTCAGTACGAATCATCTTTCAATATCGCCAAAGCTGACAATCTGATATGCGATAGAAACGCGTTCTTTGAAGAAAAACTACAAGGGGAAAGTATGACGGACTTCGACTTTACGACAGATAATACAGGGTGTCCATAAATGTTTACCCTGAAAACAGTATGCTCTCATGTTTTAATGACGAATCTTACATCCGTTTTCTTTTTACAGGTGATCTCGTACACGCATAGAGTTTCTGTGCTGGTGTGTTCCGTCTACCGCATTCGCCGCTAGGAGCACTGTAGTAGCTGTTCAGTTAAGATGGCGTCTGTGACAGAGAAGGCACAATGTGTTGTGTGGCTTGCAGAAACAAAATCTCCTGTCAGTGTTCAGCGAAGGTTGAGAACAAAGTATGGAAAGAATCCACCTGATGTGAAGTTAATTAAGTCGTGGATGAAAAAATTCTTGGAAACTGGAAACGTGGAAAAGGGAAAGAGCAGTGGTAGACCATCAGTTTCCGATGGGACGGTGGAAAACATTCAAACTGCTTTCACACGGTCACCAAGGAAATCGGTGAGACAAGCTTCATGCCAACTAAAGATACAGAAGTCTACGGTGCACAAGGTGTTACACAAACGTTTGAAGTTACACGCCTACAAGGTACAAATTGTTCAAGAACTGAAGCCTGATGACCGTCTAAAACGTGAACAATTCGCTATTGACATTTTGAACAGCATTGACGAGGATAATGACTTCTTGTTACGTGTCTGCTTTTCAGACGAGGCTACGTTTCATCTTAGTGGTAGAGTCAACAGACACAATGTGCGTATTTGGGGATCGGAAAACCCACGTGCCGTAAGGGAGCATATTCGGGGCAGTCCGAAGATCAATGTCTGGTGTTGACTAATGCATGACCAGATAATTGGTCCTTTCTTCTTCGCTGAGAACACTGTTTCCGCAACTGTGTACCTGGATATGCTCACCTATTACGCCATCCCCCAGCTGCAGGACAGGCAGCCAACTGTCATCTTCCAACAAGATGGGACACCCCCTCATTGGGCGCATGTTGTTCGTGAAACTCTCGACGCAACATTTCCAAATCGATGGATTGACAGGGACCGGCCAATCCCATGGCCCCCAAGATCACCAGACATTACCCCGCTAGATTTTTTTCTCTGGGATCATGTTAAAGATTTGGTTTATGCAACAGTTGTTCCAGATATCAGGACATTGCGAGAACGCATTACGGATGCAATTGCAACAGTTAACCCACAATTGTTGGAAAATGTGTGGCGCGAGTGTGAATAACGTTTAGACATTTTACGTGCCACTAGGGGTGCACATGTGGAAGCTTATTAAGTTCATTAACTATGTATCAAAACTTTGTATGTCTATCTACTTATGATTAAAACTGTATTTGAATACGAGTGTTTATTTAAAAGTTATAGCATGCTTTAATCAGGGTAATCATTTATGGACACCCTGTATTACACAAGCTATAGGGAAACTAAAAGCACACTCAGCGGCAGAACCGGATAAATGGCTGAGCCCCTATATTGGATATGGAGACGATCACTAGACACGGGAGAAATACCGGGCATCCTGAAGAGCGCGAACATAGTCCTAATATATAAAGGAAGAGATCGATCCGAGACCAAAACTTCAAGCCAGAGTCGCTTACATCTCAATCTCACTAAAATATTTGAAAGAGTAGTTAGACAGAAAATCTATGACTTTTTGGAAACTCAGAAAAATTAAATGATAACCAACATGTGTTTCGATCAGGCAGATCATGCCCATCACAACTAATGGAACACTACAACATTATTGATGCACTTGAAAGTAATGAAAACTATGATGTACTATACACAGACTTTGCGAAAGCGTCGTTCGATAAGTGTGACCATGGAATCATAATACATAAATTGAAATATATGGGAATAATAGGAAAAGTAGGGAAATGGATATATAATTTCCTTAGTGAGCGGCGGCAAGTCGTTACAATACAAGGAATATCTTCATCAGAATCAGAGGTCCTCAGCTCAGTACCGCAAGGAACAGTATTAGCTCCACTACGCTTCATAATCATGCTAACTGACAGAGATGAGGACGTTACCAGAGACAGCACAGTAACATCCTTTGCCGATGACAAAGATCAGTAGAAAAATAAGAAACCCAGAGGATATAGGATCTCTACAAACAGACATGAACAGAATCTACAAGTGGACGGAAGACAGCAATATGAAGTTTGACACCGAGGAATTTCAGCTGCGTCGTTACGGAAAAAGGGAGGACCCAAAATCCATGGAATGCTATACCTCAAATGGACAGGAAATTCAGAGAAATTCTAAAGCAAATGATTTAGGAGTTGTAATGACTGATGATGCGAAATTTGAAACACAAAATAAGATAGCAGTAAACAAAGCAAAGAGAATAACTGGGCTGAGACTGAGAACCTTTAAACGAAGGGATTGGAATGTAATGATTCCTCTAATGAAAACCCTGATCATACCCAAATTGGAATACTGCTCGGTCCTAACATTCCCATATAAAAAATAAGACATTAGACAGCTAGAAGGGATTCAGAGAAGCTTCACAGCCAAGATCAATGGGTGCAAAGAACTAAATTACTGGGAAAAGTTACGCGAATTAAACCTACAGTATATTCACTGGAAAGGAGAAGAGAGAGATACACCATTATTTTCACTTGGAAAATAATGGAGAAACTGGCCCCTAATCTTACTCTGAACACTATAACTCCCCAAACAACAGTGGAAAGTAGAAAAGGAATACTATGTCTCGTTCCCAAATTGAAGGCTAGACACGTAGACAGGGAACATCCTTAACCCTGAAAGAAACTACTTTTGTTGTGGGAGGACCAAAACTGTTTAATCAGCTGCCCAAAGAACTAAGGAACACGAGTGGTGTTGCGGTGGACATCTTCAAAAGATTAAATGCTTGGCTCAGAACAATTTCCGATGAGCCGGGCGTACGTATGAGGTGAAGAGTACAAGAAACAAACTCACTACTTCACCAGGCCTAAAATTTTAGTTTTGTAATAAAATATTTTATATTTGCTTCATCTTTGTTCTTTTCATTATTTGTTTTTTTTTTTAATTTTTATTAAAAAAATCATTGCGCCGTGTGATGATAGATGTGTAACAGAGGAAGATGATCTTTCTGGGAATCCATTATTAACGAGGTTTTGTGCGATTTTTTTTTTTTTTAATATTTTTGTCAAATACGAATAGATCCCAATTTGAAGTTATTTCATAATTATGCTCTGTGTAATAACCTTTTGATGATTGGAATTTTTGTAGCTGTGTGAATATACGATCTGTAATTAGTATAAAATCCTTTGTTTGATGGTTCAATATATATATACACACACAGTATATTACTTTAAACTGAACCATTTTAATTAGTGGTGTCCCGATTTCATGAAAAACTGCCGATAACGATGGCGAATTGGGAATTGATTTTGGGAATTGATGGGAATTGATTTTTTAAAATCTAGACAAATCAATTCCCTTCATAAATTTTACTAATCTAATGTGAAAACTTTCAATTTTCATATTTTTACATTTCAAATTTGTTTAAATGCTTTTCCTCACCTCATTCTACAATATAGAGCACCAGAATTAGTTACTCATATTCCGTAGCTAAAATGATGTTAAAAAGTTTTATTATTCAGTAAAATAATAAAATAATTTTATTTTAGTTTCATAAATTGGATAAGGGGTTCTCACTACGATTTTGAAAATATGAGTCCAGGACTCCTTTTCCAGAAAAAGTAGTAGTCCCTACTACTCTTAAAGATGTATTTTCATTCAGTCTTTGAAGTTGCGCCGTGCGCGAGTTATAATGTACTGTATTATACGGATGCGGAGTTGGCAATTAAAAAAAAAACCCGATAAAACCCACCCACGTTAGGTTATGTTAAGTTAGCCATTCATCTTCGGGCTCATTATGTTAGCCTAGGGCCAGGTTCTAGGATTTTGTACTACCAGGAAGAGGTTAAATTTAATCACGAGTTCGCTTCTACCCCCTGCTGAATGTTGGTGTGAGATCCACTGGTAGGCCTATTGGTACTGAAGTTAGCTAGTTCCCTTATGTAGGCTTGGCTGTTTACTTTGACATACCTGTTTCGCATAAGCGTATTATCTACCAAAGAAACCTTTCCTGTTTCGTATTAACAGGAAATGAACAAAAATAGATTAAACAGTCAAAATGCATGCATACGTAGGGTGACCAGACGTCCTGCATTTTGCGGGACTATCCCGCATTTAGAGTTTTTGTCCCGCAAAAAACATTGACCAATGCGGGACAATGCAATGTCCCGCATTCTTGTATTTATGCAATTTTAGTACAAATGAAATGTAATTTGTATTCATTATCGTAGATCTGGCATCCGCGCATCCCCTCATAAACGTTTTAAAACGTTTATGAAACCTTCAGTACGACAGACCTCGACGGCCGACGCTCGTCAGTTAAAATTTTGAATTATAATGGTGTTGACGTGTTATTTAATTGTCAGAGTACCCATACATTTTAAAAATAACTTCAAAAAGAAAGTGCACTTTCAATGAAGATTTAGAAAAAGAATATCCTTTTATTAAAAAAGCAAAGAGTGAGAGCATGGTGAAATGTATTAAATGTTTTTCTACTTTTTCAATTGCAAGTGGTGGGAAATGTGACATTAAACGTCATTTAAACTCTACTAAGCATAAACAAGCTGACAGTGACAAACAATGACAGTGAACTATTTGATGAAGTAACTTGTGTAAAAAAATTTGTAGCATCAGAAAGAATTAAAGAATGGAATGACATGGAACTGGAAGTTGACAGTAGGTGGGTAGAAATATTTACACATTTCAAGAGTCAGAAAATTCCCTTTGAAAACATTTCCAAGGTAATAGAATTATGTTTGAGTTTACCTGACTCAAATGCTCCAACAGAGAGGGTATTTTCCATAATGAATAGCTTTTGGACAGAAGAAAAAAGTCGGTTAAATATAAATACTCTAAAAGCAGCGTTATTAACGATATGTAATTAGGAGATGAGTTGCCTTGAATTTTGTGAATATCTGAACAAAGAAATACCTCTCCTTACGAAAATACATTCCAGTGCCAAGTACAATTAAATAAAATGTTTTTCAATAAATTAGGTAAGTAAACTATATAAAATTACTTTTTGGTAGTACAATTATTTGTCCGTTATATATCTTTGAAAGATAAAGTAAAATGCCTATAGAGTGCTGCAAAATGCTTTTAAAAGGTATTGGTTGACCTGTGGAGTGTTATCGAGATATCATACGAGTATATTAGTGTACCAATGGATCCGTCCCGCATTGGGATCGCAAAAATCTGGTCACCCTATGCATATGTACTTGTCCAACCCGCTCCTCATAATGTAAATGCAGGAAATGAGGAATCGCGAGATTTGTATAAATAAATAAATAAAGGATACCATAATTTTCAGAGCTAATATTTGTATTAATAAAATAATAATTTTGTGTTCACATTACTTCTGAAATCAGTGCTGTTCAAATTAAAGCGAAGTTTAGTACAGCTTTCAGACTGCTGTTTTGAGCAATCTTGGGCTCTGCACAATCCTAGGACCGTGCAGCGCAAACCTAGGAATACCAGGATAGCATTGCGCATCCCAACAATCTCGCAGGATTCAGATGTAACTAGTATAGTTACCGAATAAGAATACAGTATGTATAATATACACAGTATGTGTTGTTATTACCACTGCTTTAGATTTTAATCCTTACCTGATGGTGTAAAGTGTACATGATATCACTCGTTTAAAAATCCGTGCCATGCTACAGGAACAAGGACTAGATTTTCAGGGCGCACAAATTACAAATAAAATTAATTATAACGTTTGTTCGTTAAAACACTAATGATGAGTAATAATAATTAGATACAAAAATTATACGAATGTGTGAATATGTTTGATGAAACAATCACACCGTGTTCAGTTGTGTGGGCGACGTAAACAAGCACCACACTGTGGTACGTGATCGTGGAGTTATAATAATCCTGTTTCATTGAATAGTTCTGCTATTTTCCATGATATTTCTATATTTGTCAATTAATAAATAATTTGTGCTGCTGCCTTGTGGGACTTAACGTTATGAGGAAAATAGTAAAAGAGCATCTTGCTGCGTTTCCCAGTATTTGAAAATAACGCGTCTGGCGGGATTTTACGCGCGTCCCACAATCGTTCCCGAATTATTTTAGCGTACTTTTGGGAAAAGTATGCGTACAAATACGCCAGATTCGGCGTTTCCGAGAAAACTGGAATAACAATATTTAAAGTACGGAAACTGACATTTTTCCTTATGCTGAATTACTGAAGGTATTTTCTTTCTTCAACAATGTAAACAACAAAAAAATTAATTAAAATTTCAAGTCCCTGGTGCCCAATTTGAATTAAAAAAAAATGCAAATATAATTCGGGTTAACAAGATTATTAAAATACTTAAAATAAAGTCAACAAGATGTGATTTAATATATAAATTATAAAGTAAAACTTAATATAGAATTATTATTATTGTTAATATAGAGTAGGAGATTACAACAGTTATAATATATAGAAATTAGCTAGAGAAAATATAAATTTATGGGCGATTTAACTTTTTAAGCTTTGCCTTTTTCATGAATGTAAAATACTTTTATATAATTACACTTTGAAATCAATATAAATTATCATAAATAGTGTTTTCTGTCAGGTCAATTTTTCCATAAATATAGATTTTGTTTTGTAATGAAGAGTTTAAACTTTCAAAGAATCGGTGAGAGAATCGACTAAATTTGGCCGATGCCGATGCCAATGACCCAAAAATGGTGCACTACTAATTTTAATATATATATATTAGTGGTGGACCGGATGTCAGTTCTTCAACATCTGCGGATGCGGATCTTTAATTTCAATATCTGCGGATGCGGATATTTAGTTAATCTATCAATATAATATAGAATTATGAATATATGACATAATTTTTCAAATTTCGTGATATTACTATTATGGCAGGCAATGCATAAGAATTAAAATTAATATTAATGTTTTCATTATGATAAAAATAATAACTTTCTCAAGAGTTTCAGCCACAGAAAATTCAATGAAACAAGTTTCATTCAATTTTCTGTGTTACCACGTATTTATATTTTGAGGTTTATATATTTGTTTCTTCATTAATAATTAATACTTTACATGAAATGTGCATGATTGGGCCTTATAAGCTACTTTATAAGCTAATTTAATTGTAAATTGCATAATTTATTAGAGGTAATATCCGCATAACATCCGCAGTCAGAAGTGCGGATGCTGATATCCGGTCCACCACTAATATATATATATATAGAGATGAATAAAATCTAGGAGGTTAAAGAAATAAAACGCTAAAAACGTCCGGATTTTATTTTTATTTATTTTTACACGATTATGCTTCTAACAAATATATAATAATTATATATATATATATATATATATATATATATATGATGAATAAAACCACAAAGGAAAGGAAACAGAATGGTGCTCAAGCGCTTTCGTCTGGTAGTCTCGAACTCTTTATTTACTTCAGTGTTCCTGAGGATGTCATTAGACGAAAGCGCTTGAGCACCATCCTGTGTTTCCTTTCCTTCGTGGCTTTATTTATCATAAATATTTTTCACGTGTTACTTTCGTGAAATAATTTTCATATATATATATATATATATATATATATATATATATATACAGGGCGTCCCAAAAAAATGTATACACACTTTAACAGCTGATAGCTCAATTGATGTTTCTTTCTTTCCAAGTTAAACCCATTAGAATTAATAATGGCAGTCAGACTAAGCTTTGAACAAAGGAAATTCATTCTAAAATGCTACTGGAAGTGTGAAAACGCAGTTGAAGTGCAAAGACAGTTTAGGAGGGAGTTTCAAACAGATCCACCAACGCGACTTACCATCACTCGAATTAGAGATAAGTTTGAAGCCGATGGAACTGTTCAGAATGTCCACAAGAAACGTTCCGGAAGACCACGGACATCGACAAGCCCCACAAAGCAAGAAAGAGTACTGGAAACGTATCACCAAAGTCCAAGAAAATCTGTGCGGCAAGCGAGTCGTGAGGTAGGAATTTCAGAATCGTCTGTCCAACGCATTTTGAAGCGCTGTCAATGGAAAAGTTACATTCCAAGATTAGTCCATGCTATTAATGAAGATGATGATCCGGACCGAAGAGTGGAGTATTGCGAGTGGTACTTGGCACGATGTGGATGTGGATTGGACGAAGGGGTTTCGTAGAATACCCTCCGCGTTCACCAGACCTCACACCACTAGACTTTTTTTATGGGGATACTTAAAAGACAAAGTCTACGCTATAAAACCTGCAAGTCGCTGAATTGAGAGCAGCCATTGAACGAGAATGCACACAAATACCAAACGAAATGTTTCGTGATGTTTGCGATTCCATTGCTTCGCGTTATCAGCAGTGCCTGGACCAGAACGGACGTCAGTTTGAAAACAGGCGTTGACAAAACAATTAAATAGTGTCTGTAGATTCTATTACATTTTGAAAATGAAATGTATTTTAATAAACACTGCCTTTATAATTATTTAAAGTGTGTATACATTTTTTTGGGACGCCCTGTATATATATAATATATATATATATATATAGCAAATAACTGCAATGACCGCGCAGTATATAAATGAATAGAAACGACATAAGTATTAAGGAACGTTATCTCTCCTCTCGTGTGCGGAAACGTTCCTTAATACTTATGTCGTTTCTATTCATATATATATATAATATATATATTTGGCTGGTCCAAAAAAATTTAAAGTGAAAAATATATTTCTCATGACATTTGCCTATATTCCACAACCACCGATTTGGAAATAAAAAACTGGATAGATTCGTGCATATTTAGAGGTGGCGCACTCGAAGCCACAGTTTGGGATGGCAAATTTCTTCAAATTTGCGCCACCCTTAAATATTAATGGATTTAGCTCAAAATCCGGTCTTAGGTCTTTTTCCATATAATGAATGAAAACATACATCAGGAGCTCTTATTTGTGCATTTGAATTTTTTACCATATGTGTGTGTGGGGCTCACCCTAATTATATATATATATATATGCGCTTTGGTGGTGTAGTGGTTAGCATCGCTGACTGCAAATTCATAGGCCCCGGGATCGAGACCCGGTGACGTCAGGCGCCGCGCAGCAAAACCCAGCTGTTCAGTAGTTTCGGGAATCTTTCACCATTATGGCGACCCCCATTCAAGAGGGTTCGTGTCGCGATTGACTCGTGGTTCGTTTGAATAGATGTCTAATTCTTTTTGATAACTTTTCTGACTATTTTTGATTGGTGGAGGCACAACCTCATCGAAATAACTCCATAAATTAACCTTCGGCTTCTTTTTCAAAGGTTCTTGATCTTCTCGTGAAACAAAATCAGTTGCTTCATCGCCATAGGTCAGTGATGGCGAACCTATGACACTCGTGTCAAAGGTGACACGTTGCTGTTTTTGTGTTGACACGCCTAAACTGACATTTCTATCGTCCAAAAGTTAAACAAAAACTATAAAGAATGAAAATCGATCAAATCAAGACACGTTTTTAATTTCATCTAATTAAATAGGAAATGATCATATATATTTGTTGTTAATAAACATTCAATTCTCTATATTTGATGGCTATTTAATTACATATTACTGTGGTTGGATTTGAAATGAAATAAATTACCGTTATAAATAGTATAAAATTAAGCATTAATTTTGGCTGGCAACTCTGAATTATATATTCAGAATTGGCAACCCTGACTTCTTTCTCTGTCTTTAGTCGAGCCATGGCGTCGCGTCGTTTTACACGGGCATTTTGATTTAATGAGTCTAATTAAGTCATTATTAATCACTGTTGTGTAGTGTTATGTTTCATTATTAATTAATATTAAGTGTTTGCTGGTGTTAATTATTAGTATTAAGTGTTATTGATATTAGTGTGTTGGAAAATGAAAATTTATCTCCATCAACATTATTAACTGTGGTACCGTTGAAACTAATTAGGCCTAACGTTAATTCATCGTTTTACTTGTTCTAACATCCATTTGTCACATTAAATATTTGTGTTAACGATTTTGAATTGCTATTGTTTTTTAATATTTCAGCCTTATCATAATGGCGGAATCAGTAAACAAAAAAATAAAATTGTCAAAGAAAGGAAGCGGAAGGAGTTTCCAAGATTAGTGGACTGAAAAATATGGCGTTATTGATACGAACGACAAAGCTCTATAGTCCAGGCAATTTGTAGTTAGACCTGGGCAAAATTGCTTCAGAAGCTTTCTAAACTGTTTCCAGCTCAGGAACCATTGTCGAATAACATCCAAAATCCGACAAAATTGGACCCCGGGAACACCCCCAAAAATGAAATTCAAAATGGCGGACTGGATGTTTCCTACGAAAAAAAAAAAAATATATAATTTACGCTTTTATTTATAGAGATACATTTGATGCTTTTTCTTTCAGTTGTAATGTTTTAAATAATTCAACAATATACAACACAACCAGTTATTACGCAAATATAATGTTATATAGCTTTTTACAGATTTTTATAATCAATAATACAA
Organism: Bathynomus jamesi; assembly: GCA_023014485.1. Lineage (NCBI taxonomy): Eukaryota > Metazoa > Arthropoda > Malacostraca > Isopoda > Cirolanidae > Bathynomus > Bathynomus jamesi. Next base: position 195,179 of record JAJOZX010001623.1, read on the forward strand.
CAATTATTTTTTCCCAGTTTCAAGTTATGTTCATTACAGAAGTGATACCTGGTCACAAACATACAGAAATTAATCCTCTTCATCACTATCATCGGATAGATTACCGGTACTTGGGTTGTTATCGCAACCACTGATTTGGCACTCGCCACAAGCGGCTGAACAGGGCATTCCATTACGCTTGCATCCACATCTTGAAGTAGCACATTTCGTCTTGCAGGAGCAGCGGATCATGTTGAGTAGATAATTTGGAGCTGGTGGCTTGTCGCAGGCTGTAGGGTAGTAGGAATTATTCTTTACATACCAACCCCACTGTTCTGCATCGATCTTCTCTTCTGTAGACTTCCAGATTAGTATTTGAAAGTATGTGCGAAAGCTGTGGTACTTTGTGGACGCATCGGTAGGTGGCAAACGTTCGGGTGTAACAAAAGATTTAGCTGTAGCTACCTTTTCAACTAACATTCGATGACGTAGTGCGTTAGTGGATTCAAGTGTTTTGCAGCCATACAACAGAAGCATTGCCTTTCTTCCAGCGGCTTCAATGTCAGAGTGTTGGCAACAATCAGAACAGAATGTATTTGCAACTGAACGGAGTTCAGCTACCTTCATCAGTGTGTCGAATGCTTTGGCTTTACCGATCGAAAAAATTCTGGATGTGCTATCACAGCCCGTGAAAGCATGCACAAACAGGAGATACTTGCAGATGTCATTGCCTAACAATGATTGAATGCTGAGAATATCATACACAGGATTAGGAGATGGTCCCCGTCTTATATCGCTGCGATAGTACAACTTGAAACCACTGTCCTTGGCATGGTACAGAAGGAGAATCAGCAAGTCGGTGTCTTCCCCTATTACCGTTGTAGTTGCATTTTCTGATGAGGAAACTGCTGCACGAACGATGTCCACATCAGCATCCCCATCTGCGTTGTGAACAGTACACCCGTGCTTCTTCAACATCTCACCTACGAGGGAAGTAAATGCTTGCTTGTTGTTTTCATTAGCCAAGAAGTGTTCCTTCTGGCCAACAAACTTCATGCTTGGACTGAGATTCACATTTCTGCTTGTCTTGGTGCTGCGTCTTCTGTGGGTCATGTCCTTGATCGTAGGAGAGCTGCTGTAGCCATCAAAAACAATGATTGCTTTTCCATATGTTTTCAGAGTGAAATCGGCATATGAGTTGGCGATGCTGTCATATGTTTCAACTTGACGCCAGGAAACACGATGTAGTAGAGATCCACCATCCAATACGTACTGGTCTGTGCACTGAATTTCTTGAACTTCTTCCATGCGTAAAGTGTCAGTGTAATTGATTATTGCATGAGCTAGCTGAGACTTATCGGGTTTCCTCAAGATACTTCGTGATTCGAACAATGCAGGAGGATATGCACACAGTTCGTAACACATGACATCTTCAAGATTCATGTCTCCGCCAGTGGCAACAGTCGTCATTCTCTGAAACAGTAGTGCAGGATCTACTTCTATATCTGAAGCATCAGTGATCACAACGGCAGAAGCAGATCCTAGTGTTTTCACTTTGTCAGATCTTTTGGCAGAATATGTAAAGGCTTGTTTCCCAATCATTTTTACGACAATGTTCGTACCGATTGAATGCAATTGATGAACGTTAACTCCAGGATCAGCAGTTAGCCCTGTTACAATGTTGCAGAGACCCGAGGTAGAATGGAATGGGGATAAGGATTCCAGACGTTCAAGTACTTTCTTCATGTCATTACTGTCCCTGATTTGTCTACTTCCCCTCATTTCCTTTTGCTGTTCACTACTTTCCAACAAAACTCTGGTGTATTCCTGCGTTGCTAAGTTATAAGTGGAACACAGAGGCATAGAAAAGAGCCACGTTGTCCTTTGGATGTCTGTAAATCCACTTCCGCGTGTCAGTCCGCCTCTGCTTTTCAGGGAACGCATTAGTACTTGTTCTATCACCAGGTCTGTGCCGAGTCCGGCCCATAATCTGTCGCTTCTTCTTACCACAAACTTGCCTTCCTGGAACATTTTGTTAACGGCTGGATTTTCAGAAGGCAAACTTAACATTTTCTGCAGGTACAGGTATATCGATTTCAGGTAATTGTGATGTCCGGCTGCTGCAATTATGGGGATGGTCTCCAGCATGGCTTGCAAGTGCAAATCCCACGAGCCGGTTCTGTCTGCTGTTATCAAGGAACGTGCAATGTTGATCATTCGCTGATATTCCAACCAGAGTTGACTTGTTTGCGAAGTAGATTGTAGGTCAGTTTTCTTCGCATCCAAAGTGGTAGCAATCTGAGACAATGCATTCGAAGATTCCACATCCTCAACTGATTGTTTGGCGGTCATAACATCGTCGAGCAGGTCACAAGCTTCCTTATGGAGGTCATGAGGAGTTCCATCTTCATTACGAGGGAAAACGTCTGCGACTAGTAAGGTACTAAGAACTGCATCTACTATCATATGACCACGTATCGCTCTTAAAACAGCTTTTCCAGACATCATGTGTTGCACGGCATTTGGTCCGTATATTTCTTGAAGTACTTCAGACAATCCTGAACCATTCATAAGAGTACCGACTGCTCCCAAAAGATTCATCAGAGTGTGAAATGATCCCAGCATTAAAACAATGTCCTGCAGGTCTCTCTGTTCATTGATGATTTGGGAAGCTTTCCAGAACAAAGGCTGATCAAAGGTAATAATGCATGGGACTTTTTGATCGCGTGCTATCTTGCTCAAATATAGTAATGTCGAAAATATGCAGGTCATGTCAGTTGGCGACATATCTATGATGGGAAGGAACGTGATCGACGCCACACCTGGATGTGAGACACTTGATCCACCGTGAATTGCCTGCATTGTTCCGGACCAACTTGGACCTGATCTTTCTGCTGAAGATATCTGCCAGAGAAGACTAAGTCGACTTATGGTGGCAGTGGGTACTGGAAGTTCGCGGAATGAGATGTCCCTCAACATGCTTCTCGCGTGTCTATATTCCCTAATGTCAACGGTTGCAATCTTCTTAATGTCATTGTCACCAACATTACGCCTGTGAATAGAAGGGTGGATCTTAATCTTCGGAGTTATTGCGGCAATCATACCCATTCCATGAAAGGTATTCTTCCCATCCAAAGTGCAGCCATCATGATCGACGTTATCTGCTGCTAGAAGGACTGCAGTGTTTTCATCAACAGTAAAAGAGCCAGACCCACTTCCCAGCGCCGCGTTTCTTTCGAATCTTGTTACTTCTGCATACGACGAACAGTAACCCAGCTGATGGAGAACGTCAATAAGGTACCTTGACCTAAAGTTGTGGTGTAGCTGAACCGACAAACCGATCTGTAGTGGACATAGTAATCCTCTAGGACGGGTTGCTTGCATAATGCTCTGCCCAATTGCACCTATTTTTCTTGAAGCATCCTGTCCCGCAAATGCTTTTGATAATAGCAATTTCAGACTGTTGGGAATGTAATCAAGAGCACTTTCTGCAGTGATGTCATTTGGAGATGGATACACATCTTTTCTAGGCGAGTCGACAGACTTGATATCACTTCTGATTATTTTTGCAGCAGCTTCTACTAGGTAAATCTTCTGTAGCTCTATATCTATATCACATTCTTTCGACTTTTTGTGATAATCTATAAGAATTTCATTAGCTGTCTCTCGTAGTGTTACTACATCTGCCTTCCCACTTTCACCTGATATTATGATCTTGTCTCCGTAACGTTCTAAAAGCTTTATCTTCATGTGCCTGCGTTCGTAGACAGAGCTCTGACTTCCTTGAAGATATTCCTCCATTTTGGACATTAGGTCTCCAATCAACAGTTGTTCATCATCATTCTCTTCCAGGTAAGCACAGGTCTGAAGGAATGCTTGGTGTTGCTCTTCATTAGTTGGTCTCCCTTTCTTCGAATCATGATCGTCGGAGGAGTATGCGCGAGGAATGTTTTTTCCACTTCGAAAATTTACGCTGCAGGTGTGATGGTAGACACAATCTGCAGCAGGAAGATCACGAAGATAATACTCCAGACGGCCTTTTACATTAAACGACCATTCATCGCAGCGGCTTTCACAGCACCTTTTTATGGTTTTGGAGAACTCTGTAGTTCTTATTTTGACATGCTCTGATTTTGGTTTGTGTTTGGAAAAAAAGTCCACAAAGGTATCACAAAACAAACAGTGAGTAGCACTGGAAAATGCGTATTCGTGAAAACGAGCACTTTTCCTTGGTATTGCCTCGGCTGCGGTCTGTCGCTTCTTTATTTCAATGGTCTTTTTATCCGTAAACCTTTTCCTACATACAACGTGAACACTTATTCCAGCTGTTGCAACAACATCGCTTCCACGGCTGCGGCTGGATGCATTTATACCATCTGCTCCTTTTTGCGAGATGTGAACCACTTCCTGTCCGCTGTCCAATTTCTCCTTACAAATCACGCACAATTCTTCAGGGGTCTGCATTCTTGAAGGCGGACGCACACCGAGTCAGCCGTACACCGAGTCAGTCTGAAACAGAAAACACAAATTAATAAACTGTGTTGCAGTATTTAAAAGGAGTACATAATAACAGTTTTAAAGAAAATGACAAGCACAAATACGCAGATTTGATAGTGGGTAGTAGGAATTAAAGAGTTGTATATAATATAAGTTTATAAAGATGTAGCAATGTCCATTCTCACATACACTCCATACAGTATATTTTATTTACATTACGTGACGTCATAGTTTAATACTAGCCGCCTAATACAATTTTTAGTGTCATATAGGTTAATTTAGAAACGAAAATGTGTTTTAAAACATTTTACTGATCAAGAAAAACGTTATAACTCTCTCTACAAAGCGAAATTAAAATTTATTGTATTTCGTAGGAAACTGCCAGTCCGCCATTTTGAATTTCATTTTTGGGGGTGTTCCCGGGGTCCAATTTTGTCGGATTTTGGATATGTTATTCTGCAATGGTTCCTGAGCTGGAAACAGTTTAGAAAGCTTCTGAAGCAATTTTGCCCAGGTTGAAGCTATTTTTGCTCTAGATTGCCTGGACTACTATGCATCCTGTGTAGTGAAACAGTTGTGAGCAGAACTTGGAATGTGAAAAGGCATTTCGACACTAACCACCAGTGGCTTCTAGAAAAAAGTGAGCAAGAACGTAAAGAATATATATTGCGAATATTAAAAGATAAACAGTCTCAATCAGACAATTTACTTAAATTTGTAAGTGGGCCTTCAAATTTAGTGTCTGCAAGCTTCAGTATTTCACATACTATTGTCCAGCATGGAAACTCACTTAGTGCTGGAGATTTCGTTAAGGAAGCTTTTATGAAATGTGCACCATTTTTATTTGATGACTTTCAAAATAAAGCAGCTATTATTCAGCGTATTAATGAATTACCAATTAGTAGAAATACTGTTAGAGACAGAGTGATGAAGATGAACTCTGATATAGAAAATCAAGTGAAAAAAGACTTAAATACATGTGATTTCTTTTCTATTTGTCTCGATGAGTCCACCGATAATACGTCATCGGCTCGATTAGCTATTATTGCTAGATATCCCAGTGGCAATGCAATATATGAGGAATTACTTAAGTTAGAAAATTTGCCTCTGAATACAACAGGAGCAGATATATGTGAGATTGTTGTTAGAATGCTTCGTGATAAACAGATAGATATGTCAAAAATAGTGTCAGTTACGACAGATCTTTCACTGTATTATACATCAAGAGGTATTGTGTGCAAAGGTAGGTTTAAAAGAAGTTAATGATGTAATGGCAGTTGTGACAAAAATAGTCAATTTGATAGCTTCACGGGCTTTGCACAAACGAGAATTTATGTCAGTTAAATGAAGTTGATTCAGTTTATAATGGATTACTTATGTATAATAATGTGCGATGTTTAAGTCGCGGCAAGGTACTTGAACGTTTTGTGGAATGCTTAAATGAAATCAGGCTATTTTTAAATATGAAAAATATAGAACAGTTTCCTCAATTACCTGATGTGGCTTGGCTCAGCAGACTTATGTTTTTCACTGATCTGTCATTACATCTGAATGAACTCAATATTAAATTACAAGGTTTTGGAAAAACTATTGATGTAATGTTTGGCTTGATCAAAGGCTTTGAAAGCAAGCTCAACATTTTTAAACGTGACTTGGAAAGTAGAAGTTATAAGTACTTTCATAGGTTGAAGAAACATTTTGATGAAATGAAGTGCCAAGACAGAGACGACTTGGAACAAGCTCGAGAACAATTTGTTGAAATTTTAAACTCTATAATTGAGCAGTTTTCAACAAGATTTGTGCAGTTCAGAGAGTTAGAAGGAACAATAAATTTTATAAAATATCCTGATAAAGCTGTTTTTACAAATCTGAAGTTAGATTTGTTTGACTGGTTAGATTTAAATGACTTTGAAATGCAGTTAGCAGAGTTCCAATCCAGCTCTATTTGGAAGCAAAAGTTTATTGATCTTAGATCTGAGTTAGAAACACTCGAGCGAGACCGCTTGCAGGGATCTGTGAATAATAATTCTGACAATGAAATTCTGAAAGTGTGGAACTGGATCCCGGAAACTTTTGATACTCTTAAAAGACTTGCCAAAGCTACACTGACAATTTTTTCATCAACTTACTCCTGCGAAACTTTGTTCTCAACTTTGAATAACATCAAAACGGACAAGAGAAACAGATTGGTTGATGATGTCAGTGCTGCTTGTGTAGCATTAAAATGTACGAATTACACACCTGCTATAAAAGAGCTTTCTTCAGGAGTACAGCAACAAAGAAGTCACTAAATAACAGATAAAATTGTAGTTTTTATTTTAAAACATTTTATTGTCATTTATTTTTATTTTTCCTGTATTGTTCAAATAAGCTAGAATAGATAGTTTTATTATTATAATTGCGATGTTCCTTTGATAACAGTGATCGTTTATGTATGTGACACGCCACTTGAATATGATCAGGAAAACTTTTAATTTTTGACACCCAGGGTTGAAAAGGTTCGCCATCACTGCCATAGGCTATATTACGTGCAGGACTAGCGTTAGGTGATGCAGACATAATGATTATCTCATTTTTTACAAACTCAGGCACCTTTATGCAAGCAAATTTGAAACGAGAATCTAAAACGTGAGAAATCATGCGAGTAATGTCTGCCTTCCACTGCCTGAAACGATTCTGTAAATTTTCTATTAAATCGTTTTTCATAGTATGAACACCCGCATCATCAGTTATGTTAGGCAAAAATATCACGAGCCCTGTTACATCAGGAGACACCATGTGAAGACAAGAAGAATCAGAGGAAATGTCATTCGTTAATTTTTCACATCGACTAAGAAGCTTTACAGCACACTGAATTAGAGTCCACTGATGATTATTGAAGGTTGCTACAGTATGTCATAGTTCGAGGCGTATGCAACAACCGCAGTTTTTCGTTGAAGCAGTCGTTGTAGCATATAGAATGTAGAGTTCCATTGGATAATAACGTCTCTTATAAGTTTGTTTTCGGGTAAATTATGTTGCTTCTGGAATTCCTTAAGTCTGTCAAAGGCTGGAGATGAATAATTAAAATGCAACAGATTGGGCGCGCAATTGCACAATGCACATATCTCTGAAACAGACTTCTGGCTAAGAAGGGCTTCATCAACTGCAAGTGCTAAAGTAGGATTCGCACAAGCAACATGAGTAATTTTGAGACCGCTAACAGCTTTAGTAATATCACAGCCATTGTCGTGCACAATTGCATACACACAATCACTCTTTATTGACCATTCTTGCAATATAGAAGTCAATACAGTTGCAAATTTTTCATGAGTTTGGGAATCTGGCAAATTTTTGGTGGCTAAAACATGCTGCTTTTGCTCATAATTACTATTAATTCTATGTGCTATCAAACTGATAAAGGCTTCAGTTTCTTATAGTGACGCCTAATAACCCAAATAAAACTAATATTCGGAATTCGGTATTCAGCCGAATAGTTTTGCACCAAATATTCGCTATTCGGTGAATTTTAGTATTCGGTACATCCCTAATACTCGTATATTTAATGTTACATTCAGACCATGCATGGAACAAGGAACTCTTCTGGGAAAATTAAATCCACTATAGTCAGAATAAATAATGGTAAATGACAAATACTAAAGTTTTTCTCTTTCGTGATGGAAGCCCAACGTGAGCAACGGGTCATGACTGGGTCATGATTTAATTTTCCCAGAAGAGTTCCTTGTTCCATGCGCAGTGTGCGTAACATAAAAGTTTCTCAGGTGACCATTCTAAGTTATATCGTGTCTATATATATATATACTAGGTGAGGTACCCGGCGTTGCTCGGGATAAATTTCACAAACATACAAACAGAAACAGACAGGCTCAAACAACAAACACAGGCCAAATTATATATAAGATATCCCCCAAAACCCCTCACCCCCTTTATGCAACTTGGGAGCTAACCCCCTCCCCTCCCCATTACCCACTCCCCATATTAGGGTGAGCCACACATATATGGTAAAACATTAAAATCCACAAATAAGAGCTCCTGATACATTTACTCATTCTTTGTGTGGAAAACGACCTCAGACCGGAGTTTGAGGTAAATCCATTAATATTTAAGGGTGGCGCAAGTTTGACGAAATTTGTCATCCCAGACTGTATAATGTATATTGTATAATGATACTAAAGTTTGAGTTGCGTCACCTCTAAATATGCACGAATCGATCCAGTCTTTTTATTTCCAACATCGTTAGTGGTTGTGGAATATGGGCAAATGTCATGAGAAATATTTTTCATTTTAATTTTTTTGGACCACCCTAATACATTGTGTATATATATATATATATAAACGCCTCTCCCACCGCAGTGAGATCCCCATATACCACATCGCTCCACCTTTTTCTATCCAGCGCGCGTCTTTCACCCTTCCAGACGTCCAGGCCCCGCTGAACCAAAACTTCCTTCACCCCATCTTCCATCTCCTCGGTCTATTGTGTTCCTCCCCCTTTCCCCCTCCGCCTCCGACACGTAAATACTCTTTACCATCCTCTCCTCAGTTTTTACCGTAGAAGAGGTAAATAATATCCCCGACGTGGACGATATCGTTCCATTCAGTAGCGAGACTATTTTGAGTGAAATAACTTAACTTAACGTCACTTGTCGGTAAACTTTTAGAATCCGTAGTTAGGGATCGTATCGTCGATCACTTAGAAAGTCGCGATTTGATTAATAGTAGTCAGCATGGGTTTCGACGCCATAAATCTTGTTTAACTAATTTGTTTGAGTTTTATAACGAAATAGTGCGCGAATACAATAGGCATAGAGCGGCTGACGTTATTTATTTAGACTTTAAAAAAGGGTTCGATACAGTTCCGCATAGAAGATTAATTGCGAAGTTTAAAGCGCACGGTATACGCGGTGAGGTAGCTAACTAGTTAGAGGAATGACTTCGTCCCAGGAAACAGAGGGTCGTTGTTAATAGTAGGGAATCGGGGTGGCTAGATGTAGGTAGCGGTGTCCCTCACTGACCCTCAGGGTTCAGTGTTATGCCCATTGCTATTCTTAACCTAAATTAACGACATAGATATAGACTTCACCAGTAACGTGTCAAAATTCGCGGACGATACTAAAATAGGCGGTTAAGTTCTTAACGTGGACGATAGAAATAGGCTCCAAGACGATGTAAATAGGATTATGGAGTGGACGGATAATTGACAGATGCAATTTAACGTAGACAAATGTAAAGTTTTGCATATACTGTAGGTTCTCGTAACAATAATTACACGTACATGATGGATGATAGACAGTTAGCGAGCGTTGACGAGGAAGTAGATTTAGGCGTACGCGTATCTCAGGATTTAAAAGATAGGAACCAGTACCTGGAGTCTTAAGCAAAAGCTAATAGGATGTTAGGCTTCATAGCGCGTAATTTCAAATTTAAATCGAAGAAAATTATATTGCCCCTTTACAAGTCCCTAGTCAGGCCTCACTTAGAATATGCCATTCAGTTTTGGTGCCCATATTTGCGTGAGGATATTGCTAGGTTAGAAAGGGTTCAGCGACGCGCCACGAAAGTAATTCCTTCACTACGCAACAATCTTACGAAGATAGGATTAAAGAGTTAGACTTGCATTCATTCGAGACTGTAAGACTGGTTTGAAAGTGTTCTTATTTTACTTCTTTTCATTTTTCACCTCTTTCTTATTCTCTTCGACTATTTTACCAACTTGTCGACAGTGGCCGGCGGATGATGATGGTGAGTCTTTCTTCCTTTTACTGAATGTTAACCCACGAATGATAGGTTGTGCTACTTACTTAACCCCTTATTCTCTTCTTTTAACTCCCTATTCTCTTATTTTAACCCCTCTACTCTCTTCTTTCTCTCGGGCTAACCTTAGAGTGGATCTTAGGGTCCTTGCTAGCCTTAACTTCTGTAGGTCTGTAGATCCTCTCCATATGCCCCAACCATTTTAACACCCCATTGTCTGCTCTCTCCACAAGACTCCTTCGACTCTCACACCTCTCACGGATAACAGTGTTTCTCACATGATCAATCTGTCCCACCCCACAGATTGTTCTCAAGCATTTCATTTCCATTACATACACCCTTTTCCCTTCCTTCGCATTCGCCACCCGAACCTCACAGCCATGCAATACTGTTGGCACTACTATACCTTCATACATACCCATCTTCACACCCATAAACACTGATCGCTCCTTCCAAACACTTCTTAGGGCACCCAGTACTCTTGCCCCTTCTTCCACCCTGTGACTCACCTCTGCCTCCATAGTCCCATTCCTCGCCACATCCACCCCTAAGTACCTGAAACATGCCACTTCTTCCACTTCCTCACCATACAAACTTACACTCAATAGTTCACGAACCTCCCTTTTACAGCACCACATAATCTTACTCTTATTCACATTTACTCTCAGCTTCTTTCTTTCACACACCCTCCCGAACTCAGTCACCAGTCTCTGTACCTTTTCTCTCGAGTCCGCCACCAGGGCCGTATCATCCGCAAACAACTGATTCACTTCCTGAGAACCTCCCCCAGCAACATGCTTCATCCCCGCTCCCCTCCCCATGACCCTTGCATTCACCTCTTTCAACACCCCGTCTATAAACACATAAAACAACCATGGAAACATCACACAACCCTGCCGTAAACCCACTTTCACCGGAAACCACTCACCCTCCTCTCTACTCACACGCACACATACTCTACTCTCTCGGTAAAAACTTTTCACTGCATTCAACAACCACCCATGCACCCCATCAGCTGCAGCACTTGCCACAACGCCTTTCTGTCAACCGTACCCTTTCAAGATCCATGAACGCCACATACAAATCCCTTTCTTTCTCCAAGTATTTCTCACACATCTTGAACCCAAACACCTGGTCCGCACACCCTCTACCTCATCTAAAAAACTCTTGCTCCTCCCAAATCTGTTGTTCCTTTCAATCACCACTCTTCCATACACCTTACCTGGCACACTCAGACTAATTCCTCTATAATTCACGCATGCATTTTTGTCCCCCCTGCTTTTATACAGGGGATCGATACATACACTCCGCCAGTCCTGAGGAAGCTCGCCTCTGTCGATACACACATTAAACAGACGCACTAACCAATCAACACTACATTCACCGCCTTTTTTCAGGAGCTCGACAGCGATCCCATCAACTCCTACCGTTTTTCCACCTTTCATCCTGCCAAGGGCCTCCACCACCTCCCTACGGACGAACCCATTCGCCACAACTCTCATATTCTGAACTCCCTCTCTGCCCAAACATACCACATCTGCTTCCCTATCTTCCGACACATTCAATAGTCCCTCAAAATACTCACTCCACCTTGTCTTCACATCTTCTCTATCTGTCATCACTTCCCCATCGACTATTTTCACAGTCATGCTCATCTGCCCTCTCACTTTCCTCGCACTATTCACTGCTTTCCAAACCATCTTGTTCTCCCTGAAACTTTTTTACACTCTCATATCACATCTCTCATTTGCTTTCTCTTTCAGCTCTCGCACTTTTCTTTTTATTTCCTGCCTCTTCTTCTTATACTCTTCCCAATCACCCAGACTTCTGCTCCGCAAGTACCGAGCATATACTTCTCTCTTTCGCTTCACCAACATTTCAGCCTCCACATTCCACCATTCACTACCCCGTCGTTTATGTCCAACCCCAATTTTCCGTACACCACACACTTCAGTACGGCTTCACTAAATATCTGCCACTCCTCTTCTACATCCCTTGTTTCACTCTCTTCCACCTTGCACCATTCTTCATTCAGTCTCTCCTGATACATTCGTTCACAATAACTTTTCCTCAGTTCACTCGCTTTCACTACCTCTCTCACAAGCATACTACCCTCTCTTACTCCACGCCCATCACAAACCTTTACTTTCGCCCCCACCATGAAGTGGTCAGACATTCCACCTGCCACCCCTCTCAACACATTCACGTCCAACAACATCCCCCTAGCAGATCTCATCACCAACACAATCCATTCGTGACCTAACACCTCGAACACCACTCACGCACGTGTACTTATGTTACGGAACCATGTATTCCCACTCATCAATTTTCTTTCAGCATACAACTCAACTAACCTTTCCCCACTTCCATTCACACCAGGCACCCCATGCGCTCCAACTATACCCTTAATTGACACATCCCCAACTCTCGCATCCAAGCCTCCTAGTACGACAACTCCGTCCCTCGCATCAAAACTACCCAAAAACTCACCCAGTTCGTCCCAGAACGCATTCTGTATCTCTTCACTCTTCCCACTCCCAGGTCCATACGCACTATAGGCCTACATATTACGCCGGGTCGAAATTTTATATTGAAAAGGTACATATTGTGAGGGGTTTGAATGGAAAGGAACCCACTCATAAATTATTTTAGCTGTTTAAAGCCTCCTACCCCTGGCACAATTTTTAACTTTTTCACCTATATTGAAGAATATTCCATTTATACGAGACACGCTACATTCAGGTTTTTTGATGACATAAACCTTTAACGTATAATATTTTATTTAATAATGTACAGTATTAGGAACATTAATTAAGTACATCAATATATTCAGAAGAAAAAATTAGAGGCATAATAAATGTGCTAAAATTCAATTCACTTTTTCATTGTTCCTTATCACATCAAAAGGGAAGAAATTTTCAATATCATTAGGAAATTTTATTTCATATGTTTCTTACTCATTCCATTGGGCCTTCCATTCAAACTTGGGCAGTTTTCGCTTTGATTCTAATGAGTTTAAGATAAACTTTTGACGGATGCCATATCCTATTCTTTCCTGACATGCCTTTGTTACTAGGTTCACTGCCCTTTCCACACTTTGACTGTGGCATGGAAAAGAAGCTATCTCCAGCGGCTTACATCGAGCCTGTAGTAGCTCATCGTCGCTAAAATTGTTTAGCAGTGGTGGAGGAGTAATGATCTCTTTCTGCCAATCGATCATCTCGGTGTAGTCAGTATATTGGAAATTGAGGGTTTGAGGCAACTCAAAGTTTCTGGTACCTGAAAATCCTGTTCTTGAAAGGATGATTTTCTGAGTAGCTTGCTCCCTAATTTCAAGTCTCTTGTCAGTTACCATTGATATGAGTATATTTTCAGGGTGGGCAAAGTAGGCGTTATTCTTTAATACTGTTTCTATGATTGATCTTTGTTGTTCATCTAAATATCGAAGCAAGCACATTAAATGCCAAAGGTTACATACACCATCAGTTGCATTAGGATGAGATTTTATCCAAAACCACCCTGGAGCATAGAACTGCATAATAATCTTGGCTATATTTTGAAGGTTTTTATCGGGATTTAGCGTTGAGATATATAATCGAAGGACTCTGTTGGCTAGAGTTAGCCAGCGAGCATGGTCAAGGGTACCTGGGGATCGAGCGAAAAGATCTTGAGAAGTGTCTCCAGTTTGCACTGCCAGACACATATCAGAGATATCTTTGACCACTGCTTAGCAGCTTCACAACATTTGCTGGAATTTCTTTAATGTTTCCCTTTACGCGAGAATATTTGACTACCTCCAATTTTGTTAAATCTGTTTTCAGTTTATTCCCAATTAAACCCACAAAAGTATTTGGACCTGTTGTTTTACCATCAATGGCTTTGTAGACATGCATAGAAGGCAGCTCATTCAAATGCAAGAGGTACACCAACCACTGCACTGGTCTGTTAAGATGAATTTCAACCAGTTTTATAGTATCTGTGCTGTTCGAGTCTGTAATAATAGTTATCAACTCTTCTGCTATGCAGCGAGCAGTTCCATTACCTGGTGTGACATGGTCTACATAGATGCTTCCAGGTTCTTTCACAATAATATAGTGTTCTTCTTTTATCTTTCCACTTTTAGTTAATGCGTTATCTTTCCTTCCATCAAATCCAAGGCACTCGATCTTCAGATTTTCGGATTTAGACCTAAAAGTATTTGTTTCGCCCATGCCATTTCTTTCTCTTTCTAATTTCTTTCTGTCAAGTATGTTGGTTTGGTTAAGGATCCCCATAGCTTTTAAAGCTGCATTGACTATTTGCAGCTGCAGCCCTACAACTTACACGATAACAATCTGCTGTTAATGCTAGGTTTCTATAGGAGTGCCTGTTCTGAATATTCTCAGTCAATTCTAAATCGGCCTCATAATCTACATCCTGACTCTCTGAATCTACATCCATGTTTTCTTCGGTATTTTCTATAAATTCCGATGGTAAAACATTGGTGGCTTCAGTCATTTTTTTCTTGTGCTTTTAGTTAACGGTCTTGTGCTTCTTGGGCTCTTGCTAAAGATCTCTTCTTTGTTGAACTAGCTATGCGATCAATTTGTCCTAACTGATTTTTTCTTTGTTTTTGACCCACAAAAGACTCCCATTCTATCATTGGTATTTTATCCTTACACCTGCAACATTTCCTATCAATTCCCTTATCATAGCATTCACAAGAAGATATATCAAACATTTCATCATATTGAGCTACTTTTAAGGCAAAACTTTCATTTCTTCGATGTAACGGCACCTTGTTCAATTTTGAGGCTTCTTCTATTAGTCGACTGACTTTAAGATACCTTTGGTGTTAATCGTAGGAAAAGAAAATTTCATCCAAATGTCTTCAATATCTTTTACAACAACCCTGTAACAATTATTAGCAGTTGCTGATCCTTTTGATTTAGCTTCTTCACGACGGCGCACAAAAAGGTAGTTTCTCACAACATCTGCTTTTGAATGAGTCAAGACTGCTGGGAATTCTGTAGGATATCCAAAGGCTGCATTTGAGGACTTGCTTCTAGTAGTTATAGTTTATATTCGGAAGTAAAATCAAATTATATGTAATTTATAATTTATGATAATTCAAATTATAATTAAAGCAAATGGAAATTATTTCTTTTTATCTAAAAAATTATTTCTATTTATCTGAAACATAAAAATATCAAGCATTAAACAAACAACTTATCATGTAACATATAACAACATTAAACATATGCAAATATGAGGGTAAAAAAGGGAGGAGGGGCATGTGATAGGGGTAATAGGGTAGCACATGTTTGATTTTTTTAATATTTTGTTAAAGTGATAAAAAAAAACCTTCTTACATAGTGTACTTTTTAAGAAATAACATTTTTCCCATTTACATATATGCAAATATGAGGGTAAAAAGGGGGGTGGGGTATGTGCTATGGGTAGCATGGGTAGCATATGCTTGATATTTTAATATTTTGTTAAGATAAAATGAAACTTCTCACATGGTGTACTTTTTAAGAAATAAAAAAAATTTCCCATTTTCGACCCAGCATAATATACGAGGTTAATTCAATAAGTATCCGCACTTTTTATTTTCACAATTCAATTTTCATATTTGATTTTCACATTTGGCACAGCCAAAAACATTCTTTTGTGATGGCATTAGGAAGCTTGTAGATCGCTGGACTAAGTGTATTGAGAAACAGGGAGACTATGTTGAGAAGTGATGTGTTTATAATCTATCAGATGTGAAAATAAAATTGTGAAAATAAAAAGTGCGGATACTTATTGAATTACCCTCGTGTGTATATATATATTTGATATTTGAAACAAAGCCTTTCATTACGTGAAAGTTTTCAAAGGCATAATTAATCAGTTTCATTTATCGAATTAAATGAATCCGGAACGTAATAAAATTGCACCTGACGTTTTTAGTAACGAAGGACATTCGGTATTAATTATTCTTTAAAAAATATTTGAAAACATTATTTTTTACTCAGTCTGGCTTCTTTCATTTTTCACAGACACACACAGTATATATATATATATGAGAGAGAGAGAGAGAGAGAGATGATGATGTCTGTTCGCTTATTATATATATATATATACACACTTAAACGCCTAAGGTAATTTACACCGAATTTAATATATACATTAAGGGAGAACCAAGGAATTTTAATAATACACTCGCCCTTCCGAGGTTGTATTTCGGGAGGTTTTTGCTGCGCAAGTTGCAGTTTTGTAATTTTTCTCTGTCACCTTCTTTTGATATATCCTTGCAGAGCTTTGTGTCACCCGCGCAACACGATACGACACTGCCATTTATATTTGCACTAATGTCTGCCGTCATTATTATAAACACCAAGAGATCTAATACTGTACCTTGTGGGACGGAGCTGACGACTTTCAAGATTTCAGATTTGACTTCATTTACTCCCACTCTTTGTGTTCTTTTGGTCAAAAACTTAAATATACATCTTCCCAGCTCAGTAGAATTTCCTTCCTTAACCAAATTTTGATCCATTTCCGGTTTTTTTTCCATTTTTCATCCCAATTAAAACTTTTTTTATTCATTTCCATGCACTTAATACAAACATAGCCGTACAGACCAATGATTTTATTGCTTATTCTGTTCATTACCTCTGTCCTTTCTTCCCAGACTGATTCATTCGTAATGCTTAAATGCGGTGCATAGGATGCATTTCAAGCCCCTGCCTTTTTCGTTTTTCCGTTTCGCAGCTGCAGGTGCCTATAACGGCACAGTACCGAAGGCGTAAATTGTTTGTGTTCAACTTCCGATCTTAACCCTTTCATACCTGATTTTCATTTACTTTTCATGCCACAAAAAAACACTCCTGTTATATCTCCAGAATGACTAAAATCTCATAAAATTTGATGGTCTCATTTGCGCCCATACGGCATGAAAGGGTTAAATCATTTTTCACACTTATTGAACTTATTCTTATTTTTTACAATTTTTGTCTTTCAATACTTCGTTTTCTACTCTCGGCTGACCACCGCAACTGGTAACTGTTCTTCTTTTCTCCTTTTCCGTGTTAAACTGTGTTTAAGTGCACAATATGTTTGCAAATCCTTGTATACTTATACATTTATTTATTTGGCTACACCGTTACACTTTACTTTCACTCAATAAATTATCACCAAGAATACAATGACACTTTATAACCACTTCGATCCAAGTAAATTAAACGTATTTATATATTGGCTGTATTGGTATTTATATATTGGCTGTCCAAAAAAAAAAAAAAAGAGTCACAAATATCACTTGAAATAAGCTAAACTTGTAGGATTCTTTTGCGGCTGTCTTGTATTTTGATCCAAAGGCATAACTTTTCGCAAAATCAAACACTTACACCGTCGCTCTTAATAAAACTATTTTTTTCTCTCGGTTTTAGAGAGAAAAATAAATGCGAATAGGAAGATAAAACCGCGTACAGCCCCCTTTAGGATTTTTTTTTTGGCGAGTCTGCGTTTAAAGAGTGGTGCAGCCTTCGGGAATTTTATTACTATGGCCAATAAATATGAAATATAATGGGTTCTTTATTTATAAAACGTGTATGGTCGTGATACTGCTTCTCCTTGTTAAGTGAAATACCAGGTTGGAAGAAACCGTGACCGGAAAATTCGCCGTAAGCATTTTCGCCGTAGGAAAATTCGCCGTAAACATTTTCGTCGTAAACATTTTCGCCGTAAGACAAATTCGCCGTAAGGACATTTCGCCGTAAATAAAATAAAATTAAAATTAAAAAAAAAGTTTAACTGAACCCTTATAATAGCCGGTGCTGGTTAAGTGTGCGGTCTACCTAGCTTCGAGCAGTCTACCACAATTAAAATTCTTTATACTGTACGGCATTGACGATTGGTTAGGTTAAGTCGTGATAGTTTGGTTAAATAAATTTCTTAAATAAATTCCTTATCTTACTTTGAAACTCACTGTACGGCATTGACGATTGGTTAGGTTAAGTCGTGATAGTTTGGTTAAATAAATTTCTTAAATAATCATCCATTGATTATTTTTAAAAAAATTTACGGCGAAATGTCCTTACGGCGAATTTGTCTTACGGCGAAAATGTTTACGGCGAAAATGTTTACGGCGAATTTTCCTACGGCGAAAATGTTTGCGGCGAAATTTCCTAGAACCGGAAGAAACATTCTCAGTCTGCTCCACACTCAAAGAGATAGAATTCTTTGTAGTTTTAAGTCTTTCATTTGTTAAGAGAAGTATGTACTTGGGGCAGGGGGTAGGGGAGAACGATGTGTTGTTTTTAAGTGTCAAAAATATTCAATGGAAAAATGTGTTCTTTATGTTTGAAGTAAATATATTTCTTATTTTTGGTACTAGAAATGAATGTTCCCATCGTTCTATCCATAACATTTTATATTTGAAATTGCGTCATATCATAGTTTGTTCTTTCCGACATGACGTAGTCAGAAAATACATAAAATCTAATATATAGAACAGTTTTACATTCTTTAAGACACTTGGAAATAATGAAATTACTCCAAAACAGTTTTATAACAATTTTCTGGGCTACATCGTGGCTCGTGTTGTAACACTGTTCTCGTCGATCAGCAAAGTTAAGCCACATTCAGGGGGTAAATATTCTCTTGTGTGGAAAAGTTTCAACATTTCTGGGAGTTCGGAAAAGTTTCATTAAATAACCGTCCTTCAAAACAATGTCGTTTTTAAAAAGTTGGGAACAAAGATATTACATTTGCAGGGATGTAATTTTTCCGGTTTTTGCTGGATTTGTTTTTTCCGGAACGTTCAGATCAACCCACGCGAATCGTGCAAATCCGAGGAGAAAATATAAAGGAGGTGCGGTCAAAATGTTGGGGAGTTATCCCGTTGGCGACCTACAATTTAGACGTGGCAGAGCAACGGCTGTTTATATTTCGTGCCGGGCCGGGTGGAGAGTTCTCCGAAATTAGGGTGGTGGAAAAGTTTCTACTTAGCAAACATTTCATTTACCCCTGGCCACATTTGGTCTGGGTACCAGTTGGACAGGGGACTATCCTCTGTCTCCAGATTATACAATGACCCGTGGTTCGGATCCCATACAGAGCTGTAGGTCCTCTTCGTCACACGCCCTTAATGTTACGAAGAAGGTTAAACAACCCCATAAAAAACACACTTCCTAAATATTTTTAACATTTGAGTAAAAATAACACGCCATTTTTCTGAGTGCGTTCAATGACGGTAATGTACACACCATAAGTGTGTACGTCATAATCTTTTAAATTTATCAACTACAGTAAAATATGCGAAGCACATAGTATAATAAAAAACATGAATAATCGCTCAAATGCATGGTTACTCTAAACTTACAAATAACGTCATAAGCCACATATTGCTTCGAATCTGAAATCTCTGAACAGCGCTTTCAAATAAAGTAAAATTCAGCCCATTTGCCAAAACTGCTTCCGCGTACAAGAGGAAACCAGATACGTTATCATGTGATTTAAAGCAAGGCATCTTCCGTTGTGATTCCACTTTATATGTTTTGCACAAACTAGATTTAATTAATGGTTTGATTGTGCATGTTGGTACAAAATTCTCTCTCTCTCTCTCTCTCTCTCTCTCTCTCTCTCTCTCTCTCTCTCTCTCTCTCTCTCTCTCTCTTCTCTCTCTCTCTCTCTCTCTATATATATATATATATATATATATATATATATATATATATATATATATATGGTGTTCCATAAGTCCGGTCTTATTGGAAAATGTATTTTAAATTACATTTACAAAAGAAATAAATTAAGACGAAAACAAATGTTCAAGTTGATGGCCTTGTTGTTCGCACATGTTGACACGATATCCCAAACTTAAACGCACACGTGCCAAAGTCTCTGGTGTAAATAGTGCACAAACAGCACAGATATTTTCTTTAAGGTCTTCAATGTTACGTGGACGGTCAATGAACACAACAGACTTAAGGTGACCTCAGAGAAAAAAATCTGTGGGTGTGAGGTTCAGGGGTTTCGGTGGCCACTCCATTGGTCCTCCGCGCCTAATCCGTCGCCCAGGGAGAACTTCATCCAACCAACGTCACACCTCACGGCCAAAGTGATGTGGTGCTCTATCCTGCTGAAAGTAAAACTGATGTCGCACTGCGAGTGGCAATTCGTCCAAATACGGTTCCAACACATCATGCAACAACTGGAGATATCGTTCGGCATTAAGTCCTCCTTCCAGAAATACTGGTCCCAAAACAAAATTTCCACGAATGCCGCACCACACCATTACTTTTGGATTAGTTTTTGGTGATCAGCTTCAACAGCGTAACTCGCTTCCATTTTAGCCATTGCGTTATTTTACCCGCAACAAAAAAAAGGTCCCAAAAAAAGAAATCAATTTAAACATTTACTTTTGTAAATTTAACTTAAAATAAGTTTTCCAATGAGCTGTCAGCATCAGGAATGACGGCGTAGTGTATACATATATACTGTATATATTTATCCAGCTCCAAATCGGGAAATATATATTAAATAAATAAACAATCAAAAATAATACAGCTAGTACAGAAGAAATCTACTGTATATACATCAGAATACACGTTTTATATATATATATATATATATATATATATATATATATATATATATATATGATGCAAACCCTCAAGGAAAAAGAAAAATGATTCCAAGGCCTTTCGTGTATTCAGAAGTACACCTCGTCAGGGAATGAAGGGAGAAGGCGAGATGCCCAAAATATATACAGCGGGACGAAAACAAATAGATTAGCACATAATTAACAAGAGTTAATGAGAGGCAGAAGGAATTTTAACAGAATATTGTCAATTTTATACATTCCCGCACTGTTATTGAAATTGCTTTTAAAATGGATAAATGCACATTCTAGAATATTCCTTTCAATTATATCTCTGTTTATAACGAGCGCTTTAGAACTATCCCACTTGATGGCTATAATTACATCTATACATATGGTTAAACAAAGCATTAGAATTATTTGCTGTTCTACACGCATATTTATGCTGTTTTACCAGTTTGGCCTATATATATACCGCGTTATATTGTGTACATCTGATCGAATACACACAACCAATCACATTATCCGGGCTATTCTTTATTAGGCGTGATTTAACAGTATTATTATACTTAAAGACTACGTTCATACCAATTGCTTTAAGTCGGAAGATATTGAAAATTAACATGGTAAGGTAGGCTAAGGATATTTTTACGCTCAAATTCCTTTACAATTACATTATTATTATACCTATTCTTGGCTTTCCTAAGGCAGTTATCTAGAAACGAAATAGGATAACATAATTTAGTACCATTATTCATGATATTGTATAACTCGGAATCTAAAAATTCAGGACTGACAACTCTCAATGCTAAGAAATATAGCAGAGAAAATAGAAGATTCAATCGAGGGATGATGGTCAGAATAAAAATGCACAGATGAGTTATTATTAGTAGGCTTACGATAAACTTCAAATTTGAATTGATTAGAGCATCTCCGAATTTTTAGATCCAGAAAAGATAAGGTTCCATCATTTTCTTTTTCAACCGTGAACTTAATAGATCTATGGGACTAAATTGTTGAGCCTCCCAAGAAATAAGTCAACATCCAAATTATTAGGCCGAAGGTATAAAATATCATCGGTGCTGGTTAAGTGTGCGGTCTACCTAGCTTTTAGTTAGCCTTATAAGGCTAACTAATGGAACTATCACTACTTAACCTAACCAATCGTCAAGGGCGTACAGTTGACCTAACGATTGGTTAGGTTAAGTCGTGATAGTTTCATTAGTTAGCCTTATAAGGCTCACTAAAAGCTAGGTAGACCGCACACTTAACCAGCACCATATCATCTATATACCTGTACAAAACAAGGTTAAAATTAACAATCGTAGACAAAATTCTACTCTCAAAAAATTCCATATACAGGGTGGGCGGAAAGTAGCTCCCTATTTTGGATTGGTAAAAAAATACGTATATTATCCATTTATTTCAGAAGAAATAATATGAAAAGGTAGGCATACATGGTAGGTTTTCTCTAAAATTCAATGTGGGCTCCAACTCTTTCCACCAGCTTCTGGAGCCGCCCAGGAATGGCGTCCACTGACTTTAGCAGGAACTCCGGCGGGATGGAGGACATGACTTCCCGAATTCGGTCCTCCAGTTCTTCCAATGTCCTCGGTTTGGTGCGGTAGAATTCTTCCTTTACCCACCCCCAAAGAAAGAAGTCACACGGTGTCAAGTCGGGGCTCCTGGCTGGCCATTGATGTGGACCACGACGACCCATCCAACGCCCAGGGAAGTGGGCATCCAGCCACTCACGGACAAGAGCGAAGTGCGGAGGGGCGCCATCTTGCATAAATATCAGATCGTCGATGTTCTCCCATGTGCTGACAACCGGCCAGACCTCGTTTCGCAACATAGCAAGGTACCGCTCAGCATTCATGGTGTTGCGCAGAAAGAACGGGCCCACAACCTGATCTGAGGTCATACCACACCACACCGTTACACTGAACCGATTCTGCCGTTTTTCAGCGGTAACCGTGCGACTTCTTTCTTTGGGGGTGGGTAAAGGAAGAAGTCTACCGCACCAAACCGAGGACATTGGAAGAACTGGAGGACCGAATTCGGGAAGTCATGTCCTCCATCCCGCCGGAGATCCTGCTAAAGTCAGTGGACGCCATTCCTGGGCGGCTCCAGAAGCTGGTGGAAAGAGTTGGAGCCCACATTGAATTTTAGAGAAAACCTACCATGTATGCCTACCTTTTCATATTATTTTTTCTGAAATAAATGGATAATATACGTATTTTTTTACCAATCCAAAATAGGGAGCTACTTTCCGCCCACCCTGTATAAGTTAGCTAATACCGGTGAGAGGGGATTTCCCATCGCCAATCCAAACGACATAGCATAAAACTTATTTTCAAACTGAAATTTACAATCTTTGATACAAAGCTTAATTAACTCAATAAGAGTGTTGTGTTGAACAGGGAAAGAATATTCAGAGATCTTATTTTTTAAAAAATCAAGTAGGTCATCAACAGGGACTTTTGTGAATAACCAGCATACATCAAAACTTACCAGTTTGAAATTAGGGTCATTAGGAAACTTCAGTTTATCAATAAGATCCATGCTATTTATAATAAGTGACTTGGAAATAGAGCCAACTAACGGCGTTAATAAACTAACTAACTATTTCGATAGCTTATAGGTTACGGAAGCTACTGAGCTGACAATAGGCCTCATGGGATTAACTTTGTGTTTTAACTAAACCGTGCAAATATGGTAGTGACGGATTAATACACTAAGAAACTGCTTAGAAAGCCTATTATAGTTATTTTTTAATATTTCTCTTAATTTTCTGTTAAACATTTTATTAACATCCTCCAGTGGGTCTCTGTTTAGAGGTTTGTACGTGTCGCGGTCACTCAATAAAATATTCATCTTTTCAATGTAACTGTTTTTGTCTATGATAACGATCGAATTAGATTTGTCCGCTTTAGTAATATGTAATGAGTCGTTAGTTTTAAGTGTTTTTAGATGTGTTTTCAAGTTTGTTTGTTTTAAAAACACTTAAAAATAACAACTCATTACATATTACTAAAGCGGACAAATCTCCTTCGATCGCCACGTGCTATGTGCTAATCTATTTGTTTCCGTCCCGCTGTATATATTTTGGGCATCTCGCCTTCTCCCTTCATTCCCTGACGAGGTGTACTTCTGAATACACAAAAGGCCTTGAATCATTTTTCTTTTTCCTTGTTGGTTTGCATCATTCATTCATTTCACGTGTTTAATTGTGAAATTCATCATATATATATATATATATATATATATCAAAAATACACTTATATATACACTTCAAAAATAATACAGCTGAAACTACACTTCTTCCATGCTCATAATATTGCTCAGTTATGAAACGCAGCTGTTCCACAGTCCATGCAGTCATCTTGAAGGGTTAGTTTTAACTAACACTTTTATTTTGTTTTGTATCTTATCTTGTCTTGTATTGTCAAAACCTATACAATCCTGTACAAACTTGTAACTATCCTCTTTCGAATGATGCGTATGATTTTATAAAAGGACTTATACTTTAAGAGTTACAGGGGTTTCTTTTGGGTCCCATTTCTCTGGATCACCCTTTATATATATATTCCATAATTTTGAGCTCAAAATTATGGAATCTTTGTTTATTTATAAACTAAAACCAGACCTAAATTCTGACGAATCATCGATAGATCTGCTATGTTTTGGTTAAAGTACTAGTTTATTTTATTTTATTTACCTTTCAGTTTTGATGTTTTTATATTTTTCCCAGCTACTTTTTATAATTGTAACTTTTTAACTTCACATTTACTTACCTTTTAGTTTTAATGTTTTACATTTTCTTAACTACTTTTTATAATTTTTTAACTTTATTTTAAATTGTTATTAAGCAATTTGTATTTTGTATGTGATTTGGCATTTTATTGTTTTAGCCCTGAAGATGGAATTAGTGCATTCCGAAACGTTGGTACTATTAAACCTTGAAGGATGTTTATTTTTTCTCTGGTGTTCCTGTTTATTATATATATATATATTAGGGTGTCACTTATTTTTCAACTTTTAAGTTTCCGTGATGACCCCACCAAAGTATGCCATATGATGTAAAAACACTGTGTCCAAAGTTTTATTGAGATATTTTAATATTTAGAGGTCGCTCAACGGCTTCCAAGTATTGGATATGAGATTCTCAGAAAGTGACTATAAACAATTTCCAAATGTATTTAAACAATTTATTATGTTCCTACATTAGCAGGAAGTGCACAAGACATTATCATAATATTAAGATAAAGTACATTAACATCAGACAGTAGCGTAATTATTATGATTAATCATTATTTCCACTCAAGGTATGCTTTTATCCCCATGTGCAATGCTTGCGATGGTCTTCAACAACCTGGAGAAGAAACTGGAGTTGTTCTTCATCTTTGGTTAGGTATCCAGAAAAATCCTGGATGAGAGCAACTCCACGTTCAGCGAAGTCATTTGTTACAGTTAGAGATTTTACAGTATCTTTCGCGGTCTGGTAATGGGTATCCTCTTCCCATTGCTCAGCAGTTTTCTCCAAGAATTCATCTGGGAGGTTGAGCTTCGTGAACAATGATTTTGTGTTTTTTGTTACAAAGTTTTCCAAGCTTTTTTCTTTCACAGTATCCAGGTCAACAACCACACGCTTTGGAGGGTTCTCTTGTCCATCAACACCAGTCACAGATATGACCATGCGATTTTTTATATCAGGGAGGATATAGTCATCGAAAAAAGCAAGACCCACCAGCTCTTCAGACAAATACCATAAATGAGCTGCCATCTTCTGTGAAGTTACCATGGCAATGCGTGGATGGATGTTTGAATACTTTATTAGTGACTGTAGGAGATGAAGGTCATTTTGGGGAGCACTAATGGCGCAAGGGCACGTGGTCAAAGTTTTCACATAGATGCATACAATAAAAATGAAAAAGTCGCGAAGTCCTCTTTCCTCACGGTTTGTTAACTTAAATTGTGATCTGAACATCCAAATCTTTAAGGAATAGATTGCCTTTGATATCCATCGTGCCTGATGCATCGCTCCGGGAGCATGAAAAACTACACCACGATTAGAGAAAGCACCAAGAAACAGACATACCAGCTCAAGTAGCTCCTTATAGCCATCTCGCGGGATTTTTGTAGTCATTGCAGATTTAGAGAAGCTAATGAGACTTTCCTTTACATCAGCGACAGCAGAAGTGGCAATTTCATCAGTGGTGGAGTCTTCATACCGCTTTGGATCAATGTCGTCCCACTTTCCTTGAAATCTCTTAAAAAGTTGGACATATGTAGCTAATGTAGAACTGCTGTCAGACCAGGCGTGATGACTTTTTTCTTTCCCGCTTGAAAGGGAGTTTCTGCCTACTTGTTCCAGGAACAGCTTCAGGTTCTGATTCCTCTTCCTCAAACGTCGATGAACTGCTGCTCTCTAGTGTAACAGAATCTAACAATGAATCCTTGCTTTGTTCTGCCGTTTGCTTTCGACTTTGTTCGCTCAACACACGTTTCTCCTTCTTTGCCTCCTTCTGATGTTGCACAATATCAACAGAAGACATTGTTCCACGACGGCCTTCTTCACGCTGAGCAATGAAAAACTGATTATCTTCCTCCATTTTGATTATGTCGAGGACATTTGCATGAGCGATATCAAAGAGATCGTGAAAACAGTCCTTGAACATGCTCTCATTCTTAGCCTGTACTTCTGTCTTGCGGGATGCATTTCTCTTCAATGCGTTCCATCGTGAGAAGAGTTTTTCCAGTTTTCTGATTGTGTCCTGTTTGTGTTGAGTTGGAATTCGGGCACGATTCCAAAACTCCTCAATTTTTTTAATTGTCAATGACGAAGCCTCTCTTATCGTCGTCTTCTTTTTTATATGTAAATGAAGGAAAAAGGAGAGAGCCTGAAGATTTGATGGCAATTTACCACCTCCAATATCATTCTCACACTTGTCAATCAAGTAAACCTTAGATTTCTTTCGAGTCTCCATCATTAGATAATAAATGTATTTTGTTATATAAATTTACACCTGAAAATAAAAAATAAGTGTTATAGTTATTATGCAATAAAAAACACTAATACACACATATGCTACTATTAATACTAAAATAACACACACTAATGCAAACACATCCAACCATTAAGGCGACTGAAATGATACTGGGGTCAGTGGGGTGAGTGGGGTGAGGCATAGAAAGGAAGCGCATTTCAATTTAGGACAAGTAACGACGCGTCATCAAAATTTTAATGGCCTTGAGCGACCTCTAAATATTAATATTTTCTCATGAAACTTGATAGTCAGCGTTTTTACATGGAATGTCACAATTTGTCACATTTCTAGAGGGTCAGACCGAAACTTCTTGATGGTTCAATTCTTACCATACAATTAAGTGACACCCTAATATATATATATATAATAAACACTTTAAGTTCTACCACGTTTAAATAAAATACTAAACGCACACGTAATCGAGTCTACAGTTATATCCTCATTGATTTGTACTTCACAGTAAATACGATGTGGATGTCTATATTCAATATAAAGGGCTTTCAATTCGTTTTACACTTTCCCCGCTTAACATTTTTGCGGGGATACTACTAATAGTCAATATTCAATACAATGAAAATGAAAAGGTTTATTTGCAAACAGTCCATATAACAAGTATTATTAATACAATGACAGTTCACATACTAAGGATAGCAATATATACAGTTGAAGAGAAATAATACAGTAATGTCGGAGTTAAGTGGAGCTACAGACAGACGTTTTCGTACCAAGAATTCTATAACTTAGAGGATAAAGGCAGGACTCATGGATAGCTTAGATAAGCGAGTTGGTTGATTTTTAATTCTTTGCATTAGACTGTATTGAGCACGTCTTGTTACCTCCGGGAAGCTCGGGACATTGCGGGTAGCAAACATTTGCGAAGCTGAGCATCTCGGGGGTAATTTATGCGAGTCTAAAAGACCTGTTGTACAGCAAATTTACGGTTCTGCCAGAACCTTTTTTATAATTCACCCAGAGTTGCTGTCCGTACGGTATATATTACTGCAAAAAGTACGAAAGAGAGTGTCTTTAGCTTCACTTGTACAGAACTGAAAATTCCTTATAGTCATATTCGCTTTAGCACAAAGACTTCGAGATTGTTTCCTTATACTCGAGTCATCACTCAAGGAGCTGATAATAGTTTTAGGATGAAATTGCATAACCTTAGTTTTTGTAACATTAAAAAGAATATCATGTTTCTGCGAATACACTTCGCAGACTTTTAGTAGCCGATCCAGACCTTTAACAGAGGGACTTATTAACACCATATCATCAGCATAAACTAAGTTATTTATCCTTGTGTTATCTATGAAACATCCCACCGCTGCCTCATTAAGTGAAGCAATTAATCCGTCAATATACACATTAAACAGCATTGGGAAAGCAAGGAGCCTAGTCTCACCTCGCAAGAGGAGCCAAAACATTCGGATAGTACATTGCCCCCCTAACGGTAAAAGATTGGTGGGAATACCAAAATTTTAATAAATTTAATATGTAGCCTACATGGAACCTTCCTGTCTTCTAGTTTTTTAAATAAAATATTGTGGTTCACTCTAACATGTGCCTTACTTACATCCAAGAAACAGCTATAAATAGTTGAATTACTGTCAATGTATTTAGATAGTGTTTCTTTAAGTACATAGATACACACTACACAGGTCAGTTGAGGGAGACCTTTTAAAACCAAACTGATTAGATGTCCATAGGTAATCATTTAATCGGAGACAATATAAATACAATATTCACTACATTCTAAATACAATACGCTGTGAATGATGTGACGCTTTTCTAACGTCACACTTCCACTGCAGTGAAAACGTTGGCGTCTGAATTTCAACTTTCTCGATTTTAGAGAAGAGAGAGACCGTCCAACGGTATAACCCTAACGTCATGTTGACGTTGGATTTATTATTTCTAATATATATATATATATATATATATATATATATATATATATATATATATATATATATATAAAATATTCAAGTGAATAACTTTCCAATCGTAATTTCTTTTTTATTCTTTATCAGGAGAGTGTCGACCATCAGTGGCGATCATGAATCTCTGATGAAGGCAGCGTCACTGAAAAATGTAAGAGTCCAACCGAGAATTTGTCTTCCATTCCTCCATAAGTATCCCTCACCTTATTTTCTCTCACTTCCTCTTCTAAATTCTTCGTAACTCTCACTCCCCTCTAAATCGATCCCAATCTGGACCTACCATAATGGCACCATAAATCGTAGGTATCTTTCGATTCCTTCTTCAAAGGGGTAATAAAATCATTCCAGCCAGGAATAATCTCAGTATGACAGTGATAAGATTTAATCAGAGGCTTTCCTGCTTCTCTTAACAGGGATACTAAATTTTATATATAATGCAAACCCACAACGAAAAAGAAAAATGATTCCAAGGCCTTCATTCATTTTACGGGTTTAATTATGAAATTCATCCCATATATATATATATATATATATATATATATATATATGCAGTAAAATCACAAAATAACACGTGATTCCGAGCGCTTTCGTGATACCTTGTCCTTGAAAATGTGAATATATCACGAAAGCGCTCGGAATTCGTGTTTTTTTTCCTTTTTCCCTGTGGTTGTTTGCTTATATATATATATATATATATATATATATATATATATATATATACTAAATCTGTACTCACTGGAAAGAAGAAGAGAGAAGTACATCATAATCGACATATGGAAAATGATCGAAAAACTGGTACCAAACCTAAAACTAAACCCAATTACCATTCAAACAACACTGGAAAATAGGAAAGGCAGAATGTGTAGTGTTCCCAAATTAAAAGCACGACAAGGGACCTCCTCAACCCTGAAGGAAAATAGCTTGGTTGTCAGGGGGCCAAGACTTTTCAACCAGCTTCCTCAGGACCTCAGAAACGTAACGGGGGTCAAAGTTGAAGTCTTCAAGAAAAGACTGGATGCCTGGCTCAGGACAGTACCAGATGAGCCGGGCGTGCCTGGCTATGTACGGTGGAGAGCGCAAGAAAGTAACTCGCTCCTCCACCAGGCCAGACCTAGAGGCGGGGCCACCAGCTTGACCTCCGTGTGAAGAGAGACCAACACACGAAACAACATAAGGTTCATAAGGTAAGGTATATATATATATATATATACATGCGGGAGGTGCCCCCTTGGGGCATTGGTTTCTGCGAGTATGTAGAGGAATTACGGCATTTGGAAGAGTGAAGTCCATGGTGTAGTGGTTATCGCGTCTGACCGGCAATCGGAAGATCCCGGGTTCGATTCCCAGGTGGTACTTCATTTTTTCATTTGTTGTTTTCTCTTTCTCGTCTTGCGCGGAATATCTCCTATACAAGCGTCGTTCTTTACGATATATATATATATATATATATACACATGATACACACAGACCGTGCATGGAACAAGGAACTCTTCTAGGAAAATTAAATCCACTATATTCCGAATAAGTAATGGTAAATGACAAATACTATAGTTCATGATACTAGCCCGACGCGAGCAACGGGTCACTCGCAAAGAGGTCCCAAAAATATAGCTTCCCTCACCAGCTATCTGCAAAGCAGATAGGATCCAGCTTTGGGACAGGATCTAGGGTTTAAAGCAGCCTAGTCCAGCTACATTTAGAACCTCAATATAAGCAAAAGACTCGCTGCCTTCGCGTCAGATTGAATACATCAAAGAAAAATGGGTAACTATTATATTTTTAGCCAAAAACCAAAACTTAAGCCCGACCCGTTGCCCGTGTCGGGCTAGCATCATGAAAAAGAAAAAACTATAGTATTTGTCATTTACCATTACTTATTCGGACTATAGTAGATTTAATTTTCCTAGAAGAGTTCCTTGTTCCATGCACGGTCTGTGTGTATCATAAAAAACCTCAGGGAACCATTCTGAGTTCATTCCCATATATAGGGTGATCCAGAGAAATGGGACCCAAAAGAAACCCCTGTAACTCTTAAAGTATAAGTCCTTTTATAAAATCATATGCATCATTCGAAAGAGGATAGTTACAAGTTTGTATAGGTTTTGACAATACAAAACAAGATAAGATACAAAACAAAATAAAAGTGTTAGTTAAAACTAACCCTTCAAGATGACTGCATGGACTGTGGAACAGCTGCGTTTCATAACTGAGCAATATTATGAGCATGGAAGAAGTGTAGTTTCAGCTCTTAGAAGGTGATTTTGACATCTGAAAATTTGTCTTGAAAGATCTTTGAGCTGAAACTACACTTCTTCCATGCTCATAATATTGCTCAGTTATGAAACGCAGCTGTTCCACAGTCCATGCAGTCATCTTGAAGGGTTAGTTTTAACTAACACTTTTATTTTGTTTTGTATCTTATCTTGTCTTGTATTGTCAAAACCTATACAATCCTGTACAAACTTGTAACTATCCTCTTTCGAATGATGCGTATGATTTTATAAAAGGACTTATACTTTAAGAGTTACAGGGGTTTCTTGAGAGAGAGAGAGAGTTACAAGGAGTTACAAGGAAAAGTAGTACCTCAAAAGACCTTGCGGCCCATACCGAGGTGGTACCATTGGCAACGGGTGCCAGGGAAAAATTCATACACCCTCAAATAGTGTGCAAGATTCGGTCTAACCTTTTCTTGAACAGATCCACAGAAGAACTGTTCACAACTTCTGAAGGTAGCCTGTTCCACGTGTCACAGATCTTATACGTAAAGTAATCCCCACACACACTAGTCATAAACCGTTTCAAATCCAACTTCCAACCATTGTTGCGAGTTGGGTTATCATTTAAACTAAACATCCTTCTAAAATCGACATTGTTGAACCCGCGTAAGAACTTGAAAACCTCGATGAGTTGACCGCGCAGCCAGAGAGTTTCCAGCGAAAACAAATTCAGGGCGCGTAAGCGTCGATTGCAGCCCATATGCCTAACGGAAGGGATTAACTTTGTGGCCCTCGCCTGCACTCGCTCCAGCCTCTCAATATCTTTCCTGAGGGTGGGCGACCAAAACTGCACAGCATACTCCAGGTGCGGCCGAACCAGAGAATTGTACAGATAGAGCACAATCTCCTTGTTCCGAAACTGAAATTGCCTCCTGATATAACCCAACAACTTCTGTTTCGTAAACTTAAGTTCGCTGCTAATTAGTACACCCAAGTCCTTTACCAAATCAGTCGCCTCGATATTACTCTCCAACATCGAGTAGTCCGACTTGGGATTGGCGTAGCCAATGTGCATCACCTTGCATTTGCCCAAGTTAAACGGCATTTGCCATTTTTCGGACCACTCTTCTATCCTACGTAGGTCCGCACGCAGTTGCTCGATCGCCCCGGGCGTCCCAACATTGGCCCCAAGCTTGGTGTCATCAGCGAATTTGGCGATCCTACTGACGATGCCACCGTCGATATCATTTATGTAAATAATAAACAACAGTGGCCCCAAAACGGAACCCTGAGGAACCCCGCTAGTGACCGAGGCCCAACCCGAACTAGCCCCTTTAATTACAACCCTCTGCCGCCTATTCTTCAGCCAGTTTTCAATCCACCTACCTACTTCCTCACCAATACCCAGCGCGCGCACTTTAGCCATTAGCCAGCGGTGATGTACCTTATCAAAGGCTTTCTGAAAGTCGAGATAAAGTATATCAATCGCCTTACTCTTATCATACTCACTCAACATGACGTGGAAAAACTCGAGCAAGTTGGTGAGGCACGACCTATGCCGTCAAAACCCATGTTGGGAGTCCCCAAGCAGCTTGTAGGAATCCAAATGGTCAACGATCCTATCCGCTATTATCCCCTCTAATAATTTACCTACAACCGAAGTGAGACTAATGGGACGATAGTCCCTGGACTTTCGTGATCCCCTTTCTTAAAGAGTGGGGGTCACGTTGGCTTCCCTCCAGTCACCAGGCACCTGGCCCGTCTCCAACGATTTGTTGAAGACTGTAGCCAGGTGGGGAGCCACCTGGCCGCGCACCTCCCGCAACACTCTGGGGAGGAACTGGTCTGGCCCAGGAGCCTTAAACGCGCTCAGTTTGTCTATTCTATCGGCAACGATTGTCGCGGTACACCGAACACTATCCAGGCCAGCACCTTCGTGCCTGACGCCTGGCTCGGGGATGACGCGGCTGTCCTCCCTGGTGAACACTCTCGCAAAGTGCTCATTCAGAGAGAGAGAGAGAGAGAGAGAGAGAGATTGCAATGCGCATTCATTCTCGCCACGTATCTGTTTCCTAACTTTGTTCTGAGGCCTAATTTATCATGAAAAAGTTTGGAAAGCTCTAATTAAGTGCATCAGTCAAAATACTTAAATTTCATATACAAAAGCATAACACGATACAAAATCATACAATATATATATATATATATATATATATATATATATTGTGTGTGTGTGTGTGTGTGTGTGTGTGTGTGTGTGTGTACAGACATTTCGTCGACGGTAAACCTCGTTGACACACTTAAACTAAACTAACCCAAGTTAACGTAACTTAATCTGACCGTGAAAAGACTTATCGACAAAATGTAAAGTCGAGAGAATGATGATTAACCCGGGAGGGAGATCCCAACACCGGTACGACTTCGGTTCGTCTTCTTTCGTGGGATCTGAGAGCGAAATTTTTTCTTCCCTGTCACTCCTTACTTTCAACCCGTTCTTTGTGCGACGTATTGAATACGTAGAAACTAAAACTTGCACACTTTGTACACTTTACCGAATAGTTAATCCAACTGTGTTACATGATTACTCCAACTGTACTGCAGTTACAGTGACCAATGACCATCCATGGTTACTGCTGGGATAAAAACTGAAACAGTTATACTCTAAAAATTGTCCTTAGATTGTCTACATAATAACAAAGGACTATTATTTTACTTATAGCGTATAGTTTTCCTTTTATTGTCACTTAAATCTTAAAGTACTATCGACGGCCACTCTAGAATCTTATCTTTCAAAGGTGAGAAATTTCAAAATATGTCCCTTGTAAAATATGAATATGAACAGAGGATTTTTTAGATTATGAAACAGATTTCGTTTATGAATAAGATAATAAAAAGTAAAAACTAGGGATGTGCCGGATACCACTATCCGGCCGGATAACAGCTATTATCCGGTATCCTGTATCCGGCCGGATAGATGTCAGGATCCGGCCGGATAGCCGGATATTTATGATAGTCTTTTTTGTAATGGGAATACCATCTGGGCCCGCCCCTTTCCAATCTTAGCTTGCATAGCCTTTAGCTAGCAAAAGTTGAATATAGTTGTACAAAAATCTAAAATTAAAATAATTGATAAATAAGCATGTACCACTACTAGTATGTAACTATATTAACACTGCTAAAAAGGCAAAATGTTTGGTCCAGCTAAAAGTGTGACGCATAGCTAAGATCCCAGCTTCCCTTACTTTTTAATTTTTATTTTTATTTTTTATTTTTATATATATTGCAAATTACAATATGAAAAAATATGAATTAGCGAAACCTTTTATTAAGATTTGAGATATAAAAATAAAACATACAGCCTAATCAAATATACCAGTAAGGTAAGTGAAATTATTAAAATATTAAAATAGCAAAACCTTAAAAAGTAAAAACTCACATTAAACAATAAAAATTAATACTATGTTCAAGACACTAGATTCACAAGTTTAAATCAAATTTTCGTCCATTGTGATGGATAAAAAGAAGCATCTCCCCTCGCTTTGGTAGCAAAGTACTTCTTTTTTCTTCAAAAATATTTCCGTATTCGGAAAACATTCTTTCTGAGAAAACTGAAGATGCTGGTGTCACTAGCCATTTTAGAGCAATTTTCTTGAGAGATGGAAAGGATTCTTCATTTTTTCCAAATTTCAAGTGGAGATAGTCGTCTGTCTGATGTGGGTTTTTTTGCATATTGCTCAATTTCCTCTGCTATTTCTGCGAATGAAGCCATCTTGCGGCTTTTTTAAACTTTTTTTCTCACCAGGTATCTTTTCTGAATTTTCTTGTGTTAGTTCCCTGAAACAAGCAGAGTGGATCATCATCAAACTTTGCCTTTTTCCTTCCTGTTGAGGAGGAAGAAGAATTAGAATCGTCGCTGCTGTGAGCCTGTTCTTCAAAATACTTATCTCTAATTTTCTCTAGGTTGTTTATTTCATTTATTTCTTCAATTAACCATGTCTTAATATTTTCCTTTTGTTGATCTTTGAAAAACAAAAATTTAAATCGTGGATCAATAACAGTTGCTAGAACATACTTCCGATTTGTTAAGACATTTAGACACTTTCTTTTTTCATTGCTTTCATTGGCAAAAAATCGTGACTGCAATGACTTCAACAGTTCATCTTTTGTAGTTTGGACTCCTTGATCATCCTGGCCAATTTTTGAAAGAAACCTTTCAAGCGCGCACATGCTTGGGATAACAGTAGAGAGTAAACTATATTCTGTACTCATTTCTTGGGTGAGTTTAAAAAATGGCTGTAAAAGCTTTAAAAGATTTTCAATCAAGTGCCACTCATTAGATGAAATAACAAGTAATTCACTATGATCAGCAAGGTATATTTGAACTGATTTTTTCAACTTAACCATACGTTCTAGCATCAAATAAGATGAGTTCCAGCACGTTAAAACATCTTGTACCAATAGAAGAGGAACATGACCCTGTTGTGTTTGGAGAGCTTTAAATTCAGAAGTAGCCAGTGGGGAGTGGTTAAAATGTGTCACCAAACGTCGACCGACACTTTGCCAAAAGATCTTTTATAGATCGTTGAGCCATTAATGCATCATTCACCACTAGCTGTAGCAAATGAATTGAACAGTGAACAGAAGGTATTTCCGCAAGGTCACATCCCAAAGCTATGTTAGAAGCTCCATCTCTGACCAATATATTACGCCTTGATCTGTCAATATTCCATGATCGCCACATAGATTGCAATTTGTCCGCTATATTAATTCCTGTATGCGATCCTGAAAAATGAGCTGAATGCAATACTGCATTACAATGAGTGTAGTCATTCATGATCCAATGACCTGACAAGGAAATGAATGATTCATTTGAAGAAGAGCAGGCCCAAATATCGGAAGTGAAGCTAATGTATTTCCCTTCTTTCAATTTATTCATAACAATTTCTTTGAGTTCTTCATAGATTTTGGGTATGACTTTTTCTGAAAAATATGTTCGATTTGGTAGCAAATACCTTGGCTGTACGTGGGCCATCAGTCCTATAAAGCCATCTTGTTCAACTAAACTAAAAGGATGGTTGTCCAATGCCATCATTAATCCTATCTTTTATGTAAAGCTTGAGCTTTTGAGTCATTTATATCCCATATTTTCTTAAGGAAAAAAACTTTCTTCTAACGTGAGTTGCTTTTCCATGGCAACTAATTTTTTCTCCTTCAGAGCCATTGAGGTGGTCGCTATAGGTTGATTTTGATTTTCAGATGATTTGTTAAGTTGAGACACTTCTTTATATTCTTTTGAATGCAGCATCTTTGCATGATTGTGCAAAGGTTTTGTGCTATAGCACCTAGCACCCAATTTCTCTGATCCCCTTTTAATCTGTTTGGAACATAGGGAGCAAATAGCTATCGTTGGATTAGTCTCATGTATTGTAAATATTTTCCAAATAAAACTAGCCATTTTAGGGGGTAAATAATGTTAAAATATTGCTGTAAGCCTGTAACTAATACTAACTAGCTATATAGCTATATGATTTAGGCAATGAAACAATCCTGAAAAGGATAAAATATAGGTAATTAGTAAAGTTATTGAAAGATAGCTATAATTTACATCAAATAGTGATTAAAATTTGATAGTATAGTCAATTAGTCAAGTAATAGCTAAATAATAATATATAAAAAATTATGAATTATTTGAATATTATCCGGTATCCGGCCGGATATTTTTTTTTTATTATCCGGCTATCCGGTATCCGGCCGGATAGTAAAAAATACTATCCGGCACACCCCTAATAAAAACCCACTCTAATAGACAGAGTTTATTTCCACAACAGTTTCGATGCCCACTGGCATCCTCTTCGGGTGGATACAGAAAAACGAATGAACCAAAAACAAGAGGGAAAACAGTCCAGGGACCATTAAGAAATTCGCACGTAGGTTAGATCCCATTCTCCCGACATCGGAAGGGCATTTTTATTAAAGGGACCCGCTTATAAGTACATTCGCACAAATTTAAAACTATCTTCTTGTTTTATACATACAGATTCTATTATTTTTTTACATAATTATTACATTTATTACATTTAATATTGTATTATTATTTATTACAGAAATTATAAATTTATTATTACATTGATTATTACATTGTTGTTGATAATACAGAAATTATAAACCGAAAAACGAATGAAAAAGGTGAGGAAACAATCCAGAGACCATTAAGAAATTCGCACCTAGGTTAGATCCCGTTCTCCCGACACCGGAAGGGCATTTTATTAAAGGGTCCCGCTTATAAGTACATTCGCACAAATTAAAACCATCTACTTGTTCTATACATACAGATTCTATCATTTTGACATAATTACTGCATTTATTATTGCATTTACGTTTTTTAACATTTATTATTATTACCTTTACACTTATTACATTTATTTTATTACTTTTATTATTACATTTATTGCATTTACATTTATTTCCACATTTATTACTTCCATTATTACATTTACATTTCCGTTTATTATTCCATTTACATTTTACCAAAAAAACGAATGAACCAAAAGCGAGTAAGGAAACAATCCAGAGACCTTTGAGAAATAAACCTTTGACCAGGCTGCGAATTCAGTCAGTTTTATTTTATTTTTAGCTATAATAGCCAATGGCCAATTCATAGTTTACCCGTTACACTAACAAAAAGATTTTATGCCATTTAAAATGTTTGGCACCGTATCACAACAATGGACTCCACTTCCAGGTTATCAGAACTTGGGGAAATAAGCGATTTACGAGGAGAGCCAGCTTCGATTAAAATTTTTATATCTGACCATTGGATATGCCACCTCGTTTGTTAGCGTATCTTAAGAATTTTAAAGTACATTTGGAAATTAGTGTACAATACATGATAACTACAATATTACATTAAGTTAGTACATTATACTGTGCACGTTTGTACGTTACATTCTTTTTCATATTGGAATGATTATCCCCATTTTGTATTGTAAACAACGTGAGGAACAGTTCTTAAAGAAAAAATCCAACCACTGTGTAATTATATAAATGACACATGCATACTTAATAATTCAGTCATAAAATATTGTAACGAATGAAAAAAGGCCTCATATTAATGTAATCACGCGTGTATTCTCAGTTTATTTATAAACGCAAAAAACTTCACTTTTCTACGTGAAGGTCAAAATATGATAATAAAAACCCACTTTAATAGACAGTTTATTTCAACAACAGTTTCGATGCCCACTGGCATCCTCTTCGGGTGGATACAGAAAAACGAATGAACTTTTATTATTACATTTATTGCATTTACATTTATTTCCACATTTATTACTTCCATTATTACATTTACATTTACGTTTATTATTTCCATTTATATTTTACCAAAAAAACGAATGAACCAAAAGCGAGTAAGGAAACAATCCAGAGACCTTTAAGAAATTCACAATTAGGTTAGAAGTTTAGAACCCTTTCACCCGACGCCGGAAAGGATTTTTTGACCAAGAATCTCATTAGAGGGTCCAGCTTATAAGAACCTTCGCACAAATTAAAATTATCCACTTGTTCTATCCATACAGATTCTATTATTTTTTTCTTTGGGTGAACGGGTTCTAACCTAAGTGTGAATTTCTTAAAAATACAGCGCAACGTTCTCCGATATTTTCGAAGGATAATTTGTTAATTTTAGCTTTGACATCCCGGATTACTTTCAAATGACATTTTTTTAGAGTACAGACTGCAGTACATCCACAGAAAAGTTGGATTAACCAAAGTATAGTTGGGTTAACCCTTTGGCATAATGTGCAAATAGTTAACCATATATTCAGTCGTTTTAACTAACGATTTTTCTCCGTGAACATCATACTTTAAAGATCTTCTTTCAATATTTTTAAATGAAAATAATATTAAAACGTTCAAAACTTTACCAAAAAGTCATAGGGATTAATTTTGTATAGTGTACAATATCACCCAATCCATCAGATTTTTTTTTCTTCTAAATGAATAACTGCTTACACGAGGTATGTGTACGCACTGTGTGAATACATTCCAAACTATTTTTCTTTTAGTATTATTTTTTCTAACTTTCCTATGCTTCTTATTTCAATATTTTTGTTCCATCAACAGTGGCCGAAGCGAAAGAGGGCTTAATTTTCCTTAACTTTCTACTTTCTTTGAATGAATGCCTTACTCCAAGATAAGAATAAATGTGTGTGTGTGTGTGTGTGGTGTGTGTGTGTGTGTGTGTGTGTGTGTGTGTGTGTGTGTTCATTTCTAAACTTTTCTTTTGGTTCCACTCTTCACAGGCTAACCAAGAGTGGATCTTCGGATTCTTGATAATCTGAAATTGCCAAAATCACTATCACTAAAATACAACAACCAAGAACTCTGTTGGAACGACAACAGTGTCTCTTCCTCTATTTGTGACCTTGACTTTTGATGCAGGAACCTGAGTTTTGAGCATGAAACATAGTCTTGTCATGATCCATGCGTGTATGAAGTTTCATCAATTTACGTTCAGCGGTTCAAATGTTATAGCTTGGACAGGAAAGTGTGACGAACAGACGGACGAACGGACGAATGCAATCCAGTATGGGCCCCTCCAAATTTATTTGGCCGGAGACATAATTAAAATGACGACGTTTCCGCGGTCAAATTAATTGCCATCCTATGTTCGGTACATTTTTAGGTGGCAAGCCTTATTGTCAGAGTTCCTAGAAGCGACTGAGCTCCGTCATAGAATCCTAAATTCGTCTAAATGTAAATTTTCAAACCTGTTAGGCTTACTTCAGACACATATTTTTTATCAACAAATAATTTCTCTTCCTTCCTTTACCATCGCGAAAACAAAAATAATTACCCCAGTGTCTCACTTGGTTTAAAGCCAACTTATAATGAAGCATGGAGTTGACACAGAAGTTTTTATAAGCAATGTTCATTCCGGCATGTTTCTCAACCAGCTCAACATATAGCACCAAGGTATAAGATCTACCAAAGAGACGAAACCAATTACATAGAATACCGTTCTTTCACCCAAAAAAAATCAAATTAGCTCAATTCTTCCCCGCAATCTCACTTGCATCGTACTCGCCACATATAAATTCTCATCTTTTCACAATGAGATGACCCTTCTCCAAACATTCTTCATCAAAAACTCTTCCTAAACATTTTCAACGCAATATATATACAGTATATAATAGTATATTCGTTTTTTATTTCAGAAAAATGGCGCACTGGCGAATTCCATGAATACATTATGAATTTAAAGTTTCTCATTTTCACCGTTCGTCTTCGGAAAGGAGAATAGTGAAAAGAAGGATTTCAACCTTGAAATTGTTGAAACGTCATTCTGAGTCGAGTGTTCCAGAGGAAGTAAAGATGACATCTGAACAGATGATGTTTGTGCCATCCATGTGTTACCCATACAATTCCTGAATTTGCTTGTGTATAAAACAAGATGTCTTATTTATTATTATTATTATTATTATTATTATTAGTATTATTAGTATTAGTATTATTCAGTAAGATAGGAGCACATAGCTTGGCACATGAATTATTTGTACTTCAACTACCAATATGGTTTTTTTTTTTTTTTTAAAAAGATGATATTTTACAATCACTGGCCTGTAAAGCAGAGCTGGGCACTTCCGCAAACGCTTCCGCAAACCGCAAATTCCGCAATTGCGGAAGTATGTTTTCCGTTTGCGGACTTGCGTTTGCGGCAAAGTCATCGCAAATTAGTGAATTTGCGTTTGCGGAGCGTTTGCGGAAGTGATTTTGAGTGGATTTGCAATCGCAAATCCGCAAACTCAAAATCACTTCCGCAAACGCAAATCCGCAAACGCAAATTAACTAATTTGCGATGACTTTGCCGCAAACGCAAGTCCGCAAACGAAAAACATACTTCCGCAATTGCGGAATTTGCGGTTTGCGGAAGTGCCCAGCTCTGCTGTAAAGTAACAAAATCTATTGGCCAATATGAGTCCAATATTCACCAAGTATTGGGCCGATATTGATTCAGTGATTCAACACGACCAATACGTTTTGGTTACTTGGATCAATTTTCACGCTACAGTAGACCTGGGTTGAAAAGAGTTCAAACTATGAAATAAAAATAATAATAATAATAATAAAAATCCGAATAGCGATGGCTCAAATCGTTAACTTATCAACGGACTGAGAAGACTTTAGGTTTTCAGTACAGTAGATATAACTTTAATTAACAGTCTGATATTTGTATAAGATAATTAGATAGCTTTGGTCGTAAGGTCGCGAATAAAATGTCTTCTTTTCTCGTATCGATGTAGATAAAAAGTCGTTCTATGTTGCACCCAAATACTGTCTTCACATACACTCTCATCAAAACAATATCAATACGCCTTAAATGCGCGCAATAGCTTTAGTTACATTTTCACACCTAACTAGATTTAATCTACATAATCTGTTTTATGTCAACCTAACTTAGCTCTCAATTTGACTCAATCTAACCCAACTTCACCAATATTACCTAATTTATCCTAGGCAAACCTTACGTTAAGGCTTTAATTATCCTACATTATTGTTGTTAATTTTTTAACATTCTATTGTGAAGAAAGAAATCGAACTCTTTCTGTCTACTTATACTGCAGATAAACTATTATATACTGAACAGCTCACAAAATGTTAACCGTCAAATAATTAACGATAATTAATTAGTGATGAATTTACCTCGAAATAGCGAACGATGGAATTACTGAAAAATGTGTTACCGTGAACTAGTCATTGTTTCTGGACTAAAATTGACGTAAGTACAGACCCTAAAACCCATGAATATATTTTAACTTTGTTTACATATTTATTCAATATAAACAGATAGATAGATCAGTAAATATACAACATATTCACATCCTATTTTGAGAATGAAAAATTAGAAATA
Source organism: Bathynomus jamesi (assembly GCA_023014485.1). Taxonomy (NCBI): domain Eukaryota; kingdom Metazoa; phylum Arthropoda; class Malacostraca; order Isopoda; family Cirolanidae; genus Bathynomus; species Bathynomus jamesi. The sequence goes on from JAJOZX010001623.1 coordinate 237,091, forward strand.
AATCTGCTTCAAGAACTGAGCGAGAGATCCGAACCAACCAACCAAATGTCAGACAATGCAACCAAATAAAAATGAAAAGGAACATTTCGGGATCTTTACCGTTTAACGAACTGTAAAAAAATTATAAAAAAAACTTTTTGGGATTGAAAAATAATAAATTTATTAAGAAAAGTACATTTTAGGGTGGAGGAACTTATTATTTCAACTTATCTTTGATAAAACTTACTGTTTTAACCCTCGTCAAGGAACCTTCAATATACTTATGTTGTTGGAACCATGGGATCTACGTGACCCCAGACCTAAAATCTTACAAAATGGTACTATAAAAAGGGTGTAGTGAAACAATCACACGAATGAAACATTGTATTTCATATTGAAGAACTTTTAACGAATAATATCATCTCTTTCGATGTTCGACCCCCATAATGGTTCCTGATGAGGGTTAATTAGAAAATGCACGCCCATATTTGGCTACAAATGCGATAACTATCGAAAATATAATAAGATAGCGGAAAATAAAGTAACATATATATATATATATATATATATTATATTATATATATATACAAAATAACCCGATAAGCTATCCTAAATCATTTAACTTTAAAGTAGTTTATCCGAGAAAAAATTAATTTGAAAAAATTGTATAACCTAACCTAACCTAAATTTCTCCACCTTAAAATGTACTTTTCTTAATAAATGTATTACTTTCCAACACCAACGTTGTTTTTATAATTTTTATTTCCACAGCCCATTAAATGGAAAAGTTGCATTTCGAGTGAACCAACCAAAACGAAACCATTTTACGATACTCATTTTCTTCCTTTTCTATTTTATGGACTTTTGTTTCACTGCTGCGGTTGGTAGCGGGCAGATAATGAATATAGTTTGTACATATATTCGGTTTGTAATTACTCACTGTATTTTTGTCTACGTGTTCGAGAGAGAGAGAGAGAGATTCCTTAACATTTTAAGACCGGTCGCCCTAAATGTAATGGAAGATGTAAACTAGCATTAGTTATTCCCATGACTGTGAATTTCCTTATTGTTTCCTTAACTTCTGCACCCGTTAATGCATGTCGGAACGTGTTACTTTTTGTTTGTTTGTTTCCCGTGGAACAAATTCCCACCGGTCACAACCATAGGTAGCGCCCAAATTTCTTCTTAAGTAATTAAACCTAATTTAACCCCAAATTTTCACTAAACTGGGTATATACTTCCTGCACAAGGGGTCAAGTCCAGGCCTTAACCTAAATAAAATGACAGAAATTCCTTTTACCAAACAAAAAAAATTTCAAGTTTATTCGTTTACAAAATCACATATTTTAGTTATACTCCGCCAAATACAGTTTTTAAATTAAAAAAAAATTATTTAAAAAAGTATTTTGATGTAAATATAAATTTCTTGATCCTGAAAAAATACTTGAACAAAACCTTAATATTATTTTTCTTAATTTAATAAATAAATTTTTTTTTATTTTGGGTCTTTTCCGTTTGGGGGCTAGCAGCGAATTTTAATGAAAATCGGTATGCTAATGTAGTTTTGGTCACTGATTTAAAAAATAACTTTCTTTTTTTGGAGAAATGAAAAACAAACATGTTAGAGGGCGTCAAGGGCGTACAATTAACCTAATAATAAAATAAGAAGAAGATAAGAAGCTATAATTAAAAGGTAGACCGCCGAATCGTAGGTAGACCGCATACTACATTAGCATAACGATTTTCATAAAAATTCGGTGCTATCCCCTAAACGGAAAAGATCCTTTATTTCTTCTAAATACAAAGTTTTGTAAATATAAATTTTTTTATTAAAAAAATTTAATTAATAAAATTGTAATGTCAAATTTGACAAACGCCTCGACAACTCCGAGTGTCGAAGCGAGAACAATACTCTGTGCGTTGCGCCGATGGATACCTCAGGAAGAGCGGCTCGAATCCGGTGAGGGTATAAAAATTTATATCTTTATTTCTCTATACATATTGTGGTTAAATTAAAGTTAAATAAAAAGTTGGGATAAAACATAAAGGTACTTTTGCATTATCCTCCCAACACTAATTTTTTGGTGCTACTGTAGTATGCGGTCTACCTACGATTGGTTAGGTTTAATCATGATATTTTCATTAAAACTAACGAAAATATCATGACTAAACCTAACCAATCGTCAAGGGCGATTAACATTGAGATGTAAACAAGCAATTAGCAAACAAGATAAGAAATTATACTTGAAAGGTAAACCGCCGAATCGTAGGTAGACCGCATACTACAGTAGCACCAATTTTTTTTATAATGGAAGGAAAATAAAGTACGTTAGCAAAACACTTGCGGCGGGCTGTTTTTAACTTAACTTAACTTAACTAACTTAACCTAACCTAACCTAACCTAACCAAACCTAATCCCAACACTAATTTTTTTTATAATGGAAGGAAAATAAAGTACCATAACCAAAACCAAACCAACATTATATAAAAAAATTAGTGTTGGAAGGATAATGCAAAAGAACCAATATAAATTTTCGGAAAGTGGGTTCCCAAATTCTAAAGTATATAGTGTAGCTACAGTTTATGTTTAATGTAAACAATTTCTTTTTAAATTAGAAATGATTTTCCAAACTGAATAATTTTTTTTGGAGCAAGTGTAGTTTACGTCCGCTGACGCAAAAAGAGACACAAACTACACTAGGTCAAATTTGGGGAAGTAAACTACACTAGGGTCTGAAAGAGACATTTTTTAAATGAATCCATCAAGTAAAACGTTAAAACTAACGAAAATATTACGACTTAACCTAACCAGTCGTCAATATATATATATATATATATATATATATATATAATATATATATATATATATATATGATTGGGTAGGTAAGTCGTAATATTTTCGTTAGTTTTAACGTTTTATTTGATTAGGTAGGTATACGCGAACAAAAAATTGGGGAACACAAACTACACTTGGATAATGTAGGGGAACGTAAACTACACTAGGCACCACAAGGGGACGTAAACTACACTTGCTCCTTTTTTTTTTTTTGCATTATAGTTTTAAGTAATTAAAATTCAGCAAATGCTTAATTATTATTAAACAAACTAAAAAATATTTAATTAAAAAAAATATATTTTAGCAAAGAAAGGATCACTTGAAGATAGGGCCCCCAGCCTTCTTCAGTTGGCCTTGTAAGGCTAACTAACGAAAATATCACGACTTAACCTAACCAATCGTCAAGGGCGTACAGTTGACCTAACGACTGGTTAGGTTTAGTCGTGATGTTTTCGTTAGTTAGCCTTACAAGGCTAACTAACGAAGGCTGGGGGCCCTGATCTTCAAGTGATCCCAAAGAAAAAGTAATAACAAAAGAAATTGCCTACAAAAAATTATTTGTGAATTATTCAAATATGATAAATTTCTCTGTGTACTTCGATCTTAGGCTATAAAAATTATTTGTCTGCCGTATGCCTGAAGACTGGTTTTTAATTTGGAATTGCATCGCCTAAATACATTTTATACATTATCAAATAGGATCTTTTCGGTTTTAGGTCAGGCATTGGATTTCTTTCATATTTTTGGTATAGACGTAGATTTTTACGCTGATTCCATTTCCGCAATCCGTTTCTTGGAGAAATAAACACGAAAAAAGTTATGTGCAAGTTTATTACATTTACAGGTTTCCAGAACACAACGGAACACAAACCAAAGTTTGCTACTTGCCAAACTGCGCAATATCGTTCAGCATTTGGCGCACTAGATCTTTGCCTGCGCGTCGGCGACGCCAGAGAAATTCGCAGAGATACGAGTCGATCATGGAACGGTGCGTACCACACCGGCGCTTGTTACCGCGTTTGAGTTGGTTCCACGTCGACTCTATCCGTTGCGTGTGTGCTCCAGTTGGAGGGTCTACGAAGTTTTCGCTATGGTTAACTGTTTTGTGACTGAAGCTGTACCTTCGAGCTGTCCGATGCGTTCAAACGCTTTCCATTTGTCAGGTTAGGTTAGGTTTGGGTAGGGCATGACTCCAGATTTGAAAAAATTTACTGGAGCACAGCTCTGAATTTACTTTTTTCCTCATCATCTTCATCCTCAACAGCTATATCTACATCAGGCATATTAGTGTCACTATTTGCAATGTTTTCCATTATATCACTTGGTACTGAAAATGAATCATCAGCATGCCCTAGATCCTTCTTTTCCACCAATTTGAATGTAGATTTGATCAAATCATTGTTCAGGATTTCTTGTATTGATTTACACTTGCTTAAATGGGCTATGGAAATGTCAAATTTGTTGCTTTTTGCTTTATTAGATTTGGATGCAACACTTGAACTTGAAGGCATATTTTGACTCTTCTCTTTATTAACCACAACAGCTTGGTGAGTTTCTTTTGTTAGGCGCAAAATTGCATTCAATGTCTTCTGGATTTGGGAATTTTCAAATTCCTCTAAAGCAGTTTTGTTAGTCTGATGCGCAGATTCCTCACTTACCTTTTGTTTCTTAGGTGGAGGAGAAGCACTTTCTTCAGTCTGTGAAACATCTAGTGAAAAAGTTTCATTTTCTAGATTAGCAGTTGATGAAGTTGGTTCATTTTTCTGAGGTCTAGCACTAGCACATTTTGTGAATAAACTAAATGACTGCTTTGCCGTATCTCTTTGCTGCACTTCATCCTGGTATTTCTTTACTGCAATATCTAAGCTGTGGGCCCAAACTCTGGGACCTCTTGTATTGTAACAAATATTTTTTTTGGAATTAAAATGTTCCTCCCAGTTTTGCTTCTTTGAATATTTGTTCTTGCATTGACCACAAAAGTAACCCCTTTTAACACCCTCACTTTTCTCTCCAACTTCATCAATATTAGGATCCATTATTGATTATTGACTACCTGAAAAAATACAAAATAAGTAAAAGTTAGTAAATATAGTATGGTAAAAGTGAGTAAAAGTAAGTAAATATAGTACAATGAAAGTAAGTAAAAGTAAGTGCTTTAAACTTAGTAAAAGTAAGGAAGAGTAAGTAAAAGTAGGTAAGTTAAAGTAAGTAAAAGTAAGTTTAAACTTAACTAAACTTTTCAATTCTAGAGTCATGGTGGATTACTTAAAACCGCACAAGTAATTATCTGGCCAATTTATCAAACCTGGCCGAGATCAATGGAACATAGTCCAATCCTGATAATTTTATATTAAAAAAATATACGTTTTAATAAAATTTTAATTATCAAAACATTGAAGCTTAACAAAAAATAAAAATAATTGTTAAATATGGAATTACCAACTAAACTTAAAATAACTAAATTTGTAATTTAAAAAAAATTGGTTTGTACAAGAACGTATACGCAAAAAAATTGCATAATGTCTAGCGGATGAACAAAACCCAAACCCAAATTTACTTTTTCTCATGGTCAAATTTACTGGAGCAATGCTCCCAAGATCCCAGGAATCTGGAGTCATGGGGTAGGGTAGGTTAGGTTAGGTTAGGTTAGGTTAAGTATAGGTGGATATTTGAATACAAGTTTTGGGCCATAACATTTTTCGTGTTTATTTCTCCAAGAAACGGATTGCAGAAATGGAATCAGCGTAGAAATCTACGTCTATACCAAAAACATGGGAAAAATCCAATGCCGGACCTAAAATCGAAAAGACCCATCAAATATTCCAAAGCATACTTATATATTTTTAATTTTTATTTTTAAATAAATATATACATATATTTTAATAATAATAATAATATCACTTCTGGATGATATCACCTATGTTTCAATCTTTATCAATGTTTCTTCGTCAATAAATCTATATATCTTTCGATGTTGTTTTATTAATAGTTTAAGCAAACTACATCTAGAGTAAACGGGTAATATTTCGTAGTAAGTTTTGAACCATGTGTGTAATATTTTTAAAGAAATAATTTCCTACAACGATCTACAGCAGAGGTCTCAAAATCATTTCGGCTAGGCCGCTAGGGCAACTACAGAATATAAGGCCTTAGAGCCAAAATTGAAAATAAACAGGCCAAGAATAATACAAAAAAAAAAAATTTATTATATTACTTTATTATTTTATTTTATTTTTTTATTTTTGTTTTCTTTCATGCGCTTATCTTGTTACAATTTGAGGGGCACAAGGAGTATATGTGGCGGTTTTAGGATGAAGTTAGAACTAAAAAGGTGGTTTTATTCTTAAACTACTGTGCTTAAAACGGTTAAAGTACATTCAAAGCACAGTTACGAATTTTGCAAAGAGTAACTGTCAAAGTAGCCTAGCTGCCACGTTGGTTGATACATCGCAACTGTTTCCAGCTCAACCACCGCAGAAAAATCCCTGATCGATTGCAACTTTTATTTTTATCACAGATACGATTCAAACTGTATTAAAATCGTATTTTTCCAGTGTTTTCGAGATGAAGAATAGCCACCTGGGCGGCATAGTGTTAAGACACATATTTAATATGTTCCACTTAACTATGCCACAATTGCCCAAAGCTTTAGATTCGTTACAAGCAGTTCAGATGTACGCAAGTGTTCTTCTCGAATATACGAATGCGTGTTATCGGCTGCGTAATTTACACTAGCATTCCACCACAATCACAATATATAGCACAGCATCCATCGATATTGGACTATATCACCAAGTGCAAAGGAAAAGCAGACATTCAACAGGTACAGAGTATTCCAAAGGTTAAAACAAAAATGTCCACAAAAGAAATGTTAGCGTGAAATTGACGCACCGAGTTCAAGAACCGATGTGCGAGTTAAAATTCATTCATTTTCGTGTGGGCCACACCGGAAACGTTCGAGTGCTTCATGCGGCCCGCAGGGGACGTGTTTGAGGGGTGTATCCCAAACATTAGAAATGAAACAAACATATTGGAATGAGAGAAGAGGTAGATTCTGTACTGTCCTACCCATAGGCGTAGGGGCCCGATTTTGTTCGAGGGGACAAGCAAGTTTTGCCCGAAAAAATTAAGCGAAACCGAAAATCTATTTTTAAGTCATATTTTCATCCTGTATATACTATTGAGCTAAAATGTATCTGTGTGTTTGTGTCTGTCCGCTTTCTTCGGAACCGTGCACAGACTAAACGGCACATCGGAAAATTCTGCAACCACCACTAACTGATAGCCCATAAGCTAACGATGTGCTCTGTCAAATTTCCCGGTCCTAGGTCACTCCGCGGCCGAGCACGAGCTACTTAATGTCTATTACAAGTGAATGTAGGTACTTCGAAAATTTTTAGGTATTATCGGGACTTCATTTTCGTTTAAACTAACGAAAATATCACAACTTAACCTAACCAATCATCAAGGGCGTACAGTTAACCTAACCGGGCATTGACCTAACCTGGCATTCAGTTGACCTAACTGGACATTCAATACAACTGAATGCCCGGTTAGGTCAACTGTACGCCCTTGATGATTGGTTAGGTTAAGTTGTGATATTTTCGTTAGTTTAAACGAAAATGACGAGAGCAAAAATACATAATAAACAGTAATAGTTTGGTAGTCCCGATAATACGTAAGTACCAATATACATATACATATATACAATATACATACAACTAGCTGTGACATATACTGCTACCTGCCCGGAGGGCGATAGCGAGCTACCGCTTGTTACACACTATTTGTAGGTATACACAACTGTACAAAGGCTGAGCACCAAACAAGTGACAACAATAGAATAAGTTGTAACAGGCTATATACTGCCGTTTTGCGACAGGTTTTCCTTTCTCTAATCAAATATTGCATGGTTCAAGATCTGAAGACAAACGTTTCGAGCAAAGAGATGATATCCAAAATGAAAATCATAAAAAGTTTCGGGTGAAATCGTGGTGATTGAAAATATGTGTACTGGGCTTTTTCCCGAATTTTCGGGTGTAATTGCGGTCCCACCTGAGCTGGCTACAAATGGGGCGGGATGCTGTAGGTCAATCCTGAACTTTCGTTCGAAGCAAACATAAGTTTCATGACTGTAAATTTGTTAATGATAGATGTCTTTGATAAGTTTAAGTTTAAGAGAGTGAAAGTAGTGGTGATTGTTGCATATTCGTCTTGTGGTGAAAGATATGCATAAGAGAAAGAATTTCTGGAATATTGTAAGTGATATGGTAGGAAACATGGGGAATGCGTATAAAGCGATTGTAGTGTGTAATCTGAATGGGAAAGTGGGAATCCTTCCTGAGTCTGGAGTGCTTGGGAAGCATGGTGTGCCAAGAATGAATGATAATGGTAAAGGAAAAAAAGAAATTTGTGTTGGAGTGTTGGAAGAGGTGTGTTTGTGACAAATGCACACTTCTTGCACAAAGGTATCCATAAGTATACATATGAAAGATATCCATAAGTATACATATGAGGAGAGAGAGAGAGAGAGAGAGTGGGGAACAGTTTGATAGATTGTGTGAGCAAATATGTGCTCAGGGATGTGATACAAAACCTGTACGTGTGTTAAGTGGAAGTTTGTTAGATGAAATGATTGTACTGTGTGAAGTTGGTTGGGGCTTGGTACAAAAAGAAAGTGTGGACAGACACAGAAAATAGAAGTTCAGTCTGAACTCGAATGAGGTAGAAAGAGAATAGAAGAGTAGGGCAAGCCCTTGGGGAGATAGATCATGAACAAATGAGGTAAAGAATATATGGAATGTGTATAAGGAATGTTCAGTGACGACAGCATCTGAGTGAAGAGAAAGACGAATACATAGTGGAATGGTGGAACAATGCGGTGAAACATGCAGTGAAAGAAAACAGGCATAAATTCTGGGAAAGAATGTTAATTACAAATGCAGCCTGGCAATGATATTTAAGATGTAATGAGGTGTACAAAAATACAAGAAAAAATGTTAAATGAGTAGTAAAGCAATGCTGTGGCAAGGGGTGAGCGGGCGGGGAGATTGCCCCGGGCGTCAACGAGAGGGGGCAACGAAAGGTGGGAACCATATCATCAAATGTTATAGTGCATTCTGTTCTTCATTAAAAGCTGATACTTTGAATCTTGTAAAAGTTATGCCATAATCCAAGATGTTTTTGTTTATACATTCATGTTATGAATCACTGGAAGTATTATTTATGTTTAAAGTATTGACAAACTCTTCAACAAACTCTCTTCCAGAGAGAGATTATCCAGTCAATTAGTAATTAATGAAAATTACTAATTAATAATTAGTAGTAATTACGTTGGCGTAATAATTACTAGTCGTAGAGGGACGCGAATGAATAGGTTTATGCGCCCCAGACGCATAAACGCGAGTCATGGTTCTGAAAGGAAGTAAAAGGAGAGTAGGTAAAAGCTTGGGAAGAAAGATAAATAAATGCTGTAGTATGTGGAGAATTAAAAGTTATTTTGGAAGGAAGTGAAGAAATTCAAAGACCAGTCTGAGAAAATGAATTAATATGAGAGATAGGAATGGTAATGTGTTAATACAAGATGAGCAAATACGCGAGAGACTTAAGAGTATTTTAGTGTGCTTGTACAGTAGGTGAAGTAGATGAACAGGAAGCAAATGTGAATGTACTTAGTTTTGGTGAAATATTTACCAGAGAGTGGAAGACATCATATGAGAAGAGGTTGAGTGAGCAGTATACAAGCTCAATAAAGGAATGTCGGTAGGAATTGATGATCAGATGTGGCGGTAGAATGGTGATCGAACTGTTGTAGTAGATATGTTAAAAAGTAAGGGAAAGTTTGTGTATATCTAATCATTAAACAAGGACTGCCATTGAACCACTGTATAAAAATAAAGATGAATGAGGTGAATGTAAAAATTAAAGGGAGATATAAGTTTTAAATATAGCTGGAAAAGTACGCGGAAATGTTGACAAATAAAAAAGATTACAGATAATTTGGTTGGAGATGAACAAGGCAACTTTAGAGAAGGAAGAGGATGTATTGATCAGATGTTTGTAGTGAGACAGCTGACTGAGACACTAAGTTCTAAGAAGAAAAAGATGTATACAGTATTTATGACTTTGAAGAAAGTGAAAAGATCTGCCTTGTGGAAAATACTTAAAATGTATAGTGTCAATGGTATAATGTTAAATGCAAAAAAGTGTCTGTGTGTAAGAGTGCTTGCGTATGAGTTGTGTGTGAATTGAGTGACTGGTTTACTATTAATGTTGTAGCATAACAAGGCTGTGTGATGTCGTCATGGTGGGTGGAATACTGCTTGAGAATAAAGCAAAAATACGAGAGAGAGAGACGAGTAAATATGAATTTGGAAGGGAATGAGTGGCGGCGGTCGCATCTAATGTACGTGCAGAGCTGGGCAATAAATACATTGAATGTATTTATTACAAAGCTGGGCACTTGCGGTTTTTTTTGCGGTACTGCGGTACTGCGGTACTACCGTGTTTGTCGGTACCGCGGAAAGTACCGCGGGAAATTTGAATGCGGTAGCGGTACTGCTGTACTTTCAGCGATCCTTTGCGGTACTGCGTTATGCGGTACCGGTTTGGTAGTGCGGTAGTACCGCAGTACCGCAGTACCGCAAAAAAAAACGCAAGTGCCCAGCTTTGGTATTTAAATACTAAATACTAAATACATGGGAGAAATGTATTTAAATACTAAATACTAAATACATGGGAGAAATGTATTTAAATACTAAATACAAAATACATCAATTGTATTTAAATACATTTGTAAATACATTTTAAATACATACAAATTTTAACATTCACTAATTCATGAGTAACAACAATATAAAATGCTTGATAAAGGATAAAGAAATAGTGCAATCTAATTTCCGATTATATATTTCCCTTTTTAGAACAAAAAACAAAAGAACTTAGAACTTACGATGTTCAACCAGTGACATATTATATTCATTCATTATATCATTGCAAAATGAGTAACAATTAATGAGTAGATGAGACATAAACGTAAACATAAGACGTAAACATAAACATAAGGCACCTTACGAATTCTCTTTTATTTCACGGTTGCTGCGGATCAAAACCAATCTTTCAAAAGTTTCGTCTGAAAGAGAGTTTCTTTTGGGAGTCAAAGTGATTCCCGCGAATGAGAATATTCGCTCTACCGGTGCCGAAGATGGTAATGTCGTGTTATAGCGGAGGAACAGTCTTTTTATGAGAGGACGTTTTCCCAAACTGTCGAAACATGAACCATGCTGTACTACACTGTCGACGCGTCGTACTGTGCTAGTACAGAACGTGTATTAAACCAGTAAAAGTATTTACATTTTTATATTTTGAGTATTTAAATACTCATTAAAGTATTTAAATACTATATTTAAATACATGAAAAACAATGTATTTATAAATACAGTTCTAAATACACAAATGTATTTAAATACAAATGTATTTAAATACTGCACAGCTCTGTAGTACGTGGATGATGTGGTGCTTTTAGGTGAATTAAAGAATGAACTAAGGACACCAGTAACAAGTTTCTTATGTTTGTAGAAGATAATTGAAAATGAAGGTAAAGAAAAGTAAGGTTGTTGTCATTGCGAAGGAAGGAGAGTCGGTGTTTTCAAGTGTTTGACAAAAAAGGTAAACAACATTGGAAGTTGAGAATTGGAGTTAAGCACGACAAGTAAGTCATGGGCGCAATAAAAGCCCTGGTAGGAAGAAAGAGGTTTACATGAAGGTGCAGTAGTGTCAGCATTGATGTATAGATGTGAGACACTTGTTTCGTATGATAGTTCACTGGCAAAAGTGAGAGAAGTTGATATGAATAACTTCAGAAACGTGATGGACTGAATGAGAAATGAGGATGTCCGGTTAAGGTGTGGAGTAAAAATGTCACTGGAGATGGTATGATCATATGGAGATGATGAATAATGACAGAATTGTGTAAAAGATGTATAATATTGATTGCGTGTGAGAAGTAAAGAAAGACCGCGTAAAATACGGAATGATTTATTAGCAAATATGCAAATGTAGTACAAGTTAACGAGAAACAGCGAGAAATGGAAGCAATTTGTGGTGTGTGTAAAATGTAAATGAAGACATTGGTCTCACCTGACATACCACAAGAAGTATGACATATCGCCAACCTTTCCATGAAAGGTAACAATCTGGAAACTGGCACAACACAAATGCACACACGAATGTGGCCCATTGATCTAAGTCTTGTATTATTATTTCCAGGCATCACCGGGCATCGATGGGATAAGGAGGGGATAGGGAAACTGTGATACCCACTCAGCTACGGACGCTGGGTTACATGAAAGGTAGCACTTGATCCGTATGGTGTGGGTGATGATAAGTCGTTCCCAGTGGTGAATGGTAATCTTTATGTATCCTTGCGTGAGCGAGTGATTTCAGTGTTTACGGTCCCGAGTTCCCATGGAGGATTGGAAATGTCTTTTAGAAATAATTTATTTGATATTTTTTTCAGTGCCGAAGAATTCCGTTAACTGAAAAAGGGTTTAGTGGGAAGTTTCAAGCACAACCTGCAGACTCGTCATAGTTTTAGTTGAAAACTTTCGCTTCTCAGTAACTTTCTTCATTTTTATTTTTTTGGGGTGGGGAAGGCAGGGGTAGCTTTTAAAACATGCTAAAATGCAAATCCAGAAAAAGAGGGTTTGTTTTATGTATTCAATTCGAAATTTAAAAAGTTTTTGATACAGATTAGGCGATGACTATCAACGACCTCACGCCAAACTTTTATGCAGGCTTACTCAGGGCATTTCTTCACCCAACCAATTCTTTTTTATATGATAGAAGACTAAAGATAAGACGTCGCAAGCCATGCAGTTTTGAGAAACGGGGTACGAAACAATAGAATTGCTGGTGCCTGAGAGTTTATTCCGAATGATATTGTTATAGCTTTACTACTTAATTAATTACCCTTCGTAAAAACGACAATAAACAAATCAAACAAAAAAATATGCAAGTCTTCATGCACATAAATGTACTGCTTCAGAATATTATAGAAGCACGGAGGAAAATGAAACGAGTTTGTGAAAAGGCCGACGTTTTGTTATGACTTCATTATAACGAAATTATAATTCATTTCATCATCAGAATACATCGTAGAAAAAATTAATTACCTTCAAATGTACTGCTTTTTATATTATCTTCTGAGCGTAATGTGATTGTGAGGATTTAGTAATAATTTAGTAATTTAGTTAAGCCCAATAAAGCCTAAAGCGCACGAAGAAATAAATAAATATATTCTGTCAAAGATCATTGTAATACAGTCACCCCTCGTTATTCGCGGGGGATACGTGTCGAGAATCTTCACGAATAACCAAATCAGCGAATACTCTTTACGGTATTATCCAGGCCCTACGAAAATTAAAAATAATTACCTAGATGGCATTTTAAGCACGTGCGTAAGTAAATAATAAGCAGAATATGCATAAATAAATACCTGAAAGGCATTTTAAAATTATTTATAGAAATAATGACCAGAATTAAGTACACTGTATACATAAATAATAACATCGAAAATATTTTAAACCTGCATAAAAAGAAATACAGCAAGGGACAATCACCATGCCAAGACGACGTTGAAGGCCCCAGTCGCTGATGATGATGAACATAATGGTGGTGAGGTTACTGCGCCTCGGGTGAAGACGCAGGTGCGTCTCCTACCTCGGGGGGCGACAGGGGAGGGTGGTGGAGGGTCGTCTGCGGCAGGGCTGGAGGTTGTTTTTTTACGCTTAGGGGTCATAGTTCAGTTATAAATCGAAAAATAACACTGACACAGACAAGGTATGCTTACTCGGTCGTGCCGGGGCGCGAACTGAGTTACTGAGGCCAAGTAAGCGTGGGGAAGGAGCGCGGGAACTTCCGCAGTCAGTAGAGCCACCTAGCGAGATGCTGTGGCGTGGTGCAAACTTTCGCGGCAAAAATCCGCTAATAGTCGAAACCACGAGTAAAAAATCCGCGAATAACGAGGGAGGACTGTATTGTGAACTGTAGTATTGTAATATTTATTCCTACCAATAAAGACATTATTATTATTATTATTAAACTGTAAATAACAGGAAATATGTTGAACAGATTTTGTTATATATATGTCGCAAAAGATGATGTTCTTCGTTTCACCTTCTCCGACTGTTTAAGGTATTTTCATTACGTCGTTTCCTTGCACCGACAATGAAGTTTATACTGCTGACGTCCACGGTTCTTATTTTTCAAACTTTACTTTATACCTTCGCTCAATGGCGTCCTCTCCCTCAGTCCGTTGAGAGAATGGAATGCTTCTCTCGTGGAAGGATATAAATGACGAGTTACCTTTCTCAGTCTTTATTTCACAAGGGTAGATCACTTTTAAGATATTAAATTGAATTCTTTTACAATGCAGAGCAATTAGAAAATCAATCCTTAACACTACACTTGCTTAGAGAGTTATTAACGAACAAAGGACCTGAGCCGAACCGGCTGCCCAAAGGGTGAGGCACGCACTGCTCCTATCAAGGTGTTTTCTCTGGAGGAACTCCCGTGGTGCCACGTTCACAAAAGATTGTTAGAGTTGTAAAGTCCTAGTCTAATAACACTGGCCAACAAAATGAAACTTTTTTTCTCATCACAAACATGATCACACTTTTCTTAATGCATTTTTCGCGCTGATTCCGAATCTCGTTTTATTTTTTTTCTAGCACGTATAGTTATATAGATACACTGGTTTTGATATTTTTAAGTTTTTGATATTGCTATAAGTAAATTTATGGATGTATAGATCACACTTAGGAATGCTAAACAACAAATACATCATATACTTTATTCAATGTACTTATAAATAAAGAATATATACATTATTTTATTAAAAGCGCTGTGAGTGTGATTTCCTTTTGTAAATTTGGCCTGGATTGTCACGATACAGCATCCAACAATGGTCCGCCATCATGCTTTCATTCCAATATCCTTGGTAGCGCTTCTCCATCATCTGAATATCTTGATGGAAGCGCGCTCCTTGCTCGTCACTCACTGCACCAAGGTTTTCAGGAAAGAAATCTAAGTGGGAATGCAGGAAGTGAACTTTTAACGACATTCGACACTCCATTTCTTTGAAGGCATCAAGGAGGTTCTTGACTCCATCCTTATACGCAGGTGACTTGTTGCTTCCAAGAAAGTTTTCACATATCCATTTGAACGCCAGCCAAGCCTTCAATTCCAGCGGACTTAGGACTTTTTCAAATTCAGTGTCATTCAAAACCTCCCTTATTTGTGGCCCAACAAAAATTCCTTCCTTCAATTTTGCTGCAGTAACCTTCGGAAATTTCCTTGAAAGGTATTGGAACCCTTCAGAATTGACTTTACCCATTGCTTTAACAAAATTCTTCATTAAACCAAGTTTAATGTGAAGAGGTGGCAGATAGATCTTTTGGGGATCCACTAAAGGGACAGACTGGACATTGTTTATCCCTGGGACATATGTATACCTAAGTGGCCAGTCACTTTTGGTGTAATGTTCTATAGTGGCGCGACTGTCCCACAGGCAAAGGAAACAACAAAATTTTGTGAATCCTGACTGCATACCCATAAGCATTCCTATAACTTTTAAATCTCCACAAACATTCCATTGATGACTGTCGTATTTGATTGCCTTAAGTAGTATATCCATATTGTCATATGTCTCTTTTAGATGGACGGAATGGGCAATGGGGATGGATGGCATTATATTACCATTATGCAAAAGAACTGCTTTCAGGCTTCTCTGCGACGAATCAATAAAGAGGCGCCACTCAGATGCCACATACGTCTGAGATATGGCTGTAAATAGTCCATTGATGTCATGGCAATAACAGAGAGGACCGTCTACTGAAAAGAATGCTGTTAATTCAAAATTCCGCTTTCGGTAGTAACTAATACGAACATTGTTCTCAAGTAAATTGTTCTCCTTTAGTCTTGAGGCGAGAAGCTCTGATTTCTCTTTAGACAGCGATAAGTCTCTAACAAGATCATTCAACTGTCCTTGGGTTAACTTTTTAGGCTCTAAATGTCTACCTTCAAAAGTGTACTCTGGTTCTGTAGATGGTCCGGAAACGCCAGTTGCACCTTCATCACTTTCCATGTCATCTATGATAGAATCTAGCCTATCACTTGGGGGAATTGGAATGGGCAATGTTTCATCATGTTTTACTGGTCTACGTGCTGAATCCAAGTTTGGATATACAATCTGGTGTTTGTTCTTGGCAGAAAACCCCATTAAGTTCACACTACAAAAATAACAGTCTTCATGATGATCTCTCGGCTCCCTCCATATCATGGGTATGGCAAATGGCATTGAAGCTTTCTTTTTGTTAAGCCAATCACGTAATCCATTTGAACAGCCAGAACAGATTTGATGTGGCGCCCATGGTTTATCTTGGTCACCTAGATGGCAACCGAAGTATAGCTTGTATATTTTCTTAATGTCGGTTGTAATACTTCGTCGCTGTGTTTTAGTTGTCAACTGGCCGCATACGAAACAGAACTTGTCGGGGTCATTCTTACATTGTCGAGGCATGTTGACTGACCTGAGCAAACTATAAATTAAAAAAAAATGTACACCAACTTGACACAACAAGTTCTTGGACTGGACTGATCTTTTGACACACAAAGCACGGCGTTGTTGCCTGAATCACAATGCTGCTAGACGTAAAAGCTCACCTGAAATACATAAGATGTATAATTAAGATAATTGAAATAAATAAGATGAATAAACTAAAAAAACACAATAAAATAAACATAATCAAATGTTGAAATATTATTTTGCCTATTTAAAATGGTTAAATCTGTGTTTTTATATATATGCCTTCATCTTGAAAACTATACGTGCTAGAAAAGATCTGAATGCAGTTTTGGAATCAGCGTGAAAAATACTATCCAGCCACCACAAATTTTACTCTGATGAAAAATCTTTGTTGACCAGTGTAATGATATTAGCAAAAGAATATATATAATTTTGGTTCTACATTTAACTCCTCATGTGATTTATATTAGCCGAAAAGAACATTTAGAATTTAGGAATCTCTGTTTAAGATTATAGATGTGGCAACACTGGAGTCGTTAGGGTTAAGAGGCCAAATGATCCACTGGGGCAAAGGTGGCAAATTAACTTTCAATTCGTTTCCACCAACAATAATAGCATCAAATCATACTTCAATCACAAAGAAAAAACACCCCAGCCCCTTGCTTCATCCATCATCTACGTTTTCAAATGTGTTCGCTGCAAAGCGAACTATATTGGCAGCACCATTTGCTAGTATCAAACCAGAGTGGACGAGCATCGCAACCCTTAAATAAGCCCTCTAAATTAGCAAAAAGAGATCACTACTTCCCTCCAATTTCAAAATTATCAACACAACCAACCATCTAACCGACCTCGGCATTCTGGAGTCCCTACACATCCTCAGTATTAAACTAACTCTCAACGAGTACAGTTCTGCCTTTAACGTAAACATAGCCAAATAAACTGCCATATCCTACCACTGAAAAGAAATTCACCATCGCTCCGTCTGGCCCCAACTCTTCTAATATGGACCCCTTCCAACAACCATTCATTCCCAACCCTTTGCTCAATTAGTCCCCTTACCCCGACACTAACAACCCGGTAAGACTCTCTCAATTTTGTTCGCTTTTTACTTTATATATGACGACTGATCACTTTTCTATTTTTTATATTATTTTATTTTTAATTTTAATTACCTAAACACCATTAATATCATCTTTATTTAAATATAGTGTATAAGTTTCCGTTCATTATATTTATTAATTTTTTATGTTTTTATAATTTTAGCACTGATGATGGAAAATGAAAATTTCCGAAACGTTTGTAAATAAACATGTACCATCTCTTCGTCCTCTTATTCTTAACTATATATATATATATATACTTCAAGAACTGATAAAGTTTGTTTTAAGATAAGAATTTGGAAGTGTGTGGTCCCTGCGAGATTTAAGTTGAAAATCCGTTTGCAGCCAAAATTGTCCGCAATACATGAAAATTCTTTTCCACAAAACCATTTTTAAAATTAAAATCTCAATGATTCATCGTCAATGACTAAAACGGTCGGAAACGAGGCTATTTGGATTGGGTTTTTTTTTTAAGACTTTTATGTTAAAAGAATGTGGAGAATAGGTTTCATAGGTGTGTTTTGAAGGCAGAAACGTTCTTTATTATAATTATTATTATTATAACTATTGTTATTGTTATTTAAAGGGAGAATAGATCAGGGTTTTATTTAAGACTATATTGACTACACCCAGTGTTCATTCTGAAATAAATATTGATGAGGCGAGGCCGGATTCTGAAAATTATGGGTTCTCAAGACGGAAATTTGGTGGAAACTCTCGGGAGTCCAAACCTCCAAATAACTAGTGATGCACCGGAGGCAGATTTTGGCCGGAATCTCCGGCTTAGTGTTTTTCCCTGGAGGTTCCGGCCAATTGATTTATTTCAGTATTTATATATGTGTGTGTGTGTGTGTGTGTGGTCCATCGTCTCATCTATTTAGGGTTTATATATTACAGTCCTGCTATTTTAAATTATTAAGTCTTTAATAACTTAAACTTTATAAAAGTCGACTTTCTATGCTTTGTGTGTGCTAATTTCTCTAAAAATTCCCATTGAACAGAATATCCTCAGGTTATGAAACTTATGATGTCTTGCTCAATGCTGAGTAAAGTAGCCTATATTAAATCAATTATAATTATTAATACAATAACTGATCACCAGTGGTGGGCACCGTTAACCAAAAAGTTAACTTCGATAACGATAATCCGTTAACCCCAATTTTTAACTCCGATAACGATAATCCGATAATTTTACTACAAAATTAACGGAAGTTAACGATAATCCGTTAACGATAACTATTTCTTTACTAACATTTAAAAAAATCAAGAAAAAAAGCTTTAAAACCCATAGAAAATGTTTATTTATGCAAAATCCAACAATAAATAGGTATTTAACTGTATTTTTATCAAGTTTTGCAACTTTTTTGCTTAATAACTTTTTTTTTACTTTTAATAAAAAATGTACTGATTACATGTTTTGAAACCCTTGTAACCACTAACCATTAACTAAATTTTAATTTACCAGAGAATTATTATGGCGGGAACTGAAAGGTAAAATTAAATTTTAGGCACATTTATTAAAGACTATGACACAATGTGCTGGTTGCCCTTCAGAAAGACCAACTTCTCAAAGTTAGGCCCAACTGCCATTCTTGACCTCTTGGGCCTCAGGATGTCCTTGCCGAGAGAGAAGAGCCGTTCCACTGCGGCAGAGGACGGAATTGGCAGACTGAAGTTATGGCGGGTTGAATTCATTCGCAGTTAACGTGTTAACGGACTTTAACAGACTAAATATCGAGTTATCGGAAGTTAACTGGTCCGATAACGATAAATGGAAATTAACTTCCGTTAATAGTCCGTTAAAAAAGTTAACTTCGTTAATTAACTGTTATCGGATTAACGCTTTAGTGCCCAACACTGCTGATCACTCATAAAATAAATTATTATTACAGTCATTTGAGAACTGAAATATTCGGATAGGTGCAGAAATGAGGTTTTATAGTTTTATAGAATCAAAACCAAAAGTTGTCAGAATTGAGTTTGGTGTACTTGGCACATCCGGCCAAAGGCCGGAGTTTAGTGAGACCTCCGGCCGGAGCAGGAGGTTTTCTAAAATGGCCGGAACTCTTGCTCGGCCGGAGCCGGAGCTCCGGTGCATCACTACAAATAACACATATTCATATTAAAGTATTTTCCGAAAATGGTGCAGGACATGTAAGCTACTGTAATTCGTAGGAAAAGTATGAAAAACTTTTTACTTACTTATAATTAATAAAGAAATTTACCATAACTTTTCTATATCTGTAAATACAGGAAAAAATACACATTCAGTTACGTGTAATAATAATAATAATGTTTGGGGTTGTTTAACTTTTGTTCTAACAGCAAAGGACGTGTGACGGAGAGGACACTAAATTTTACTTGGAATCCGAACCACGGGTCGGTACATCATCTATCCGAACGTGGAAAACGGCCACTCATCTAACTACTGAACGGACCCAACGTCACTTAATCTTCGCTGTTCTAATGGGAAGCGATGGTGTGTCGTGGCCACTTCGTAGCCCTCACTAGAATGTTAGAATGCGCAACGATGCACGCTGCTTTATTCATTAAACGTCAAGCGTATGTAACGTCTTCGGTGGGTGGATTTTAAAAAAAGTCAGAAAATTAAACGATACAGGCTTAACGTAACACACACACACACACATTTCTGTGTTCTGATGGTGGATCGTACCAAAACTCAGGGGCGTAGGAACCCATTATTTTTTAGAATTTATGATCAGTAATTTCCTGTGATTTCATCACAGAATGCATCATTATTTTAAGTTGAAATGGATTTCATTTGAGCTGAAAAGTGGGTGAATCAATGCCCCTCCGGCCACCACCACCCCTGTTCCTAAGCCCTTGCCAAAACTATAAAAATAATTCAGTCCGATATGATTGTGACTGATAAATTTTGATTTTAGTTTTTATTTATTTATTTTTAGTTTTCTAATGAAATGTGACGGTTCTCTTCCTTTGTAGCAAGAAACGTACGCAATTAAACCCCTTTATATAATCCAGGCACAGCTTCAGAATGGAAGCTTACTTTATCTAACCATTGTGTGTGTGTGTGTGTGTGTGGTGTGTGTGTGTGAATATCCCATCCAGAGATATATGATAACTGTGCAGCCTGGTCGATGATACTACTAAATTAGGGACAGGTCAAATTCATTGGCTCTCATTTTAAATCTAATTTAACGTAATCTAACCTAACGTAACCTAATCCACGGAACTATATCGATGATTTTGACCTGTCCACGATCTGTGGTATAGTTCCTGGATGAGTTATAGCAGATTTTTGGAAGACCATAAGACCTAAAGGCATAATTTGCAATGACATTTTCGGATCAAACCAAAGAATTATTCCAACTTATAGAAGTAATAAAATAATTAACCAGGAGGACCAGAAACTCACACGGGGATTATGCCAGAATAATGCGACACACTGAGCTCGCTAACTCCTGATTATTACACAAGCACAATCGGGAGTCGAACCCCGACTTCGATGCGCTGAATCGAGAATTCAATCACGGTGATTGAAGGGGATACTTCAATACATAATGACCGAAAAGCTGAAGTGAAATTATATCGTAGCCGCACTTGATTTTAATAAATCAAACTGTTGTCTTCATGAAAGTAATATCAGGTATTAATAATAATTATACTCGTAATAATAATATCAGAAATTTTGAAGTTACATCGAAAACATACGTATTTTTAAAATAAAGAAAATCATTTGCTTATAATTTTTTTAAAAATATAAGTACAGAGTGATCACAAAGTCCCTTTGCATGAAAAACAAAGGCAACATACAGATATGCTGTAATTTCGCTGTAATTTCACTGCAAAGGGACTTTGTGTGGCCACTCTGCAGTCGAGAATTTTGACCCAAAGCGATGATGCTTTGTGACAGTGTTGGGAATTCCAATTTAATTGGGATAGAAATAATCTTATCGTTCCCGAATTCCCTCAAGAAACTGGGATTGAAGGTGTTCAATGTTCATCTCGCTGATAAAGGCGCTTTAGTATTTGTTATTTATTTTAAACATCTAAGCAAAATATAAAGACTTCATTTTGACGCTTGCTTAAAGTAGGACTAGGCTAGGCTACTTATAGTTCGGTTTAGGTTAATGTGAAATGTTTAAGTTAAACAGCAGCAAAATCGAAAGTAATGCCTTTGCTCACCAACGGTTCAGAAATGTTCAGTTACTGAAGATAAGATTAAAATTTTAAGCATTGTATACTCAATATTTAAGTAAATGGATCTTTTCCATTTTATGGGAACCACCATTTTTTTAAATAAATACATGGTTTTACAGCATTTTTTATGCTGATTCCAAATATATTATTCTTTTTCAGGAGAAATAAAAATTAAGAAAGTTATAGTCAATAAATTTTTATTATTTATATGATATGCCACGATGACGTCATTTGTACGATAACGTCATCGTAAGCTCAGTTAGGGCCTAATAGCCTATTTCTAATAGTTCAAATCAGTTGTTAATTTACCTTGAATGAAAATATTTGCTTCGACTTGACAATATGGAAAATTATAACTTAATTTGGCTAGCAAGAAATATTACATGTGAAGAAGATGCATTAAAGTTTTTACAACAGAATGATGTTATTCCTAAAACCAAACAATGTAATAAAAAACACGAAATGTCGATAACCAAAAGAAGCGACAGTAAATGCTCAATGGAATGGCGGTGCTCAAAACAAACGTGCCGAGAAAAGGTGTCTGTACGCAAGAATACTTGGCTAGAGGATTCAAAACTACCTCTTGAAACTATAATTTCATTAATGTATTGTTGGTCTCAAGAGTATACAACGATCAAATTTTGCGAAAAGGAATTCGGCATCTCCCATGGAACAATCGTGGATTATAACAATTACTTTAGAGAGGTAATTAAGTTTTAAACAATTAACCTAACTAACTAACTAACCTAACTAAACTAAACTAACCTAACCTAACTTAACCTATGCAATATGAGAAAATAAAGAAATATCGTATAAATAATAAAATATTAATGACTATAACTTTCTTATTTTGTATTTCTCCTGCAAAAGAATAATATATTTGGAATCAGCATAAAAAAATGCTTCAGAACAATATATTTATTTAAAAAAATGGTGGTTCCCATAAAATGGAAAAGACCCAAGTAAATTTATCGAAAATATTAAATCCTCCGACGGCACCTATATGATTGAAATTTTTCACTTGTCTTCATTTTAAATCTGGGTTCCGTGCGTCTTCGCTTCGCTTACAGGCAGGGCCGGATTAACCATTAAGCAAAATAAGCCCGTGCTTAGGGCATCAAGGGAAGGGGGGCACCACAGAAATTTTCCATTGTCGGATTTACCATGGATTTATTATACTATTATAATCGCGGCTTATAGCCTATAAGCTGTTGAAAACTGAATTATATATATTCATATATAGTATTTTTTTTTTTCATTGTTTGAATTTGTAGTGAACAACAACCCTTTTGAGAGAATAAATATATTTCGTTGTAATCACACACTTTACGCTTTGCGTTATTATTTTGTTTATATCAAATCTTTGAGCGCCATATTAAAAATACATATAGATTAAATATTTTCGTGTGCTATAGGAAGTTATTCTGAACGTGTGATTTGTGCATATAATATTAAATATATATTTACATAATCATTGGTATTGTTTTACAGAAAGATTTAGGTTTATAGAATTGTAATATAAATTAATATTAAAATAAAAGAAACTATAAACTCTCTATATTGCTGTTGTATCAAGTGATGTTTATCACGGCCATTATAATAATAAGATATACTGACCTAAGTTAATTAGCGTTGAAGAAGTTTATCTGTTGCTCTCTCTTCTTCTCTAGGGTAAGTCTATGAAGTGTACTTTATTTGTATATATAACAATATTTTATCATACACGTAGCTTTATTTTATAATTTATTTATCTATTGTCATAACAGTATAAAAGAATTTAGATTGTAATAACCAGAGTGAATAATTTGTAATGTATATATAACATCAAACGTAGTTAGGACAATTTAGGCCCTAAGCAAATGTTCATATTTCCTATAATTAAATATTGTGTTTTAAATAAATAAATAAATGTAAATATAAAATGTGGCTCGTTAATAGTGAAATGTTAATATTGATATTTTTATAGATTGCGTATTATTAATTCTAATGTTAAGTATTTTTATTTTATAGGTTTCGGTTCCTTCTTTCGGTTCCTTCTTTTGGTTCCTTCTTTCGATTTGATTTGTATTCAACATTTCGAGTTGATATTTCGGTTGTTATATTTAATTGCCACTTATATTTAAATTGCCACTTTGGTTGTGTACGGTTCCCATTTTGTCTTTCTGAGAATAAAAGAACAAAGCCAAGATTGTGATATGTGTAACTGTGTTGATTGCCACATAATATACAAATAAAATATTCTTTTTATTTCTGTATTTTACAGACCCCAAGAAACAAGAGAAGACTTTGGATTTAGAGTCCAAGACTGCAAAGCTGACTGATTTCTTCACACAAGTTCCACGACCACAACGTCAACATGATATACCGATTCTGAATCAAAACCAATCCCCATCATCAGAAGTGGACACAAATACCACTTTGATCACTTCAAAATCAAAATATGATGACGTTGGAATCACCGAGGTGTCACAAGCAGAGTTCAGTGACTGGCGAAATACTATTGTAATTGATCATCATGAAAAAAGCACTACTCACCGAGACTCTATGCTAACATACTTAACTCGCAGACAAGGTGCGGGGTTGGGACAACAGTTGGAAAAACAAATTCAGGAAGAGTGTGATTACTGGGAACATGTCTTGAGGCGTGTCATAGCTGTTATTTGTACGTTAGCTGAACGTGGCTTGTCTTTTCGAGGAACAGAAGAAAGATTTGGATCATTGCAGAATGGAAATTTTTTAGGGCTGCTTGAGCTCATAAGCCGGTTTGATCCATTTTTAGCAGGTCACATTTTGAAATATGGAAATTCTGGCAAAGGAAATCCTTCTTACCTGTCCAAAACCACCTGTGAGGAACTCATTCAACTAATGGCTCAAAAGGTCCACGCACTCATTGTTGACGAAGTAAAATCTTCTGGTTATTTTAGTTTGTCAGTTGATTCAACACCAGATCTATCACATATCGATCAGTTAATTGTTGTACTTAGGTACTTAAAAGATGGACAGCCTATTGAACGCTTTTTAACCTTTCTGAAAATGAAAAGCCATACTGGTGAGGAAATGGCAAATCAGGTGTTGCAGTACTTACGTGAAGTTTGTAAGCTAAACTTTTCAAAATGTAGGGGGTCAATCTTACGACAACGCTGCCAACATGTCTGGGCGTTATAAGGGGATGCAGCAAAATTTTTTAGAAACAAACAAGTTTGCTATATATGTGCCCTGTGCAGCCCATTCACTAAATCTGGTAGGCCGAAGTGCTGTTGACTGCTGTCAAGAGGCGGTTAATTTCTTCTCTACAGTGCAGTTGCTCTATACCTTTTTTTTAGCCTCAACCAGCAGGTGGAAATTCTTAAAGGTTGTGAAAGTGTCTTAAAATCCCTCTCTGATACCAGATGGGAGGCACATGCTATGGCAACAGCAGCAATTTTGAAATCTTTCCTTAAAATTTTAGAAGCGTTAGAATGTATAGCTGAAGACCAGTCACAAAGGGAGACACTAGAAGAGAAGCAAATAATATTGCAAATAAGATGCAAGAGCTAGAATTCGTTTTTATGTTGAATTTTTGGGATGAGATTTTGCAAAATTTTCATAGAGTAAGCAAAGTTCTACAGAATAAGGATGTGAACTTAAAAACATGTGCAGATCTGTATGGATCATTAGCTGACCAACTGTGCACTTCACGAGATGAATTTGAAAGATATGAAGCAGCTACAAAGGAAATGCTACCAGATGTTGATTACAAGGCAGCTCAAACTCGCAAACGTATCAGAAAGAAGGTACCCAATGACGGAGATGCACCAGAAGTATATCTGAATGCCAGAGATAAATTTCTTATCACCACCTTTTACACAATTGTTGACAAACTTGAAACTGAGATGAGAAGAAGAGGAGAGATATACAAAGAAATAGCAGAGAGATTTTCTTTTCTAAGTGATGTGCCACATAATGTCACCACTTCATCATCTACTGAAATTGAAAGGTATTCTCAGGGTTGTAAAAAGATGATTGATGCTTACCCAGAGGACTTGAACACTAATTTCTCTGCTGAGCTTCAGCAGTTTCACTCATATGTGTGCCATAAGTTCAGTGCAAAAAAAAATGTAAAAACAAGATTCAGTCATGCTGAACTTTATAAAATAATTGTAGAAGACAATATTGAGTGTGCCTTCCCAAATGTAGAAATTGCCTTTCGTATATTTTTAACATTAATGGTCACAAATTGCTCAGCTGAGCGTTCATTTTCTCAGTTGAAGTATATTAAAAATACCAACAGAACAACTATGCAACAAGGCAGGCTGGATGCCTTATCTCTACTAAGTATAGAAGCAGATGTGTTACGTAAGATTAGTTTTGAGGATCTGATCAAAGACTTTGCAATTAAAAAAAAGTAGGAGAAAACTTTTCAAATATAAATGAAGTGGAAGTATACAAAAATAAACATTATTTTCCATCTTACTGTAAGTTTTGTTTCATTTCAAAAAATAAAATTTTATTTTATGGTTTATTTTTGTTTATATTTTGAATTACATATATATGGGGCACCAAAATCTTTTAAGTGCTTAGGGCCTCTAAAGGTCTTAATCCGGCCCTGCTTACAGGGGAACAGTGTTACTCACTGCCCTTCCGACATTAGCTAATGAAAGAAGGAACATTTGTAAATTGATTTCCAGAAATTTACTTCGAATTTATTTGATGAAGTTACGACTAAACCAACAAATTTGAAATATCCTGTTTAATAATCTTCTTAAATAATAATTATGAAAGACTTTACAGCCATAATTTTTTGCTATATTTCTATTCCAGAAAATATAAATTTTAAGCATTTACGATATTAATTTTATCTGTCTTTTAAAACACTTTATCAAATGAAAACTTAAAACAAGCCACAGTGACAGCGACTATGGTCGATCGTGAACTTACACAATGAAAAAACGCAAAGTAACGGTACTTATCGTTCGGGGGAATAGGAATGGAAAGCAGAATGTATAAAGTAACATCACACACCAAGTAATAATAATTCGTAACCTTGTATAACAAATATGTACAGTTGTTCGCATTTGTAATGTTCCTCGCTTCACAGGCGACTCCGTACATGTGGCAACGCCGCAGTGTTAGTCAAGGTACCCCAACTGGGGGAAGGTGAGGTGGAGGGGGGACAACCGAGTCCAAGTTTGTGTTCATAAAGATAAACAATTAATATGATCGTGAACAGCGTTGAACTCCATGTAGTTTATTAGTCTTATACAGTAATAAGGTTCCATTATGATTACTGCAAATCTACATGAACAGCTACAACAATAGAACTTTTTATATACTTGTGAATGCGAAATGTTAGCCTGCAGGAAATTTTCGCGTAGGCTATAGTTTACGCGAAAATATCCAGCAGGCGAAAATTTGACAATTTAAACTAATCTTTGGAAGATAGTAAGAAAATAAAACTTAGTCATTAAAATATTTTATTTGAAAAGTAAATTCAGTATATTGAAATAAAACATTGTAAAGTAAAAGCAGTAAAAACATTTTAAATTATACTGTATTATTTACTGTATAGCAAGAATGTCATGAATGCCGCTAATTTCCCAACCCTTCCGAATGGTCTCCCTCATTTTGTGTAGGTTATCCCATGCAGAGACAATCCATTTAGCATTAATAGGTTTCAGTGTGGAGCTTCAAATCTATCTTACCGAGAGATTGATTTACGTTGAGTGCTGCTGAAACTTTATCCGTATACCAAGAGGTAAAACTTGCCTTGATATACGACCTCAACCTCGACCAATCACAGTCCAGAATAAATGTCGTCATTCATGACGTCATTTTAATCTGTAAGGTTATAACTAGCAACTGTTCACTGCGAAATTATGATGCCGCAAACTCGTCAAAGGATGTGAAAGAGCGAAAATTTGCTGCCGCGAAATTAACCTGGTTCACAGTATATATACTTATAAACAGAAGAAGACCGAAGAATAATCAACGAAGTGCAGAACGATCCTATCAACAACGCAGTCGCCATCGGGGAGACACTACATATGGGCGTCAGTGGACACCGTAAGGAGACGGTTGCATGAAGTAGGATATCACCACCGTACTCCTGCCAAAAAAAAAAGAGAGGATCTAGGAACGACATCTTCAGGCCAGGCTCTCGTTTGCTCGCCAGCATATAAATGATGATCTCGCATACTGGAACAGAGTTACCTTCTCTGACGAGAAGACGTTTGCGTCTACAACTCACGGCCGTCTTCGGTGTTGGCGACAGGACAACATGAGTTATGCCCGCCAAAATATTTACAAAGTGGCACGGAGTGGGCACGTGATGGCGAATGTGTGGGGATGGATGCACCAGCAAGGACTAGGAGAGCTGACTGAGATCCACGGGAGGTTTACGACAGATCAATATAAAGAGATCATGGAGGAGGTGATGCTGCCTTCTGTACGCGCGTATGCCTTGCCCTATCCCGAGCAGATTATCTTTATGCAGGTATGTTGTATTTGTGTGTTATAGAATATTATAATATTACTAGAGTAAGATTTATGTATTACACCCATTTGTATGTCCGGTTTCCACATTTACATGGGAAGAATAATGGTCATAAAATTGTTCTTTAACTCTTTCAGTACTATGAAACCACTTTAGGATTTTATTCTGGATAATTGCAGACTGTATTATTTGTATAACGGTGTACAATTACATTTAGATGAGAGAAACCCCTAATACATAGGGGTTAAAACCTATCTCGAATAGTGGGTTACTGATGAAGCGTATGGATGAGATATAATCTACTTTTAATATTTAAAATCCATTTGCAGGGCAACTCTCCCATCCACACCGTCAGGATTGTTAGAAGGTGGTTTGAGGAGCAGCGAAATCTAGAACTACTGGACTGGCCTAGTAAGGAGTGTGACCTCAACCCCAGTGAGAACGTATGGGGAATGTGGTGAACTCGTGGGAGCCTGGGCAGGAGCGAACCAGCCGCTAGCTGCTGGATCACACTATGGCTGAGTGGGAGATGTTCCGAAGGAACCAACACATCATACATAACCATGTTGCATCTATGCCACACAGATTACAAGATATAAAAGACAATAATGGGGGATGGACCAAATACTAACTATGAACCTGGTATAGCTGTGCCATTTATGTTAATCTATGGCAAATTGTGATCATTTTGTATGATAAACTATTTAGTAAAACATTCTCAACCACTGCATATTTGTTGTAATAAAGAATTGGTGTTTTATTGTATGTATATATTCCTTGTTAAGATCTAATAATATCTCCACATTGATAAGGCAACAGGAAATCTGGAAAACATTAATGGGTTTATCTGTCCATCGAGATTAAATCATTATCTCTCCACACTGATAATACAAATACAATCTGGAAACCCTCTTAATATAATAGGCATCAGCCACAAATCGGTGGTGATATCCTGCTTTATGCAGCCGTCACCTTACGGTTTCCAATGACACGCCCATATGTACTGTAGTCTCTCCTGGACTGCGAGAGCAAGTAACTATGTCAACGCCACTGTTTGGCCCATCAACGTCATTTCACAAACATTAGTATAATATTGTATGAATTTATAAGTATATATAAATATGTTTATGCTGGTATAACCGTGGATTATTCTGATGTGATTTTGATAATCAGTTACTGTTATTCAGATATTAACTGTTAGTAAGTTCTTTTTGTAACAATCGATAAGCCATTTCCCACTAACTCTCTCTGCCCCTCTACCTCGCTCTCTCTCACACTGTCTCAATCTTTTTTTCGCTCGATGTCAATACATATATACATAATCGTGTAGATTCGTAAGTTAGTAAAGGTTTAAAGCTGCACACGGACTCTACAAACAGCTTTATTCGTATTGTTACATAATGATTTAATATATGCGAGACTGGTGGGTGGGGAAGGGGAATGAGGGAGTGTGGAGGATGGTTGTGTAATGTCTATTTTTGGTTCAAATTCACTGGTATGATCAAATCCAAAATTTATGGCCTATTCTTCTTTGCAGAAGCAACTGTAACAGGTACCGTCTACCTTGATATGCTTCAGCAGTTTCTCGAACCACAGCTTCTTGATGATGGCATTCTTGATAATGTTGTGTTTCAACAAGATGGAGCACCATAAATTTTGGATTTGGTCATTCCAAGCCACACGTTAACTTTTGGAGAGTCTCTTTGCCATTCTATGACTTCAGACGGTCTTTCATTGGACCAGATAATGAAAAAATTATGAAAATAAAATTATGAAAAAAATTTAGAAATTTATACATTTTTAACACATATTAAACATGATAAACATAAATAAAAGTGTGTTTTTAAAAAATTTGTCCGATTTCATTGAAATAGATAGTTAATTCTGGGACACCCTGTATAAAAAGTTGTATTGTGGTACCTGTTCATATAGACTTGCAGTAATCATAATGGAACCTTATTACTGTATAAGACTAGTAAACATTGTGTTCATAAAGATAAACGATTAATATGATCGTGAACAGCGTTGAACTCCGACATTACATTATAATAAGGGGCCGTTCAAAAATTACATAACGCTATTTTTGCTAAAACTTGACACCCCAGCTCGCCCAGGAACGTTCTGTGACGCTAGACCAGGCACCCCCTAAGATGGTATGTAACACTTTCTCCACCTCACACTCCACACGTTACAGGGGGGGGAGGGTCAGGTTTTAGCAAAAATAGCATTACGTAATTTTTGAACGGCGCCTTACCTGTATGTCAATGTTATATGTTGTTGGACTCTGTTGTCCCTCCTCCACCTCACCTTCTCCCAGTTGGGGTACCTTGACTATTGCTGCGGCGTTGCCACATGTACGGAGTCACCTGTGAGGCGAGGAACATTACATATGCGGGCAACTGTACATTTCATTTGGAAAACATGAATCCACTGGGGCCTATCGAGGTAATCCAAGTCATGAGCTACATTTTAATAATAATAATAATAAAATCTTGCAAAATGTCAATCTTAAGTCAGCTAATTAATATACAACTCTTTACTACGACTAAAATAGTCTACATAACTTCAGCTAAGAATATACACTATATACAATCTACAAACTATCTCTTTCACTCATGAAAGGGTCTAAATTTTTCTTAAAACTAACAAGGTACTGTTTACCACATCATATGGCAAGTCATTCCAAAAATCTACCACTCTATGACTGAAAAAGTATTTTCGTAGATCAAGTCTACAAGCCTGTCTTCTAATTTTCTTATTATGCCCTAGAGTTATCCCATTAGCCTGCCTCAAGTGAGAAAAAGTTCTGTACATCTAGTGTCCAAACCTGAAAACATTTTGAACATCTGTATCATATCACCCCTCATACAACGTCTCTCAAAACTAAACATACCTAGTTCCTTTAATTTATCCCTGTATTCCAATCTTTTTGGTTAGGGATAAGTTTGGTTGCCCCACGTTGCACACCTTCAAACATATCACTATCATGTCTAAGGTGAGGGGACCATGCTTGAATGCAGTATTCTAAGTGAGGCCTAACGTAAGAATTATATAATTTACAAATGACTTCCTTACTCTTGTAACTAACATTCCTCTTAATAATATCTGGCATTTTATTTGCTTTATTTCTAGCCTCTAAGCACTGCTTAGAAAATTTTAGATCACTAACAACTACAATGCCAAGACTTTTTTTCTTTTTTAACACCCTCTAACCAGTTCCCTTGCATCTCATAACTAAAGTTTTCATTATTTCTACCAAAATGCATGACTGCATTTTTTAACATTGAATTTCATCTGCCATTTACTAGCCATTTACTACTAAATCTATCAAGATTCTTTTGCAGTTTATAAGAATTTTCGATATTTGTAACTGGGGCAACTACTTTTGTATCATCTGCACATTTAGAAATTTTACAACCTACTACTTTCTCTAAATCATTTAGATATAAAATAAAAAGTAATAAACCTAAAACTGATCCCTCTGGTATCCCACTTTTCACTTTCTGCACCCAGATTCAGGACCATTTAAAATTACTCTCTGTTCTCTGTCTTCTAATCATTTTTCCACCCAATTTATAAATATGACCCCAATATCCCATGAGCTTTTAATTTATACAGAAGTCTCCTGTGTGGAACCTTGTCAAATGCTTTACTAAAGTCCAAATAAATAACATCTACATCATTTCCATTATCTACCTGATCAGTTACAAACTTGAACTTGAAATAAGATTAAATTTTTCCAAATGATCTTGAATATTATTCTTTATAATTCTTTCTAGTATCTTTCCTACCAATAATGTTAAACTAACAGGCCTATAATTTCCTACCTCCTCCTTACTACCCTTTTTGTAAATGGGTACTGCATTTGCTTGTTTTCCATTCATCTGGTACTTCTGCATAATTAATTGACCTAGCAAACAAAATGGTTAGTGCCTCAGATAAGATTCCCTCCCTTCCTCCCTTTCTCTAAGAATCCAAGCAAATATATTATCAGGTCCAGCAGTTTTATTTGACTTCAATGTATGAATCACTTACCTAACATCATCCTTCCTTACATGAATATAATCAAGAATGCCTGAATTTACAGGATGTAAAAAATTAAAATAAAAGTTATTTAAATTTTCTTCAGTAAAATAATTAATCATTAAAAATACCAACAATAGCCTGATCTTTTTCAAACATCCTATCATCATGTTCTGTTGGGCCAATCCTATCATGCTTTTTATTATTATATTTAAAAAACTAAAGAATTTCTTTGGATCTTTATTGCTATTTCTAGCTAGATTTATTTTGCTATGCCTTTTGCTCTTCCTAATCAAACTATTTAGCTTATTTCTTAACTGCTTACAATTATCCAAGTCCAAAATATTATCACTGCCTTTAAAATTCCCTAACTGCCCTTTTTTTTATTTTTACTCATTTTAGCTATTTCCCTATTCCACCACAAAGATTTCTTAATCCTGTTATTCCTAACAGTTCTGAAAGGAATACACCTACATTGTACATCCTCTAAAATTTCTCTGAATCTAGACCACATCTCTAGCATTTTTATTGGCAAATTGATTATCCCACTTTACTAAGCCTTACAACTCCCTAAATTCACTATTGTCAGTTAGTCACCCTTTTAGAAGCAAGGGACTGGATGGTCATTGTTGACTAGATCCCTATTTAATTCTATCTTAAAATGTATAATCAAATGGTCACTATTCCCTCATGACCGTATACAATAGCCTATTATTATTCAGTGAAAAAAATTCAGACGCTAAAAAGTTACTTAAGTTTAGTAGCTAAATCAGTTTACCATGTAAAAAAAAGAATGCTAATATCTATGTGTGTGTGTGTGTGTGTGTGTGTGAGGGGTCCCGCCACACCATACCATCACCCGAGATGCACCTTGTTCCTTTGAAGAGGTATACCAGTGAGGGTTGTTTTGAGACCAGTAGCGGGTGTTCTGTCGATTTACCTCACCATTTCCATAAAAAAAACAGCCTCGTCACTGAACAGAATGGTGGACGGGAAATTGGCATCCCGAGCATATTGTTCAGTAGCCCATTCACAAAATTCCATCCGCCAGTCGGGATCATCTTCGCTTAATTTCTGTAGGATCTGAAGTTTATATGGATGCCATTTGTGAGCCTGAAGAATGCGATGGATGCTACTTTTCGACACTCCTGTCTCGGCGGACAATCGCCGAAGAGACTTATTGGGACTTCTGTTAAAATGAGCCAGGATAGTAGTCGCTGTATCATCGTCAGTGGACCTCCTTGAAGGTCCACTGCGTGGTTTATCTTCTATGGATCCTGTTTCCTTAAACTTTGCAACAAGTCTGCTAACACAACTCTGTGTTATTGGCTCGCGGCCTGTAGAAAGAGAAAAATATGAATTATGGTTTGTAGAAATAGAAAAATATGAATTTCTCCTATGATGCCGGACTTATGGGACACCCTGTATATATATATATATATATATAATATATATATATATATACAGTATATGTATATATATATATATATATATATATATATATATATATATATATATATATATATATACCCAGACCCCTATTCTTTTTGGAGTTCTGAGACGAATATACTTTTGGAGAGACCGCAATGGTAACTTAACTGAATCAGTATCTTATACTAGTTTAATTTTGCTGCTCCAAATAAGTTAAATTTTTTACTGAAACAAAGTCCAGCTAGCACGGGCAAACTAGCGAACAAGTTCTTCTCACAATGTTCGCAGGACAAAAGTTACAAAATTATCAAATAATTTCAGGATATAAAGTCTGCTTCTGCTGAATAGCAAAAACGTGTATAAAAAATTACTTTTCAAAACAGCTCTATACAAAATATGTTATAAAATTACCTACGCAGAGCAGGAACTATCGGTAATTATAGGTTTGTACAGCAGAAACTATCAATACAATAATATTTGAGTGTATATATATATATATAATATATATATATATATATATATATATATATATATATATATATAATATATATATATATATATATCCAGTTTCGCGGCCACTAGTTTTTTGACAAAGTCAGCACTTGCTACAGGGATCCTAAATGACTTAAAGTTGATAATATTATTATCAGTTCTCGGGTAATCAAGGCAAATCTTTTATTTTATCGGTTAATCATGGCAAATTATTTATTCAGTGTTTACTGAATATTGGAGAGAGAAGGATGTATTTTTCTACCTTGAGAGATTTAATGGAAATTCCACAAAAGAAAGTGGTGTTAGTTTATTTACAATTTAAGGGATTGGTGAGAGATAATGTAAATTGTATGAAATGTGTTAGTTATTCAGTGTATTTTATATGAAGTGGGTAAGAAATGTGTTTTTAGATGTTAGCCGAAAAAGTTTATATTTACAGAAAAAATTTAAGTTATACGGTAATAGGCCTATGGTTTTGTTACTTGTGCATTCGTCCATAATATGCAAACAGCTTTTAAGTGGTATAATTTGGAAGATGGGAAGATTACACTAGGCAACAAATTTCAACTTTTTTTTTGTTACAGACACGTGAACTACTGATTCCTACTAAAGCGCTGATGCTGATTTCAGATCTGATATCAAATTTCTCTATCACGTCCAGATTTTGTGTAACCGAAAACCCCTATTTTTCATTTTTTTTCTCACCCGCTTCTATTACGAAAGCCGTCTAAGCTACTTTTCCGTGCCACGTTTTATGTTAAGCATACTTAAATAATTAGTGAACAGGGATGTCTTTCCTCCTTTATTCTGGCTTAAGACAGACAGCGGAATTCCGCTGGCGGAGTTACCACCCCTGCGCCCAACCATCCACCCAAAGCGCGTTAGTATTTTGTTGTTACTACTGAAAGGCAAATTCCTGTTCTTAAGTGAAACTTTGGTGTGTCCTCTTCCTTTGTCGCTTGTAGGATGACGAGCTCTCCTTCTGCAGGAACCAACAATAATCTCCCATCATATTTGGGTTGAAATTACCTTGGTATCTGTTTTCCATAACTGAGATCTGTTGGTGGAAGCGCTCACAATGCTCGTCACTTACAGCCCAAGGTTGGCCGGGAAGAAGTCAAGATGAGAATGTAAAAAATGAATTTTCAAAGACATTCTGCATCCCATTATTTCATAAGATTTAAGCATGTTTTCTACGAGTTTACGGTGGTTTTCAACTTTGTGGTTTCCAAGAAAATTTTTGACAACTTCAACGAAAGATGTCCATGCTCCTAGTTCATTCTCATTTAGGTTAGATGGAAACGATGAGTCGTGGATGACACTGCGGATCTGTGGTCCAGTGAAAACTCCAGCTTCTAGCTTAGCATCTGTCAATATTCCTTTGAATTTATCCTTTAAATATTGGAAACCACTACCTTGATGATCCATACCCTTCACGAAATTTTTCATAAGGCCAAGTTTAATGTGAAGTGGTGGAAGATGTACTTTCTGAGGGTCAATAAGTGCTGGTGTTTCACATTGTATTTACCAACAACATGTTCAGTTCTAGATGGCCAATCATGTTTTTTGTAGTGGTTCTTGTCATCTCTGCTGTTCCATAGACACAAAAAGCACATATGCTTTGTGTAGCCCAACTGTAACCCAAGAAGTAATGATACAACTTTAAGGTCGCCACAAATATTCCATGTGTGGTCCTTATATTTGATGAGTCTTAGCAGCAGTTTCATCGATTCATAAGTCTCATTAAGGCCAGTGGCATGTGCTACAGGTATTGAAGGTTTTTCATTGCCGTTGTGCAGTAATACAGCTTTAAAGCTAGCTTTACTAGAGTCAATGAACAGTCTCCATTCTTTTGGATCATAGCGACAGCCAATCCCTTGCATCAGACCACTGATATCGTGGCAGAAACAAACGTTTTCTTCCTGTAAGTA
Organism: Bathynomus jamesi; assembly: GCA_023014485.1. NCBI lineage: Eukaryota > Metazoa > Arthropoda > Malacostraca > Isopoda > Cirolanidae > Bathynomus > Bathynomus jamesi. The sequence goes on from JAJOZX010001623.1 coordinate 273,125, forward strand.
AAATGATGAAAACTGCAAATGGCGATGGCGGAAATGGGAAACTTTGGTGTTTGGTTGGAGAAGATTAAATTCTTGAAGTCTTGAACCAAGCAACTCTGCCTTTTCTTTTGGTAATTCCAAATCGCGCACTAAGTCATTTAACTCCGCTTGACTTAACAAATGTGGGGAAATATTTGCATCTGGAACATACTGTATATGCCATCTTTCCCTGTTTCTATATCACTAGCAGAATCTTCAGATGAACTGCTGTCTGTTATCGTTGCTGGTGGAACTGGTGGTGGATTTGTTTCATCATGTGGTACTGGTTTCATTGCTGATTCGCAGTTTGGGTACGTGATCTTTGATTTGTTTTTCTTTGTGAAACCAGCAATCTTTGTCAAACAAAAATAACAATCATTGAAGTGATTTTTCGGCTCACGCCAAACCATGGGGACTGAGAACGGCATAGCTTTCTTTACCATTCATCCAAGCTATTAACATTGCATTGCACTGTGCACAGCAAATATGTGGTGCCCAGTCCCTCTGTTGGTCTCCTAACTTACAGTCAAATAACACTTGTAGGCAAGTTTAATCTTTGTTGTTATGTTTCTACGTTGTGGCTTAGGTGTATATTGTCCACAGACAAAGCAGAAGTTGTTTATTTATCAAAATTGTTCGAATTTGTATATAGTTGGAAAAAAAATTGCTTTAACCTTGAAAAGCAAGTTTCATATTACTGGCATTAAGCCGATTAAAACCAAAATCTGGACGTGGTAGAAAATTTTACTAAAAGTGATTTGCATTTTACACAAAATCTAGACGTGATAGAAAAAATCTAATTATAGATTTGAAATCAGCATACCGAAATTAGCTAGGAGCACCTATTTGGTCTTCTGTAACAAAATCTTTGTTGCCTAGTGTTATCAGAGACATCGTGTTGAAGGGATCGCTACTTACCAAAGGAGGTAAGTTATGTTAGTGGAATAGGCAATGGGGTGAATCTTTTAGCCGGGTTAAGCTTTTAAACTCGGTTAGGAACTTAGGCCTACGCTAAATTAAGTGGTTAGATAGACTAGTAAAGTGTGGTGAATCATATGCTCGGGTTAGACGTATGTTAAACTAGATGGTTGGTTAGGTTACGTGAGTATATATATATATATATATACAGAGCTGGGCAATAAATACATTGAATGTATTTAAATACTAAATACTAAATACATGGGAGAAATGTATTTAAATACTAAATACTAAATACATTTTACGAATGTATTTAGATACTAAATACAAAATACATCAATTGTATTTAAATACATTTGTAAATACACTTTAAATACATACAAATTTTAACATATGCAATCACTAATTCACTAAGCCATGACACGCACACGATAAAGAAATCAACCGCTTTCGACTAAGAGTGGCACACAACTGATTGAACTGACACGTTGAAACATGAACCATGCTGTACTACACTGTCGACGCGTCGTACTGTGCTAGTACAGAACGTGTATTAAACCAGTAAAAGTATTTACATTTTTATATTTTGAGTATTTAAATACATTGTATTTAAATACTCATTAAAGTATTTAAATACTATATTTAAATACATGAAAAACAATGTATTTATAAATACAGTTCTAAATACACAAATGTATTTAAATACGTATTTAAATACAAATGTATTTAAATACTGCCCAGCTCTGTATATATATATATATATATATATATATACCATGCGAATTTAGCAGTCGTTCGAGACGATCAAACCTTGCGCTGGGCAACCAAAATAGGGGGGCATGGACAAAAACTCGCCGGACAAAAACTCACCAGACAAATGTTTTTGCGAAATACATACACTCTCGTCCAGATCTTAAGATCTCAAGATTTTAGACTCATTGTAGATAATTAATTACTCTTCATCTTTCAAATTGTTCATCTTTCAAATTGTTCTGTTTTTAATCAACCAACCAATATTAATTTTTCACCAACCTACCAATCTTTCGTTATAAATTAATGCCCAGTTAGGTCAATTGAATGCCAGGTTAGGTCAATTGAATGCCCGGTTAGGTCAACTGTACGCCCTTGACGATTGGTTAGGTTAAGTCATGATATTTTCGTCAAAAAAACATTAATTATTTGGTAAATCTCTAGGAGCGCTCCATTTTTCAATATTAAACATACACTCATAAAACATATACCATTTGAAAGCTCACATTTTTCTGAGTCTAAAAATGTAGTAATCCAAAAGTATCAATAGCAAATAAAAAGTAACTAGGTTTAAATATAAAACGCTATACCGATCAATTTGTGATGCGGGATCTTTACGGGGGCTCCGCCCCCGTACCCCCGAGACCTAAATTATACAAATGATAATGTAATAACATATTCATGTTAGGTTAGTTTAGCGTAACAATTACCAAAAATACCATCTTACAACACAGACTGAAGATTTATAACTTAGCCAACCTTTATAATGTAGTTAATGACGTCACGCGTCAAACAATTAATTAAATCTAGTTACTTTTTATTTGCTATTGATACTTTTGGATTACTACATTTTTAGACTCAGAAAAATGTGAACTTTCAAATGGTATATGTTTTATGAGTGTATGTTTAATATTGAAAAATGGAGCGCTCCTAGAGATTATCCAATTATTTAAAGTGCTCTAACATGTTTGTTTTTAATTTCTCAAAAAAAAAAAAAAAAAAAAAGTTAGTTTTGAAATCAAGTGACCAAAACTACAAATATACCGATTTGGTTAAAAACAGAACAATTTAAAAGATGAAGAGTAATTATCTACAATGAGTCTAAAATCTTAAAATCTTAAGATCTTAAGATCTAGGCGAGAGTGTATGCATTTTGCAAAAACATTTGTCTGGTGAGTTTTTGTCCTGGATTCCAAAATAGGAGTGGCTGGTTGTCCTTCGGACTCCAACATTTGCTAACTTTATATGTAGATAGTTTAATTTTAAGAAAAGCGGCTTATAATTGCCGCAAATAAAAACCACTAATATTGTAAATATTGGTGGTATTTGAAACATTCTGTTCATTTCAGATCTGTCATAATCGGCTGTAACACATTAAGGTGGAATGTCGTGCATAGTAATTTGTTAAAATCAAACAGTTGACACAAATTTGAATTCAGATCTTTTAAGAAATTTACTTTAATCCGTCAAGTGAAAATTTTTTATAACATGCAGCCACCGGAAAAGAAATCTAGGATCACCTGAAGATCAGGGCCCCAACCTTCTTTAGTTAGTCTTATAAGGCTAACAAACGAAAATATCACGACTTAAACTAACCATTCGTCAAGGGCGTACAGTTGACCTAACGATTGGTTAGGTTAGGTCGTGATATTTTCGTTAGTTAGCCTTATAAGGCTAACTAAAGAAGGCCCTGATCTTCAGGTGATCCAGTGAATTTATCAAAGGCTGTGCCTCAATCAGAATTGAGCCTCCAAAAGCATGCTAAAAGTATTAGCGACACCCCTAATTCTAAGGTAGAGGAAGCAGCAGCAGCTAACTGAAAATCATTTGTATTTGTATTCATTTGTGTAAATAAACTATTACGGTATCCATTAACAGTTTTATATTTTGTGAAGGACAACCAAACTGGTTCAAGGCCTTCCAACCCTGCAAATTTGATTGTCCTGCAGACAACCATTGCAAATAACTTAAATTTGCACACACACACACACACACACACATATATATATATATATATTTTTTTTTTCATAATCTCAGTCCGTCTTCAAGTTTTCATCATTCATCCTGTTCATGTGTTCTCGCGTCTCACAGCCTATACCCATCACCAAACCCAGGTCTGTAAACCTTTTGCTTAAGCCCAACTCACTTGGCCTGCAGTGTTTACTGTGTCGTGCGAGGATACTTGTTACATAGCAATAGCATAGCCACTAAACTCAAACTCTCAGCCTTATCGCACAGACAATCTGAAGCGTTCTTTCAATACTGCAAAATAAGACTCGCATATTTTACGTTAAAATAATACCACAAGTAGGCTTATTGTTATTTGTTAACTATCGTATATTTTTTATCCTAATTATTGGTCTTAACACAATTGCATTATTTATCTCTTGTCCCGTATAAAATCACTCCTTTATTGTCAACAAGCATTATTCATAATATTGCATAATCCAATATAAAGTAAGTGGGCTCTTTTCCGTTCTACCCCAGCAACAAAAAATGAAATTATATATTATTTTCTACTGTAGTTTTACTTGCTGAATTCAATAATATATATCTTATTTTGGAGAAATTAATAACAAAAGAGTGATAGTCCGTTTATTTTATTTAAAAGTAGAGATTGCATTTAAGATTTCAATAAAAATGTCCTTTCCTTTTTGTCTTCTCCTCCACAGAAATTCACATAAATAAGAATCTATCATATTTCTAGATGTTCCCCAATGTCTCTCGTTCCTTTGTTTAGCTAAATCAACTTGTACGCCCTTGACGATTGGTTAGGTTAGGTCGTGATATTTTCGTTAGTTAGCCTTATAAGGTTAACTAAAGAAGGCTGGGGTAGAACGTTATTTCCTTAACTATGTTTATGAAATTCCATTTATCATCCATAACAATATCTACAAAAGAGAGAAAAAAATTAATAATTATAACTATAACTAATTAAAGCACGAATACTTTCTCCAAAATAAAATATATATTATTGAATTCAGCAAGTAAAACTACTGTACAATAGAAATTGTTGCTGGGGTAGAACGGAAAAGATCCAGTAACTGTTATTCACTATAAATAAATAATTATACTTTTATTTTTGCTAATTAAACAAAAACTACAAAACCCTTTTGATCTCCTTTATTAAATATCGTACATTATTTATTTGATCGAAAGACCAAATTGGTAACCCATTGAAACTCCTTAATAAATTTAATTACTTTATTATAGCGGGCCTACTGTCAACAGGCTTATATATATATATATATATATATTATATATATATATATAATATATATATATATATAATGCAAACCTACAAGGAAAAAGAAAAATGATTCCAAAGCCTTTCGTGTATTCAGAAATACATCTTGTCAGGGAATGAAGGGAGAAGGCGAGATGACAGCGGGACAGAAAAATAAGAAGATTAGCACATGATTAACAAGAGTTGATTAGAGGAAAAAGGTATTTTAAGAGGATATTGTCAATTTTATACATTCCCGCACTGTTATTGAAATTATTTTTAAAATGGATAAATGCACTTTCTAGAATATTCCTTTCAATTATATCTCTGTTTTTAACGAGCGCTTTAGAACTGTCCCACTTGATACTATGATTACATCTATACATATGGTTAAACAATGCATTAGAATTATTTGCTGTTCTACACGCATATTTATGCTGTTTTACCCAAATGTCTAACGTTTTACCCATTTGGCCTATATATACTGAGTTACATTGTGTACATCCAATCGAGTATACACAAACAACCGCATTATACGGGCTATTCTTTATAAGGCGTGATTTAACAGTATTATTATACTTAAAGACTACGTTGATACCAATTGCTTTAAGTCAGAAGATATTGAAAATTAACATGGTAAGGTAAGCTAAGGATATTTTTACGCTCAAATTCCTTTACAGTTACACTATTATAATACCTATTCTTGGCTTTCCTAAGGCAGTTATCTAGAAACGAAATAGGATAACATAATTTAGTACCAATATTCATGATATTGCATAACTTGGAATCTAAAAATTCAGGACTGACAACTCTCAATGCTCCTAGAAACATAGCAGAGAAAATAGAGGATTTAATCGAAGGATGATGGTCAGAATAAAAATGCACAGATGAGTTATTATTAATAGGCTTACGATAAACTTCAAATTTGAACTGATTAGAGCATCTCGAAATTTTTAGATCCGGAAAAGATAGGCTTCCATCATTTTCTTTTTCAACCGCGAACTCAATAGATGGGACTAAATTGTTGAGCCTACCAAGAAATAAGTAAACATCCAAATTGTTGGGCCAAATGCATAAAATATCATCTATATACCTGTACCAAACAAGGTTAAAATTAACAATAGTAGGCAAAATTCTACTCTCAAAAAATTCCATATGTAAGTTAGCTGATACCGGTGAGAGGGGATTTCCATCGCCAATCCAAACAACATAGCGTAAAACTTATTTTCAAACTGAAAGTTACAATCTTTGACGCAAAACTTAATTAATTCAATAAGAGTGTTGTGTTGAACAGGGAAAGAATATTCAGAGATCTTGTCTTTTAAAAAATTAAGTAGGTCATCAACAGGGACTTTTGTGAATAACAAACATATATGAAAACTTACCAGTTTGAAATTAGGGTCATTTGGAAACTTCAGTTTGTGAATAAGATCCATGCTATTTACAATATGTGTCGTGACTATGAAATAGAGCCAACTAACGGCGTTAATAAACTAACTAACCATTTAGATAGCTTATAGGTAACGGAGCCTACTGAGCTAAGAATAGGCTTCATGGGATTATTAACTTTGTGTTTTTACTAAACCGTACAAATATGGTAGTGACGGATTGATACTAAGAAATTGCTTAGAAAGCCCATTATAGTTATTTTTTAATATTTCTCAAATTCTCTTAATTTTCTGTGAAACATTTTATTAACATTCTCCAGTGGGTCTCTGTTTAGAGGTTTGTCCGTATCGCGGTATAAAGTCTTCATCTTTTCAATGTAACTGTTTTTGTCCATGATGACGATCGATCGATCGAAATATTAAAAAATAAGTATAATGGGCTTTCTACGCAGCATACACGAAAAGCCTTGGAATCATTTTTCTTTTTCCTTGTGGGTTTGCATCATTCATTCATTCATTCATTTCACGTGTTCATTTGTGAAATTCATCATATATATATATAATATATATATATATATATATATATATATATATATATATATATATATATATATATACACCGTATATATATATATATATATACACCGTATATATATATATATACACCGTATATATATATATATATATACACCGTATATATATATATATATACACCGTATATATATATATATATATACACCGTATATATATATATATATACACACCGTATATATATATATATATATACCGTATATATATATATAATATATATATATATACCGTATATATATATATATATATATATATATATATATATATATATATATATATATATATACCGTATATATATATATATATATATATATATATATATATATATATATACGTATATATATATATATATATATATATATATTATATATACCGTATATATATATATATATATATATACCGTATATATATATATATATATATACCGTATATATATATATATATATACCGTATATATATATATATATACCGTATATATATATATATTATATAGTATACTGAAAAAATTAATGTTACCAGTAAAGAAGTGTCATTTGTAACAGTGTTCTCCTGTTCCAAAACAACAGTAAAATATATTTTAAAATTTAAATTACAGAAAGTATTTTTCTGAACTGGATTTTATTGTTGTTTTTTTTTAACATTTTTTAGTCGTTTAACAGTCGTGTTACTATAACGGGTTAATACTGTCAATATAACGATATTTTTATAAATCATTTTAAAATTTTATGATGCAGTCCACCCGCTATTTTAACAGTAGGCCTATATAAATTTTTTTCAAACAGTGACTGTAAACTTGTAAATTTGTACAATAACAGTCAACCTACCAATTTTAAACTGTTAATTTAAATGCTAAAACTGAATATTTTTAAATGAAAGCTGCCATTGATATTTTGACAGTAAAGACATATGGACGAAAGAATGACCGTAACCAGTATATTTACTGCGACTGTTAGTGCCCCAAATTATTACTGTTAAGTTTCATGTCGACAGGCTCTCTGTTATTTTAACAGCAAATTATTGTTTTTAAAATATACAGTGCCTGTATCTTGGGCGGGTACAGTAAAACAGGTGAACTGATGACAATTCCATAATGTTAATTTAGAGTGTGCACTGTAGATTTTCATACAAGTTCTCTATTGTTTTAACAGCCAGTAACTGTTCTCAAAATAATGCCTGTATCTTCCGCACTTACAGTGACAGCTCAATCGAAGTCAGTACTGTTAATTTAGAGACTGTACTGCAAACTTTCATATTACGAGTTGAATCGATGACTAATATACAAAGCTGGGCAGTAACGCGTTACGAGTAACGGCCGTTAGGAACGTGGTACTTTTTTAGTAACGGTAGCGGTAACGGCGTTACATTTCAAATCAAACAACTCTTTCAGTAACGACGTTACTTTTTTAGGGAAATACATTCGTTAGTCGTTACTTTTTTATCGTAGCTCGCAATTAGTTTCTTTCGATCCTCACTCATTATTCATTAACCGTTAAAAATTTGTCCCTTAACTATGAGCCAGGTGTGCATGTTGGCCGTTGGCATGCTGGCAACCTAACTCCATCCACCCTCTCCCCCTACACTGACAGCACTGTCAAAGTAAAAAGGCGAAGAACCCTGGAGCAGGGAGGGACCTAAGTTCAACAGAAGTTTCGTCATTCCTCTCATCTTGGCCTTCACGGCACGTTAGCTCTGCATCCTTCCCACCCACTAACTTTAAAAATATGTTTATTAAACTTAACACTCCTATGCCATCTAGTGTCGCTGTTGAGCGGGTTTTTTCAGTAGGGAAGAATATACTGCGCCCGAAACGAGGCTCGCTCTTAGATGCAACTTTTGAGAAACTTGTCTTCTTGAAGGCCAATACTGTAAAGATCTTTTGAATAATAGTTCTTAAGTTTGTATATTTAGCTAATAAATTTCAATTATCATTGCCATGCACAATAACTCATCTGATTCATTTCTTTAGTATTTCGTATTATTGTTTTGCAAAACTAAACTTTCCTGGTATATTCTAGCATTAGTAAATTAGTATCAATAGGATGCTACATCCTCTGTTTTGTTGCAATTCCTAGTAATAAATTTTGCAGTAATTTTGTTTCACTTTTTTTGAAAATATTATGCCTTATAAGTCATAACAACGCAATGAAGGCATGCACAGACTTCATAGCCTATGCATTAACCAGTGGATACAAACCAACACACACTCGCACAAGCGAATGTTTATATATAATATTTTATGTATATACAGGGTGTCCGAGAATTATCTGTACAATTTTTGGCTGTTATTAAAAGTCAACCATGAAGTGTAGAAATTCCAGTGTTGTCCCATTTTACAGAGAATCTCATTAAGTTTTTTCTGATACCAAGTTTTGACAAGTTTTTTAGAAATTCCAGTGTGTCCGAACATTATCTGTACAATTTCATCTTTTAATAAAATTCTTGATAACACACGTAAAATTCTTAAACAAGATTATTTAGAATCTGTATTTTCAAAAGTTTCTTTTATTAAAGTAACGTTGTTACAAACATTCGATATGTGCACCATCAGTGATTCGCAAAACATCCAATCTATAATCCAAATGTTGCCATGTACGCTGCAGCATATCCACATCAATTCACTCAATAGCAGCTGTGATTCTTGCTTTTAAATCATCAATGTCTGTCACCCGCGTACATTTCTAAAAAACTTGTCAAAACGTGGTATCAGAAAAAACTTAAAGATTCTCTGTAAAATGGGACAACACTGGAATTTCTACACTTCATGGTTGACTTTTAATAGCCAAAAATTGTACAGATAATTCTCGGACACCCTGTATATATAAATTATAATATACCTATGCATATATATATATAATATATTTACATTTCATTAAAAGTAACGGTAACGAGTAACGGTGCCGTTACTCGTTACTTTTTAAAAACGGTAACTGTAACGATAACAGCGTTACATTTAGACTGTGGTAACGGTAACGGCATTACATTTATAAAGTAACGAGCACACACTGCTAATATACTAAAAATATTACTGTGCTAAAATCATACTCGAAAAGCCTACTAAACGCCACTTACCGCACAACATAGGCTCACCCACGTAAAATTCACTGAGTTTTAAACAAACATACTTTATAGGGTACATATTTTGAATCTTTAACGATCGTAAATGACTTATAATTCATTGTTAAAAATAATATTTATACGTGAATATTTAAAAATAATTTCGGAAAGGAGTAAAATTTTTATTTGCAGTACGTAGGTCAGCGAGAGCACCAAAACTCGGTTATTCCGTTTTCTATGAATCTGTCCGTTAATTTGAATTTAAAAAATATGATGGATACATTTTTGAAACGTGTCTTAATCGATTCGGAAGGCGAACAATACTTTACAATAAAAATCCGCACCATTATTATACTTTAACTCGTTACCTACTAACGGATGGAGCCTGAGTATTTTTGCTTTTCCAGCGACTGCGTGACTATTAAAATACGAATGAACAGTCTCATCGGAAATTTACGATAGAATAAGTACTGTTAAGTCACATTGTCTCTTATATAAAAAAAACCTGAATTCTTAAAATAACGATGTTTGACTGCTGTTTTAGCAGTAACGGCAAAATTTCATTTTCCTGATACAGTTACTATAACAGCAATTCCTCACACGCATCTTACTCGCTACACAATCTTTTCAAAATAACAAAAAACTGACATTCTTTATTAAGAGCCTCGGAGACCTTTATTTCGAGTCTGTTTTTCCTTCTGAAGGGATTGTATTTTTGCGGGCGTTCGCCTTGACTCCTCCTTTCTACATAAAATATATTAATGATGCCTGTTTTATGGAATACAGCGTTAGGTAGTAAATGTAGTCATTTACCCATTTTTACACAACAGGAATAAATTTTTCAAATATGATAAACGTTAAAACCACTGTTAAATATCTGCATTATGGAGAGCATTAAATGAACGAAATATAGTCCAAGGTAGAATTAACAGTAAAATCTTGGGACTTAAAACTGCTAGTAAAATACTGTTAAAATGACAGTATGTATTTGTAATGAACACACACACACACACACACAACACACACCACATATATATATATATATATATATATATATATATATTATATATATATATTATTATATCATGTTTCGCAGATAACACAAAGATATACAAGGAAATATTGAACGAAGGTGACACAGAAAGATTACAAAACGACATTGAAACATTATTCCAGTGGGCAGAAGACAACAATATGAAGTTCAACGAAGAAAAATTCCAACGTCTAAGATATGGTAATAACAAGGAGCTACAGAATAAAGGGTACAAAACTCCGCAAGCCAAACAGATAACACCAAATCCACAAGTCGACAGGGATCTTGGAGTAATAATGTCGTCGGATGCAGAATTCAGAGAGCACTATAAAATCAAAATCACAACGGCTAGAAAAATAATGGGAATCATCTGGAGGAGCTTCCGCAGCAGAAAAGCAAACATCATGTTCAAATTATGGAAGAGTCTAGTCCTAACAATAATTGAGTATTGCTCAGTACTCGCAAGCCCATACAGAAAACGAGACATAGCGAACATTGAAGCTATACAAAGGACTTTTACGTCTAAGATAGAGGAAACGAAAAGTGAAGACTACTAGTCTCGACTACAATCCCTGAAACTCTACATGGCTCTGTCCCTAACATTAGAAATGAATAGAAACAAACGGGAATGAGAGAAGAGGCAAATTTTGTACTGTCCCAGCTGCGGTGGAACAAAGGGCCATGAAAACGAGGATGGAAAATACCCTCAGAATACGAGGCCCAAAGCTTTTCAATGTCTTACCAAAAGAAGTGGGGAATCTCCAGCACACCGACCTGAATAACTTTAAGAACCAGCTGGACTGATTCCTGTGCAAAGTCCCTGACCGGCTGGCTACGAGGACGGAAGGAGATCAGACAGCAATTACCTTCTTCACCAAATCTCGCAAATGAGGCGGGATGCTGCAGAGGGGTCGACTGCAGGTCGATCCTGAACCGTCGTTCGAACTCACATAAAGTGTGTGTGTATACACCAGCTGTTACGTTCAACACTTGCTTGAGGTGGGCTGATTGGATTAAATTTTAATTATTCAAATCTTTTTTTATTTTTCGTCGTATCACTCCTCACATTAAAAATATTCATATACATATACAGGGTGTCTCAAAAGTCACTATCTATTTTGAAAAATAATGGGAATTACGAAAAACTGATTTAAGACATGAAAAATATATTTATTTCAAAGTGCCACAAAGAATTAGTGCTATTTATTTATCTGTCTCCACATGGCGACCATCAGTGTCTCTACAGAGCTCAAAGCGAGAAGTTGTTTCCCGGAACACATTTTCCAGCATTTGAGGTGTTATTTTCTGAACTGCATCGGTAATACGATTTCGAAGTTCGGCTACATCACTAATTCTTCTACCAGTGTACACCTTAGACTTAATGAAACCCCAGGCGAAAAAATCTAATGGTGTTAAATCGGGTGAACGTGCTGCCCATGGTTGTGTTCCTCCACGACCAATCCAGCGACCGGGGAAGCGTCTGTCAAGATAATCACGTACAATTATTGCATAATGGCACGGTGCTCCATCCTGCTGAAAAACTACTGTGTCAAGAATGCCATCTGTAAGAAGTTGAGGTTCGAGGAATTGTTCAAGCATGTCAAGATAATAAACCAATTAACTTTTTTTAAATACACAAATTTGCACCAGAAGTACATATCTTTATGCCAGCATAGCATTTTTTTAAAAACCATCTAATGTCACCGAAATAGATAGTGACTTTTGAGACACCCTGTATATACTTAGCGTTGTATTATTTAATATATATATTTATTTTTATTATTATTATTATTATTATTATTATTATTACTAGTACAGTTCCCGTCGCTTCGCTGACGGTTAGACAGGCTAAACTACAAAAAAAGAACGCAGCCGTGAAAATTTTGAGCTTCACATTGTGTCAACATTTCTGAATCTGGTATCTCCCAAAACCTCCTCACCCCCATTCATGCAACTTGGGGCTAACCCCCTCCCCATTACCCCCACCCACACCCTTCCCCCATTACTGCCCGGGATAAATTTCACAAATAGACAAACGGACAGGCTAAACTACAGAAAAGAACAGTCATGAAAATCTTGAGCTTCACATTGCCGCCCGGAATAAAATTTCTGAATTTTTTTTTCACAATTTTTTCTCACAATTTCTGAAAGTGTGACGGACGGACGGACGGACAGCTCTCTTATTATAATATAGATTATTATAATATTATTACTACTATAATTCACCGGAAATCCGTCTGTCTGTCTGTCCGCAGAAAAAACTTTAACGTTTCTGAACCTATTTCTACCAAACTTCGTATGGTGGATGGGGGTGATGAGTAATGAACGAAAATATATGTGTGACCAGCGCCCCCCCCCCCACCAATTACTGGGCCCGAAGGCCCCGGCACCGCGATAAAACTATTGAAAAGAACGCAGCCATGAAAATCTTGAGCTTCAAATTTAATACAATCAGCCCACCCCAAGCAAGTGCTGGGCATAACAGCTATAGAAATGACTTTACAAAACTAAAATTACCTCTAGAAAAAACAAAAATACTAAAAACAACTTGATTATCTAGCATATAAACCTAGCAACGCGGCCAAAAACAGCTAGCTAGTTACTATATATATAGTAGATAAAAATTATATATATAAACAAGCAGAGCCTTCGGCTCCATGCCCTACGGGCGGGACTTGTGCTTCGCAAACTCGCCTACGGCGAGGGCACATTAGGATTACCCCTTTTGGGGGAGGTCATTCTCCCTCTCCCCCCCCCAAAAAACCCTCACCCCCCTTTATGCAACTTGGGGGCTAACCCCCATCCCCTCCCACATTACCCCACCCCACCCCTCTCTCCCATTACCCCTACCCCCCTTTGTTTTGTTGGTTGAAACATTGTGGGTAATTTTTTTTTATTTAAACAGGAAATGGAAGGAATTGTAGGTGTTTTTTAATAGTATATATATATTATATATATATATATATATATATATATATATATATATGCTCCTCGGTGGTACGGTGGTTCACATCGCTGACTACGAATCTATCGGCCCCGGGATCGAGACTCGGTGACGGCAGACGGCGCGCAGCAAAACCCAGCTGTTCATCCTTCCACACAATAAAAACTGGTTGGTAGAAAATGGGTACCTTGAGTAGCCTAGTGGTTAAGACACTGGGCTGCTGATCGGGAGGTCTTGAGATCGAGTCCATTCGAGGACTTTGTAATTTCTGACCGCTCGTGGGGGCGTGGTTCGGATTCCACGTTAAACTGTAGGCTGTAGGTCTAAGGTGGTGTGACAAGCTTCACCTTCCTCAGAATGAACAATTCGGGCGGAAGCAAAACCAAGGTTAACCAAGGTTATATATATATATATATATTATAAAATTTGCAAAACGCGCAGTTTGACTGTACTGTACTCGTATGTTTGAAAAGAAAAATCAAAACCTGCTTATTATCATCATCTTGGATGTACTACAATTCAAAGGCAATAGAATTTTTAATCTTTCCCAACAAGTGAACTAATTCTTGTCTGTCAAAATAGTGAAAACCAGCAAATTGTTGCGCTTAACTATATTGGCAAAATGTAGTTAGAATTGAAAATAAATGATTTATGTTTAGTTTCAATCGCAAATGATTCTAGGTTAGGTTAGGTTTCCTAATTTTCAGTGTTCTTTTCTTAATGTATTTTTTATCAGAAATGCTCTCACTGAAAATTATATAATTGAAAATAAATGATTTATGTTTAGTTTCAATCGCAAATGATTCTAGGTTAGGTTAGGTTAGGTTTCCTAATTTTCAGTGTTCTTTTCTTAATGTATTTTTTATCAGAAATGCTCTCACTGAAAATTATATAATTGAAAATAAATGATTTATGTTTAGTTTCAATCGCAAATGATTCTAGGTTAGGTTAGGTTAGGTTTCCTAATTTTCAGTGTTCTTTTCTTAATGTATTTTTTATCAGAAATGCTCTCACTGAAAATTACATAATTGAAAATAAATGATTTATGTTTAGTTTCAATCGCAAATGATTCTAGGTTAGGTTAGGTCTCCTAATTTTCAGTGTTCTTTTCTTAATGTATTTTTTATCAAAAATGCTCTCACTGAAAATTATATAAGGAAACGTAACCGAACTTAGAATCATTTGCAATTGAAACGAAGGTCATATTTGAACAAAGCAACGCAAAATGAATCTGAAAAAAAAAATTTTATGCAAAAATACATCCGCTGACATGTTTTCAATATTAACCGAGCTTACCTTATAAGACCCAGTTCAATCCTAAGGTGAAGTTCGACTGGAGCCCAAAGTTAGGTTGAATGTCAACTGGGGCCTGCAAGGAAGTTTACCTCGGAACTAGGCTACGCAGACCAATTGCATCTGGGAAGAGTTCGGGTGGACCTGCTTTCAGAAGTTGGCGTAAATTAGCCATAAATTTGATGTCGATTCGACGCTAAAATATTTAACACAAGCACGCACATTATGGACTGGACAATTTTATTAATGAAATCCACATATTGTCAATATTTTTTAACCACTTTAAACTTTCACAATTAGAGCTTATGGGGCGAAATTCCGCAATCCACACGCAGTTCATACTACAGTAGGCTAGCTTAGTAGCCTAATACGTCGTTAGGTTTGGTAAAGTTACATTTGGGTCAGCTACATTTAGTTAGGTTATATTTAGTTAAATTGGGTTAAGCAAGGCTAGGAATAGGTGAGATTAGTAATAATGGACTGTTTCCGAACTGCATCTGAACTCTGAAATTTTACTCCTAGGGCCCTAGACTAACTTAATGACACTAATTTTTTAATAGCTTATGGGGCGAAATTCCACAATCCACACGCAGTTCATACTACAGTAGGCTAGCTTAGTAGCCTATGTCGTTAGGTTTGGTAAAGTTACATTCGGTTAAGTTACATTTGGGTCAGCTACATTTAGTTAGGTTATTTTTAGTTAAATTGGGTTAAGCAAGGCTAGGAATAGGTGAGATTAGTAATAATGGACTGTTTCCGAACTGGATCTGAACTCTGGAATTTTACTCCTAGGGCCCTAGGCTAACTTAATGACTAATTTTTTAATACAAATTTAAATCACACACTTTAAAAGCACAGCTTAAACCTCCTCCTTTATAAAGTAAATTCTCCATTTTAATAAACTATGTTAATTAGACTTATTACCACTATAATAATTATGAACGCGCATAACTTAATTAATTTAACACCATATCACTTGCTTCTCGTAACTTACAAGTTCACTCTTGATGAAAATTTTTCATGAACAGAAAATGAACACCAAACCATCTTTTTAACGGAAACTATTGTAGAAGAGGCGTAGATTTACATAAATTTAATTTGGTAATTTCACCCATTTTAAGCATAAAATTTCAGAAATTATTTACTTTAATTTAAAATTCTCTATTTCCCCTTTATATATATACACTGAGCAGCAGAAAGATCGGCCCACTTGGAATATCGCGAAAAGCAAAAAAGTGGCCAAGCTTCTGTTTATAAAAGTTTTAAAATTCGAAAATTTAGTCTATGAGAACATTAAAAAATCTTCCAACACCTGCTTAATACAATTTATAATCAAAAAATACTGTACACAAAATTGTAACTCAAAAAAAAAAAAAAAAATTTCGACAAAACCAAAAATTTGAAAAAAAAAAAACAATAAAACAAACAAAAAATAACAACAACTTGTGTTCCAGGGTTAATAAGAGGTGTTGCCTCCGCTAGCTTGGATGACTGCAGCCATTCGTCGATTCATCCCATGAATGAGATCGGCGATCACATCTTGTGGGATTCCCTCCCACTCTTCAGTTAAAGCTTGTTGTATCTCCTGTAGAGTGTTAGGGGCTACTAGACGAGCCCTAGAACGCAGTCCCATCGTGTCCCAGAGATGTTCTATGGGGTTCAGGTCCGGACTTCGGGAGAAGGCCGCTCGATTCGACGAATTCCAGCTTCGTCAAGGAAATCGCTAACGGCTCTTTCCGCATGGGGTCTAGCGTTATGTTATGCTGTAGAAGGAAGTCTTCGCCAACGAAAGGAGCAAAAGGGACCACATGCTCCAGCAAGATCTCTTCCACGTATCTTGAGGACGTCAATGACTCACCACCAACAACGACGAGCTCTGTGCGCGAGTTTTAAGTGATACCACCCCAAACCATGACTGAGCCTCCTCCAAAAGAAACCCTCTTCGTAAAAGTGCACGGGGCGAATCTTCCTATTCTTCTCCACACTCTTTCCCGTCCATCGGATGTTCGAAGACTAAATCTTGATTCGTCCGTGAACAATACTCGTCCCCATTGGACCATAGTCCAATTGACATACCCACGAGTGAAAGCAAGACGAGCATTGCGGTGGTGTGGGAGCAATTCCAGGCCCATTGCTGGACGTCTAGCATGTAAACCACTTTCCATAAGTCTCCTTCCAACGGTTCGCTCCAATACACTGACGTCTCGAGACCTTTCCAGTTCATTGCGGACGTTTGTGGCAGTCAAGCGACGATCTCGCTAAACACTCAGGACGATGAAACGATCGTCACGGGCAGATGTGCAGCGCGATCTTTCAGATCCTGGTCTTCTGGTGAACTCTCCTGTCTCCACATAACGTTGGTAGACACGTCGAACAGTTGTTCTTGAAATTCCTAGCCCATTGGCGACATAACGTTGGCTCCGACCATCTTCAATTTGGGCGACGACTCTTGCGACGTTCACGGCACTCAAATCCATTGTAAATGTCCAATTCTGAAACCCAAAAGAATTAGAAGTCTATCTGTTACTAAACGCAAATGCCTACTCCCACTAGTGAAAGAAAAAAGTGGTACGAGCAGTCTAAGAGCAGCTGAATGTCAGACTATCGAATTCTTAAAAGAAGTCGAAAATTCGTTACAGCTAGTGTGTTCGTAGCCAGAAAAAATAAAGAAGCCCGGAAGCAGGAAAGCTCGCAAGAAAGACAATCACGCCTTGAAGTTGACCGTGAACGACATGCAACAGCCAGAACAAGAGAAAACCTCCAAGAAAGACAATCACGCCTTGAAGCTGACCGTGAACGACATGCAACAGCAATGTGAAATTTATCCCGACAACGCCAGGTACCTCAGCTAGTATATATATATATATATATATGGGATGAATTTTTTTCCTTGTGGGTTTGCATCATATACTACATATATGGAGTGAATTTCACAATTAAACACGTGAAATGAATGAATGATGCAATTGCAAGCCTATAAGGAAAAAGAAAAATGATTTCAAGGCCTTTCGTGTATTCAGAAGTACACCTCGTCCCTGACGAGGTGTACTTCTGAATAATAATAAATAATTCAAAGCTGGGCACTTGCGGGTTTTTTTGCGGTACTGCGGTACTGCCGCCGCCGCCGCCCGGGCGGAGTGAAGTTCTGAATACACGAAAGACCTTGGAATCATTTTTCTTTTTCCTTGTGGATTTGCATTTTATATATATATATATATATATATACTGTATATATATATATATATATATATATATATATATATATATATATATATATCGAATAAGGTAATTAAGAAACTACTAAAGTTGTAAAAGCTAACTAACAAAGACCAGAATATCACTCTTGGGCCAAGGCGAGCCCAAGAAAGAAGAAGAGCTGAGAAAGGGACTGAAAGTAAGAAACAAAAATTGAAAATGAAGAAAACTAAAAATTCTTCTTCCGTGATTACACTCGTGAGCATGTAAAGCTTTCACACACAAATAGCAGAAGTGGAAACGGTAGAGAATACACAAAACTCGTTCTTCCGACAGCCTTTGCTGACAGAAAAGAAGATTGATAGGAAAAGAAAGATAAAAAGTATAATGAAAAGAATACCTTCATAGTTCATGCATTACATTACATTTGAATAACATGAAGCCATTTTGGCCTATCGAGGTTATCTCGCGTAACCAATTACGCATTGAAGAATAATGGAAAATAAAGTATAGCATGAAACACTAAACTAATTAATCTTCACCACGCACGGCTGAATATTTAAAATGGATTTTGTAATGCAATCTTCGTAATCTTTAAAATTTTTGTAATTTCGTAATGCAGTCTCTCGCACTGAAGCTGATGGAAAAAAACAGGCACTGATTCAGATCATTATTTGGCCAACACACCGTAATTGGTTACGCACAATTCCAACAGGACACAACTTTGTGTGTGTGTGTGTGAGGCTTGGGTTCAAGTACTTACTTGTACTTGGTACTCAAGTACCAATTGTAAGGTACTTGTACTTGTATTTGTACTTGAAACATTCAAGTACTTTCAAGGATTTTTCAAGTACTGTACTTCAAACATTTGGTAATGAAAAGCTACATTTGGTAATGAATCTCGACGAAATTGGTAATGAGTGCCGTATGACTGATGATAACTTTGAAATAGTCATGTTTGTGAAGTGTAATGATCACACGTACAAATTATGTAGATGCATGGTTATGAAATGAAAAGAGATTAAGAGTAAGACATCGTGTGCAGAGTTAAAAGGGTGGCTAGGCTTTGAGTGTCAGTGAGTTCATGGTTCTGAATACATTATTATTATTTTTTTTAGTTAACTATGGTCCATGTGATGTATATATGGGCCTTGTGAAGTGCTTGAGTTTACTTTTTGCAACCAGTTGATTGATTAAGTTTCATAATTTTTTTTTTGTCACTTAATTTAGAAATACTTGTGATAACAAGCATTATTGCCTCAGGATAAGGGACAAATTTACATTTAAACTGGGTTTAACATATTCACTTTTATGTTCCAAACCAACTTACTTTCAGGCTAGGCATTTAGATTGTCAGTGAGGTCATGCTTATAGGAAACATTACTTATTTGTATTATTGGTGTAATTATAAGCCTTGTGATGTTTACAGGGGGTTTGTGATGGGTTTGCGTTTATTTTTTGTGATTAACAATAAAATTGTAAACAAATCAGGATAAATTTCATTTTCTTCCATGAAAGTACTGGTATTTGTACTTGTACTTGACAATTAAGTACTTGGAATTACTTGACCAAATTTTCTACATTAAGTACTTGTACTTTCTCAAATTCCTGAAGTACTTGTACTTGAGAAAAAGTACTTGAACCCAATTCTGGTGTGTGTGTGTGTGTGTGTAAGTTGGCACCTATGTTGTGCTACGCACCAAACAATTTGGGACCTTATAAACTTTTGGAGACTTTTTCCCGGTCCCAAATTTTTCTGTCATGTTTATAGAATGTTTTGGAACCTCCTCTACGTATCTAAAAATTTTCCCGTTGGTCCCAAAACGTCAGTACACGGACTTCCTTACACGCTTCCCAACGAAATGTCTGCATCAGTTGATTTTTCGCGAGACGCACTTTAACTCAAGAAGCGCCGTCTCAAATAGTGAGTTACTAACTACCATTATACTTTCTGTCCCGTTGTACATATGTATATATTTTTGTTATCTCGCCTTCTCACTTCATTCCCTGACGAAGTGTACTTCTGAATACATAAAATGCCTTGGAATCATTTTTCTTTTTCCTTGTGGGTTTGCATTATATATATCAGGTTGTAACATAAATTCTGCTCGATTAGAAAATGGACGAAGATAATAGAACAACCTCAAGGTAATGTGAAATAGTTTTAGAAATGTTGCAAAATACACGCGGCGACAGGTTCGCACAGGTTTTATCACAATACAGAATGAATTAGGCTAGTGTAGAATTAGGCTAATGAATATTTTCTCTGGTGTTTTCCATACACTTACAACGCCACCCCTACGATATTACAGTAATTGAAAAAACATAGAACCCACGAAAGAACATATTCGACATGTGATGCTGTATGAGTTCCATAAAGGATCTAACGCTAGTGAATCCGCAAAAAACATTCAGAGTTTATGGAAATGATGATGTGAGCGAATGGATGTAGGAGATGGTTTGAGAAGTTCAGAAATGGAGACTTCAGTCTGAAAGATTATCAACGAACAGAACGACCAAATGAGTTAGATGAAGAGTTGCTGAAAGCACCAGTGGAGGAAAACCCAACGGTAACTGTAAGAGAAATTGGCCTGCAACTCGGCGTTAGCCATATGACCATTCATCGTCATTTGAAGCTGTTAGGAAAAGTAGTGAAGGTTGGAAAATGGGTTCCGCATGATTTGTCACGAGCGAATCTTCAACATCGAATCGATATTTGCACATCACTGCATTCTCGGTAACTGCAGGCACCGTTTTTTAATCGGATCGTCAGTGGGGATGAAAAATGGGTCCTCTTTGACAATATTAAGCGTCGACATCAGTGGCTTAGCCGTGAAACAAAGCCTGAACCTCAGCCAAGGAATGGACCCCATCCAAAGAAAATTTTGCTATGCGTTTGGTGGGATATGCAAGGAATTATTCATTTTGAGCTTCTGCCAGATAACCAAACAATCACAGCTGAAGTTACTGCCAACAACTCCAACGATTGAAGATGGCATTACAAGAAAAACGTCCTGCATTAATTAATCGCAGAGGTGTTCTATTCCACCAGGATAACGCGCGCCCTCACACTGCTCGAATCACTACTGCCCAATTGGAGTCATTTGGTTGGGAAAAAATGCCTCATCCACCTTATTCTCCGAACATCGCACCTTCAGACTACCATTTATTCAGAAGTCTGCAACACCACCTAGATGGACAACAGTTGCAATCCAGGGAAGCTATCGAAAACGAAGTGATCGCTTTTTTTAACTCGGAAATCAAGGGATTTCTTCGAACGTGGCATAAAAAACTTTTCTACAGATGGGAGGTTATAGAAAAAGAAGGGAATTATATTGATGATTAATTTGTCATTAAATCATTTAATTTTTGTTCTGAATGAACTAAAAAATCGAGCAGAATATGTTACAACTTATATATATAGAGGGTGTCCCATAAGTCCAGCATCACAGGAAAAATAATAAAAAAAGGCAAAACAAAAGCTTTTATTTACAGAACGTGCTCAATATGTCCACCATTGTTTTCAATACACAAATTCAGACGAGGTACCCAGTCAGCAAGCACTCGGTGAATGATGTCAGGAGTAATGGTATTACATGTCCCAATAATGCTGCCGCAAATGTTCAACGCTCCTAATTTTTTCTGCGTATACCAGCGCTTTCAAGTGTCCCCAGAGATAAAAATCTAGTGGCGTGAGATCAGGGCTTCTAGCTGGCCATTCCACAGGCCCTCGACGTCCTATCCAATGACCAGGGAATTGTTGGTACAGGTATTCCCTTACTTGGGTGTTGTAATGTGCAGGAGCGCCGTCTTGCTGGAACCATGTTGGGAAATTTCCTTCTTCGTTCAAGATACTGGGAAATGCTTCTTCCTTGAGCATACCTAGGTAGGTGCCTCCAGTGACATGTTCATCGAAAAAGAGGGGGCCTATGATGCGATCCTTCCAAATGCCACACCATACCATCACCCGAGATGCACCTTGTTCCTTTGAAGAGGTATACCAGTGAGGGTTGTTTTGAGACCAGTAGCGGGTGTTCTGTCGATTTACCTCACCATTTCCATAAAAAACAGCCTCGTCACTGAACAGAATGGTGGGCGGGAAATTGGCATCCCGAGCATATTGTTCGGTAGCCCATTCACAAAATTCCATCCGCCGGTCGGGATCATCTTCGCTTAATTTCTGTAGGATCTGAAGTTTATATGGATGCCATTTGTGAGCCTGAACAATGCGATGGGTGCTACTTTTCGACACCCCTGTCTCGGCAGACAATCGCCGAAGAGACTTATTGGGACTTCTGTTAAAATGAGCCAGGATAGCAGTCGCTGTATCGTCGTCAGTGGACCTCCTTGAAGGTCCACTGCGTGGTTTATCTTCTATGGATCCTGTTTCCTTAAACTTTGCAACAAGTCTGCTAACACAACTCTGTGTTATTGGCTCGCGGTCTGGATGCAGTCTGTTAAATTCAGCAGCGGCCTCTCTTTGACTCCGATTTCCTATGAGTAGAATTATCTGGATTCGTTCTTCCTTGCTCACAGACATTATGGCCTGTAGAAATAGAAAAATATGAATTATGGTTTGTAGAAATAGAAAAATATGAATTTCTCCTATGATACCGGACCTATGGGACACCCTGTATATACAGGAATACCCCTCATAGTACGGATTCGATCAGTACAGAATTCGCTATAGTACATATTTCAATTTAACACCAAGCCCCAGTTCAGTACTGGTCCTGATTCACTCCAGTACGGTTTTTCAGTTTTGTAAACAAATATTTTTTTCCAAGCACGCACGCTAAATGGAAATAAGTGAAGATTTAGATTCCGAAAATGTTCGAGAGTTGCTTGAATCGCATTCAGAAGAGCTTAGCGATAACGACCTCATCAATTTAGAAGAAAAGCGTGCGCTCGAAGAAGAAGAAGAAGAAGAAGAAGAAGAAGAGGAGAAAAGCGAAGAAAATGAAGATCAGAAATCATCACAGGAGTTCTTCATAGATGAACTTAAAATAAAGTTTCGGGTGTGTGAAGATCTTAAAGAAAAAATTATGGATGGAGATCCTAATATCGAGCGGAGCATGAAAGTGCGAAGAAACTTAGCAAATGCAATTCGCTGCTTCAGAGAATTGTGTGCCGATAAGAAGAAGAATAAAAGTGTTTAAACATCACTGTTGAAGTATTTTTCAAAATAATAATTTTTTTGCAATGCACTTTATTTCGTAGATATTTAAATGAAATTTAGAAAAACGAAAGCATTTATTAACCTTTGCAGTTTTTCACAATTAAAACTAGTTTAAATTAATTCAAAAGTCCGACTTTTATAATATTATTGATGTCTGAGAACTAATTACTTTATTTTGTATTAATTACATTCCCCATTCAGTAAGGATTCACATAGTACGGTACTTTCCGTGCTCACTTTAACCGTACGATGCGGAGTATTCCTGTATATATATAATGGAAAGATGAACACGGTGTTTCTGAGGTCGCACAACGCTATATATATATATATATATATACCTTTGTAACCTTTGGTTTTGCTTCCGCCCGAATTGTTCATTCTGACGAAGGTCAAGCTTTTTACTCTACCTTAAACCTACAGTTTAACGTGGAATCCGAACCACGCTCCACCAGCAGCCCAGTGTCTTAACCTCTCGGCTACCCAGGGTACCCATTTATTTACCAACCACTTTCTTTATTGTGCGGAAGGATGAACAGCTGGGTTTTGCTGCGCGCCGGCTGCCGTCACCGGGTCTCGATCCTGGGGCCGATGGATTAGTAGTCAGCGACGCTAACCACTAGACCACCGAGGCGTATCAAAAGTATATGGAGAGAGAGGAGAGAGAGAGAGACTAACGACATCGGATCGACATGACATGAAATCGACAAGTCATTGTGGAATAGATTAAATTAGGTAATGCTTACATAGGTTAGGTTACGCTAGGCTCGTCTAGGTTCATTTTTTGGTGTCGATTTTATGTCCCGTCGACCAAATGGGTGTATATATATATATATATGTATATATACCGGGTGCGGCAAAAGTAACGCCCTTTTAATAATTGTACATCTTTTTTTAAGGTGTATTGAGCCAACCACAAAATTAATTAAATTCCAGTTATTTTTTAGTTTTTACTGAGAAAGTACTTATTATTTTTCTTAAAATGCTGTATTTTTCTTAAAAACCTTATTATTTCTCTTAAAATGCTGTAATTGATTTATTTCCTTCAATAAAAGAGAATAAACTAAAAAGGGCGTTATTCTGCCGCACCCGTTATATATTATATAATATATTATATATATATTATATATATATAATAATATATATACAGGGCGTCCCAAAAAAAATGTATACACACTTTAAATAATTATAAAGGCAGTGTTTATTAAAATACATTTCATTTTCAAAATGTAATAGAATCTACAGACATTATTTAATTGTTTTGTCAACGCCTGTTTTCAAACTGACGTCCGTTCTGGTCCAGGCACTGCTGATAACGCGAAGCAATGGAATCGCAAACATCACGAAACATTTCGTTTGGTATTTGTGTGCATTCTCGTTCAATGGCTGCTCTCAATTCAGCGACTGTTGCAGGTTTTATAGCGTAGACTTTGTCTTTTAAGTATCCCCATAAAAAAAGTCTAGTGGTGTGAGGTCTGGTGAACGCGGAGGGTATTCTACGAAACCCCTTCGTCCAATCCACATCCACATCGTGCCAAGTACCACTCGCAATACTCCACTCTTCGGTCCGGATCATCTTCATTAATAGCATGGACTAATCTTGGAATGTAACTTTTCCATTGACAGCGCTTCAAAATGCGTTGGACAGACGATTCTGAAATTCCTACCTCACGACTCGCTTGCCGCACAGATTTTCTTGGACTTTGTTGATACGTTTCCAGTACTCTTTCTTGCTTTGTGGGGCTTGTCGATGTCCGTGGTCTTCCGGAACGCTTCTTGTGGACATTCTGAACAGTTCCATCGGCTTCAAACTTATCTCTAATTCGAGTGATGGTAAGTCGCGTTGGTGGATCTGTTTGAAACCCTCCTAAACTGTCTTTGCACTTCAACTGCGTTTTCACACTTCCAGTAGCATTTTAGAATGAATTTCCTTTGTTCAAAGCTTAGTCTGACTGCCATTATTAATTCTAATGGGTTTAACTTGGAAAGAAAGAAACATCAATTGAGCTATCAGCTGTTAAAGTGTGTATACATTTTTTTGGGACGCCCTGTATATATATATATATATATATATATATATATATATATATATATATATATATACTTTATAAATAATTTCAATAACAGTTCAGGAATGTGAGCTTGGTTTTAATGCATGGAATACCAGGCATGGGCGTACGGGATGAGTAGTCTCTGGGGGGGTCCAGGTGTTTGGACCCGACAAGAAAGATGTTGCTCAGAGTTGTAAAATCGTCTCTTTACATAACAACACCAAGGTAAACCAAACAACTTTTCCCGCCAGGCACCAGCATAACTTGCACCACCACAAAATGCGTCACTGCACCTTTATCATCCGTTTCTATTCACAAATAAAACACATAAGCAATATGCATACCTATGAATTTTTCCGCGATGACTCCTTTGGTGATGTAGCAAAGATACAACGACATCTGCTCATTGTGGCTGATGTCTGATGTCTCGTCCGTTATGATGCTGAATGGACCAGATGTTTTCACTTCGTTAACAATGTGATGCAATATTTTGTTGGCAACTATCGTAAGAATATCATTTTGAATGGAAGGAGACGTCCACTGAGAATGGCTCAATAATTCTAAAAAGTTTCCGCGCTGTAAGTTACTAGCCCTCTGTTTTCTTGATGTCCCCTCAGTGCCACATTTTGTTTGGCAAGGAAAATTAAGGTCTCAATGATTTTGGTCAAGTAAGCTCGGTTTTGCTGCACTTCTCCCTCACGTTGTTTCATCAACTGCCCATGAATTGCACTTTGGCGAAGATTTTGTGCCTCTGAGGATAACCATGCTAGCATATGATTTTCATGATGTATACTTTTTGCATGTTTCTCAAGTCTGTGCGTAGCACTCCATTTCTTGAAAATAAAAGGCTTCCGACTTTTAGAGCCAAACTTATTACATGCATAACAAGATGCTTCATCCTTTTCTATGTCGTATTCAATCCAGCGATAATCATTGTACCACTTCATTTTAAACCTTTTGTTATGACCGGAGATGACTGTAATTGGATATTGTTTTAAGATCGGTTGCCTTGGACCTTCTGGCCCGGTGAGTACTGTGGAACTGGAAGTATTTGGTGCCACATAAATTTTCTCCTGTCTGATGTGGGTTTCTTCTTTGTCGTCATTCTCCCCCTCTCTCTCTCCTTATCCTCTTCATCATCTACCTCTTCCTTTTCTTCATCACTGCACGATGCTTTTTCTTTGTTTTTTTTTCTCTTTCATTTTCTTCTTTCACCTTATTTGCTTTACCGTCATCTTCCAGCAACTGTTCAGCTCCTATTGTTATTGGAGATTCCTCAGAGTCAAAGATACCAACGCCAACATCATCAACATGCGCCGCTTTTCTTGGAAGTTCTGCCTCAGTATGAAAAAAACTTGAAATCTTTGACTGAGATTGTGGCAGCACACAGACAGTATCAGGAGTTCTCCCAGACAATATCAAACTTTGATGATGTTTATTCATATGTCTAACTTTGAAATCATTGTCAAAAATTCTATTGTACGCAACACATTTGACTTTGTACCTGCTGCTATGTTGTCGTTTTCGTAAGTTAATTTTTTGAGACATTTTGTTTTCCAACTAAAAGTCATAAAAGTAAATCTGAAATAAAAAATAAGGAAGATTATTTAAGGCGATTGGAAAAGTAAAAGCGATAATGCAAACTATGCGACAAAACTCTAGTGTTTCATGAAGTATGAGAAAAATACAGTAATATAAATTATAATGAGGATATTATGTAAATTACTCTTCAGTTTTATGTATTTAAAATCAGATGTATACGAGACAAAACAACTGTACAGGTGTATACAACCATACAAGTGGTCAAATAAACCTAATTTGTAAAATAATTTCAGTTCAGTTTTATCTTCTAATCCTGTTTTCCTGCCTTTTTAATTTTTCTCTCATTGACATGATGTGATGGACCCGACAAAGTGAGGCAAAATGGACCCAACACAAAGGTTGACGGGGGGGGGGGGGGGTGTTCAGGACCACGCAGACTCCCCGCCTCCTACGCTCATGATACCAGGTACTACAAATCGATGAATCTGTACAGAATTTAAATTCTGTACCAATTCATCGATTTGTGGTACCTGGTATTTCATGCATTAAAACCAAGCTCACTCTCTCGTCTATTGTTAATTTCGCAGCCATCCCCTACTTAAAAGAAAAAAAAATGTTTTAATCAACACTGAAAATTCCTATGATGCGCGACTTTTGCGCCACCCTATATATGACATATATAGGGTGGCGCAAAAGTCGCGCATATGTTATAACTTTGATTGGGTTTGAACAACTGTCGGCCCTTCTGCAGCATCCCTCATCTGGAAGATTTGATGCAAGAAAGAGTTGTTTTCAACTTGCATCTTTCCCTCATAGGGCTGGTCAGGGACTTTACAGAGTAACCTCTCGAACTGATGTCTAAAGGTGGTTAGGTTGGTGTGGTTGAGGTTCGCCAGTTCTTTCGACAGCACGCGAGAGAGTTTTGGGCCTCGTGTTCTGAAAGTATTTTCCATCTTCGTTTGCAATGTCTCCTGTTTTACCGCAGCTGACTTTGTACAGAATCAACCTGTTCTCTTAATGTTTCATGTTTTTCTTTCATTTCTAAAATTTGGGACAGATCCCTCAAGTATTTCCCATATATATAGTATTGTATACCGTTCAAATCTTCTATCCAAGGAGTAGAGTTTCAAAGACTAGTCGTAACCAGTAGTCTTCATCTTCTGTTTCCTTTATCCAGGGTCGGATTAAGCATTGTTAGGGCCGGGGGCAATGAATATTTTCGGGCCGGTGTCACTAGAAAAACAATTCTTTACCTGATACATCATACATGAGTGATGTGATCAGCTGACTGGGATCGATCAACAGAAAACGAAACAAAAACAAAGATGTGATTACAGAAAATGTATACTTTGTTCACATAAATGGGATACTAAACTAGGTTTGTAGAAGCGGAATCTACTCTTTTTTTTCTTCCTCACGGTCGACCAATTATTTCAACGGTAGATTATAACGTTTACATAGTTTCTTGTGGCCGGTCAGCATCTTGGGGTCGGTCAGCATCTGGGGCCAGGGGCAAATGCCCCCTTTGCCCCCATTATAATCCGCTACTGCCTTTATCTTCGACATAAAAGTCCTGTGCATGGTTTATATGTTTGCAAGGTCTTGTTTTCTAAAGAGGCTTGTGAGTATTGAACAATACTCAATTATTGGTAGGATTCACAGATGATATAAAGCCAGTGGTCAAGCTGATGGCCCGCCTCTAGGCTTGGCTTGATTGAGGAGCGAGTTGTTCTCTTGCGCTCTCCACCGCACATAGCGAGGTACACCGGTCTCATCTGGTACCATCCTGAGCCAGGCATCTTGTCTTTTGAAGACTTCAACTTTGACCCCTGTCACGTTTCTGAGGTCCTTTGGAAGCTGGTTCAAAAGTCTTGGCCCCCTGACAACCAAGCTATTTTCCTTCGGTGTTGAAGAGGTCCCTTATCGGGCCTTTAATTTGGGAACACTACATATTCTGCCTCTCCTATTTTCCAGTGTTGTTTGGATGGTAATTGGGCTTAGTTTGAGGTTTGGTACCAGTTTTTCGATCATTTTCCATGTATATATTATGGTATACCTCTCTTCTTCTTTCCAGGAAGTACAGATTTAGTTTACGTAGTCTTTCCCAGTAGTTGAGTTTTTTGCAGCCATCGATCTTAGCTGTGAAATATCTCTGAGTTTCTTCTAGTTTATTAGTTTCTTCCTTTTTATATGGGAACGTCAAGACTGAGCAGTAGTCAAGTTGTAGCATGATCAGTGTTTTCAGCAAGGGAATCATTACTGTCCTGTCCCTTCTTTTGAACGTTCTTAGTACCTGTCCCGCAACTCTTTTTGCTTTGTTTATCGCTATCTGATTTTGTATTTCGAATTTCGCATCATCGATCATTATTATCCCCAAATTGATCGCTTTCGTGCTTCTCTGAATTTCCCGTCGATCTGGAGCATAGTCTACAGTCTGTTTAAGTTTCTCATTTCTACCATATCTCAAGAGCTGAAATTTCTTGGTGTTAAATGTCATGTTGTTCTCCTCTGACCATTTGTATATTTTGTTTGTGTCCCTTTGCAAGCCCTCCACCTCTATTACATCGCTGACTTTTTTGCTGATCTTTGTATCGTCTGCAAAGGATGTTACTATACTATTGATGTTTACTTCATTGTCCATGTCTGTTGGCATGATAATGAAAAAGAGCGGGGCCAATACTGTTCCTTGTGGTACTGAGCTGCGTACTTCCGATTCTGATGATGTTATGCCTTGAATTTTAACGACCTATAGACGTTCTCTGAGGAAGTTGTAGGTCCATTTTCCAAATTTGCCGATTATTCCCATGTTTCATTTTATGCGCTGTTATACCATGACCACATTTGTTGAAAGCTTTAGCAAACTCCGTGTATATGACATCATAATTTTTATTTCTTTCAAGTGCGTCTAGGATATTGTTATAGTGATCTAGAAGTTGTCATAGGCATGATCTTCCTGATCGGAATCCATGCTGATTTTCGTTGAGTCTTTCCAGTGTCTCCAAAAAGTCATAGATTTTCTCTCTAACTATTCTTTCGAATACTTTGGTAAGATGGGACGTCAAAGACACCGCTCTATAGTTTTTTGCTTGAGATCTATCCCCTCCTTTATATATAGGGACAATGTTTGCTCTTTTCAAGATACTCGGTATTTTCCCAGAGTCTAGGGATCTTCTCCATATCCAGTACAAACAAACAAACACTATTTTTCAGACTCAACAGGAACAAACATTATACAAGAGGTCTATAGAGGATTAAGAGATAGTTGTCTGGAGCACTGACTAAGTAGGCTAGTGAATCACTGTGCATAGTGAACATACAATTGCCTACGCCAATGCTTTCAGATTTGAGATTTATAAAATATATCGGAGACCAGTTCACCAACCATGGCTTCTGTTATCTTATTGACTGACTCACCAAGCCTAGTGATAAATCTAAATACAAACTTGCAGTCAAAATTGCAGCAGCACAGTATATGGGTGTGCTTATTTCATTTTTACAGTTTTTAATTAATAATGCGTTCCATTTGTCCTACAGCTAAGTGTGATTTCATTTGTCCTATAGCTCTTACTACATCTTCTTGGGTAAACTAAAAATCTGTCATATAATCTCCTTGCAATTTTTCTTCAAAGAATGTATGCATGTATGTCAGGTATAGCTTTGTCACTTTTTGGGGAACTGAAGATTGATTCATACTGGGTTCTCAATGTTTCAAATATTTCTTTTAGATCGTCGGTTAGTTTATTATTTCCTCTCCTGAAGGGATCGATTATTATTTTCCTTTCCTTAAGGGCGCGTTTTGGTTTTCCTTTTCGCATAAATATAGAAGTATGTATTTTGGATTTTCCTTTATTGCTTCTTCCGCCTTTTCCTCTCCCCTCTCTGTATGGCCCTGAATCAGAGCTTGTATAGCCCTATCGATACTCTCTATTTTTTTTTGTATTATTTTTCTGGTATCGTTACCTCTGTAATTAACTAACTTCTCCGCTATCTCTCTCTCTCTCGCAGAAAATTGTTCGCTTTTGCCTTTCGAGCCAGTTCCTCTTTCCTTTTGGCTGTGTTTTTGGAGCATATTTTTCTCATATTTCCAGCGTCTTTTCTTTTAAGATTGTTAGCATTTCTTCGGTTGTTTTATTCTCGAAAACTGTTTTCCACTTTATTTGGACCATGTGTGATCTGATTGCTTCCCAATTTATAGTCTTGGAGTTTAAGTTAAAAGTCCCAAATTTGTTTCTTCAGTATGGGTATCATCTTTCAATGTTTTTGCCATATTTGTTGATATCTCAATTATGTTGAGGTCTGAAATAATACATGTAGTTGGGGTTATTTTGATATCAACAATCAAGTTCGTGTTATTTGTGAATACCAGATCTAGGCAGTTATTTTTTCTGGTGTTTTCTGCTATCTCTTGTGTCAACATAAACTAGTTTGTTAGAGCCATCAACATTTTTGCTTGCTCCTGGTCTTCTCTTGTGTCCCCTTATCCTGGTATATTATATATATATATATATATATATATATATATATATATATTTCTACCACTTTTTTGTATTTTATAAATGGGAAATTAAAATCTCCGCAGAGTATTATATCGGGAGATAGAGAGTTTACGGACTTCATTAGGTTTCTGATATCATCAATGGCACCCAAAAAATTTTCAGTTGGAGTGTTTAGAGGTCTAGGTCCATAGTTTAGTTTTTTATTTTCGCTGCTAGGAGTTTCACGAAACTATTTGATTTACTTATTACTGTTTCTGACATATGCCTCTCATGTACATAAATAGCACAGCCACCTTTACGTCTCGCTGTTCTATCACCTCTTAGTAGGTTGAAACCATCGCTATGCAACTCTTTCTTATCAATACAGTATCAGCAGTTTTCGCAGTTTCCTTGGCAATCTTGTAAGGTGCGTTTCTGTGAGGCATCAGGCATGCGATGTCCGCCCTTGTTTCGTTCATAAATCCTTTCAGGTACGAAACTTTGTTTAGCGAGTTGTTTGGTTTTATTCCTTGAATATGAGTCAGGACAATATTTATGTTCTTTGTTTTGCGTTGCCACTTGTGCGTTTCCATTTCGTTTTCCTTCGGTATCGCGTGTTTAGTAACCCTGTTGTCCTCCGAGAGAGATCCGTTTCCGCCCACCTGTTTTGGTAGGTTTTTGCCAGGACGCGATCTGGCTTGAGAGTTCCCAACTGTGTTAACTGTATGCGTTGCATGAGACTTAGCAGCCGTATTGTTTCTGCGATGTTGAAAAAGTTTTGTTCGCTATTTGTGTACATATTTTTCTTTACATTTTTCCTGTTAACCTTTGAATTCGTCGGGAGATGATGGTCGTAGCAGTTTTTCCCATATATATATATACGCTTCCCGGAGATTAGCAAAGTTAAGCGACATTGGGTCCGGGTAGTAGTTGGATGGGAGACCGTCCTCCGCGTTCAGATTATGTAACGACCCGTGGTTCGTATCCCACGTAAAGCTGTAGGTCCCCTCCGTCATATGACCTTCGTTGTTGCGAAGGAGGTTAAACAACCCCAATAAAAAAAAAATAATATATATATATATATGTGTGTGTGTGTGTGTGTGCGTGTGCATAAGTGAAGTCGAGTATATGATAATTCACAGATGTAGTTAGGTAATATTTTGTGAGGTAACACTTTTGGAACCTCGGAACATTCAAAATTTTATGTAAAAAATCTAGAAACATTTTTATTTTCAGAAAAAAAGATAGGTTGGTCCTGATTAGGTTAGGCTAGATTAGCTAGTACCACATTGTTTAATAACTTAACAGAAACCACCATCGGCTCGATGGCACTGAGGTTAAATTAATTTTGGTGAATTGCTTTTTTAGAAATATGGATTTAAAGAAGTCGGTACTCCGCTTATGAGTAGATGCGCACTCACCTGTGTGTGTGTAGGGGGGGGGGGGCGACATTTTAGAAATTACTTTGTTCGTCTCTGACGGAATAGTAAAACAAAGAAATGAAATCTAAATACGTGCGCGAGAACAGACTTGGAAGATTTTAAATAACATTTTTAAAATCTAGAAGTAAACTGGAAAATGTGCTCGAAAGATTTCGAAAATTTTAGAAAGATCTTAAGGAGAATTAAAACAAGTTAGCATTACAAAGCGTGTTTCATTTTAAACGTTTATTAAATTTAAAAGAATTAGGTCTTTGCACTTTTAAAGGAATTAATTTTCTAAAATATGTAAACCTTCTATTTAATTTAAAATCGTCATACAATTTTATTTCCAGATTTTTAAGAATGAGAAATTTTCCAATGGCAAACTCATTTTTCTTTTATGATCGTTGCCTTTGAGTTTGTTGAAGCGTCATTCAATTTGAGATGGGTTTGCCACTTTTTTTAGTCAATTAATTTTGCCCTTTTTAAAAATCCTTAAGAAATAATGAGATTTCAATCTCATTTCAGTTCGTCGGCACTGGTCGAAGTGGAAAACCAGAAGTCGGAGTACGCTCGCGCATAAAATGGTGATAGCATTTTCCATTGTTTGGAATTCTTAATCAAGATGCGTGACTCTTCTAACCTGTACATCGTATTGTATAATAGTATTACTGTTTACATTCCTTTAAACAATATGAAACCGACGCATTGAAAGAGTTGGCAATAAAAGGCTATTTAACGTTTTTAGTTATTGGCTTCCATAAAGCAGTTTCTACATACGATTATAGTTGTTCGTAATTCAAAGTCTGGAAGCTTTTTTGCTCATTAAAACTTTTAGTTTTCAGATTCATGAAAGTTAAAACAAGTATTTTATTAGCAAAATTTCACACATCAGTGAATGACATGGAATGTATATTAAAAAAATTCAAGAACACACAAATACATTATCTTACTGTACTTGTAAAATAGTTTATAAAGTGATTCGTAACCTGGTGTAATTTCAACCTTTATTTTCCGCGGTTGACATGCTGCCTCACCCGCGTTGCGACTTCCCTTTTGGATCCACATTTTCGCATACTCCTCAGACTTGAAGATTAGATGAGGTGGCCCAGCCAGTTTCATGAAAAGCAGGCGTGATGTAGTATCGATGCTGAGACAATTTCTTGCGGTATTAATAGTAGTGTTCATGCTGCTCACATTCGCTTGTTAATATAATTACTGAGTTAACGGCAGACAACAATGGTTTTAATTTTGATAGAATTATTTATCCTTTATCACCTATAAACTGTCGAAATCCATATGTTACCGGCAAACTCCGACGAGACTGTAAACCGCAGATTGCCGAGGCATTCCGCGGATTCCGTGTCGATATTTGGCAAAGACCGAAATATTCTTTTATTTCGCACTGTCTAAATCTTAAGAGGCAATTTGAGGAATGCCTGCATAGGATTAGTCAAGGTCCAAATTAAAGTGTTATTTCGGACTTTGCCTGGCATTCAGGCAATCTGCGAAGTGCCCATTCAACACGCTGCTTGTACCTGGGTGTTAATGGTGACTGAATCGTAGGTTTACACGTCTTGCCAATTGTTTGGAGGATTCCACATCGAGATGTTCTTGGTACATTATGTATGCCAGCCTGCTCAAAAATCTCTTTACTTAAGGACAATGGATGCTTTGCAGTTTGCGCTTGATTACAGATATCTGCCGCCTTCTCACTTTTCTTATAGCTCCTTTATCACTTCGCTGCCTCAGTTTGGTACCCTCCGCTACAAACTTGTTTACAGTTCGATAAGCTCTGCCAAACTGCTTCACAATTTCAATAGATTTTATATTTTCAGCGAGTAACTTCACTATTTTTCTTTTCTCATTTAATGTTAAATCCTTCTTCTTACCCATTTTCACCATTTAGATCCTTAAATAGAATACTTGCTTAATAATTCGGAACACAATATTTTACATATTTTTCACTAAAATGAGACAATTATTTTAATTATCAAAATATTTTATCGAAATGAATACCATCAATGCTGCTATATATAGTGATTATTTGCTACAAATTTCATTGAAATCGGAGAAAAACTTGAAAACATTGGAGAAAATGTAATCTGCTTAATAAGTGCGAACGCAGTGTATATATATATATATATATATATAATATATATTCATATTCACTGTTGATCAATTTAGTGACATACGGTCAAGTCAGTAACTGGATGAGAACTCTGTGTGTGTGTGTGTGTGTGTGTGTGTGTGCTCGCATGTTTGTGTGTGTTCTGATCATGAGTTTCTGAGAAATAAGAAATGCACAAGAAAATTACAGTACGACTAATTAGAAATAAGTGAATTTCACGATTTGACTCGTTAAAATTGTTGGGCTGTGGTCGCACTATGAAAACTCGCACAACATAGGTCTGCTGTGCATATATGTTGCAGTCAGTTTGTGAAACCAGTTATTTCACGCAATGCTTAAAAGCTTCAGTTTTTTTTGTGTAATGTGTTGAGCGATTATTTCTCACTTCATAAAGGTTAGGCTGGTTATGTTATGTTAATAATGCGTAATGCCTGTGATTAAGGTCTTATCCATTGCACGAAATGACTAAAATTTTGGGCATTTCGGGAAAGATGTACATACAGGGCCGGATTATCACATGTGCAAACTGTGCACTCTGCACAGGGCCCATAAATTTTTAGGGACCCGTAATAAAATGAAAAAATAAAAAAATAAAGAAAAAATAAACAAATTATAAAGAAACACTGAAATTATTTCTTTCTTATGATTTCAGAGCCTTGCGCAGTGATCATTATGTATAAAAACCAAAGCGGATATGCAAAAAGAGAAAGACAAGGGAAGAAGAAGAAGAGCTCCGGGAAAGGGAATTAAAGCGCATGAAGCCGCTTTCATCATTCTTTGGTGGGGGCGGGCCCTTCAGATGGCGCGGGCTTCGCAGACCGTGCACCAGCTGCTGTCCTGGTGAATCTGAGACTCATCATGATGGTGCTTAAGCTTCTGATACAGGCGCTGAACCAGTCATTCAGGAAGCGGAAGCGGAGGGCGGAGTTCCCGTACACAACGAACCTAGTCGTACGCCACTTGGTCCGGAGTTTGGCACGGATATTGGTTTGTGGTCGTCCGATGCAACCGAAGAGATGAGAGAATACTGGTCAGGGCAGGGTCGCTCAAAGGTAGGCAAGACGTTACGCGAATTGGAGGAAACTGGATTTCATGCATCCAGAGATGGGCAGTATCTTGTATCTTAAGATACGTATCTTAGATACTTTATTTTTGGAGGATCTTGAGAAGTATCTAAGATACATTTTGTCATGTAGCTTGTATCCCGGGATACACTTTCAAGGATACTTTCATAAGGTACTTTTTAAATAGAGACGCTAATAACTATTCATGAAATATGATCATATCTGACGCACGTTGAAGCAGGCCGGTGATTGCTGTTACATGTTTGTACATGAATACTACCGTTGCGCTGCGCGCACAGTCTCGGCACAGACGTACTCAGGTTTCATCTTGTATCCCGCGGTTTTAACATGTTTTAACATGATTAAAAATCAGGAATTATACATATATTTGCTTATTCCTGCAAATATATTTATTATGAGGAAAACTTTATTTTTTCTTCGTGAGTAGGTAACTGAGCATACCTGTATTAACAATTTACTTGAAATACATAAATTGAAAAAGTGTGGTTTATTTTATTTTTCCATACCTAAAAATTTTCAGGATTATTTATACATATTTACTTTGTGCTTTCCTTTTAGTTATATCACTATATGAATACTAAGATATGAAGTACCATTGATTTGGCATTTATTTATATCCAGAAAATATAATAATAAACAATTGAATGAGACAACTCGTGCGCTCATGGCTCATCAGGTGAAACTAAACTCAAATAATTATTCTTTCAAAAGTATCTTGTATCTTAAAAATGTATCTTGTATCTGTATCTTGAAGATAGTTTTTTCGAGTATCTTGTATCTGTATCTCAGATACATTTTTGTTGGGTATCTTGTATCTGTATCTCAGATACAATTTCCAAGTATCTTGCCCATCTCTGCATGCATCCTTGATTAATGACAGTATTGCACGGCGGGAATGTTCATTCGCGAATGTAAAAGCGGAGAGAAAGTTGAGCGTACTCGCTTGTGCTATTCGGAAACAATAGGCCGGGTTTATTGCTACGATTGCAAGCAATTCAGCCCACAGAAGGTCGCTATTGGCCGTGAGGGAGTAAACGACTAGAGCCATGCGCACGAGCTATCGCGTGCTCACACGAACGCTATCATCGCAGCAGCACAAAGGGCTGATCTCGTTGGCAGAATTAATCATTTACCACAACGGCAGATTGATGAGCTGACAAAATACTGGAAGAAGGCTCTGCATTGAACGCTCAGTGTGATTATATTTCTCGCTGAACGAGGTTTAGCGTTCAGAGGAGTCGACGAAATTATTGGCTTATCGCACAACGGCAACTATCTTGGCATTCTCGAGTTGCTAGCACAGTACGATCCTTTTTTGTCCGAGCACCTTCAAAACGCCAACTTGGGAAAAGGTAAAGTGAACTACTTGTTATAGAAAATATGCGAGGAATTGATGCAACTGGTTGGAGACAAACTTCTTACGACTATTGTCGATCAGATGAAGGCCGCAAAATACTATTCCATCTCCGTCGATTCGCGCGAGGACAATACGCATACTGACCAGCTGACGGTAGTAATCCGCTACGTCAATGACACTGGCGTTCCAGTTGAGCGATTTCTCACCTTCCTAGAGTCGACCGGCCACAAAGCGCAGGACATGGTTGATGCTCTAAATGACCTGTTCAACAAGTTGGATATTGATATCCGCGCTTGCCGTAGTCAAAGTTACCATAATGCACTCAGTATGTTGGGTTGTTATAACGGAATGCAAGCCAAAATTTTGGAACAGAGCCCGACTGCGTCATTCGTCCCCTGTACTGGTCACTCGTTCAATTTAGTAGGTAAAGAAGCTGCGTCGTTATGCTGAGGGGCTGTGCTCTACTTTGCTTTGTCACAAGGCGTCTACGTGTTTTTCATCGACTCTACGGGCCGGTATAAACAACTGAAAGACAGGCTTGAACTGTTGGGCATTCCAATGCCCAAAATGTTGTCGGCTACGCGATGGTCTTGCCGAGCGGACTCTGCATGCCATGCGAGCAGGCTATACCGAAACTCGCAAAGTCCTGAATGAGATTGCAGAGAATCCCGAACAAAAAACTGAGACGTGCTGCACAGCGGTAGGCTTGTGGGGCAGAATGAATCGTCTAGAAACTGACATTTTTGCTGTATTCTGGGATGGCGTTCTGCAACGCTTCGACCATACGAGCAAATCACTGCAAGCTAGGCAATTGGATCTGAACACAGCAGTTGCACTCATGAAGTCGCTGAAGACGTTCATCGAAAGCCTTGCCCATCGATTTGATGATTATGAGAAAGCAGGAATGGAGTTGTCGAACACGGACGAGTACACGGTCACTAAGCGACGACCGCGGCAGATCAACGTGCGCCTGCAGCCAGTCGGCGCTGTTTCTGCGTCTCAGACCGTTGAGCAGGCACACACGACACCGACGCCAGCTAGGGCTGCTGCTGCTCGAGAGGATTTCAAGCAAAACTCGTTCCTGTCAACAATTCGCACGCTCATTAGCCGCCTTGACAAGCGACTCAAAGCCTATCATGAAATGTGCGACCGATTTGGCTTCCTGGCGCAGTTCCTTTCTTTATCTGCAAATGATCTTTCTTGAAGCTGGTCGGAATCTGCGTGCGTTCTACAGCGATGACTTGGACGACGACATCAAAGACGAACTAATTCAGTTTCAGACATTTGCAAATGCGTTTGCACACCAGAAAAGCAGGACGATCTCCATGGAGCAGTTTTCGTACAATCTGATCATACACAAAGAAGTTCAGTCTATTTTTTCGAATTGTGAGGTCGTGTTCAAAATATACTGACGCTGATGACGTTTAAAAGCAGTGGTAAGCGTTCCTTCTCTAAACTCAAACGTAAAAAATCTCATGCGTACTTGTCTGTCTGAAGGCCGCTTTAACTGCCTTAACTTGATGAGCTTAGAACATGACTTGTTACGTCAAATAAACTTTGATGATATTATCACGTTTGGCCGTCGTAAGGCTCGTAAGGTTTTTATCTAAACTGGTCTGCAGTCAGGGACAGACTTGACCATTGCTGATTTTGCCTGCATATTCGATTCGTTTTATGATTCTGTCTGTCTTGTCTTTAGCTTTACTTTCATGAAAATAAATGTTTTGGTCAAACATTGTGTTTGATTGTTGATTTGAACGTTTTGTGGGAACTAGGAAAACTTCAGTTCGACCCCTTGCACAGGGCCCGTGATGGGCTTGATCCAGGCCTGTATATATATATATATATATATATATATATATATATATATATATATATTATATAAATGAAAAAATAAAAAATACTGAAGTTAAAACTATAAAAAGGCAGATGAAGCTTTTCAAAGGAAAAACTACTTCCTTTTTTTTCAGGTCCAGACATGTGATAAATATAATTTCATTAAGTAAAAAAAAAAAAAAACGTTTGTTTTAATGGCTCTTTTGTCTTCTCTAAGTAACATTTTTATGGAAATTTCTGAACGTAAATATTTAGGCTACATCAAATTGTCAATGATTCTGTGATTTGGTATCGATAGTTGACAACGTGTTTGCCATTTTACTGATACACTTAAGTGATATTCTACCTTCAATTCAATTTACTCTTGACGAAGAAAAGGACCCCGATCTCATTTTTAGATATTCTTATAAATAAATTTTCACAAGGTACCCCTATTTTCAGTTTTTAGAAAAAACAAAAACCTCAAATTCACATGTACAGTGGTTTCTATTTCACTGTAATTCCTCCAAAATAGGAATTTTAATTAGTATGTTACATGTTCTTAGAATCTGTAGTCCTTTGGTAACACAAAAATGTAATGATGACTTTATTAAAATAATTAGCCCCCGTCAAGACACACCCTTGTACGAATTTTTAAGTGCTAGGTTAGCCCAACTTACAATTTTAAGTAGATACGACGCTGTCACAAGGTTGCATTTTAGCACTGTGACGTAGATACAACGTAAATTTGTGTGGTTTCAGTTACGTCTTCACAACGTTGTGATATTACTTAAATTTATGTAGATACAACGTTGTCTCAACAACGATAGAATTTGGCCCAACAAAGGCGTCATATTTGAAATAGCAGTACGATATGTCGTATGTAACCCCGTTACAATTTTGTAACAAAGAATAATGTAATACAAAACTATATGCTATGGATGTAAAACCTTACGTGCAGACAACGTCTATGCTACGTACAAAAAATTACGTCAGAAGTTTGCTTGTACTTCACGTGTATACAACGTCATTATGCAACGTTGTATCAACGTTGCAATATAACGTTTAAGATCTTTTATGTTACACGGTCTACGTGTATCATAAAAGATCTCGGGAGACCATTCTGAGTTCAATCCCATCATGAAACGGGCATGTTAAGTGCTTTAAAAAGTGGACGCTCAATTCTGCCAGTTGAGGTTTAAGTTATGGTTTTTGGCTGAAAATACAATAGCTACCCCTTTTTGTTTGATGTATTCAATCCGACGTGAATGCAACGAGTTTCTTGCGTATATTGAGGTTCTGAATATAGTAGGCTAGGTGTAGCTGTAAATCGTAGATACTGTCCCAAAGCTGGATCCTATCTGCTTGGCAGCAGTGTAAAAGGTAACGAAGTAATTTTACTTAAATACCATACTTAAGTAACTTTATCTAGTATCTACTTTTTAAAAAGTATTTATATTTTCAAGTACTTTTACTCTAACTTAAGTAATTTTGGGGAGAAGTACTTGTACTTTTACTCAAGTACAATTAATTTTATCCATTTCGTTACTATTCTTTAAACTCAAATTTGTGGCAGCCGCCAGCCAGTCAAAACGCAAGTTGTGCGGGGTATTTTAATCAGCCAATCATGTGCATCAGCAGGCTGGCGCCTTGTCAAGTCACAAGCGTCACTCTATTCCCGCATTAGTTTCAAGGTTGTGTTTGTGTTGTGTGTGCAGACTGCAGAATCCTCCAGGATGTCCGACATTTCCATCGAAGATAATGGCCATCCTTGGCCACATCTCTCTAAACTGTTTAAAATAAAAGGTTTTAACAAGAACTCTGTGTCGCTACAATGTCTGCTGTGTCTCCCGAAGTCGGTGAATGTGACGGCATACATAAACTCCCCATCAAACTCAAAGAAGCATGTTGAGGTAAATGTTTCTTCATTGACTTCTTCTCAGCTCTGAAACACAGCATAGCTTAGGGAAGAGGAACCTTGAGGTATACCCAGCATGCTCTGTTTATGGCTGGAGATTTTCAAGTCTTTCCCCAGCCTACTTGATATAGCCATACGTCTGAACACGCCACTGCCTCTGCTGCCTGCGAGCGTCTTTTTGCAAGAACTGTAGGCGAGTACTTTTTACTTTCGTTACTTGAGTACTTTATTCAGTAGATACTTTTCATGCTAACTTAAGTAAATTTCAGGATGGATACTTTTACTTGTACTTGACTAACGTTTTGATAAAGTACTTGTACTTGAACTTGAGTAACATATTTTAGTACTTTTTACACCCCTGCTGCTTGGCAGATAGCTGGTAAGGGAAGCTATATTTTGGGGGCTCTTTGCGAGTGACCCGTTGCCAACGTCGGGCTAACATCATGGAAAAGAAAAACTATAGTATTTGTTATTTACCATTACTTATTCGAACAAAATGGATTTAATTTTCCCAAAAGAGTGCCTTGTTCCATGCACGGTCTGTGTGTAACACATATATATATATATATATATATATATATATAAAATATATATATAATAGGCGTATGGATGGCACTTTACTGGGGGGGGGGGCGGAAAAAATTTGCCCTAAAAATTTTCAGGGTGCCCTGATTTCCGCATAAGCACTATGTGTAGCATACTAAAATAACACAAAGGTTAGAGTATGAGTAACATATGTAGCG
This sequence comes from Bathynomus jamesi, assembly GCA_023014485.1. Lineage (NCBI taxonomy): Eukaryota > Metazoa > Arthropoda > Malacostraca > Isopoda > Cirolanidae > Bathynomus > Bathynomus jamesi. Next base: position 315,249 of record JAJOZX010001623.1, read on the forward strand.
GCCAACTGAAGTTGACAGAGTCGATTGCAAGCAACCTATGCAATATTGCAATGTACGGTCAACATTAGCAAGCTCATCAAACCAACTCGACAAAGATGACGCCATACCAAGCTAGCAAAAGATGATGTCACTTCGCGAGAATTCACTTGCGGCATGAGGACACACTTTGCCTATCGCCTCTCAACTTCGTTACAAGGACCTCAAGACAAGCACGCCTCCACCTTCAACTCCCTCGACTCGCTCTCCGAATTCCAACCTCAGTGATCCACGCGTTACCAGCATATATACATCATTCTTGCAGGCCCCCATTGGGCCCGGCATCACTCACCTAACTTTATATAAAGATTACCCTGGTCAACACTCATTTTATTGCCAATCATATTAGAGTGATTTTGGGGTAACTTTGTGGTGCTGATTCCGAATATGACATCGGTTTTGCTAGATTGGCTCTAATTTATGAGATAATTGGTACCCCATTGAAACACGTAAAAATGCAAAAAATTTAATGTTCAGGCGGAGCCTACTTACAAATCGCATTGAAATTGTCTCAAATCATACAAAAGTAAACACATGAAATACATAATGGCATTTTATTCGGTCTCACCATCTAGAATGTTCCGGTAGTTTCCCATATGCACGCGTTATGGTTACGTTTCCTATTAATTGAGGGTATTCATTATCTCAAGAACTAGAGCCAAATCGGAAAAACTACTTTCATTTTGGAATTCAGCAACCCCAAAATAGCCTAAATTCGTACGAATTTCCTTGGCAACGAAAATTTTTTTTTGTTGTTGTTGACCTGTGTTATCATTGCCGCTCGTTATTAATTGTCATATTGTAAGCATTAATTCAAGTGTACACATTACAGTATTTCCGATGTAAACAATCAACAAGTCTGTCGCATTCATAAATTGTTGACCCAGCCTGTCATTAACAATCAATCATTACATCAATTAATCATTAGCACTAAATTAATCATTATCACCTCACTCGGCTAATATTAGGCCTACTATAAAGTGGTTTGACCCCGGAGTGACCGAACGTATTATTTATTCACAGTGATCCTTGTGTTTAGCTATTACTGACCATTTCATTTTCAGCAGCCATATCAACTAATTTTTATGTAAATACGGTATTCATAAATTCAAAGTGAAATTAACTAGGCCTACTTGCAAACATTGACTTTCGATTCGTGCGGTACGTTATTAATTAATGCCTTACTGTCTCGCGGTCATGTGCGCGACACACCATAAACTTTTGGATTCAAGATGGCGTCCCCTTGAGTCGAGTCTCACTGCCTCCTGACGGCAGGAGCGCGGCGACCCCTTGAAGAAGCCACCACTGGCATTGGGTCCTGCCCTGCCGTCACACGGATCATGGAGGGACTCACGGAACTCACCTCCGGACATCTCAGGACAGCACTCACCCTCCATCACCCCGGCGCTGCAGTAAGTCCCAAATTCGCTTCAAACGGCGCATTCTTTCGTCATCACCTAGTCCAAAAATATTCAACGGTCCCTTTTTCGGCCGTTGTATGTTAAATTCTGGCAGAAACATGACGACGCATCCTATTACACCAGCGAATTCTTCCTCAAGCACGACGTGTGTTTCTCTCCCCACTCCGACGGGAAGGCCAAAACAGGAAAACATTCCTTCAAGTAAACAAGCACGCACTCGCACGCATCCACGCAACAAAATGGCCGTACTGCAAAACAGACACTCTTCAGGCACAGGGTTGGCGATCCCCTGCCTTCTTCAGCTGTCTCTTTGCATAATTCCGTGGATTTACTACTCCTGCTTGGGTACTTGAACGACGTTTTTTTTCTTCCCTTTCGACAGGAACGACTTCAACGAGAACAGCCACGCGACGAGTTTTGGGCATCGCATTCGAACTCAACACAGTTCCCCCTGCCACCTCTCGTTTCCTCTGTTTGCTCTTCATTTGCTCCGCATTCCTGCCGTACTCCAAACCCATCCTCCTGCGGACCCCCCACCCCATACAGCAGCGCGCCTCCTCCTCCTCCTCCTCCTACAGAGTGTAACCACAGCGGCATGATTAGGCTATACCTAAAGTGCTTTCAATACTGTTCAAACTAACTTTCCCGTTAAGACTGCAGTAGGCCCAGTTCAAGTGTCATTCCAATACCGTAATCGTGTACTATCCTGCTATTGTGTTCATTCATGTAATCCATAAATACTGTACTTTGCATCCGTTTATTTATGTGATTTATTTAAGCATTTCATTATTGACGGTCAAATCCGCTTACCGTGTACTAAACGCACGTGCATTCTTTATATCATTACTAGGCTCATTTCTTGGATACGCTCGCGAGGAGAAACGGAAAGAAGAACATGGCATGAGGTAGGAAGCTGAGGCGGGAGGAAATGGGGGAGGCTGTGAGGCGGGAGGGTGGAACTCGGCTAGTCCACGGGGAATGGAGTTGGGGTAAGGTAGGAACGCAGAGCAAGTGGGGGAGAAAGGGAGGCGACGAGAAGGGGGGGAACTGTATTGGAATCGATGCGATGCCCGATTTGTCGCGTGTAAATTTCTCCGTGATGACGTTTCTGCCGAAGGAAGGTAAAAAACGTCGTTCATGGAAAACAAGCGGGAGTAGTGAATCCACGGAATGATGCAAAGAGACAGCTGAAGAAGGCAGGGGAATCCCAAAACCCTGTAAACAGTGTGTCTGTGCTTACAGTGCGCTCTCACGTTGCGTGGATATGTGTGTCCTTGCTTGTTTGCCTGAAGAAGGCCTTTTACGGTTTTACCTTCCCGTAGGCGTGGGGTGGGGGGGAAAAACACACGTCGTGCTTGATGAAAAATTCGCTGGAGAAGTAATGGTGTCGTCAGCAGAAGTCTTGCCAAATGATTCCTCTCACAGCGGCCGATAAATGACCGTTGAATATATTTGGACAAGGTTTTTGACGAAACAATGTGCAGGAAACTTCGATGCGAGGGAAGCTTGGGGGTGGGTCGACCGTTAGCCGGGGAGAGATGAGAGCGGGGGTTTGCCTCCTTGAAGACGGGGGAAACGTTGACCACAGCTCTTGATCCGTTGTTCCATGTGGCGAAAATTTTCAAATTTGGTTCGTTCCCTTATGCGAAAGAAAACTGAATGGTAATTACAGTTTGTTAATAATGTCACTTAAAAAAAATGTTTGCACTGATTTCACCTATGCTTTGGCTGGGTATTCGATTTGTCACTCCTTCCGACACCAATTTATATTAGGCCTAATCCATTAGCCACCTTCAAACCGGTGATACTGTAGGACATCATAAATTGTTGACCCAGCCTGTCATTAACAATCAATCATTACATCAATTAATCATTAGCACTAAATTAATCATTATCACCTCACTCGGCTAATATTAGGCCTACTATAAAGTGGTTTGACCCCGGAGTGACCGAACGTATTATATTTATTCAGTGATCCTTGTGTTTAGCTATTACTGGCCATTTCATTTTCTGCAGCCATATCAACTAATTTTTATGTAAATACGGTACTCATAAATTCAAAGTGAAATTAACTAGGCCTACTTGCAATCTTAACGGGAAAGTTAGTTTGAATGGTACTGAAAGCACTTTAGGTATAGCCTAATCACACCGCTGCGGTTACACTCTAGGCTTAGCGAGCATTGCTTAAGAACGAGGCACAGAGAGCTTACCGACCGATGAAATACCTCTTGAAATGAAGAGATGCTTGAAGGTTGACCTTGTAGAACGTAGGCCCGAGGCGAAGTTGACCGTCCTATTGAAGCTTGTTGAACGGGCACCGGCCGACTTCAGGTGAAGGATGAGTTAAACCAAGGTCAGAAGGATGTCGCGGCTTATTATTTATGATTTATTTGTCGCCTCAAGTGTTGATTCGCTTCGTGTAGAGTTGAGGTGTTACTTGAGGGACTGAAACCGGCTGAAGTCGAACGGCGCTGGGTTTCGAAGGATTGCTTCTACGGCGGTCTGTAAAAGGTCTTACTTGATGATAGACCTGAGCCTTGAAGGAACAGTAGGCCGCGCTATCCGGCTTTCGCCAGAGAGTGGGTGACGTGAAGAGTGTTGCTGCTGACGAAGGTTGCGAACAAGATGAAGAAATGACAAGCGAAAAGTGAGGCAGAATTAAGGAAGAAGCTGCATTTTATAGTTCTTGGTGACGTCCTCTGGTGTACGCTTCGAGAAATACCACAACATCTGTATTTTCTGTTGGCCTGTTTCATGCCCACGTGTAGCTGTAACGGCTGTTTTTTATTCCATGCTATTTGAGAATGGCGGGCGAAGGAAATTCCTTTGTTTGCCCGCTACACATATATTAAAGCCTTTTTGATATAAAAAAAAATACAATTTACAAAAATGAGGTAAAATTTTGCCCTGAATCTGCCCTGAAAATACTAATTTCCCTAGTCCTGGGGGGGCTGCCACCTCCAGACCCCCCGTTTCATACGCATATATATTAGGGTGGCCCTTATTTTGTCATTTTTTATTTTTTCTTTCTCACCCCTTCAGTAGATGCTTCCTATTGAGAAAGTTTTTCATGCAAACTTTTATAGCGTTTGGACAATATTTAGTGTGTGCTCAAACTGTCCGAAATTTTAAGCATCCTAACTCTGTACAGTAGTTGCCTTTTATAATACATTACGGATTCACTCACACTCAAATCCAGTATTCATTTAATATAAAAAAGTTGTACAATTAGTATTTATTAATTAATATATTTCTAACAAGAAGTTTGGTTGCTATTAAAATTTTACTTAATTTTGTGAACTAGATGTTAAAATTAATAATCTTTACATATACCGGGTGTACATAAAGTCAGGATCTATTTTTGTGAAGCACTTGGAAATTATATGGAATTCAATCATAAAATGATAAAGTGGTAACATTTATTAAATAATTAAGAGTAGGATTCGACGTGACGCCCATCAGTATCCCTGCACAGCTCAAATCGTTCCGCAGCATTTCTAAACACATTCTGGAGCATTTGCGGGGTTATGTTATCTGCAGCAGTTCGTATACGTGTACGTAAGTTTTCAAGACTCGTAATCTTCGTCTGATAGACGTGCGATTTGATAAAGCCCCATGCAAGAAATCTAAAGGGGTTAAATCTGGTGATCTCGCTGGCCAAGGTCTGTTGCTTCCGCGTCCGATCCAGCGATTTGGAAAACGTCCATTAGATAATCCTGAACAATTTTGACATAGTGACAAGGAGCACCATCATGTTGATAGACGACGGTACTAACAATCCTATCCCCGTCGTCTATCAACATGATGGTGCTCCTTGTCACTATGTCAAAATTGTTCAGGATTATCTAAATGGACGTTTTCCAAATCGCTGGATCGGACGCGGAAGCAACAGACCTTGGCCAGCGAGATGACCAGATTTAACCCCTTTAGATTTCTTTGCATGGGGCTTTATCGAGTCGCACGTCTATCAGACGAAGATTACGAGTCTTGAAAACTTACGTACACGTATACGAACTGCTGCAGATAACATAACCCGGCAAATGCTCCAGAATGTGTTTAGAAATGCTGCGGAACGATTTGAGCTGTGCAGGGATACTGATGGGCGTCACGTCGAATCCTACTCTTAATTATTTAATAAATGTTATCACTTTATCATTTTATGATTGAATTCCATATAATTTCCAAGTGCTTCACAAAAATAGATCCTGACTTTATGTACACCCTGTATAGTGGGTATAACCGTTACCCTGGAACATCATCCCAATGCAGTTCCGTGGCGATGGGGCTCAAAATAATGTGATTTGAGCTGGGCACGACTTTGCAGATAATCAAATTTAGCTTATTAGATCCCCATATCGTTTGCGAAGCCCCATCACGCAAGAATTCGACTTCAAGCCCTAGAAGAGTGAACAAAACCTTCGTTCTAGCAGATACGAAGTCGCTGAGTTTCTTACCTTGGATGTCACTCTTATTCAGATGAATTCATTTTGGTGCGTCATGTTGTCCTTTCCGTTGTAGATTCATAACCATATCATAACCATAGCTCTTTTTCCTTCACTCAAGTACCATAAGTGAGCAAGGATTTTATTGAGAGCTCCTTTTGCTGCAGGTGCGTCACTGACTGCGAGAGATTGTAGTAGTTGTATGATAGATCATTGCTTGGTGCAGATGCTGGCAAGCGAGAGAGGAACCAGAACTTTACATAGAACTGCATACCGAAAATGCAGAAGTCTTGCATGCCTTTGATTTCTCGTTACGACAGTTTAAATCTGGAATCGCGGAACATGAAGATGGAGGATATTCTTGCGGCCTCTTTTTGGATGAGGTGATGACCAGTGGTGTAGTGCTAAATAAAGAAGTGAGGGAACGCATTTTGAAAGTGTTACTCAGATGCGGGGGGAACAATGGCGAGCGCGGCGAACCCATACAGCTGGAGGTCCGGGGGCAATGTAAGCCCCCCGGGAAATCTTTTGAAATCTGACCAATTTCAGGGATATTTTGAGGTCATATGCACTGGATATTAGGATATATTCCAAGGTTGAAGATGCAGTATTTCCAGTGTCATTAGATATACGACATCCAGTACGATCAATAAAAATAGCTAACAACTGGAATGATTAACTAAAAAAAAGTTAACAACTGGTACGCCGTGGTGACTGTTTCCCCAGATCTTTATAGGCTAGCATTGCCTCAGTCGAAGCTAAAAGAAATGAAGCAGTTAATGATTCTTTCTCATATTTCTTCTAGGGGTGGGAATTAAAATTTCATGACGTTAGACTTAGAGATTTGTAAGTTCGGATTTATTTGAAATAGTGAGGGAACGCCGTTCCGTCTACCAAAAAAAGTAAGGGAACGCCGTTCCCACGCGTTCCCACAGCACTACACCACTGGTGATGACACTACGACTCCTCCAACAGCTCCATCATTCTCTGAATCCGTGGTGTTCTCACTTGTAGAAGAAGAAGAAGATTCCAGGACGATTTTTCTGTTAAGTACGAGATTCTCTATTTCATGTGTCTTCTTAAATTCATCATTCCAAATTCGCTTCTTCGTAGCTGCTTCCTCCTTTTTAGCCAAAGTCATATCAATTCCAGCAATGAGGCCTCTTCTGCCCTTCTCTCTTTGTGCCAAAAGGAACGCTTTATCCTCCTCATTCGTCATCAACACCATAGCATTTTGGTGAGCAACGTCGAAAAGGTCATCAAGGCAGAATTTCAGCTCTTCTTCTTTCTTCCTTTGTGTATCCGTCTTCCGGGACTGATTTTTTTCCAAAAGATCCCACTTCTTCATCAGACTCTCCAACTGTTTCACTGCATGTTGAACTGGCCGCAGTGGAATCCTCGCCTTCTTCCAAAATGTCTCCACTTCCGCTATCGTCAACTGAGCAGCCTTGAGCTTATTCTTAATCGACTGAAACAAATGTCGATAGTACCTCATAACATCCCCATTACTTGGCAATTTTGCACCTGATAAACAATTTTGAGTATGTTTAAGCAAATAAACCGTATGTTTTTTTCGAGTTCCACTAGCCATCATAAAAAAAATCTATATACCTAGATAAAAAGAAAGCGTAATGTCGTTTAGCATATAAGAACATAAGATCATCGCTACTATTTGTTTCAAATTAACCGTATATAATATGGCAAGTCATATAATAAGAAAATTCTACCAATAACCCATCACGCCTATTTGATAATTAATATATGAGAGAGTCGAGAGAGAAAGTTTGAAGTCCTTGAGCACACCCTATATACAGGGCTATTGAAAATGATTCATCCGATTTCAACTGAGAATACTTCCGTACCTATCAACCGTGCATCAACTGGGCATACACCACATGAAAGAAGAAATCTCTGAGTTTTACAAGATCACCGCGAGAGGGTTCCAAAGTCACGCCGTGGCCTAGCCTAGCAACAAACAGTCAGTGTGAAAATGGCGTCCGCACAGCAGAAGGCGTTTTGTGTGTTGCAGTTTTCGAGCTGTAAATCGGTCGCCGGATCTTACACCGTGCGACTTCTTCCTTTGGGGGTACGTTAAGGATACTGTGTACGTGCCACCGTTGCCCACATCTTTGGATGAGCTCCGAACTCGCATTGTTACTGCCGTAGAGTCAGTGACAACGGACATGCTGGAGCGAGTATGGGAGGAATTCGACTATCGTGTCGACGTTGCTCGTGTAACTAGGGGAAGTCACATAGAGCATTTATGAGGTGAGAGACAAAATTTGGACAGTTTTTCTTTTGGTTGATGTATCAAAATCACTCTGTATTTGTAACATTAAAAAAATTCTCATTTGAAATCAGGTGAATCAATTTGAATAGCCCTGTATACTTATATGAGTTATATCTCACTAAAATTACGTGTGTGTTATTTTCTAGTAACAGAATCCAACTGAAGGGTAGGGGAAAAAATCGTAACTTAAAATTTTAGCACCACTTAAGGGCCACCCTAATATATATATATATATATATATATATATATATATATATATATATATATATATATATATATCTTTGGTAACCTTTCGTTAGTTTCCGCCCGAATTGTTCATTCTGACGAAGGTCAAGCTTTTCACTCCACCTTAGACCTACAGTTTAATGTGGAATCCGAACCACGCCCCACCACCAGCCCAGCGTCTTAACCACTAGGGTACCCAGGGTACCCATTTATCGACCAACCACTTTTTTTTGTGTGGAAGGATGAACAGCTGGATTTTGCAGCGCGCCGGCTGCCGTCACCGGGTCTCGATCCCGGGGCCGATGGATTCGTAGTCAGTGACGCTAACCACTACACCACCGAGGTGCAATATATATATATATACACCTTACCTTACCTTACAACCTTACAAAGGTTCCGCGCGATGACTTCTCATTTCGCGAAGGTCAAGCTTGTCGCCCCTCCTCTCGAGTTTGCCTGGTGAAGTAGTGAGTTGGATTCTTGCGCTCTCCACCTCACATAGCCAGGTACGCCCAGCTCATCGGGGATTGTTCTGAGCCAGGCGTCTAGTCTTCTTTTGAAGATTTCCACTGCAACTCCCTTCGTGTTTCTTAGGTCTTTGGGCAACTGATTAAACAGTTTTGGTCCTCTCACTACAAAACTATTTTCTTTCAGGGTTAAGGATGTTCCCTGTCTTGCCTTCAATTTGGGAATACGACACAGTCTACCGCTTCTACTTTCCACCGTTGTTTGGGGAGTTATGGGATTCAGAGTAAGATTAGGGACTAGTTTCTCCATTATTTTCCAAGTGTAAATAATGGTGTATCTCTCTCTTCTCCTTTCCAGTGAATATAGGTCTAGTTCTCGTAACCTTTTCCAGTAATTTAGTTCTTTGCACCCATTGATCTTGGCTGTGAAGCTTCTTTGGATCCCCTCCAGCTGTCTAATGTCTTCTTTTTTATATGGGATGTTAGGACCTAGCAGTATTCCAATTTGGGTATGATCAGGGTTTTCAGTAGAGGAATCATTACATTCCTATCCCTTCGTTTAAAGGTTCTCAATATCTGCCCCGTTATTCTCTTTGCTCTGTTTACTGCTATCTTATTTTGTGTTTCAAATTTCGCATCATCTGTCATTACAACCCCTAAATCTTTTGCTCTGGAATTTCTCTGAATTTCCTATCCATTTGGGGTATAATATTCCTTGGACTTTAGGTCTTCTCTTTTTCCGTACCGTAATAGCTGAAATTTCTCGGTGTTAAACTTCATATTGTTGTCTTCAGTCCACTTGTAAATTTTGTTTATGTCGGTTTGTAGAGATCCTATGTCTTCTGGGTTTCTTATTTTTCTACTGATCTTTGTGTCATCCGCAAAGGATGTTGCTGTGCTGTCTCTGGTAACGTCCTCATCTATGTCAGTTAGCATGATTATGAAGAGTAGTGGAGCTAATACTGTTCCTTGTGGTACCGAGCTGAGGACCTCTGATTCTGATGAAGATACTCCTTGTACTGTAATGACTTGCCTCCGCTCACTAAGGAAATTATATATCCAGTGGTGTAGTGCTGTGGGAACGCGTGGGAACGGCGTTCCCTTACTTTTTTTGGTAGACGGAACGGCGTTCCCTCACTATTTCAAATAAATCCGAACTTACAAATCTCTAACGTCATGAAATTTTAATTCCCACCCCTAGAAGAAATATGAGAAAGAATCATTAACTGCTTCATTTCTTTTAGCTTCGACTGAGGCAATGCTAGCCTATAAAGATCTGGTGAAACAGTCACCACGGCGTACCAGTTAACTTTTTTTTAGTTAATCATTCCAGTTGTTAGCTATTTTTATTGATCGTACTGGATGTCGTATATCTAATGACACTGGAAATACTGCATCTTCAACCTTGGAATATATCCTAATATCCAGTGCATATGACCTCAAAATATCCCTGAAATTGGTCAGATTTCAAAAGATTTCCCGGGGGGCTTACATTGCCCCCGGACCTCCAGCTGTATGGGTTCGCCGCGCTCGCCATTGTCCCCCCCGCATCTGAGTAACACTTTCAAAATGCGTTCCCTCACTTCTTTATTTAGCACTACACCACTGTATATATCCATTTCCCTACTTTTCCTGTTATTCCCATATATTTCAGTTTATGTATTATGATTCCGTGGTCACACTTGTCGAACGCTTTAGCAAAGTCTGTGTATAGTACATCATAGTTTTCATTACTTTCAAGTGAATCAATAATGTTGTTGTAGTGTTCCATTAGTTGTGATAGGCATGATCTGCCTGATCGAAACCCGTGTTGGTTATCATTGAATTTTTTCTGAGTTTCCAAAAAGTCAGATTTTCTGTTTAACTATTCTTTCAAATATTTTAGTGAGATGAGATGTAAGCGACACTGGCCTATAGTTCTTGGCCTCGGATCGATCTCCTCCTTTATATATTGGGACTATGTTCGCGCTCTTCAGGATGCCCGGTATTTCTCCCGTGTCTAATGATCGTCTCCATATCCAGTATCGGGGCTCAGCGATTGCATTCTTGCAGTTTTTGATCAGTGTGGCATTCCATTTATCCGGTCCTACCGCTGAGTGTGTTTTTAGTTTCCCTATGGCTTGTGTAATATCATCCGTCGTAAAGTCGAAATCCGTTATACTTTCCCCTTGTGGTTCTTCTTCAAAGAACGCGTTTCTATCGCATATCAATTTGTCAGTTTTTGGGATACTGAAAGATGATTCATACTGAGCTTTTAATATTTCAGATACTTCTGTTAGATCATCAGATAAATCCCTGTTCTTATTTTTTAAAGGTCCGATAGTCGCTTGGTTTTTCGACTTTCTTCTTGCGAAATTATAGAAGTACTTTGAGTTAGCCTTTATCGCTTCTATAGCGTCATCTTCTTCTTTTTCTGTATGCTTCTCGATTTGTTCCTGTATGACGACATCGATACTTTGTAGTTTATCATTTAATATTTTTCTGATGTTGTTATCTTTACAATTACTTAATTTTGCAGTCACTCTTTTTCTCTTTCGGAACAATGCCCTCTTTTGTCTTTCGAACCTGCTTCTCTTTCCTCTTTGTTGTATCTTTGGGACATGTTTTTCCACAATTTCTAGCGTCTTCTCCTCTAACGTCATTAGCATCTCTTCCGTTGTCTTGGCCTCGAAAATGGTTTTCCAATCTATTACTTCCATGCTGGATGTCACATCTTCCCAGTTTATAGCTTTGGAGTGAAAATTAAAAATTTCGAATTTGCTTTTTTCTGTTGTGCGTGTTCTTTCCTTTCCTGTTGCCTTTATACAGGGTGTACATAAAGTCAGGATCTATTTTTGTGAAATAATTCTTTTTTTCTATTTTTCTTTTCAGAAGCCCTTAGAATGAATACAGAAGAGCGTGTGGCAATAGTAATTTGGCGAATCGAGGGAAAGAAATACAATGACATCAGAGAGAAGTTTAGAAGGAGATTTCATATGCCGGGGCCAATAGACAAGACAATACGAAAATTGGTGAACAAATTTAAACGAACGGGATCTGTAAATGATGAAACAAGATCAGGACGACCGTGTATGTCAGATCTTACCGTGAATGCAGTACGCGGAATTATCACTGAGGAGCCACGTACGTCCGTTCGTGCTGCATCACACAGACTCGGCCTCCCGACGTCATCTGTGCACAAAATTCTGAAAGTTAATTTGCAGAAGAAAAGCTATCATTTGCAGGTTTTACATGATTTACATGAGGAAGATTTCCCTCGACGAAGTGCTGTGTGTGCTGATCTCGTAGAACAAATCTGGAGTGATAATTTAATGGACAACATTCTCTTTAGTGATGAAGCCACTTTCCATACGTGTGGAAAAGTAAATCGCCATAACTGTCGAACTTGGGCAGATGAAAGACCGAATGATTTCGTCCAAAATTGGGAAAGAGACTCACCTAAAGTTAATGTCTGGATGGGTTTAACAAAATCTAAGGTTTATGGTCCTTTTTTCTTTGCTGAAGCTACAGTTATGGGGCTTATTTATCTGGACATGTTGCAGCAATTCCTTGAACCTCAGCTGATTGGGGATAGGATTGTTAGTACCATCGTCTATCAACATGATGGTGCTCCTTGTCACTATGCCAAAATTGTTCAGGATTATCTAAATGGACGTTTTCCAAATCGCTGGATCGGACGCGGAAGCATCAAAAGACCTTGGCCAGCGAGATCACCAGATTTAACCCCTTTAGATTTCTTTGCATGGGGCTTTATCAAATCGCACGTCTATCAGACGAAGATTACGAGTCTTGAAAACTTACGTACACGTATACGAACTGCTGCAGATAACATAACCCCGCAAATGCTCCAGAATGTGTTTAGAAATGCTGCGGAACGATTTGAGCTGTGCAGGGATACTGATGAGCGTCACGTCGAATCCTACTCTTAATTATTTAATAAATGTTACCACTTATCATTTTATGATTGAATTCCATATAATTTCCAAGTGCTTCACAAAAATAGATCCTGACTTTATGTACACCCTGTATTAGTTGTTATTTCAATGATATTGTGGTCTGATATCATAGTTGGGGATATTTCTACATTATCAATTAGATTACTGTTGTTTGTGAATACCAAATCTAGGCAGATGTTTTTTCTTGTGTTTTCTGTTATTTCTTGCGTTAACATAAATTCATCAGCTAAAGCTAGTAGCATTTTTACCTGCTCCTGGTCTTCTCGTGTGCCCCCTTGTCGTGGTGTATACATATATTTTTTCCTATCCTTTTATATTTCATGAATGGGAAATTAAAATCACCACAGAGAAAAACATTTGAGGTTGGAGAGTGTAGATCTTTTACTAAGTTTCTTACCTCTGTAATGGAATCTGAAAATTTTGAGGTTGGTGTGTTTGGGGGTCTGAACATTAGAATTAGTACCATATTTAATTTTTCAATTTTCGTTGCTACACATTCTACGTAGTTGTTTGAGGTATTTATAGCCATTTCTGCTATGTGCCTTTCGCGTGTGTAAATAGCACATCCTCCTTTACGTCTCACTGTTCTGTCGGCTCGGAGGATGTTATAGTTGTCAATTTGTATTTCTTTTTTGTCAATACAGGACTCACAATTTTCACAATTCGCCTGGCAGTCCTTTAGATGAGTTTCCGTGAGGCATGCAAAGTCTGCTCCGGCTTCTTGCATGAGTCCTTTCAGGTATGCAACTTTGTTCGTGGACTGGTTTGATTTAAGGCCCTGTATGTTGGCTAGGATTATTTTTATTTTTTCTCTTTCATTTTCGCATACAGGTGGTTCCGCTTTGTTTTCCAATGGGGGTGCCGGTTTCGTTGCCTTGTGGTCCTCCGAGAATTTACCTCTTTTTATCTTTGTCGGTACCTGTTGTCCCGATAACGCATGAAGTGTCTTTGTTCGTACCTTCTGTCCGGCTCTCGGATTTCTATATTTATATTTGTCAGCTGGTTTTGTAATTGCTGGAGAGTATTTAGCAGCTGAAATGTGTTGGCTGCGTCTAAAAAATTGCCACTCTTCTTTGATGTTCGTTTTTTCTGTTCCCTCGTTGCGTTCCTTTGAGGGTGGTGGTATCGGCATTTTTTTTTGTATTTGCAACTCCCATATCTTTCATAAGTGTTGCAGACCGTAAGATGGTGGAACATGCATTTCTTATCAAACTTGCAGTATCCACTTGTGTAATGCATTTTGCATAATGTGGGATGTGCATATATGCATTGCCCATCCCGATATCTGCAGTTTCCTTTCGCGTAGTATTTGCATACGATATTTCCTACGCTTCTGCTTTCTTTCTTATTATTTTCCAAGTTCTTAGTTTTGGCATTATCATTATTTTTCTTTGGTTGTTTATTTGCTACGTTTTTAGTTATTATCTTTTTATCATTTCGCTCGTTGGACCGTTTGTCTACTTCGCCACTTTTACTTATTTCTTTCTTTTCATCTATGTCTTCCTTCCGTATTATATTGTTTATATCGTTATTTGTTATTAAATTGTTGTTCGTTATTATGCTGTTAATCGTTATTTCGTCTTCTCTCTCATCCACCCTGTTTTTCGTTGGGACCATTTCGGACACATGCGTCCCCATTATTTCATTCTTTTTTGTAACTTTCGAGTCTGCTATCTCCATTTCTTTAAAGACCGCGAAAGAATTTACGGTCTGTGTACATGCGCCACATAGAAATTTGATCCCCGCGACTTGTTTCGCGTTCGAGACAAGAGTTATTTCCCGATCATTCCAATTCATGCAGTTAAAGTCGTTTAATCGTTGGCAGAAATCACACCTAATCGCTAGGCTTTCCGTTGTTACTAAATTGCACAAATTACAGATTAAGTGAGAATTTGGACCCATATCCAATATTCCTTAATTAGCGTAAGAAGAAATACCCACACAAATTCTTTATTTATTTTTATTTTTATTTTTATTCCTGTTTCTTTCCTTTCGATGGTCGAGGGTATTTCGAGGGTTTTCTGACCTTTGTGTTTTATGACCTTTTTCCTGCTTTGTTTCAAACTTTCTCGAATGCCAACCGTATTTCCTTTTGAATATATACGTTAAAATTGGTGATAAATTATGTAAACTGTATTGCACTTTCTTAATTTTAATGAAATTCACTTTGTAATTTATATGCACGGATTCACTGATACTTCATACACTTTCTGGTGCAAACAGAATAAACCGCGGAGTAGATTATTTCCTTCTAATTTGGGTGTTAAATAGAGAGAGCAAAACAACACGTCCATTCACCACAGGGCAACAAACATATATATTATATATATATATATATACACACACACACACACACACACAGGGCTTGAATTGAGGGGGATGATGGGGGATGGTACCCAAATTGTTAACTCAAAATCAAATTATCATCCCCCTTTTCTATATAAGGGGATGGCATCCCGTTATTTTTTATTTTATTGGGTTCAGAATCCCAGCTGAGCCGTGAACGGCCAAGCTCTGAAGGGCCAGTTTAACCTACAGCCCAAGTTAAGCTAGACTAAAAACTTTACGAACTTGGAGGTCCTATTAGGTCCTACCTCAGGGTTGCTGACTCGATGTGGGCGACCTTAGGCCTCAGTTGCATAAAATTAAGATAAAAAACAAAAGGGGGCACTATTTATGGTCTTCTTTCTAAACCTTGCAACAACAACACAACCTGCACCATTGCACGATGCAACAATCTTGTATCTAAACAACCAAACTGAATTGCAAGAGAACGCTCTATAAGACCACGCCCTGTAAGTGCCGCATTCAACAAACGAGTAGGCAGGACGCGCAGTGCCCCAAAAAATGATGCCACAAGAGTGCCCAAACAATGATGCCACAAGAGCCCAAAAATGCTAGCTCTAAATTAAGTGAATTTTTCACTAACCTTACAATTATGAGATGGATATACACACACCTAAACTTAATATATACAAGCAATGCTGCATCAATCAGCTTAGTCATCATATCGCCTTGGGACAACAATGGCTCTTCCTCTTCTAGATTTTCTAACACTCCCCACCGAAGAGGCATTGTTGTCATTACCTTCTGCAAATTTAGCCAAGCCTTCTCCATGAGGCTGTAACTCAAATGTTTCATCTTGACTATCCGTGTTTTTGCTGATTTCTAAAGCATAGAGTTTTTTTATAGGTCTCTTTAATTTTCCTCCTGAAGTCTACCAGTGCAGACCTAACTAAATTGTCTTTGCCAACAAACAACTTTTCAATTACTG
Organism: Bathynomus jamesi; assembly: GCA_023014485.1. Lineage (NCBI taxonomy): Eukaryota > Metazoa > Arthropoda > Malacostraca > Isopoda > Cirolanidae > Bathynomus > Bathynomus jamesi. The sequence continues at coordinate 331,360 of JAJOZX010001623.1, forward strand.
TATGCCAAGCTTCCAGCATTGCCTTGGTCTTTCATCCCCAATCATTACCACTTCTCCCACCTTGATACAATTTACATTGGAGCCCTTTACATTGCCTGATGGGTAATAATTGAGTTCTGGCAAGTATTCTATCTGCCACCTCTTCCATAACTGATCTTGTAGCTCTTCAAGGTACTTGAACCTTCTGGTTAACTCTTCTTGAGTGCTCTGGATAGGCTGTAAGTCTTCTGGCAAACTGGGGCTTGATGTTAATCGTTTACCACAAAGAAAATGATTTGGTGTCAATGGCTCTGCATCCTGCATACTGTTATAAACAAAGGTGATAGGCCTACTGTTCACCATTGCTTCTACTTCACACAAAACAGTGCAGAATTCTTCTTTGCTCAAATGAGCATTAGCTAAAAGTTTCTTTAATGGACACTTTACACTTCTCACTAGCCTTTCCCAAAATCCTCCCCACCATGGTGCTCTCTCAACAATAAACTCCCACTGTACCCGATGGTGTGAAAAGTAGGATTGGAATCCTTCCTCTTTTAGCAAGGACCAAACTTCTTGGAGTCCCTTTGCAGCCCTTTTGAAGGTTTTTGTATCATCCGATATGATTTTATTTGGGAAACCCCTTCTGTTCACAAACCTTTTAAAGGCCAAAAGAAATACATCACTACTTAAGTTGCTTACCAACTCCAAATGGATTGCTCTGGTGGTAGCACATGTGAAAAGACATATATAACCTTTGTTAGACTCCCCTTGCTCATACACATAGACTGGACCTGCGAAGTCTACTCCCACTACATCAAATGGGGCAGTATAGACACACCGTTCTTTTGGAAGTGGAGCCACCTTTTCATAATAAGGCTTTGCACTCCAACGCTTGCAAACCACACATTTATGCAAGACCTTTTTTACTACTTGTCTAATTTTGGGAATCCAAAACTGTTGTCTGATCTCTATTATCACTTCTCTAACTCCAGCATGTAACAACTTATGATGAGTATCCAGGATCAAAATTTCCACAAAGTGCCCTCCAGAAGATAGCAAAATTGGATGTCTTTTCTCCTCTGGAAGCCCAGAAAACTGTAGTCTACCTACTACTCTCAATAAATTCTGATCCAAAAACACATCCAAACCCTTGAGAGCAGAATGTGTTCGTAGAACTTGTAATGGACGGCTGGTGAGCAATTCCCTCTCTTCACCAAATTTTTCCTTCTGCACATATACCACCCAGTATTGCCTGGCTTGCTGAATCTCCTTACTGTTCAGAATTCCTTCCCTTCTTGTTTCTCCCTTAATGTTGTTTGTAAATCTATATACCCATACTGTCACTCTTAACAACCTTTTCAGACTGCTAATGTCATCAAGCCTCAATATGGGGTCCTGCTGCATAACTTGACAATTGTTCACAGTGCATGTTCTCATTTCACTCACCCATTCTTCCTGAGCCTGGCATTCTCCTACAATAGGCTGATTAGAAGGCCAGTTTTCACTTCCAAGTTTTAGCCACTCTGGCCCATTCCACCACAAACTTGACTGTGCAAGATCTTTCACTGAAATTCCTCGCGCTGGTAAATCAGCTAGGTTTTGGGTACCTGGACAATGCTTCCATTGCTTGGGATCTGTGTGTGCTTGAATTTGCTCCACCCTATTGGCAACAAATGGTTTCCATTTCTTTGCCTGGTTCTTAACCAATGCCAAACTATAGTGGAGTCTGTCCAATAATAGCTTGGAATTTCAGAGGGCCAAAGACTTTTGCACTGTAACTGCAAGCCGATTAGCAATAACTGCACCCATCAATTCCAACCTTGGAATAGAAAGCCTTTTCAAAGGTGCTACTCTGCTATTTGCAGCAACCAACCTGCAACTTACTTCCTCTTTGAATGTGCCTCTTATATAAATACAAGTTGCATAGGCTTCCTCACTTGCATCACAAAAGCTGTGCAGCTCCAAATTGTCTGGACTATTGTTCAACTCTCCAAAGTACCATCTTAGGATTTCAATGTCTCCAAGATGTGCCAATTCTTTGAACCAATATTTCCACTTTACCACCACATGATCAGGTAACTCTTGGTCCCAACCAAGTCCAATTTCCCAGAGGCTCTGAAACCAAATTTTTTACTTTATCACAAATGGAGCCAGGAATCCAAGAGGATCAAAGACCTTTGAAGCCAAACTAAGAGCTGTACGTTTTGTCCACCTTGTCTCCTTCTCAGCCAGCTCTACTAAAGATTTCCCATTGAAGGTAAACAAATCCTCTCCTTGCTGCCAAACAATGCCTAGCACCTTTGTGTCTATTGCCCACAACTCCTTAATACCGGAATCCTCAATACTTTCTGCTGCATCAGGTACTACACAGGACTGACTCATAAACTGTTGTAACTGAGAATGATTGGTCTGCCATTTTCTAAGCTCCATGCCAGCCTCCATCATTATAGCTCTAGCCTCCCTGAATATCTGTTTCGTCATTTCTGTATTATCCACGGAACACAGCAAATCATCAACATAAAATTTTTTCCTTGTGTTCAATAGTGTTAGGATAGACCAGAATATTTCTTAAAATGGTACTGCATAGTAGCTGACAAGTGTGCCAACAGAAATGGACTAGAGCTGAGGCCAAACAACACTGACTTCATTCTATATGCTTGAACCTTAGGTTCATTTTCCAACAAGTCTTTCGTATCCACCCACAGATACCTTGCTGCATCTCTGTCCTCTGGTTTTAACTTCATCCGCAAAAAGGCTTGCTTCACATCTGCAGTCAATGGTACTCTACCAAACCTGAATCTCAGTAACGAGGAAAATAAATCTGCATTTAAATTTGGCCCAGCATCCAAACAGTCATTCAAGGACACACCACCTTTGTCCTTGGCTGAGCCACCAAAAACTACTCTCAGTTTGGTGGTAGTTTTGTCTCGCCGTACCACTGCATGGTGTGGCAGATAATGTGCCTCCTGGCTCACCAGCTCACCTTGCACCCTTTCAGCATAGCCCTCCTTTACATAGCTTAGGATGGCCTCATTGTATTCAATTAACAACTCCTCATATTTTCTTAGCCTGTGCAATGAAGTCTCCAACCTCCTATTAGTTAGCTGAATGTTTGAACTGGATTTGCAAGAATCTTTCCAAGGGAGGCCAACTTCATAGCAACCATCTCTAAGCCCAATCCCTTTTTCAAATTGTTCTAAAACATCACTGTTCACTGTACTCGCCTGCTTCTCCTGTTTGTCCTTTATGCCAATGGATTCAAGTTCCCAAAAGGCTTTCAAATGCCTTTCCAAACCATGGCTGTTCTCCTCAATCTTAACAAAAAGAGCTTTAACCTCCATTTCATTGCAATAGCTACCATGTAGCATCCAGCCTAGCTTACTTTCAATAGCTACTGGACCTCGAGATGTGCGGACAATATTATCAGTGAGGAAGTCCCAGTAATAGTCAGCTACAATCAAAAGACTAATATCTTCTGTTCCTTCAAACTTATGATTGCCTAAATTAATTCCTTTAACTTGCAATTCTTGGACACATGCCATATCTAAACAAGTAGCGACTGGAGCACAAAGTTCCTCAATCTCTACAGCTTGGACCTTGATAGTGGGACCTTGTGGTAACAACCCCTTAACCAGAACTTCTACCTTCTTAACTTTGGTTCGGTTTTGAACGGAACCCCCAAACCCAGAAATTCTTAAATATTCCCTCTTAAGTTCTTTAAACTTCAATTTTCTAGAAATTCTGGTCTTAATAAAGCTACACTGGCTACCACTATCAAACAACACTCTTACAGTAGCTTCTCCATCATTCCCAATTAATAATGCTGCAGCTGTTTGCAATAATCCCCCTTTACTTTTACTCCCTTCCATAGCAGTGGCATGTGCCACTGATGTCTCTACTTCTGGGGTAGGCCTACTAGGAGTGTTTTCACACAATAATGGTTGATGCCAGCCATGGCATTTTTTGCACAAAATTTTAAACTTACAAAACCTTGCTCTGTGACCTTTCAAAAAACATTTAAAACATGCTGTGGACTTAGTTACCCTGTCCTTTCTCTCGTCAACAGGTAAAGCCTCAGCCACCTCACATTTATATGACTTGTGGTTGCCTTCGCAAAATATGCATTCCTTGATTCCCTTTAATTTATTCTCAGAGGATGCATGTAGAGCTGACATTATACCTGGGCTATTTCTTTTTTGTAGAAACTTTGGTGCTGTGCCTGCCTTTGTCCCCTTGTTTAATATCCCATTGTGCAAACTCAATTCCCTCTCGTCTTGCTAATTCTGTGCTTAAAAGACTTAACATCTGCTGAAGGGGATGTATACATGTTCTGTAGAGTATCCCCTACTTAATTCAAGCAAAATTGAGCTAGGCAATTTAGACTCCAGTATAGTGACCAACATTATACCATACCTTTCCATTCTTACACCCAAGTTGTCCAGGGACCTAGTTCTAACTTCAAATTCATCATATAACTGCCGTAACTCCTTGACACTATTGGGATTATTAACAGGAGGTATAGCTAAAAGTTCGCGGAGGTGGCTTTTAATTAAGATCTCTGGCTTACCAAACCGTTTCTTTAATATATCCCAAGCCACATTATAATTAGCCTCTGTTAATGCTAATTCTGCTATTGTCTTTGCTGCCTCCCCTTCCAAGAGGGACTGCAAATAATTATTAAACTTCTCCACCGCACTTAACACTTGACTAAAATGAACTGCTCATTGAAAACTGTCTGCCCATCCTTGCCATTCCTGAATACTCCCAGAAAATGTTTTGAGTACAAGCCTCGGTAATTGAACTGCAGATCTGTTAACCTTAACTTCACAAACACCATTTGTTGAGGGTTGTGTTTCATTATTAGACCTGGTCTCTAACTGTACTGAGCTGCTAAACTCTTTTGCTCTGTGGCATACTCTAATTATATCATCAATAATCTCTTCAAAGTAAATTATGTTATTTTTTATTTCATCCTCTTCGATAAAAGCCTCAATTTTAACATTTACTTCGCTTAGAGCAACCTTTTTAGTTTCTAATATGGAAAGCTGCACAGTCACTAAGCTTAAGTCCTTTTGCTCTATGGCAGAATCTATAGTGGCAATGACCTTTGTAATTATACCTTTGTAGGCGCTTCTCCTTTTTTTAAACTTGTTCAGTTCAGCTGCACTCATCTTCAATGCAAACAACAATTGGGCTCAATACCAAATAAGCTGAATTGGCAAAAATACTTAACCAAACTGATCAAACTCAAATTTTGCTTTTTTCAAATAAACTGAATTGCTTGGTTGGAGTACTGACCAACCACCAGTATGGAATATCAAATTTTCCACCCAAGTAACTGGCACACTGAAGTCTGCAACCTTCGCCTACGAATAATAAACCGAAATTAACCAAACCGGTAAAAATGTAGACCCAAATCAATGACAAACGAGCGGCCAAGTTTCGCAATTGGGTGACAACTTTCTACCCTGGGACCTTAACTCAATTATGCTCAACCCGTCCGGGCCTAACTTGGGCTACAATTTGCACAATCAGAACTTTGCCGGAAAATAGTCACTGACTCAGTTTTGGGCTAGAATCCAGTTTCGAAGGAGCGTGTTATATTTTATTTTATTGGGTTCAGAATCCCAGCTGAGCCGTGAACGGCCAAGCTCTGAAGGGCCAGTTTGACCTACAGCCCAAGTTAAGTTAGGCTAAAAACTTACGGATTTGGGGGTCCTATTAGGTCCTACCTCAGGGTTGTTGACTCGATGTGGGCCTACCTTAGGCCTCAGTTGCTTAAAATTAAGATAAAAAATAAAAGGGGCACTATTTATGGCCTTCTTTCTAAACCTTGCAACAACAACACAACCTGCACCATTGCACGATGCAACAATCTTGTATCTAAACAACCAAACTGAATTGCAAGAGAGCCCTCTATAAGACCACGCCCTGTAAGTGCTGCATTCAACAAACGAGTAGGCAGGACGCGCAGTGCCCCCAAAAAATGATGCCACAAGCGTGCCCAAACAATGATGCCACAAGAGCCCAAAAATGCTAGCTCTAAATTAAGTGAATTTTTCACTAACCTTACAATTATGAGATGGATATATATACACCTTAACTTAATATATACAAGCAATGCTGCATCAATCAGCTTAGTCATTATATCGCCTTGGGACAACAATGGCTCTTCCTCTTCTAGATTTTCTAACATCCCCCTTGTTAACTCAGAATCAAATAACCACCCTCTTATTAACTACATAACATACGCTTTAACATCAACCTAAAAATTATATATAAATATGTAATCAAAGGTGGGCAGGACCGAGTTCCAAAAGGACCGAACTCCAGGAACTCGGTCCTTTTTAAGGAACGTGAGCGGGAAAGTAGGTCCTTTTCTCAGTGAGGACCGAAATGAGGAGCGACGGTCCATTTTTAAGCAATTCCGGACGGTCTTTTTTAGTGTGTTTAGTGATTATTTGAAGTTCTAAAGAAGATGGATCGTTTCCTCCAGAAGACTCAGAAAGAGACTGAGACTGAACTGAAACTTGTTTCAACACCTGGAGGAGACGAAGAATCTACTGATGTTAGTGCTTCAACTTCAAGTCAAGCAACTGGAGCTCCTAGCGGAAGAAATGAACCCGGCAATCCCTAGCCGTACCTGGACAAATACTTTGAATACCTGGGCCCCAAGGGTGAGCAGAACCTGGAGTACAAGTGCTTGCTGTGCCTGCCGAACAAGAACATCCTCTCGACAAGCAACAAGAGCCAAAACAACCTCAAGCGACATGTCTCCAGGCGCCACCCTCACGTCCAGAACCAGTTCGACCAGTGCATCAAGGACGGGGTGGAGCTCCAGAAAAAGAAGAAGCGGCGAGGAGACCCTCAGGAGCGCCCCGACGACAAGAGGCAGAGGACCATGGTTCAGCCGACTATACGGGAGGCCATGGCTGGACCGTCCAGAGTCACCAAGGCTCTCTTTGAAGAGAAGGTCAGTAAATTCAATTAAAAATCTTACAACTTTGTCTAGAAGTATTTATAATCATTAAATTACACTCAAATGTCAATCAGTTATGATGAAACGTAACAAATTTTTATTTCTTTTTAATTACTTGATCACCTTATTTGTGGGCAACATGTTGCCTCTCGACGTCGTCGACTCCGATTCGTGGAAGGACTTTGTTAGCACCTGTGTCCCTGGCCAACACTCCATGTCTAGAGGTCAGGGCTCAGTGACAGCCATTTTGAAATGCTAGTCTTCTTGAAAGGAAACTCAAGCATTTAACTTAATAACTTTTTTTCATCATTTATGTATTGTATTAATTATAATTTACGTTAATAAAATTAAAGATTTCCGGTGTCTTTAATTTCATTTTTCATTTTAATCAAATTTTTCACTTATATTATATATAAGGACCGAGGACCGAGTCGTTCCTAGGTCCTATCTTCAGAAAGGACCGTGACCTGGACCGTCGGTCCAGTTTGAGGCAAGGACCGGGACCGTCGGTCCTTTTTGAGGCCCGGGTGCCCACCTTTGTATATAATGTAAATCCTCGCTAATCCGACTTAATAGAGCAGTCGGAGTCAGAATAGTCGAATAGTTTCAAGTTGCTGATATTTTTAATCTAAATAATCTAATATTACTATTATAATAAAAAAATATGAATATATGTAAAATGTATAAAATAAGTACCTATAAAATAAGAATTGAAGGCGGTGAAGGGGATGGCATCCCCCTTTTAGCTACCTTACCCACCCTCACCACCATCCCCCTTGTTAAAATTTTACAATTCGACCACTATATTGGCAGTACCATCCGCCAATATCAAACAAAAGTGGACGAGCATCGTCGGATTTCTACAAGAACTTCACAGCCCTTGAACAAACCCTCCAAATCAGCAATAAGGGATCACTGCCACCTCCACAACCACCCGTTACTTTCCTCCCACTTCAGAATCATTAATTCAGCCAACCAACTAATCGACCTCCGCGTACTTGAGTCCCTTTATATCCTCAGTATCCAGCCAACCCTCAACGATTACAGTTCCGCTTTCAATTTAAACATTGCAAAATAAACTTTCAAAAGAAATTCCCCATCACTCCGCCCGGCTCCATCTTCCTAATATGGAATTCCTTCAAGAGGCAACCATTCCCAATCTTCTGTATAATTAGTCTCCCATTACATTAACAATCTGGTAAGAAACCCTTCAATTCTGTTTTACCTAAACCGTTTTATATTTTAGTTATTGTCCATACTTTTATATTATATTTTGTATCATTTAATTTTTAATCTTTTAATTTAATATATTGTAACTTACTATTAATTCTCGCTAATTGTTGCGCCATTTTAATTTATTGTTCGTTTTTATTTATTATACTTATTTATTTCTATTTGTTTTTAAACTTTTTAGCACTGATGATGGAAATCGAATTTTTCCGAAACGTCTGTTAATAAACATGTACCATCTTTTCGTCCTCCTATTCCTCGCTAAGCTACACTTCCCTAAGAACAAACCATTCAACCAAGTTATATATATATATATATATATATATATATATATATATATATATATATATATATATATATATACAGTATATATATATATATATATATATATATATATATAGGGTGTGTTTATGGTATATGGTGAAAAATGCGAAATGAAAATGCAAGGGAGCGGAACCCTTTATTTTGTGAGGATACATGAGAAAACAGAACAGGCAAAGTTTCTTTGTAATCCAACAACATTTAGAGGTTGCCCACAGCTGTGATAGGTATTTTCAATTTATAGGGCAATGGAAATTTTAATTCTCAGTTTAAATGATAAATTGCATCTCCAATATACATCTCCAATAAGTATTCAGAACAAATATATCGTGTGAGTATATTCACTAAATTCATAATTAACGATTAAAGTACATGACACCTCGAGTGTTGGCGTTTATTTATTCATCAAAGTGGCTTTGGAGGCTGTCGGCAAGACTTTACGATGTTCTTCGACGATTTGAATCATGAACTGTATCTGCTCTTCGTTCCGAGTCCTTCCAGCCTTCGTGAATTCTTGAATCAGTGCTATGCCTCGCTCTGCTGCATCATTCACTACATTTAAGGAATCCACCCTGATCTTTGCTGAACCAAAGCTGTTGTTGTTTTCCCAGTTTGATGGATCCTCTTGCAGGAAATCGACCGGAAGATCTAGAAGGGTGAACAGATTGTACGTATTGGAAGAGCAAAAGTCTGCCAGGGTCTTTCCTCTTGGGTCTGGAATCCAGACTCGTCGGGGGGGAGCTTCTGACCCTTCAACGGAATTCATATTCTCTACCATTTTCCGCTTCTCATCATCATCGACTGCAGGATCGAATAGTGCAAGGCCCACGTTTACCTCATTGAGGTACCAGAGATGCCGATTAAAACTCTTGTACCCAGCGGCGTTGGTGTTTTGCAACTTTTGAAGGAGGGCTAAGTCGCTTCGTGGAGCGCTTGCTGCTTCTCTTGCTGAAAACCACGGAAGGACGTAATCTTGAGCAACGAAGAGACAGAAGTCCCGCAACCCAGAAATCAGGCGGTCATTGCTACTTGCTCCACGAGATGTTGAAGGACATTGGTTCATGTGCATCGTGAACTGGTATCTGAACATCCAAATCTTGAAAGAGTAAATTCCACGCGCCATCCACCGTGCTCGGTGCAAAGCCCCTGGAGCCATGAACACGACTCCGACGTCCGTGAGGTACTCCTCCCAAGAAAATGACTACAAGTTCAAGAAGCTCTTTGTAGTCATCTCTGGGATGCTTCACTTTCAGAAGGTCATTTGCTTCATGAATCATCTCGGCCCAAGGACTGATCACTGCAGCCGTGTCCTCTTCGTCCGCGGCAGTGGAGTATTCATTCAATTTCAGTTGCGGCCAAACATTACGGAAGCTCTGGAAAATCGTAATCTCAGGTCCTTTGGAAAGGTCTCCAACAAGGAAAGAAAATACTGCTTCAAGCAGCAGTTCCAGCACGTGATGTCGACACGCAAAGTAAATCATTTCACGCCCGAGAGCCTGCTCTACTCGCACACACACTCCTCCATGGATGCCGGTGTTGGTGGCTGTCGTGTCAAAGCAAAGAGCTTTGATCTTCTGGCCAAGATCCCAGTTTTCGATGGTTTCGATGATGACGATTGCTGTCCTTTCTGCCTTGGAGTCTGGGAGTTTGGGGATGGCTAGAATCTTGCTCATCCCATCCCCGGTAACTAAGATGACTAAACGGTCGATTTTGACTCTTCCCATTAAGTCTGCATAAGTTTTCCATCCCAGTGAAGAACAAGAGGGCATTCAGGCTTGTAGGAAGCTCTCACCTCTGCTTCGTGGGCTGATCTGTACCTGGATCTGCTGGCCCGAATAGCACTTGGACTGAGGCACATCTCACTTATGTCCTGACCCATTTGCATGCCAAAGGGGATGAGAACACGAGCAGCTGCCCTGTCGCTCATCCGCGTGCGGTCCAATGCCGCAGCGACCTCCGAACTGATTGCCGTCGTCCCACGGCGATGTTTTGGAGCCGACGATGTAACTGGCTTTCTTTCGGGACTTGTTTCCTCACTTGATGACGCTGACGATGAGGTTTCCATAACAATGGTAGCAGAGATTTCTTCCATTTCCTGCACATGCCTGTCTTTCCGCTTCAATTCCTGAGCAGTTCTTTCTTGGGCCCTTGCGACTTTTTTGGCAATCTTCTTGTCGACATTTCCAATCCTTCCTCTCCGACCCTCCTCCCTTTGAGCAAGCAGGAAGTCCTTGTCCTCCTGAATTTTGATAAGATTTAGGGCATTTTGGTGACCAATGTCGAAAAGGTTGTTCAAGCTTGACCTGAACGCAGCCTGGTTGTCCAAATTGGTCTTCGTTTTCCGCGAAATTCTCTTCTTCAAACCCTGCCATTCGTCATGCAATTTCCGGACGTGCTTCTTGACGTCGTGCGGATGTTTCGTCGGTAAACCTTCTGTCACCCAGATTTCAATAATGGCGTGTGATGTCGAGGACACACTCTCAGCTAAGGATTTCTTCTCTTCATTGTGGAGATGGAAAAGGTACTTCAATACATCACCTCTTGAAGGTAATTGCTGACCGGCAATAGTAGGACTTGATGACCCCACAAGCCAGATTGATTTCTTCGATCTTGTACATGCCGCCATCGTTCACCAGTTATCTGTGAATAAGACAAAACAGTGAAATTGGTAAGTTAATTTAACCCATTCATGGATAAAGTACCTCAGGAAAATGTGTAGAAATAAGCCACCCTCTTTGTAACCGTAATCTGTGTTCAAACAATGATTGGCTGATAACCCATGAACGCAATATGTATTAAAATTATAATAATTTTGCGAAATCATGCATACATAACCATTTACAGTATATCCAATCCATATATAAATTTAAAATAATCTACGGTACACTACACTATTTCACTCAGACGATGCGAAAAAAGATGATTGCAATACGCTGAAGCAGAGAGCGTCCAAAATTTTATACGCATAAAAATTAAACCTTATAACTATTTTTGGAAACAAAAATATTGCCGGTAAAACAAGTCATTATACTTACAAACAATTCATAATACCATCCATTACAGTGCTAAGTAAAAAAAACGTTTGAAATATATGAATTATTTAAATAACACTTACCGTTATGAGAACTGTGATGCTTCTTGGCCGCCATTACGTAAATGCATGAAAGACGTGAGTAATTAAGAGAAAACGATTTAGAATTAAAGAAAATTCATTTGCTGGTATACTGAAGTAAAGAAATATGGATTATCAGAACGCAATTGACAAATGCAATTTCTAATTTTGGGGACGCTGTGTATCAATGGGGTCTTTGGGCAACCTCTAAATATTTGATGATTTTCCAAAAAAATCATGTGCTTTATTTGCTCCCGGAACCTCATCATTTGCGAGGTTCCGTGACCCGAAATTCACACTTTCAGTTTTTAAAAGCACCCTAATATATATATATATACACACACACACCACTGTATAGTGTATATATATTTATATATATAATACAAAATCCACAAGGAAAAAAAATGATTCCAAGGTCATTAGTGTATTCAGAAGTACACCTCGTCAAGGAATGTACTTCTGAAACACGAAAGGCCTTGGAATCATTTTTCTTTTTCCTTGTGGGTTTTCTATCATTCATTCATTTCACGTGAAATTCATCCCATATTGGGATATATATATATATATTGGGGCGTATAAGTCTACGGTCCACATTAGTAGTATGGGCGCGTTTGGGTAGAGGAAGTTGGGGTGCTCTGAAATCCTGCCCCTGGAGGGGCCCCCTGAAGGCCTTCGCCGCCTTCGTTATGAGGGGCCCCCTCTTGAGTTCCTAGCCCATTTATGGGGTCACCGGCCTTAATGAAGGGCATTTGCCCTTATGGCCCCTTGCGGGGCCCCATCCTCCTTGGGGGGGGGGAATCGTTTTCACCTTCATTCAAAAATAAAATTTTAAAACATAAAATTTAAAAAAATAAATTTTAAAAATTAAATTTAAAAAATTAAATTTTAAAAAGGATTCTTCTTCACCTTCCTTCGAAAGAGAAAAAAATTTAAGAAAGGATTCATCCTCGCCTTCCTCCAAGATGAGTTTCCGTGAGGCCTGCAAAGTCTGCTCCGGCTTCTTGCATGAGTCCTTTCAGGTATGCAACTTTGTTCGTGGACTGGTTTGATTTAAGGCCCTGTATGTTGGCTAGGATTATTTTTATTTTTTCTCTTTCTTTTTCGCATACAGGTGGTTCTGCTTTGTTTTCTGATGGGGGTGCCGGTTTCGTTGCCTTGTGGGTCCTCCGAGAATTTACCTCTTTTTATCTTTGTCGGTACCTGTTGTCCCGATAACGCATGAAGTGTCTTTGTTCGTACCTTCTGTCCGGCTCTCGGATTTCTATATTTATATTTGTCAGCTCGTTTTGTAATTGCTGGAGAGTATTTAGCAGCTGAAATGTGTTGGCTGCGTCTAAAAAATTTCCACTCTTCTTTGATGTTCGTTTTTTCTGTTCCCTCGGTGCGTTCCTTTGAGGGTGGTGGTATCGGCATTTTTTTCCATATTTGCAACTCCCATATCTTTCATAAGTGTTGCAGACTGTAAGATGGTGGAACATGCATTTCTTATCAAACTTGCAATATCCACTTGTGTAATGCATTTTGCATAATGTGGGATGTGCATATATGCATTGCCCATCCCGATATCTGCAGTTTCCTTTCGCGTAGTATTTGCATACGATATTTTCTACGCTTCTGCTTTCTTTCTTATTATTTACCAAGTTCTTAGTTTTGGCATTATCATTATTTTTCTTTGGCTGTTTATTTTCTACGTTTTTAGTTATCTTTTTATCATTTCGCTCGTTGGACCGTTTGTCTACTTCGCCACTTTTACTTATTTCTTTCCTTTCATCTATGTCTTCCTTCCGTATTATGTTGTTTATATCGTTATTTGTTATTAAATTGTTGTTCGTTCTTATGCTGTTAATCGTTATTTCGTCTTCTCTATCATCCACCCTGTTTTTCGTTGGGACCCTTTCGGACACATGCGTCCCCATTATTTCATTCTTTTTTGTAACTTTCGAGTCTGCTATCTCCATTTCTTTAAAGACCGCGAAAGAATTTACAGTCTGTGAACATGCGCCACATAGAAATTTGATCCCCACGACTTGTTTCGCGTTCGAGACAAGAGTTATTTCCCGATCATTCCAATTCATGCAGTTAAAGTCGTTTAATCGTTGGCAGAAATCACACCTAATCGCTAGGCTTTCCGTTGTTACTAAATTGCACAAATTACAGATTAAATGAGAATTTGGACCCATATCCATGATATTCCTTAATTAGCTTAAGAAGAAATACCCACACAAATTCTTTATTTATTTTTATTTTTTATTTCTGTTTCTTTCCTTTCGATGGTCGAGGGTATTTCGAGGGTTTTCTGACCTTTGTGTTTTATGACCTTTTTCCTGCTTTGTTTCAAACTTTCTCGAATGCCAACTGTGAAAAATGCTCTGTATGAATTGGTCCACAATTAACCCACCCCTTATATCTCCAGTCTAACTATAGAGTAGATCAAGTCTAGCCTAGAGGGGTCAGCCTAGAGATTCCGGAAATGGTCCAGAGCGGGCAGATAAATTGAGGTCCACAGTAGGATTCCTCACCAAACTAGGTTAGGGCAATCTACCTTTACCTTTATTAAGCTATGAGTTGATGCTGGGTCTTAGGCCACAATGTAGGCCTAAGTTGTCTGAACCAGCTTAATTTAATGAGTCTACGTAAAACTGGGTTAAAAACACAATTAGTCACTTACTGCTAGTTATTAGAGAGTCCCTTTTTCCGTCCTTGTTTAATTGTTAAGAGCGTACTTGCTGGTGGGGATCTTTTTCGTTGTCTGTTCTTGTCCCTTCCCCAGTTCCGTCCTCTCGCCCCGTTCCTCGTTTTCGTTCCCCTTTGTTCTCCTTTTCGCGGGGCTTTTTCCACCAGCGTCGTCTTGGTTTTTTCCTCGGTTGGTTGATCGGTAATGTATATCTATTACCGAGCACGCTCTTGTCACACAGTATATAAATACTAGTGTGGAGAATAACTCTGGTGAGCAACCAATTGGTTTCATCCACCCAGTTAATGACATAAAAGGAATTTAATAATTGTTAGATTAACTACCTACCTACTCAGTGAACCATTTTCGTTACCTCCCAACTACCCACTCATCAGTTTTCCATATAGTGCGGACCCCGGGAGATAAAAATTTTGGTGTCATTGTCACCAATTTTTATGTCTGAGTGTAGACTAGCTAACTATTTGACTGTAAATGCCTGTTAATCTGATTAACAGTGCCTATCCTCACCTTCTCATGGAGAAGGTGTAGCATTTAATTAGAAGAGAAAATATACATCCATAGGATGAAACTGTCTATGGTCTTTACCATAAGAAAAGAAAAAGTGAAAGTTAGAAGATAAAATTACAATTCCCCAGCATCTATTTTTTGTTGCCAAAATAGTCGCGCCTTTAATGCTGTTTGTCGCTGAGGTCTTGTGTCTGTCAATGTTGTAGTAGGATGTTTTACCACTCCTACTGTCAAAGGAATAATTACTGGAAGTTCAGTGTCTCCAGTTGTTACTGTCAGTGGAGAAGGTTCTCCAAAGTCCATTGTTTTGGGTCCAGACTCTAAAGGGTACAAAAGAGAAATGTCTCTTGTTGTATCACCCGTTGAAGTCCTTAATTTGACCACTCTTGTTACCCCGTCTGCCCCTGGTCTGAGTTCTAAAACTCTAGCCAGAGGCCAGTATTGTCTTGGAGTACTGTCATGTATGAGAACAAGGTCCCCTACCTTAATTGTGTCAGACCAATCCTTCTTAGTCATTTGTTTATGTCTCTCCCTTAGACCCATCAAGTACTCAGTTTTCCACTGTTTACTAAAATGAGCTTTAACTCTAGTTAAGTGTTGTAACTTAGTCTGGAGTTCATCGTGTCGTTGAGTCCAGTTTGGGTCTTCTGAAGAGTCTATATTGTAGTCCGGCAGGAGACTAAGTTGTTCTCCCCGAATCAAATGATTTGGAGTTAATGGTTCCGGGTCATTAATGTTGTCACTCACATAAGTGAGTGGTCTATTGTTGATGATGTTCTCAATCTCAGCCAGGAGAGTGAGCAACTCAAATAAGTGTATCTGTTTTTTGCCAATTGCTTTCTTCAAGCAATTCTTTACTGTTTGTATATTCCTCTCCCAGATAGAACCATACCAAGGAGAGGCAACCGGAATATACTTCCACTTTATGTTTGAATTTTGTATATATAATTGTGTGAGTTCATCGCTTAACAAGTCGTGGATGACTTGTTCACCAGCCTTGAAATATGTAGCATTGTCAGTCCAAACTGTCTTTGGTACTGAATGTCGTGCACAGAATCTCTTAAAGACAGCAACAAAAGATTCTGCTGTAAGGTCCTCCACAACATCCAGATAAACAGCTCGTGAGGCAGCACATGTAAACAGTACAATGTACATTTTTTGTTCAGTGTCAACCACCCCTACAGTCAATGCTCCTGTATAGTCAATGCCTACAGTCTCAAAGGGTCTGTTGAGAGTAACTCTCTCCTCTGGCAAAGCAGGAGGATTTGGTTTCCTATAGGGCCTAGCATGAATACGCCTACATGTGACACACTCACTCAGGACTGTTTTAACAGTGATCCTTCCCTTGGGTATCCAATAAGTTTTTCTTAATGTAATTAGTGTCTGTGGTACCCCCATATGATATACATCATTGTGTGTTTTTCTGATGATTAATGTTGTCAAATAGCTAAATCTAGGTAAAAGGATTGGATGTTTGCTTTTGTATGACAGTTTTGATTTGTCTAATCTCCCTTTACACCTTAGAAGGCCTTCCTCATCTCTGAACAAGTTTAGATCCACAACTACTGATGGTACAGGTTCTTTTGTTTGTTTCCCATTAGTCAAGAATTCTAACTCTTTATTGTACTCTTTTTGTTGTGCATGGCCTATCCAGTACTTGGTTGCACCTTCTGTATAATTATGATTGTTTTTATTTAGCTGTTTGTTAATTGTAGTTAAACAGTTCTGAGCAAACCTCAAACAGTAGGCTGTGACCCTGACAAGTTTACTGAAATCAGAATAACGTTCATAATTAGTGATTGGTTCAACCTTTTCATTTGAAAAGATTAAATTTAATGTCAAGTTAACTTGTTCCACAGGCCATTGGTCTGTATTACAGAGCCACTTAGGTCCCATAAACCAAGTTTTGTTTGACTTCAACAACTTGTAGGATAAACCTCTGGTCAGAAAGTCTGCTGGATTTTGTTTAGTTGGAACATAGTGAAAGTTTACTTGTAGGCTTTCATTAGCTTCAGCTATTTCTTTTAACCTATTTCTTACAAAGATATTCTTACTATTAATGCTATCATTCCGTATCCAGGCAAGACAAATCTGACTGTCAAGCCAGATGTGGATATCAGTTATGTTCACATCATGGTAAGTATCCTTAAGCAATGAAATGGTTTTAATGGTTAATGCAGCAGCCAATAGTTCCAATTGAGGTATGGTTCGGGTAGGTTTGAGAGGTGCAACTTTCCCTTTTGCATAAATTAGATGACTTTCTGTAGGACTTACAAGACACGCACAGCACCCATAAGCTTGTGTGCTTGCATCAGCAAACACATGAAGTCTCTGGGGCTTATCCCTAAACCCACAGCACCTTTGAATTTTAATGTTCTGCACTTTTGTTAAATCAGCAGCTAACTTCTTCCAAGATTTTTGATTTTCATTTGTTATTGGATCATCCCACCCAACATTTGTCCTCCAAATTTCTTGGAGGAGAATCTTTGATTTTATTGTTGAAGGCAGGTGCGAAAAATGCTCTGTATGAATTGGTCCACAATTAACCCACCCCTTATATCTCCAGTCTAACTATAGAGTAGATCAAGTCTAGCTAAGAGGGGTCAGCCTAGAGATTCCGGAAATGGTCCAGAGCGGGCAGATAAATTGAGGTCCACAGTAGGATTCCTCACAAGATTAGGTTAGGGCAATCTACCTTCACCTTTGTTAAGCTATGAGTTGATGCTGGGTCTTAGGCCACAATGTAGGCCTAACTTGTCTGACCCAGCTTAATTTAATGTGATTAAATTGATGGGTTAAAAAACTCAATTAGTCACTTACTTTTAGTTATTGGAGTCTCTCCCTTCTCCGGTTGTGTAATTGTCGAGAGCGTACTTTGCTGGTACGTCCTCTCGCCCCGTTCTTCGTTTTCGTTCTCCCTTTGTTCTCCTCTTCGCGGGGCTTCTTGCACCAGCGTTGTCTTGGTTTATTCCTCGGTTGGTTGAGCGGTAATGTATCTCCATTACCGAGCACGCTCCTCCCACACAGTATATAAATACTAGTGTGGAGAATAACTCTGGTGAGCAACCAATTGGTTTCATCCACCCAGTTATTGACATAAAAGGAATTTAATAATTGTTAGATTAACTACCTACCTACTCAGTGAACCATTTTCGTTACCTCCCAACTACCCACTCATCAGTTTTCCATATACTGGGGGCCCCGGGAGATAAAAATTTTGGTGTCATTGTCACCAATTTTTGTCTGAGTGTAGACTAGCTAACTATTTAACTGTAAATGCCTGTTAATCTGATTAACAGTGCCTATCCTCACCTTCTCATGGAGAAGGTGTAGCATTTAATTAGAAGAGAAAATATACATCCATAGGATGAAACTGTCTATGGTCTTTACCATAAGAAAAGAAAAATGAAAGTTAGAAGATAAAATTACAATTCCCCAGCATCTATTTTTTGTTGTAAAAATAGTCGCGCCTTTAATGCTGTTTGTCGCTGAGGTCTTGTGTCTGTCAATGTTGTAGTAGGATGCGTTACCACTCCTACTGTCAAAGGAATAGTTACTGGAAGTTCAGTGTCTCCAGTTATTACTGTCAGTGGAGAAGGTTCTCCAAAGTCCATTGTTTTGGGTCCAGACTCTAAAGGGTACAAAAGAGAAATGTCTCTTGTTGTGTCACCCGTTGAAGTCCTTAATTTGACCACTCTTGTTACCCCGTCTGCCCCTGGTCTGAGTTCTGAAACTCTAGCCAGAGGCCAGTATTGTCTTGGAGTACTGTCATGTATGAGAACAAGGTCCCCTACCTTAATTGTGTCAGACCAATCCTTCTTAGTCATTTGTTTATGTCTCTCCCTTAGACCCATCAAGTACTCAGTTTTCCACTGTTTAATGAAATGAGCTTTAACTCTAGTTAAATGTTGTAACTTAGTCTGGAGCTCATCATGTCGTTGAGTCCAGTTTGGGTCTTCTGAAGAGTCTATATTGTAGTCCGGCAGGAGACTAACTTGTTCTCCCCGAATCAAATGATTTGGAGTTAATGGTTCTGGGTCATTAATGTTGTCACTCACATAAGTGAGTGGTCTATTGTTAATGATGTTCTCAATCTCAGCCAGGAGAGTGAGTAACCCAAATAAGTGTATCTGTTTTTTGCCAATTGCTTTCTTCAAGCAATTCTTTACTGTTTGTATATTCCTCTCCCAGATAGAACCATACCAAGGAGAGGCAACCGGAATATACTTCCACTTTATATTTGAATTTTGTATATATAATTGTGTGATTTCATTGCTTAACAAGTCGTGGATGACTTGTTCACCAGCTTTGAAATATGTAGCATTGTCAGTCCAAACTGTCTTTGGTACTGAATGTCGTGCACAGAATCTCTTAAAGACAGCAACAAAAGATTCTGCTGTAAGGTCCTCCACAACATCCAAATAAACAGCTCGTGAGGCAGCACATGTAAACAGTACAATGTACATTTTTTGTTCAGTGTCACCCACCCCTACAGTCAATGCTCCTGTATAGTCAATGCCTACAGTCTCAAAGGGTCTGTTGAGAGTAACCCTCTCCTCTGGCAAAGCAGGAGGATTTGGTTTCCTATAGGGCCTAGCATGAATACACCTACATGTGACACACTCACTCAGGACTGTTTTAACAGTGATACTTCCCTTGGGTATCCAATAAGTTTTTCTTAATGTAGTTAGTGTCTGTGGTACCCCCATATGATATACATCATTGTGTGTTTTTCTGATGATTAATGTTGTCAAATAGCTAAATCTAGGTAAAAGGATTGGATTTTTGCTTTTGTATGACAGTTTTGATTTGTCTAATCTCCCTTTACACCTTAGAAGGCCTTCCTCATCTCTGAACAAGTTTAGATCCACAACTACTGCTGGTACAGGTTCTTTTGTTTGTTTCCCATTAGTTAAGAATTCTAACTCTTTATTGTACTCTTTTTGTTGTGCTTGGCCTATCCAGTATTGGGTTGCAACTTCTGTATAATTATGATTATTTTTATTTAGCTGTTTGTTAATTGTAGCTAAACAGTTGTGAGCAAACCTCAAACAGTAGGCTGTCACCCTGACAAGTTTGTTGAAATCAGAATACTGTTCATAATTAGTGATTGGTTCAACCTTTTCATTTGAAAAGATTAAATTTAATGTCAAGTTAACTTGTTCCACAGGCCATTGGTCTGTATTACAGAGCCACTTAGGTCCCATAAACCAAGTTTTGTTTGACTTCAACAACTTGTAGGATAAACCTCTGGTCAGAAAGTCTGCTGGATTTGTTTAGTTGGAACATAGTGAAAGTTTACTTGTAGGCTTTCATTAGCGTCAGCTATTTCTTTTAGCCTATTTCTTACAAAGATATTCTTACTATTAATGCTATCATTCCGTATCCAGGCAAGACAAATCTGACTGTCAAGCCAGATGTGGATCTGAGTTAAACACATCATAGTAAGCATCCTTAAGCAATGAAATGGTTTTAATGGCTAATGTAGCAGCCAATAGTTCCAATTGAGGTATGGTTCGGGTAGGTTTGAGAGGTGCAACTTTCCCTTTTGCATAAATTAGATGACTTTCTGTAGGGCTTACAAGATACGCACAGCACCCATAAGCTTGTGTGCTTGCATCAGCAAACACATGAAGTCTCTGGGGCTTATCCCTAAACCCACAGCACCTTTGAATTTTAATGTTCTGCACTTTGTTAAATCAGTAGCTAACTTCTTCCAAGATTTTTGATTTTCATTTGTTATTGGATCATCCCACCCAACATTTGTCCTCCAAATTTCTTGGAGGAGAATCTTTGATTTTATTGTTGAAGGCAGGAATAGACCCATAGGATCAAAAATTTTGGAAGCCTCTGATAATATTTGTCTTTTAGTATTTGCTTCCTCATCAAGTTTAAAACCTTTAGTACAGATTGAATCATGACTGTTAGAAGTTGCATCCAAATACCAGTTCATACCTAAAGTTTTAACTCTGTCTGATGGCTCAGTAAGACCATTATTATCTTTAAAATCTTTTTGTTTAAATCCTCATCATTTGAAATCCACTCTCTAAGTTCAAAGTTACCTTGTTGCATAATGTTTTGAGAGTGTTCATAGACTTCAGAAATTCAGATTTTGTTGTCGTTGAGCCTATTAGATTGTCTACGTAAAAATGTTCCTTAAGGAAGTTCAATGTTAAGAGTTATTAAACTGGTTTAAATGATGTTTTGTCAATGCTAATAGGCTAGGTGAGCAATTGGCTCCAAACAACACAACATTAAATCTATAGGTTATGAACCCTTTATTCAAATCAAATGGATCCTTGAACCATAAGAACCTTAGTTGGTTCTTATCATATTCATTTTTAAGATTTATTCTAAAAAATGCCTTTGAAATGTCACTTTGTACAGCATATTTGTCTAACGTGAACCTCAGTAAGATCTTCACAAGGTCAGAAATGAGATTAGGACCCTCAATCAAGCAATCATTCAAACTGTGTTTATCACTGTCTTTGAGGCTACAGTTATATACTACTCTGAGTTTTGTTATTGGGGCATCTTGTCGATAAACCCCCCTGTGGGTTAAATAATGACAACCATCTTTTTTAAAAGGGTTATTTGTTACTTCTTCAATGAAGCCTTTCTGTAGCTGTTCTTTGAAGACATTATTATATATTTTTACATTATTATCTTGTTTGAGTTTTTTCATTACTTTATATAAATGTCCTTTAGCTACTTTGAGATTGTCTCTTAAAGTTGGACAATTTATTTTCCAAGGTAACTCAATAAAATAACTATTGTCTTTGCACTGAATGGTGTCTTCAAATCTTTCTACCATTAACTGATCTTCTGAAGTTTGATTTGTGTCATGTATACCCACAGATTCTAGCAACCATAAAGTTTGAATTGCCTCATCCAAAGTTTCATTTGATAATGATGAATTAATGTTCTCAGTTGAGATAATATTATTCAAAGTGTTGCTATTCTTACAGGTGTTATGTAGGACTGAGTTGAGGCACATAGTATTTGTTGGTCATGAGCTGTTTTGGTTTAGGTCTAGGTTGTATTCTGATAGGTCACCCAAAGGGGCTATCCCTGATGGAGTCTGAATAGCTATACCATTACCTATCTCTACTATGCCCTTATGAATAAGATTAATATAATCTGCCCCTATTAGCATTTCAATGTTAGCTACTGTGTTGTTAGTGATATGTCTATCAGCTATTTTGTAGTGTTTTTCCCAAATGATTTATGGTTTGTTCTAGTTTGGGTATAACCAGTTTGTTTTGTCCTACTTTAGAAATAATAACGCTTCAATTTTCTTGAATTTACTTTCTAAATGTAGTTCCAGGTCAATTGTCTTATAGCTATTTTTGTCCAAGTTATCCTTAACAAAGGACGCAATATTGAGGTTTTGTTCATTCGGGTTTGGTGTCAAACCCAATTTATTAACTACATTTTTTGAAACAAATGTTTGTTGAGAACAACAGTCTATAAGACATCTCACTGGAGTGGTACTACCCTCACTATTCACTAAGTCCAAAGTAATAGTTGGTAAAAGAATCTCAGTGTTTCTTGTTACATTGTTTGAACAAGCAGAATGTCCCATGAAAGTGGCATTTTCTTGATTACCTTTGTTTGGGGGAGGTATCTTTTGAGTTTGAGTACTATTGTTTGGACACTTTGGTGAATCACACATTGATGAGACATGTCGTAAACTTTTACAAAACTTACACTTGAATCTTAACCTAGACTTACAGTCTTTCTTATAATGTCCCTGGCCAGTACACTTTTTACACAGGTTCAACTGTTCACATCTTTTAGCCCTTTGGTTAAAGTCTGAATATTTGTCACACCCAGTACTACTGTGTTCATTACTTGCACAAAATTTGCAATGTGGTGTGTAAGTTGAGGTAGCAGTTACATTAAAGTTCTGTAATGTAGGTGTTCGTGTATTATAGTTGGTCACATTTGATTCTACAGTATCAAGTTTTGTCTGTTTGGCTGTAGCTAGTTGGTCTCTGGGAACAGTCTTTGGTTTATCCATAGTCTGGGTCTTATGTGTTGGAAAATCTCTCAATTTGTAATTAGTTAGGATATTGGGGAAGTGTTTTCTTATTTGTTCTAAATTAGGATAATTTTCTCCCGTCTTTAGAATTAAAATATCTTTAACCCTCGAAGGAAGGCACTTGTGACTCAGGATTTAGCATGCCACTTAAATTTTGTTGAAGGTTAGCCCTACTTTGATTAAAATCAGAATTAGGTTTTTTTGGTGTTAAGTCAGTCAAACGAGACCGTAGTCTCCTTATTTGCTGTTCAATTGAGCTTACCTGATCATCATCATCAGCGTAAAGGTCTATCAATTGTACTTCAGCCATTTCGGATTCAACTAACTCTGAAATACTCTCATTAATGGCTATTATTTCCTTCTTTTTAATTTCCAATTTAATAATTACACTCTCTAAATTTTCCTTACCTGGTTGTGTAATATTGTTAAAAGTGTTCACAGCCTTTGTAACAGCTCCCAACTTTGCCCCCCTTTTCTTTTTTAACTTTTTCAATTCCGCACTGTCCATGTCTAAGTCAAAATTGTTTAACTGGGGATCGTAATGAAATAGAGGACAAGAAGAAATTACCAGAGAAGAGAGAGCACAGACAAAACAGTCAAGTTCAAATTTGGTTTAATCCCCCCCAAGTACTTGTGTGTCACTCAGGTCTAAGCTTATAAGAGAATGAGACTCCTTAAATGTAAATGTTTCCTAGTTAGGCCCTAGGTTGTAGACCTAATTAGGCTTGCTCAGGTTAGGCTTAGGCTAGACCATTTAGCCTAATTCTGCAATTTTTGTTAAGTAAGGTTAAGGTTTGTAAATTCCCCACACACGGACCACCAATGCGAAAAATGCTCTGTATGAATTGGTCCACAATTAACCCACCCCTTATATCTCCAGTCTAACTATAGAGTAGATCAAGTCTAGCCTAGAGGGGTCAGCCTAGAGATTCCGGAAATGGTCCAGAGCGGGCAGATAAATTGAGGTCCACAGTAGGATTCCTCACAAGATTACCTTCACCTTTGTTAAGCTATGAGTTGATGCTGGGTCTTAGGCCACAATGTAGGCCTAACTTGTCTGACCCAGCTTAATTTAATGTGATTAAATTGATGGGTTAAAAAACTCAATTAGTCACTTTCTTTTAGTTATTGGAGTCTCTCCCTTCTCCGGTTGTGTAATTGTCGAGAGCGTACTTTGCTGGTACGTCCTCTCGCCCCGTTCTTCGTTTTCGTTCTCCCTTTGTTCTCCTCTTCGCGGGGCTTCTTGCACCAGCGTTGTCTTGGTTTATTCCTCGGTTGGTTGAGCGGTAATGTATCTCCATTACCGAGCACGCTCCTCCCACACAGTATATAAATACTAGTGTGGAGAATAACTCTGGTGAGCAACCAATTGGTTTCATCCACCCAGTTATTGACATAAAAGGAATTTAATAATTGTCAGATTAACTACCTACCTACTCAGTGAACCATTTTCGTTACCTCCCAACTACCCACTCATCAGTTTTCCATAGCAGGAATAGACCCATAGGATCAAAAATTTTGGAAGCCTCTGATAATATTTGTCTTTTAGTATTTGCTTCCTCATCAAGTTTAAAACCTTTAGTACAGATTGAATTATGACTGTTAGAAGTTGCATCCAAATACCAGTTCATACCTAAAGTTTTAACTCTGTCTGATGGCTCAGTAAGACCATTATTATCCTTTAAAATCTTTTTGTTTAAATCCTCATCATTTGAAATCCACTCTCTTAGTTCAAAGTTACCTTGTTGCATAATGTTTTGAGAGTGTTCATAGACTTCAGATAATTCAGATTTTGTTGTTGTTGAGCCTATTAGATTGTCTACGTAAAAATGTTCCTTAAGGAAGTTCAATGTTAAAGAGTTATTAAACTGGTTCAAATGATGTCCAATTGTCAATGCTAATAGGCTAGGTGAGCAATTGGCTCCAAACAACACAACATTAAATCTATAGGTTATGAACCCTTTATTCAAATCAAATGGTCCTTGAACCATAAGAACCTAAGTTGGTTCTTATCATATTCATTTTTAAGATTTATTCTCAAAAATGCCTTTGAAATGTCACTTTGTACGGCATATTTATCTAACCTGAACCTCAGTAAGATCTTCACAAGGTCAGAAATGAGATTAGGACCCTCAATCAGGCAATCATTCAAACTGTGTTTATCACTGTCTTTGAGGCTACAGTTAATACTACTCTGATTTTGTTGTTGGGGCATCTTGTCGATAAACCCCCCTGTGGGTTAAATAATGACAACCATCTTTTTTAAAAGGGTTATTTGTTACTTCTTCAATGAAGCCTTTCTGTAGCTGTTCTTTGAAGACATCATTATATTTGAATATTATTATCTTGTTTGAGTTTTTTCATTACTTTATATAAATGTCCTTTAGCTACTTTGAGATTGTCTCTTAAAGTTGGACAATTTATTTTCCAAGGTAACTCAATAAAATAACTATTGTCTTTGCACTGAATGGTGTCTTCAAATCTTTCTACCATTAACTGATCTTCTGAAGTTTGATTTGTGTCATGTATACCCACAGATTCTAGCAACCATAAAGTTTGAATTGCCTCATCCAAGTTTCATTTGAATGATGAATTAATGCTCTCAGTTGATAATATTATTCAAAGTGTTGCTATTCTTACAGGTGTTATGTAGGACTGAGTTGAGGCACATAGTATTTGTTAGTCATGAACTGTTTTGGTTTAGGTCTAGGTGTATTTGGATAGGTCACCCAAAGGGGCTATCCCTGATGGAGTCTGAATAGCTATACCATTACCTATCTTCACTATGCCCTTATGAATAAGATTAATATAATCTGCCCCCATTAACATTTCAATGTTAGCTACTGTGTTGTTGTGATATGTCTATCAGCTATTTTGTAGTGTTTTCCCAAATGATTTATGGTTTGTTCTAGTTTGGGTATAACCAGTTTGTTTTGTCCTACTTTAGAAATAATAACTGCTTCAATTTTCTAATTTATTTTCTAAATGTAGTTCCAGGTCAATTGTCTTATAGCTATTTTTGTCCGAGTTATCCTTAACAAAGGATGCAATATTGAGGTTTTGTTCATTCGGGTTTGGTGTCAAACCCAATTTATTAACTACATTTTGCGAAACAAATGTTTGTTGAGAACAACAGTCTATAAGACATCTCACTGGAGTGGTGCTACCCTCACTATTCACTAAGTCCAAAGTAATAGTTGGTAAAAGAATCTCAGTGTTTTTGTTACGTTGTTTGAACAAACAGAATGTCCCATGAAAGTGGCATTTTCTTGATTACCTTGTTTGGTGGAGGTATCTTTTGAGTTTGAGTACTATTGTTTGGACACTTTGGTGAATCACACATTGATGAGACATGTCGTAAACTTTTACAAAACATACACTTGAATCTTAACCTAGATTTACAGTCTTTCTTATAATGTCCCTGGCCAGTACACTTTTTACATAGGTTCAACTGTTCACATCTTTTAGCTCTTTGGTTAAAGTCTGAATATTTGTCACACCCAGTACAGTGGCGGTTCCTCATATGGGCAATATGGGCAGCCGCACAGGGCGGCATTTGTGGAGGGGCGGCATGAGCGCCTGCAAAAAAAATAAAAATAAAAATAAGAATAAATAAATAAAGAAATAAATAAAAAATAAAATAAAATAAATAATAAAAGATCAATAAATATATTTTTATTAATAAAAAACCATCTATTGCATTTTCCATAAACCTTCCCATAAAAGACCTAAACAATGCAAAATGCTTCCAGATTAATATTATTGGGAATAAAGGCCCATACTTTAACATATGTAATGTTATTTTTCTGGGTTTGGTTAAATAGTGAAATGTATATTATTTATTACAGAACGAATCTTCACACTAAGCCACTAAGGTCTGTCAAATAACCGCAAATGGATAAGAAGAGGTCAAAGCTATCAGGTGCTCAGTTTAGAAAAAAGAGGAAAGAAGAGAGGAGAAACGAGCAAAAGATAAAGGTATAGAGCTATGTCATCTACTCTTCACTGCTATATTGCACTGCTATTTTGTGATATAGCTTTCTGAGTCATTTGAAGTGTACTATTATGTATATAATTAGCCATTAACCAAGGAGGTTGTATTATTCATTTGTTTCCTATTCTAAAAGTTTAATAAATTGTGCTTAATAACATGTTAAATTAATTGTACTAGCCTATTCATGCATTGGTCTGTTATGTTCTATTTTACTATTTGCAGGGGCACTTTTGAAATATTTTGGAACACCCTCTGCCACTAGCCAGGATGAGAAGCCGTCTACTTCTGCCATTATTGAGGCTGAGGAGCCATCTACCTCCTCAGCCTCACATATGTCTCCACAAATGCAGTCTGATCCTGAGGATGAAGACCCATTTGCTTCTACTTCTCCCCGGCAGGACTCTTCAGGTGAGTTTGTGTGCACATATGTCTGTGAGTGTGTGCGTGTGTGTGTATGTGTATGTGTGTGCATCCCTGCAAAGCATTTTGCAAACAGTTATAAATTATAATGTTATTATCACTGGGTCTGGGTTACTGGGTATGTGTGGTGTTTCACCACCATAATTCCATAACACCACCACCATAACAAAGTGCTGTGAATAATGTGTTATCTAACTTAGGTGTGTATACTAATGAGTAATGCTCTTGTTCTTTCTATTAGAAATGCCTGGAGCAGAATCGCCTCCTGAGGATGAGTCTCTGTCCACCGACCCTGCTAACTGGCCTTCAGTTCTGACTGAGAGAATTCGGACACAACTGGTTTCCAGGGGACCAAGTCAAGTACCATCTGACTTTGTATTCCCTAGAAACGACAGTGACGGAAGAAGTTTCCACCATCAATACTTCAGGAAGTCATTGGTTAGTGGGGAAAATATAACCAGAAGTTGGTTGGTCTATTCCTTAAAAAACAACAGCCTTTTCTGTTTCTGTTGTACATTATTTTCCAAGAGGAAAATAAATTTAACAAGTTTGGGACTCTCGGACTGGAAGCATGCAAGCTCATTGCTCACATCACATGACAACAGTTCAGAACACCTAAATTCTATGAAAATCTGAAAGAACTGGCAGTGAGGATGAGAAAGGGGGAGACCATTGACAAGCAGGAGATGGCACTTCTGGAGGCTGAGAAGTTGAGATGGAGAGTGTGCTGACACGTCTCACTGCTATTGTGCATTCTCTGGCAGTTAGGAATTTGGCACTAAGGGGACATACAGAAAAATTGTTCTCACCATCAAATGGCAATTTTCTGAAAGAAGTTGAACTGATGGCACAATTTGATCCTATAATGCAAGAGCACATTAACCGTGTCCAAAAAGGGACCTCCAGTCACACCAGTTACCTCGGCCACCACATACAAAACGAACTCATTGATTTGTCGAGCAGCAAGACCATTTCAGCAATGGTGAGCGACATCAAACAATCAAAGTTTTTTTCAATAATTCTAGATTGCACTCCAGATATCAGCCACACTGAACAGTTGTCAGTTGTGATTCGGGTTGTGTCACTGGAGGGGAAGCCCCATATAAAGGAACATTTCATGGGGTTTTTGGAGGCAGAGGAGTCCACTGGTCAACATTTGGCATCTCTGATTCTGAAGAGACTGGAGGAGCTAAAAGTTCCTTTCATGGACTGTAGAGGACAATCATACGACAACGGGGCCAACATGAGGGGAAAAAACAAGGGTGTTCAATCCAGGCTCCTAGAAATTAATCCCAGAGCTCTGTTTGTTCCATGTGGGGCTCATTCTCTGAATTTGCTTGTGGCCGATGCTGCTAAGGGATCTATTGATGCCACAAGTTACTTTGGCATCTTGCAGAAGCTTTACAACTTGTTTTCAGCCTCCACACAACGATGGGCCATTTTGAAAAAACATGTGAACATCACATTGAAGATGTGGTCTGATACAAGGTGGGAAAGCAAGATCAAGAGTGTGGAGCCCCTGAGATATCAGGCAGCTGCAGTGAGAGATGCACTGATCGAGGTGAGGGACCACACCAAAGACTCTGTAATAAAGGTCGAGGCTCAATCTCTGTCAGAGGAGGTTGGGTCATACCGCTTCGCCATTTGTTCAGTGGTGTGGCATGACCTGTTGTGCCAAATTCAGCATGTGAGCAAGCAGATGCAGTCTCCTAGCATGCACGTTGATGTTGCAGTAAATCTCCTAAAAAAAACAGAGAGAGGTCTCCGCAATTACAGGGCAACAGGTTTTGTGGCTGCACAAATGGCAGCCACAGATATCTGTGAACAAATGAATGTGGAGGCTGTGTTAAAACAAAAACGGCTGAGGTCCACAAAGCGGCACTTCTCCTATGAAGCATCTGATGAGCCCTTGATTGATGCTTTGAAGAAGCTGGAGGTGACATTTTTCAATGCAGTGGTTGATGCTGCAACATCAGCCATTCAGGAAAGATTTTCCACGTTGGAAATTGTGGGAGAGAAGTTTGGAGTGCTGACACATTTCCAAAATCTCACATTTGAGGAGCTGACAGAACAATGTGTGAACCTTAGTACTACACTACACTTTAAGGGACAATCTGACTTGGATGGCAGAGAGCTTGCACAGGAGCTGAAGAACTTGCCTGACTTGCCATCAAAGACCATATCCTTGCTTGAACTGCTGACATTTATCCATGAAAGGGAGCTCTCTGAAATATATCCAAATTTGTGGACTGCTCTCAGAATTGGTCTTACTCTTCCAGTCACTGTTGCTGAAGCAGAGAGGAGCTTTTCAAAGCTGAAGCTCATCAAATCCTACCTGAGGTCAACTATGTCACAGGAACGCCTTACCGGTCTGGCCATCATCAGTATAAATCATACAATTGCTGAGCAGATTTCATATGATGATTTAATTCATGACTTTGCATCAAGGAAGGTAAGAAGAGTCAGGCTTTAGATGGCAGTTGTGCTGTGGTGCAATTTATTTTGTTTCTTGTTCAAAGTGTAGCATAATAATTACCCTCTCTTAAGTGTCTTATTCTATTTATGTGATAGAGCATTTGTACAATTTAGAAATTTGATTCTCTAGTTTATTTATGGCAGTTGTGCAATTTAATTTGTATTTTTCCTGTTCATAGTATCATAATTACATTCTCTTAAGTGAGTTATTCTATTTACGTGATGAAGGATTTGTAAAATTCAGAAATTTGAGTCTTTGTTTTGGTTCTGAAGTTCCAACAATTAGTCCAATAAAAAGTTATTTTGTGAAAGAGTTATGTCTGTCCTTTATTTTGGGGGGATTCGAATGTGTGTGTGTTGGCGAACAGGGGGGGGGGCGCTGAAGGTGAGGTTCGCCCAGGGCGTCATGTAAGCTAGGACCGCCACTGTACTGTGTTCATTACTTGCACAAAATTTGCAATGTAGTGTGTAAGTTGAGGCAGCAGTTACATTAAAGTTCTGTAATGTGGTGTTCGTGTATTACAGTTGGTCACATTTGATTCTACAGTATCAAGTTTTGTCTGTTTGGCTGTAGCTAGTTGGTCTCTGGGAACAGTCTTTGGTTTATCCATAGTCTGGGTCTTATTTTGTGTTGGAATATTTCTCAATTTGTAATTATTAGGATATTGGGAAAGTGTTTTCTGATATCTTCAAGATTAGGATAATTTTCTCCCGTTTTAGAACTAAAATATCTTTAACCCTCAAAGGAAGGCACCTAAGAACTATGCCTTGTATAATCCAAGATGAAGCTTTAATATCTATCTCATTGCTAACCAGTTGTCCTATAATAGCTTCTAATTTTGTATAAAAATTTTCCATATCACTATGGTTATCTTTTATGGGTGCAAAATCAAAAATTTGTTGAGATAATTCATATACAATCTCATCTTTATTAATGAATTACGTTTTAAGAGATCAATAGCTACTTCATATGAATTCCCTACGGCTGGTAAATAGGCTATCAGGTTATAGGCTGGGCCTTTAAGGAAACTAGTTAAGTAGCTAAACTTATCAACAGTTGAAATATAAGGTTTATTACCTATTAAACTCTCAAATTTGTCAATGAAAGATGGGAATTGTACCGTGTCCCCTTCAAATGTTGGTACTAACAAAATGGGTAACTGAGCCCTCAATTCTTGTGACTCAGGATTTAGCATGCCACTTAAATTTTGTTGAAGGTTAGCTCTACTTTGATTAAAATCAGAATTAGGTTTTTTGGTGTTAAGTCAGTCAAACGAGACCGTAGTCTCCTTATTTGCTGTTCAATTGAGATTACCTGATCATCATTATCAGCGTAAAGGTCTATCAATTGTTCTTCAGCCATTTCGGATTCAACTAACTCTGAAATACTCTCATCAATGGCTATTATTTCCTTCTTTTTAGTTTCCAATTTAAGAATTACACACTCTAAATCTTCCTTACCTGGTTGTGTAATATTGTTAAAAGTGTTCTTGGCCTTTGTAACAGCCCAACTTTGCCCCCCTTTTCTTTTTTAACTTTTTCAATTCCGCACTGTCCATGTTTAAGTCAAAATTGTTTAACTGGGGATCGTAATGAAATATAGGACAAGAAGAAATTACCAGAGAAGAGAGAGCACAGACAAAACAGTCAAGTTTAAATTTGGTTTAATCCCCCCCAAGTACTTATGTGTCACTCAGGTCTAAGCTTATAAGAGAATGAGACTTAAATGAAAATGTTTCCTAGTTAGGCCCTAGGTTGTAGACCTAATTAGGCTTGATTAGGCTTGATTAGGCTTAGGCTTAGGCTAGACCATTTAGCCTAATTCTGCAATTTTTGTTAAGTAAGGTTAAGGTTTGTAAATTCCCCACACACGGACCACCAATGTGAAAAATGCTCTGTATGAATTGGTCCACAATTAACCCACCCCTTATATCTCCAGTCTAACTATAGAGTAGATAAGTCTAGCCTGTAGGGGTCAGCCTAGAGATTCCGGAAATGGTCCAGAGCGGGCAGATAAATTGAGGTCCACAGTAGGATTCCTCACCAAACTAGGTTAGGGCAATCTACCTTCATTTGTTAAGCTATGAGTTGATGCTGGGTCTTAGGCCACAATGTAGGCCTAAGTTGTCTGACCCAGCTTAATTTAAGAGTTAGTAAAACTGGGCTAAAAACACAATTAGTCACTTACTGCTAGTTATTAGAGAGTCCTTTTTCCTTCCTGTTAATTGTCGAGAGCGTACTTGCTGGTGGGGATCTTTTTCGTGTCTGTTCTCGTCCCTTCCAGTTCCGTCCTCTCGCCCCGTTCTCGTTTTCGTTTCCTTTGTTCTCCTTTTTGCGGGGCTTTTTCCACCAGCGTGTCCTTGGTTTTTTTGGTTGGTTGATCGGTAATGTATATCTATTACCGAGCACGCTCTTGTCACACAGTATATAAATACTAGTGTGGAGAATAACTCTGGTGAGCAACCAATTGGTTTCATCCACCCAGTTATTGACATAAAAGGAATTTAATAATTGTTAGATTAACTACCTACCTACTTAGTGAACCATTTTCGTTACCTCCCAACTACCCACTCATCAGTTTTCCATACCAACCGTATTTCGTTTGGAATATATACGTTAAAATTGGTGATAAATTATGTAAACTATATTGCACTTTCTTTATTTTAATGAAATTCACTTTATAATTTATATGCACGGATTCACTGATACTTTATACACTTTCGGGTGCAAACAGAATAAACCGCCGAGTAGATTATTCCCTTCTAATTTGGGTGTTAAATAGAGAGAGCAAAAAACACGTCCATTTATTTATATATATATATATATATATATATTTATTTATATATATATATAATATATTTATTTATATATATATATATATTTATTTATATATATATATATTTATTTATATATATATATATATATTTATTTATATACTGTATATATACAGCGTGTCCCAAAGAAATGTATACCCATTTTGTTCGATAATACCAGCTATGAGGATAATAAATATATTACTTTTTATATGTTTTTTAATAAGGAATTTTCTCCTGAATCTAAATATGTAATTATTTTTATTAAAAATTGAAGAACAAAAACGTTACAGATGTTTAAATTATAATTATTATTTTCGAGACTTCATGTGCGATATTTTCTAATATTTTAACCGACTGTTTTGAGATACTTATGTTTAGTGTTGATATTGTTATAATGTTATATAATAATGTTATAATGTTTCAGACCAACAAAGACCCTAGGATCCACTCATGGCTGGTCTACCTAACTGTGTTCGTAATCGTGTATTGTGTATGTCCTCCGTGGTGGCGGAGGGGACCTACAATTTTACGTGGGTTCCGAACCACAAGAACATAAGAAATTTATGTAAAAACTGCCGGTAAATTGGCAACGACCAATTTTTACGAAACTAAATAATTATCAATTTAAAACCAATTAATTATCGATTTAAAACTAAAGATAGAATCTCTGGATCCAGAGGATCTAGTCATAATAGACTACTATCCACAAATATGTTACACTCTATATCTATTTATAACGGACATGCAAATATATCAGATCCAAAGAATCCAGTCAATTTCATTACGGTATCCATCAAGTCACGGTCCATATCGATTGCGGACCAAGTCAAAATTTACAATCATATACATTACAATATATACACTTACGAGAAAAAGTGTAGGTGTGGCTGTAAAGACTGTACAGTAATGTAGAAATGTGTGTGCACCCATTTTGGATCTCCCATTTAAAGGTGTTTGTGGGGCAAGTGAAGATCATGAGTTTTCAATACCTCACAGTACTATGGGGGGCACCGCTCGGCAGAGGAATCTCTTTAAATGGGGTGTGTAAGGACAGAGAGTATCCCCTAACCCAAGACGCTGCCTCCCTATATCCCACAACACTTGTGTTGAGCTGTGGGATCTATCCCCAGAAAGCCTTAATTTTACTACTTTAAACTATACCCTTTCTATCAACATATGCGTCTAATCGATTTTTAAACATGTTTATAGACGTGCTACTAATTACTTCTACCGGCAAACTATTCCAGCTATTTACTATTCTATGCGTAAAAAAGTTTTTCGCAACTGCTGTCTCGAACCTTCTACTTGTCAACTTACACCCGTTATTTCTAGTCCTATTATATTGAGATATTTCGAAAAAGCTATCTCTATCTACGTTATCGAACCCATTCATAATTTTGAAAACCTGGATTAGATCACCCCTTAACCTCCTAGTCTCGAGTGTTGTCAATTTTAACTCCTTAAGCCTATCCTCGTACGACTTTGACCTAAGCGACGGAATCATCTTAGTTGCTCGTCTTTGAACTCTTTCGATTTTGTCTATATCTTTGCGCATATGCGGATTCCAAAATTAGTTAATTCAAAAAATTTACAAATTCCATGGTTAAATGACACTTTATCTAAGATGTTCGACGTCTTCCAGAACGTTGTTTTTGTAAGTTTTGCACAGTGCTGTCGGTTTCAAACTTATCTCGTATACGTGCAAAAATATTAGAAAATATCGCACATGTAGTCTCGAAAATAATAATTATAATTTAAACATCTGTAACTTTTTGTTTTTCAATTTTTAATAAAAATAATTACATATTTAGATTCAGGGGAAAATTCTTTATTAAAAAACATATAAAAAGTAATATATTTATTATCCTCATAGCTGGTATTATCGAACAAAGTGGGTATACATTTCTTTGGGACACGCTGTATATATATATATATATATATATATATATATATATATATATATATATATATATATATATATATATATATATCACATATATTTATATAATATACATATATTTATTTATATATATATATATATTTATTTATATATATATATATATATTTATTTATATATGTCGGCTAAAGGATGATGACATTTCTTCTCTCGGACCAACGAGGACGTTTATTCGCCGTGTAATTAATTTAACACTGGTTGCGAATTTCGATGACAATTTATACCTTCGGTTGATGGCGTCCTCTCTCTCTCTCTCTCAGTCCGTTGAGAGAAGGGAATGCTTCTCTCTGTTGGAAGGATATAAAATGACGAGTTTTCCTTTGCTCAGTCCTTTTATTTTTACAAGGTCGAAATCACTAATAAACACCCTTAACACAACACTTGGTTTAGAGAAGTTATTAACGGGCAAATGCTTACATCAAAATAAGCAGAGGGGTCCAGCCCAAACGGCCCACCCAAGGGCGGAACACTCACACCCACTCGAGGCCGAGGCGCGAGACTCACTCCCTGTCTCTCGAAGCTGAGGCAGGACTCCCTCAAGGCGCGCTCATTTCCTCCTTGAGAAACCCTGTGGTGCCACGTGTTACAGAAGACCATTAAACTTGCAAAATCTTACTCTAATAATTATATTAACAAAAGAATTGGTATAATTGGATATTAGCAAAAGAATTTATACAATTGTAGTTTTACACTTAACTCTTTTATGTGATTTATAATAATTGAAAAGAACATTTACAATTTGGAAATCTCTGTTTAAGATTAGACGTGGCACACTGTTTTCGTTAGGCTTATCGAGGGGATGCCAGAGAATCTTCTGGGCATAAAGGCGATTCACACAAACATTAAAAATGTAACGGAATCATATTTTAATTTAGTTGAACAGAATAATATCTTTTAAAGGATTAATAGGTTAATTTATACAAACAGAATGATATCTTTTAAATTTTAACATAAATTTATTTCTCGTAGAAACACTTTTCTACATGGCTCCCCTCCCAGAGTTGGTACTCGGGGGTTCGTTTGCAAAAATCCTCTCAAACGAAAGTCGTTGGATGTAGGGTTTTATAAAAGACAAAGATATTATTGAAGTAGTTGGATATAATGTTACATAAAGACAAAAGAAATAGTTAAACAAAACACATTTACTGAGTAGTTAATGCACTCTACTTATCAGTTAAATTTTACATTAAAATTAATACTTATGTACTAATGAACACTTATAATTAACTGTCACTTGCGTGTCCTTGAGACTTATGCACTAATGACCACTTATA
Source organism: Bathynomus jamesi (assembly GCA_023014485.1). Taxonomy (NCBI): domain Eukaryota; kingdom Metazoa; phylum Arthropoda; class Malacostraca; order Isopoda; family Cirolanidae; genus Bathynomus; species Bathynomus jamesi. Next base: position 367,163 of record JAJOZX010001623.1, read on the forward strand.
ATGAACTGTCACTTTTGTGTCCTTTGAGCACTTGGAGTCTGATTTCTTTAGGTCCACTTTTTTTACACTGGTCTAAGTTCACCGTGTGCATACACTTTTAAATCATACGCGATTGTCTTATCGAACGTTAAGAACAAAATTTTAGAGAAATGGATTTCAATGAGCTATTGGAAAAAGTACTTAAGTGAAATTGATACGAATTCTGCAAGGTTATATTGTCGTTTTGAGAACTTTTTTTAGAACTCTGGAATTGACTAAACTCTATAACTTGGAAAGTATGAAATTTCGAAGGTTACGTGTGGACACTGCTCAAGTTTCTGGATGTACGCGTTGGTGGCTAATTGCCTCCGACATCAATCATACCACGTCTCGAGCGTCTTTCAATAATTTAGTACGTAGTGCATGAATGCACGGGTATAGCCTAAACGGGTATAGGGGGTACGTGTGGTAGCACTTGAACTGGAAATAGGGTAATAAACAATTTGTAAATGGGATAAACCGACGTTATGATTACTGTTCTTCGTTTCGTGTCGTTGGTCCTTTTGCAGTGAAATCAAAGTGGCTGATGGCTCCAGTTTCGATTTCCAAACCTTCTGATTAGAAAGAACAGAATCGAATGAACGTTGTCCTGTAGAGCGATGCAGAGATGCATCACTCCCTTTGATAGGACGAAAAAGTATGGGGGTACCATGTTGCCCATTTGTCCACGTAAAACTTGGAACTTTAGGGGTATTACTCGTTCGATAATCACATCTATCCATTTTTCTTCGAAAACGACAAGAAAATGGACTTCCAAACGAGGAAGGCGAAGCGAAACACAAAAAACAACTTATCCCTAATTTAATATCGTATATACAACAGAATTTAAGCGGAAAAACTTAAGTTTGAGATTAGCTATTTTTGGTTTAAACAAACAATAAAATCATCCCAGCGAAGATGAAAAACTTGCCTGTCGATTTCGATACATTACTCAAAATGTACTAATTCATTCTAATTTAAACCCAAAAAAAGCACAAAAACAAACAACTATTTGCGCTCCAACGCAAAATTCCACTTAAAAACAAAAAAGAAAGAAAAATTGAATTCAATTGATTGTAAACACCGACAAACAAAAAATCGTTTTTAACTCAAACGAACAGTGAACTGTTTACAACCAATAAACATACTGTAATTTATTTATTTGTAAAACACTGCATGCAAAACCCACAAAATCTTCTAACAACACAAAAGAATAATAATGAAAAACAAATTTTCAACCCGATACGTTAACACTGGGATACACTTTTTAATTTTTTTCAAGTACTTAATTTATTTCTAGATAAAAGTGTTAACCTTACCGCCGAAACGCTTTTATCGAGTTTTCTTTTTATTCCGTCTCGTAAGCACGTTTGTTTTCGTTTTTCTTTCCTCTTCAATGCCGAGTATTCCGTTGGGCAGAGTTTTGAAGAACGTTTGTTTCCGTTTTCTTCCGTTTTTCTTTAGAGTCAAATGCGTTCGACTCTGCGCGCTTATCCGCGAAGGCGAATCCGTTTCCGCATGAGGGGCTCTCACCGAATCGAACACGCCTGACCCTCGCAGTCTCTCATTCCTCCCTTGAAGAACGCTGCTCGTTGACGATTAACGGTTTTTGAAGTCTTCTTCAATTTCGACGATTCCTCCACTCTTCGTTGTGGGAATTTACGCCAATGCTATGCATCGCATAGACGTCCAATTTTCGTAATCAATTCCAATGCGGTTCGTCCGTTTTTCGTTGACGATCAGTATTTGAAAATCTTCTCCAAATTCGATGATTCCTCCACTCTCCGTTGTGGGAATTTACGTCACTGCTATGCGTCGCATAGACGTTCCAAGAGAAATTAAATTCGTAAAATTCCTCTCCGCGTGCCCATATAATAATAATTTCTGGCTTCTCTCTAAACAAGTGCGTGATTCTCTTCTGAAATCCGACCTCCGTTTCGGATGCGTTGACGTCCTTGTAGCGGGGTTCTGCCCGAACAAAAGGTTTTCAAAATCCTTGCTCCTCGTCTTGAAGAAACGTTTCTCGTCCCCTCCCTCCGTCCGTTGAGGGGGGTGGAAATGCTTTCTTCTGATCCTGGCATCGGTCGACAGTGTCGGCGAAAGGAATGATGTTAGTGTTAACTTCTCTCGTGGTGCCACGTGTTACAGAAGACTATTAAACTTGCAAAATCTTACTCAAATAATTATATTAACAAGAGAATTGGTATAATTGGATATTAGCAAAAGAATTTATACAATTGTAGTTTTACACTTAACTCTTTTATGTGATTTATAATAATTGAAAAGAACATTTACAATTTGGAAATCTCTGTTTAAGATTAGACGTGGCACACTGTTTTCGTTAGGCTTATCGAGGGGATGCCAGAGAATCTTCTGGGCATAAAGGCGATTCACACAAACATTAAAAATGTAACGGAATCATATTTTAATTTAGTTGAACAGAATAATATCTTTTAAAGGATTAATAGGTTAATTTATACAAACAGAATATCTTTTAAATTTTAACATAAATTTATTTCTCGTAGAAACACTTTTCTACATATATATATATATATATATATATATATATATATATATATATATATATATTTATTTATTTATATATATATATATTTATTTATATATATATATATATATTTATATATATATATATATTTATTTATATATATATATATATATATATTTATTTATATATATATATATATATATTTATTTTTATACATATATATATATTTATTTATATATATATATATATATTTATTTATATATATATATATATATTTATTTATTTTATATATTATTTATTTATATTTATATATATATTTATTTATATTTATATATATATTTATTTATATTTATATATATATTTATTTATATATATTATATATTTATTTATATATATATATATATATTATTTATTTATATATATATATATATATATATATATATATATATATATATATATATATATATATATATATATATGATGAATAAAACCACGAAGGAAAAAAGAAACACAAAGGGGTGCTCAAGCGCTTTCGTCTAATGACATCCTCAGGAACACTGGAGTGAAAGGACAGATCAAGGCAATATATAGGTTACAAAAATAAACATACATACATACATATTCACATATATATACATATATATAATATATATATATATACATATATACATATATATAGTAAGCATAGAAAAAAATTGTTAATAGAAATATTCTTGAGTCGGCTATAATTCAACTTACAAATAACCTTAACATGAGTAAAGGTCTGTTTCAACTTGATCCTGTTGCTCTGAATTCCTTCAGAATGGATTTAAACAAAAAGGGCAGGTTGTTAAATCTTTGGTAAAAAATTTGTTTTTGTCTGTTGTTTCCCTTACAATTTTATTTTTCAATTTTTTGCTGTATGCGTGTATGTGTATGTATGTATGTGTATGTGAGTATGTGTGTGGTCATTGCAGTTAAATGTGTTTGTATGTATATGTGTGTATATGTATGTATGTATGTGTGTATATGTATGTATGTATGTATGTATGCAGTTTAATATATATATATATATATATATATATATATATATATATATATATGTATATGTGTATGTACCTTACCTTACCTTACAACCTCACAAAGGTTCTGCGGGATGATTTCTCATTTCGTGAAGGTCAAGCTTGTATATATATATATATATATAATATGTGTGGTGTGTGTGTGTGTGTTTGTATATATGTGTGTATATGTATATATATATTTGGTTATGTGGGTATACATGTGTACGTGTATTATTTGTAATTTTTTCAATTTATATTTATTTTTATTTCTTTATTCTTTTGCGACCTACCGTTTTCTCAGACAATAATTATAAAAACAAATTTGGTAATTTTTTTTCCCTTATGCATATATATATATATATATATTTCTGTATATATTGCGTTTATATTTCGTATATATACCGTATATATGTTGTATATATATTTTATTGTTCTTTATATATCATCTAGGCATCATTTTGTTTTCCAATTTATATTTACTTGTACTTTTTTATTCGTTTGTGACTATAATATGCATATGTGGTAATTTTTCCCTTATAAATTGGTGTGCCTCTCTTAAAATTTATCTTTCAATTTATTATTATTTTTATTATTTTTTTAATAATTAATTTTTTTTTTTTTTTTTTTTGGTTTATTTCTTTATTTTTTGTGACATATATATCAATTTGGCAGCATCTATTAAATCGATTGTAAAACTTCCCTCTTGAGCTTGAATTGGTAGACTCCACTTACAATATTTATATTTATTTTTATTTCTTTATTCTTTTGTGACCTGTTCCATAAAAAAGCCATTTGAATTTATATTGAAGGTCGGCCAAAGTGCTAAAAGTGTCTTTATATATATATATATATATATATATGTATATATATGTATATATATATATATATATATATATGTATGTATGTATATTTATGGGTTTTTTTTATTGCCTGTTTATTTCTTTATGATTATTTAGGCTGTGACATATATATCACTAAGGCACTATTTTGTAATTAATTTTTTCTCAATTTATATTTATATTTATTTTTATTTATTTATTCTTCTGTGACCATATAAATGTTGGCTCCTCCCACAATTTTTTTCTATGCTTACTATATATATGTATATATGTATATATATATATATATATATATATATATGTATATATATGTGAATATGTATGTATGTATGTTTATTTTTGTAACCTATATATTGCCTTGATCTGTCCTTTCACTCCAGTGTTCCTGAGGATGTCATTAGACGAAAGCGCTTGAGCACCCCTTTGTGTTTCTTTTTTCCTTCGTGGTTTTATTCATCATAAATACTTTTCACGTGTCACTTTCGTGAAATAATTTTTCATATATATATATATATATATATATATATATATATATATATATATATATATATATATATATATATTTATTTATATATATACCTCTTTCCACCGCTCCAGACACAAAGAGGTCGTCCTTGCGCGGCTTCGCATCGGCCATACGCGCCTCACGCACGGCTATCTTATGTCCCGGCAGGAGGCTCCTCGTTGCGCCTCCTGCCAGTCGCCCCTCACCGTTTCTCACATCCTTGTGGAATGCCCCACCCTGTCGTCAGTACGTCGTCGCGCCTTCCCGTTCCTTTCTGATTTCCCCCTCCCCGAACGTTTACGCCTTATGCTCGCTGAGAGCCCTCTCTTCTCGCTTGACCGTCTTTTCCTCTTCCTCTCCCAATCTCGCATCCTATCTGAGCTTTAGGTGACTTCTCACCTGTAGTCCGCTGTTCTCCCTTTTCTAGTGCCTTTTCTCCGTCTCCGTTTCTCTTTCTCGTGTTCCGCCTCGCCATGATATCCGCTACCATATAGCGGGAAGCGGCGGTAAACGCCCCAATACAAAAAAAATAAATATATATATATATTTATATATATTATATATTTATTTATATATATATATATTTATTTATATATATATATTTATTTATTATATATATATATATTTATTTATATATATATATATATTTATTTATATATATATATATATTTATTTATATATATATATTTATTTATATATATATATGTATTTATATATATATTTATTTATTTATTATTTATTTTAGGCTTTTTACAAGATATCAATGCAGTGCTTTCACACACACGTCATTGAATTTCCTGAGATTTCTCATTTTTTTCTTATTTTTACCAACAAATTGTAAACTGATCTAAACAGCTTTTTTTTAATATGATCAAATTTAGTACGATTGTATGGCATCGGATAGCGTATTAACTAGTAACATTGATTAGTAATACTGTATCGCACTTCTCAAAGCCCCTTGAATTTTGAATTTAGATTCATTTCTTGACCTAAAAGCAGCTAAAGTATTGCTAAAAGTTATAATATAGCCAGAATAGTATCATAGCATGTATTGGGAAATAATATTTATTGTTCATTTCCAGCAGTGTTCATATGGTCGGCTTCAGAAATAGTTTTAGTAAAGATAAGAATCATTTTGGCTTGCAGTCAAACACAGTGTAAAAAACAGTCTTGCCAGATGATTATATTATTATTATTATTATTATTATTATTATTATTATTATTCCGCAGCCTTATTAGCCCACTTCTATGTGGGGTCGCTGTTGCAGATCCTTCTTCTCCATTCACTTCTGTCTTGAGCCACCTCTTCCTCCAGTCCCTTTTCACTCGTATCTTTCTTCAGTCTATCCCGCCACCTCATCTTAGGTCTACCTCTTCTCCTCGTGCCTGGAATTTCCATCCTCAGCATCCGTCGTCCCACATATTCCTCCTCCCTCCTCTGGACGTGCCCGTACTATCTCAATCTCCTTTCCTGTGCCTTCTTGGAGATTTACAAGAATTATTATTATTATTATATTACTCAATATTCCAGAGTTAATATTCCTTAGATTTCCTGATTTTTTCTATTTCCTGAAAAATTTCCTCAGAGCGTCTAAATTTTCTGAGAATGAAGAAACATCCTTAGAAGTAGAAACACTGTATCAATGTACAATGGTGTTAGTCACCTCATTGACCCTTACTGATTGAAGGGCCCCAACGTGTCAAACAAACAGCTGATTAAACCAATTAATTACAAATTGGGTACTAACTTATACGTTGGTTGGTAAATAGAAATTTTTGTTCAAAGTTAAGGTTCCTTAAAATTTCCTGAAAATGGGCTATTTTGGTTTAGATAAACTAGCACTTGGCTTTAGAATAATTCGACATAATGGAGGAATAAGAAAAAGTCTCTACAAAATGTACAGGTAGACCCCAAGATGCGAACTTAAGATCTTTTGCTTTCCGACTTACCTAATTTAAGCCTATCCCAACATGAAAAGTTGGCCGAAGTGATATACAGATTTTGAAAAAAATTGAAGCAACTTTAAAGGCATTTTTTTACAAGAGTACATTACAGGCTTTTGAGGAATTTTGGAATTTTAGGTTAGGTTCTATATTAAAACTACCGTATGTTTTTCCGATTTTTCGTTCAAACAACATCAAAATGTTTGAATGAAATTAACCTTCGTTCAAACCGCATCAAAAACCATCAGAAAAACATAAATTACCAAACATAGTTTTGATTTACAAAGCCTGTAATGTACACTTGTAAAAATTTACCACTTTATAACTTCTTTAAAGTACAGAGCACACCAAAATATACTAGAAAAATGTATTTTTGATTTCAACTTCAGGCCATGTCATTTGCGACATAATTACCATGCTTTATTAAAATCTAAGCTTCATTTGTTGTGCAAATGTTCTAAAAGGGAACTTAATCTAACCTAGCAATATAGAATTACCTTTCAAATCTGTGATCAATTTGTTGTGCAAATTTTGGAAAATAGGGATATCCTCGCTTTTAGTATAAATTATGTAAAACCAAATTTTGGTAAAGATTCAGTAGAAGAACACATCCACCCAAACTAGTGATGGTGTATTTCATGCTGTTTCAACTGAATCTGACCTTCATTTTTGGTGCAAATGCACCATAATGGAGAAGTTGGATTTATGAAATTCTCATTTATTTCAAATATTGGGCTTTTTGTCCTGTGTATGGAATACTGGTTATTTGAGTGATTTAAAGAAGCTTGAAGATGTCCAGCAAAGATGGACCAAGCAGGTTGAGAGACTAAGAGATTATTCTTATATAGATAGACTGAAATATCTTGTTATACTCAATACAAGGTAGACTCCTCTGTGCAGACATGATTCAGTGCTGGGAAATATTCCATAACCAGTCTCGGTAATTATTCGTTTTTTGACCCAGTCTCTTTTTATAATGAGCAAACTTTTCTGGTAAATTTTGAGATGTTTTGCACGAATCTGCCATCCATTTCCTGTGCAAATGCGTAGTTTTCGAGATATTGTCATCTTGAAAACTATGCATTTGCACAGGAAACGGATGGCAGTTTCGTACAAAACACCTCACAATTAACCAGAAAAGTTTGCACTCATCATTTTCATTTAAACTAACGAATTTAAATGAAAATATCATGACTTAACTTAACTAATCATCAAGGGCATACAGTTGACCTAACTGGTGTCACGTACTGAACTGTCTACAAAATATTAGGACCGATCAATTTGTGATGCATGATCTTTACGGGGGCTCCCGTACCCCCAAGACCTAAATTATACAAATGATAATGTAACAACATGTGCCAACCTTGCATGGGTAGTCCGCTAAATTTCACCTGCCCTTAAACTGAAACGACACGTTTATTTTTAGGATTTTTTTTACGGCACCTAAAGACCTTCTGGTCTTTTCTTAAAATATAAGTACTATTGCATTTAGGGTAGGTCACGGATGTCTTAATTATTCCGTGATTGAAAAAAAGGTCTAAACTCTTGTCTTCATCGAGGGTAATATGGCGGATCACGTGACTTCGTCACAAAAAAAAAAAAAACTGAACAGAGTTCAATAGACAAAAAATTGCTAAAAATGATTTATTTGTAAAACAGGATAAATTGAATTACGCAGAAGTAGCCAGAATCACGAAAAATAAGAAATATTCACCAAATAGTCGATATATATATATCTATATTGAAAAAACACTAAAAATAGGAAATATATTTTAATAAAAAAATATATTTTATACAAATTTCCACAAGATAATATACTATATATTTTCTTATTTAGTTTTGATTGGTTATTCAATATATATTACTGTTATAGCTGGGTGTGACTGGGTCAAAAAATGAATAATAACCCCAGTCTCCAATAGTGCCTGATGATGTTTTTCAAATATTGAACCCATACCAGTATTACTAGAGGTCATCCATTTAAAATCTACTTTCCTTATACCAATTGTGATGTCTATAGGAGATTTTTCTCAGAGTTATAAGGGAATGGAATGCCTTGCCTGCAAATGTTGTGTTGTCTCTGTCATTAACATCTTTTAAGAGTGCCTTGGCTAATTACACTAGTCAACAAAGATTTTTCATCAGAGTAAAATTTGTGGTGGCTGGATAGCATTTTTCACGCTGATTCCAAAACTGCATTCAGATGTTTTCTAGCACGTATAGTTTTCAAGATGAAGGCATATATATAACTACACAGATTTAACCATTTTAAATAGGCAAAATACTAATATTTCAATATTTGATTGTATTTATTTTATTGTGTTTTTTTAGTTTATTCATCTTATTTATTTCAATTATCTTAATTATACATCTTATGTATTTCAGGTGAGAGCTTTTACGTCTAGCAGCATTGTGATTCAGGCAACAACGCCGTGCTTTGTGTGTCAAAAGATCAGTCCAGTCCAAGAACTTGTTGTGTCAAGTTGGTGTACATTTTTTTTTAATTTATAGTTTGCTCAGGTCAGTCAACATGCCTCGACAATGTAAGAATGACCCCGACAAGTTCTGTTTCGTATGCGGCCAGTTGACAACTAAAACACAGCGACGAAGTATTACAACTGACATTAAGAAAATATACAAGCCATACTTTGGTTGCTATCTAGGTGACCAAGATAAACCATGGGCGCCACATCAAATCTATTCTGGCTGTTCAAATGGATTACGTGATTGGCTTAACAAAAAGAAAGCTTCAATGCCATTTGCCATACCCATGATATGGAGGGAGCCGAGAGATCATCATGAAGACTATTATTTTTGTAGTGTGAACTTAATGGGGTTTTCTGCCAAGAACAAACACCAGATTGTATATCCAAACTTGGATTTAGCACGTAGACCAGTAAAACATGATGAAACATTGCCCATTCCAATTCCCCCAAGTGATAGGCTAGATTCTATCATAGATGACATGGAAAGTGATGAAGGTGCAACTGGCGTTTCCGGACCATCTACAGAACCAGAGTACACTTTTGAAGGTAGACATTTAGAGCCTAAAAAGTTAACCCAAGGACAGTTGAATGATCTTGTTAGAGACTTATCGCTGTCTAAAGAGAAATTAGAGCTTCTCGCCTCAAGACTAAAGGAGAACAATTTACTTGAGAACAATGTTCGTATTAGTTACTACCGAAAGCGGAATTTTGAATTAACAGCATTCTTTTCAGTAGACGGTCCTCTCTGTTATTGCTATGACATCAATGGACTATTTACAGCCATATCTCAGACGTATGTGGCATCTGAGTGGCACCTCTTTATTGATTCGTCGCAGAGAAGCCTGAAAGCAGTTCTTTTGCATAATGGTAATATAATGCCATCCATCCCCATTGCCCATTCCGTCCATCTAAAAGAGACATATGACAATATGGATAATACTACTTAAGGCAATCAAATACGACAGTCATCAATGGAATGTTTGTGGAGATCTAAAAGTTATAGGAATGCTTATGGGTATGCAGTCAGGATTCACAAAATTTTGTTGTTTCCTTTGCCTGTGGGACAGTCGTGCCACTATAGAACATTACACCAAAAGTGACTGGCCACTTAGGTATACATATGTCCCAGGGATAAGCAATGTCCAGTCTGTCCCTTTAGTGGATCCCCAAAAGATCTATCTGCCACCTCTCACATTAAACTTGGTTTAATGAAGAATTTGTTAAAGCAATGGGTAAAGTCAATTCTGAAGGGTTCCAATACCTTTCACGGAAATTTCCGAAGGTTACTGCAGCAAAATTGAAGGAAGGAATTTTTGTTGGGCCACAAATAAGGGAGGTTTTGAATGACACTGAATTTGAAAAAGTCCTAAGTCCGCTGGAATTGAAGGCTTGGCTGGCGTTCAAATGGATATGTGAAAACTTTCTTGGAAGCAACAAGTCACCTGCGTATAAGGATGGAGTCAAGAACCTCCTTGATGCCTTCAAAGAAATGGGGTGTCTAATGTCGTTAAAAATTCACTTCCTGCATTCCCACTTAGATTTCTTTCCTGAAAACCTTGGTGCAGTGAGTGACGAGCAAGGAGAGCACTTCCATCAAGATATTCAGATGATGGAGAAGCGCTACCAAGGATATTGGAATGAAAGCATGATGGCGGACCATTGTTGGATGCTGTATCGTGACAATCCAGGCCAAATTTACAAAAGGAAATCACACTCACAGCGCTTTTAATAAAATAATGTATATATTCTTTATTTATAAGTACATTGAATAAGGTATATGATGTATTTGTTGTTTAGCATTCCTAAGTGTGATCTATACATCCATAAATTTTCTTATAGCAATATCAAAAACTTAAAAATATCAAAACCAGTGTATCTATATAACTGTACGTGCTAGAAACAAAATAAAACCAGATTCGGAATCAGCGCGAAAAATGCATTAAGAAAAGTGTGATCATGTTTGTGATGAGAAAAAAAAGTTTCATTTTGTTGGCCAGTGTTATTTGGGTGATACTCTTTTTTTTTTACTAATTGTGATTCTCTCAAGCTATTATATTATCAGCTCACAACACACTTTCCAGTCCTTTTAAATTAACTTTGATTGTATGGTATCGTTTTGGAATGGTGTATTGGCTTCTATGGGGTTCTTGGATGTAATCCATGGGAACCCAACCAGGTAAGAACACCTGCACTTTTTTCTAAATTATTTAGGGTAATGGTTCAGAATACGGGCGTCAATTAATTAAGCAAAATTTCGAAAAATACCATAGAGACAAAGTTGTTTCTCTCATTAAAATATGTTGATTGCATGTGTTGCATAGTAAAAAAAAATGAAGTTAGAAAATTCTGAAAAAATATATATAGCTACTTTAGTGCTTTTTGAGTATGAATCTAGGACATTTTGAGTTGGCAACCCTACTATCATTCATTCACTTCAGTTTGAAAATGGCTTTGGTCTGTGACAGATGTGCAGTGACACTAGTATTTTTGGTAATTGTTACGCTAACCTAACCTAACATGAATGTTATTACATTATCATTTGTATAATTTAGGTCTCGGGGGGTATGGGGGTGGAGCCCCCATAAAGATCATGCATCACAAATTGATCGGTATAGGGTTTTATATTTAAACCGTGTTACTTTTATGGTAACAGTTCAGAATAGGGGCCACCTCAATTTTTGTTTTTTCCTCTAAAACATGCTAAAACCATTGGTTTCCTGTTTAGGATAAATCTGACCATCGCTATTACAGTAAATTATTGCTTGTGCTGTGTTCCCCCACCCAAAACCCCCAGTTCTCATGGTGGTCTCCCCAGATTGTAGGAGGGGTTGGGGGGGGGGGGGGGGAGAAATCACTTTAAGCAATAATTTACTGTAATGGTGATGGTCACATTCATCCTAAACAACAGGAAACCAATGGTTTTAGCATGTTTTGGTGGAAAAAACACAAAAATTGTGGTGGTGCCCCTATTCTGAACTGTTACCTTATTTAGATATAAAGAGTAATGGACCTAAAACTGATGCCTGTGGTACCCCACTTTTCACTTTCTGCCACCCAGATTCATGACCATTTAGAATTATTCTCTATTCTGTCTACTAACCATTTTTTTTACCCAATTTATAAATGACCCCCAATAATCCACACGTTTTTAATTTATATAAAAGTCTCTTATTTGGAACCTTGTCATGCTTTACTAAAGGGGCATTCCATGACAGATCAACTAAAAAAAAAATAAAGACCACTCCAACTTGGATTTGGGTGAAAATTGGTATATAGGGTTAGTTTGTGTTTGAAATCCACTGGTTCAAACAAAAAAGCTCTACAACTAACAGTTTTTAAGTTATTGGCCCCCAAAGTTTAGAGCCCCCCCTTTACCATGCCCACTTTGATGGGCAATATCTCCCATCCAGCAATCATAAACAACATATTATACATTTTTGGAATCAGCAAGACTAGATCTATCCAATGATACTAATTTTAGCTTTGTAAAGCAATTTCCAAAATTTTACTCCCCATCTCTCCCATTTGCTTGACTCCCTATTCCCCTGGACATTATAACCACCCAGTTTTTTGGAGCTATTGAAGAATAGGGACCCCAGCCTTCTTTAGTTAGGCTTATAAGGCTAACTAACCAAAATATCACAACCTAACCTAACCAATTGTTAGGTTAACTGTACGCCCTTGACGATTGGTTAGGTCATGATATTTTCGTTAGTTAGCCTTATAAAACTAACTAAAGAAGGCTGGGGTCCCGATTCTTCAATAGCTCCAGTTTTTTTTATGATTCATATTAAACTTCATAGTATGGTTGATAAATAAAAACAATAAAAAGGGTGGGTATCATGTTATAAATCATTTTAAATAATCAATAAAAAATTTATTTTTAATCATTTTTCCTAACTTATCACCAATCAGAGTTGTTGATTTGTTTTATTAAAATTTTTTTTTTAAATTTAATATCTCAAAAAGTATTATTTTTCAGGCAACTACTTTTTCCTAGTTTGAAATAATTATATATCATTATTACATCATATTATTACATATGAATTATACATATGAATTATACCTCAGTCTGTTTGCAGCATTCATAATGTGAACATGTCATTGAGTACAAGATCACCTGTGCAATGAATTTATAAAAAAAAATGGTGAAATACTGTGAAGACCCTTTAAAAAAAAATATAAAAAGAAAGTGTATAGTGATTTAAGAACTATAAGGGAAGCAGTTTATAATGCTTGTCAAGGCAAACTATCACCAAATACAATATTGTGTTCTAACTGTCGTAAACTACTGACCAAGATTCCAAATTATTATTTACAACAGAAGTACACCAATCATCAGATATTGACAGTACAAGTGAAAATATAAGAGAAACAGATTTGTCATGTGAAGATGCAATAGCAGACATTTCACATGTTCTAACAAATCTTGATGCGACTCTAGTTAAAACCTGTGAGTATTTTTTAGTCATTTCAATCACTCATTAATTCTGTTTTTAAAATTTTTATTTAAATTTTAATTTAATGGCTATCATGTCAATAGAAATGACAATGTGTATATATGGTAGCTATTATACAGTATTTCAATATTTCAGATGGTTTGAGTAGGGTACCTCAAAAAAACAATTAAAGGGCCTGCAAGCATTAGAAAAGGCACATTGTTCTTTGAAGAGAAAGCTTGAAGTGAGTTTATCAACAGAGATTCAAAGCCTAATAAAGACTCCAAAACTTGATTCCGAAGTGAAAAGGTAAGTATATATGGAGAACTTTGCATGTACACTTGTCACATTAATTTCATAATTATAAGTTCATTGTAGCACATTTCTTAACAAGTATCTCAGTTTTTATTTTGAATTCTGCTTCTATTTGGATTCTCTCTAATTCATCATTTTTGTAGACTAGCATTAACCCATTAGTGCCAAAAGTTGATCTACTGGGATGATTTTGCTGAAAATTCAAACAGAGGCTAATAAAAGGGATGTAAATGACTACACAAAGTTTTATTTTCAAATCCTTATTAGTTACCAAGATATAAGGTGTCTGTTTTAATGGATGCGAGGCACTAGGTGGATAGGAACTAAATACTGTAGTTGTCATTTATGCTTAGAAGATGTTACAATTTTCTTTTCATAAAAATGATTACACTGAAATCACCAAAGGCAGTGGCTGATATTTATGCACAGAAAAATGTATTTATATGATACATATAATACATACACAAAATGCAGTGGCTATTTATTAGTATGGTATTGAAATTAGCTTCAATTAGTAATCAATATCATTTTTGTGCTACTGGACATGATATGCTTTGAAGCATTTTGGTGAAGCCCTATGTCATACTTTTCGCACTGAAAGTGACTTTTTCCAGCGTAATGCTTGCATCTTCTTTCTCTTTTGATGTATACTATCCAGTGTCCAATGTTATCATAGCAACCTATATTTGCCAAATGTGAGGACAGTCTTTTACCTTCAAGCTTTGGAGTACCGTGTGTCTTCATTAGAGAAAGGGTTACTTTTTCAATAAATTGAAAGACTGTGATTGTGTGTCTGGCTTTGTTAATCAAAATGCATGCATTATTTATGGAAACAGATATCATGTAGATGTAGGAGAATATCGGCCACCACCACTTCCTCTGTCTAATCCAAATTCGGTATGTGCCAACATTTTGATCCATCTGATCAACAAATCCATGTACTTATTATAATTTTGAATGGATTCAGGCTGTGGCACTTTAACATATTTCTCCTCCATTCTATCCCATCTTTCTGTTGAACTTATTTTCTCAGTTTCAAAGTTCGACACCAGAATGACATCATTATTATCCTTCCACTTTATAATAATCAAGTTATCTGATACTCTGTAATCAGAGAAGCCTTGTACGGCCTTCTTCATTTCAGATTTTGATTTCAGTGGACACTTCTTTGTTCTGTTTTCTCTGCAAGTTCCTGATGCACAAATAACTTGTTTAGATAGCTCATCAATGAGGCTAAGACCAGTAAAGTAATTGTCAAAGAACACTTTATAACCAGCATCATTAGGCACACAAGCTGCAACACAACATTGCCACCAACGCCAATCTTTTTGTCAGTTGTTGATGTTTGATTTGAATTCTTTCCCATGTAGATATCAAAAGAATGCAAGTATCTGTTCTTTGAACATAGGGCCCACATTTTGAAGCCAAATCTGATGGGCTTACCATTGATAAATTGTTTTGCATAGTGTTTACCATAATATGGTATCATGCTCTTGTCTACAGGTAGATGTTCTTCCAAACCACCATACTGAAGGAACTTTTCTTACAAATGATCAAACAATGGCCTGAGCTTATAGGCTCAATCATCAGTTTGGTTTGTATTGTCAGCCAAATGAATGTTCCTAAGTATTGCTTCGAATCTATCCCTCCTCATATGTTTGGACAGTACTTTCAGTACATTGTCATCAGATGACCAATATTTTCTTTCATTTGGGAGAGGGCAGTGCGCAGAGAGCAATAAACCTGCAATAAATACAAATAATTCAGACTCTGATAAATTTAGATTATGATTATTTTGAGCAGTGTAACTATTGCTTTGTTCAATTAGTAATGTGATCAAATCTTTGTCAAAAAAAAAGCTGAAAAAATTTGACGGGCGAAGAACAAGTTTTTGATTGTTCAGATATTTCTTTCGGTTGACAATCAGTTGTGAGGGATATTGCAGGTTTAATTTTCCTCCATTTTCTAATCATTATCTTTTTTGAGGGTTCCCTTTTACTAAATCAGATGTGCTTCCATCGTATGTATATAATACATTTTGATCATTTGAATATCGAGTATGAAGAATTTCCGTATTGGCTTTCAAGACTCCTTTCTTCAAACGGATTGAACTGCCAGTGGCTTCATCATCTGAATGGTTACTGTCACCATTTGACAATTCATCAGTATTGGGAAGTCCCATGTAAACATTACCACCTGTATCCAGGTCCTCTAGAATAGCCAAAGCTTCAGCAGTTGTCAGTCTGAAAGAAAAATGCAAATGTCACAAAAGGTAAAAAATTAACAAATAACTAATAATAATAAATAAACAAAATAGTAATTAACTAATAAACAAAATATCAATTTAGTTTCCCTAAATTTAACATAGAAAACGTTTCTTGTAGATTTCATTGAAAATGGACACTTGAAGGTGAAACATAACAGCACTCTACTGCCAAGTGTTCGTTATAACTGACACTGATTTTTGAACAAGCTATTTAGAAAATATAACAGACATATTCGATATTATGTGGTTTCATCATCTAGAGCAACTTATGAACTTAGTGTCAGTATATAGCTATCTACTGAAACTACATTATAGAACTAACAAAATATTCACTTTTTACTAACCGTGAAAATACTCCGATTCGCAGCAGCCATCTTGATGTTATGATGCTAGTGAAAGAAATGTTGCCAGATGATTTTTTTTTTTTTTTGTTAAATGTAATCACAAAACAATAATTATCGTGTTGTTATAATGAAATATTCTAAAAACTAAATGCACACAGAAATTAATGCACATTTTCAGCATCTGTTTAAACAGACACCAGGCACTAATGGGTTAAATACTTCTATATATTTTTCAGATACCATCATCTCATGCAAGAATTGCTGGATGCTTTTCATTCTACTAATAGTTATGATCAAAAACTTCAAACACTGAGCATTTCTCCACATACTATCGCAGAAACAGTGCAAACATTTCAAATAACAAAATATTTAGTTAAAAAGAGAGAAGTTTGAAAAAGAAGTATGGGATTATTCCAGAAGTTCCAGCTATCTCAAAAGGGAAAGTTGTCATAAAATCCACCAAAGAGCTAGTTAAATCATTCTATGAATCTGATGAGATCAGCTGTATTTGTCTGGGAAAAAAAGACTGCCTGAGAATGAGAGACTATAATACTGGAGAAAAGGTAAAGGTGTGTCCAAAAAAGACTTATTAATGAATTTAAGAGAAGCATATAACATCTACAAGGAAAACCTAGAGAACCCTCCAATAGGATTTCCAACTTTTGCATGTATTCAACCCAAACACTGTGTTTTAGTTGGATCAGGGTGAACACACACAGTGTGTATTTGCACTTATCAGAATGCTAAGCTCCAGTTCTCTGCTATGGGTATCAAAAGGCTTGATTATAAAGTTTTGATGGAAAAAGTGTGTGACATCAGCAATAGAAACTGCATGATGGACAAATGTAATTTATGCCCCAAAGAACAAGGAGCTGCAGAGTTCCTAATAAGTGTTGAAAATATACATGAGATAGAATATGACATGATTAAGTATAAACAATGGGTTTCTACTGACCATTGCACTTTGGTGGAAGAAGTAAAATCAATTAAAGATTTTATTTGGTTCTTTAAGCATGAAAATAGCAAATTTAACTCGTCATCATTATGTGGCCAAATCTCAAAATGATTTTCTCAAAAGTTTAAAAAATAGTTTACCCTACAATGAAGCAATAGTTTTATGTGATTTTTTAGAAAACTATTCTTTCATTATACAAGATGCAGCACAAGGCTTCCACTGGGAAACTAGTCAATGTACAGTGCATCCATTTGTAATTTACTGAAGAATGCTACAACTAACTAAACTATGAACACAAACTACTGCTTTCTTTCACCTGACACCAAACATAATACAACCATGGTCCTCACATTAACAAGTTACATTATTTTACTGATGGATGTACAGGCCAATATAAGAATCAATTCAACTTTGTCCATATATACAGACACAGAGATGACTTTGGGCTTGCGTGTGAGTGGTATTTTTTTTGCCACAAGTCATGGCAAAAGTGCTTGTGATGGAATTGGTGGAACAGTCTAATGAGCTGTAGCCAGAACAAGCTTGCAGAGAACTTTCACTGATCAAATCATAACACTGGAGGCAATGTTTCATTTTTGTTGTGAAAATTTGGAGAATATCAAATTCTTTTTAATTAAATCTGAAGAACTAGAAAAAGTGGCAAATTCCTAAGCAAAAGGTTTGAAAATAGTATCCAACTAATTGGAACCCAAAAGTTTCACCAATTTGTGCCAGTGCCACAAAAATTAAAGCCTTTGAATTATCTTCTGATCATGAAGGTGAGGAGAGGTTAATTGTGAAGTGTGCCACTAATGCAAATAAAAATAAAGATTCAGTCATTCTGAACCCCAAAATTGGGGAATACATAGTTTGCTCCTACAATAAATCTTGGTGGCTGGGGCTTGCACTAGAGTACAATAAAGAGTTTGATGACTATAAGATAGATTTTTTAAACCCATCTGGATTTAGCAGATGATATTATTTCCCACAAATAAGAGACATCTGCCATATTTCAAGACATGATATTTTGGGTATTCTAAATACCCCAACTTTGAAGGCTGGAATGCTGCATATCCAATATGTTTTCAGAGGAGGAGAATTAAAAAAGTTCATGTAATGCCACAAAGTTTTATTTGAACGTATATTCACAAGTTTTAATATGAATGTAATGTCACCAAGTTTTTTATTGAAATTAGTCACTGTTTATTTGATGTATCATAATACCATGAGCACAAATGATATGAAAATGTAAATTATGTGTGTAATTGTCCTTATTTGAATATAGCTGTATATGTCTCTATTACAATATGGGATTGCAAACATTTAAGTGATTTAAGTTATTTGATTAACTGACTTGGTAAGCCATGAAAGATAGTCTTCATAATTAGATTTCAAAAGGTGCTAACTTTTTATTGAATAAAAAGGATTCACCATTTGAATAAAGATGTTAGTACTCACTTTTGATTCTGTTATATATGTATTCTTTAAAATTTAAACATTGAATAAATAAATGCTGAAAAATGTTCAAAAACTACTAGCAGTAATTTTAATTGGTAATGAACAACATAATTTTAGCTTGTATAAAAGCTGCAAAAATTTTTTGGTTGATTTTTAAAATTTATAACATGATACCCAATAACTTGAAAACCATTAGTCATAGAGCTATTTTGTTTGAACTAGTGGATTTAGAACACAAACTAACCCTATATACCAATTTTCACCCAAATCTGAGTCTGAGTGGTGTTTTGCATTAGTTGATCTGTCCTGGAATGCCTTTAAAGTCCAAATAAATAACATCTATATCATTTCCATTATCTACCTGATTAGTTACAAACTCTAAAAAGTCAGAGAGATCAAACAAACAAGACCTTCCTGATCTAAATTCATGTTGTGAACTTGAAATAAGATTAAAATTTTCCAAATGATCTTGGATATTATTCTTTATAATTCTTTCTAGTATCTTTCCTACCAATGTTAAACTAACAGGCCTATAATTTCCTACCTCCTCCTCACTACTATACACCAACTAAGGGGGTTTCAAAAAACCTTAGCCCCCCCCCCCCCCCCCCCATTTGCAGCTTACATGTTCACTTATATCGAAATAGTTTTTAGTGATTATAAAAATATATAAAATTCTTTATTTATTGTAGGTATTAAAATTATTCTAGCTGATAAAGTGATAATATAATGGCTTCTCAATTAATTGGTGATTTGGAGAGGCACAACGTGTGATAGATGGCATATGAGCAATAACATTTTGGGAAGCTCGTGATGCTGGAGCCACCTTTATAACACGTTCATGGGTTGCCAAAAAGTTGCGAAGAAGTGAGGACTTTGTCAAAAGAAATTGGAATAAAACTTTGGATGAATGTGAAATGGATACAACCAAATCTGGGTGCCTAAATTTGCCACACTCTCAGGAAACAAAGGACATCATTGAAAGCAGTACGCGTAAGCGGAAAAACAGCTGTGCTAAACTTTCTAGAAAGATTGAAGTGTTGAGAGGAAAGATCGTTAGTGGTGAGATCATTCGACTGTACCGTCATAGGCAAGGTTTAAAGCCTTGGCATGAACTTCCAAAGCCAAGAAAAACTCAACTTAACATCGATGACAATGTGGTTTGCCCATTATCTTGAAAATTGGGATGTGGATGATTTCATGCATTTAGCTGTCTCCGATGAATTTTTTGTTTATGTAACACGTCGGCCTAACTACCAAAATGATCAAGTGTGGGCCACAACACCAGATGAAATTGATGACAATGAACGTTATCGCGAATTATTAAGAAATCCAGACTGTGTTGGTGTGTTTGTTTTGTTCACTGCAAAGAAGCTCATGTGGGTGCTAAAGCCAAATGGTCAGAGTTGGGATGGACAGTATTTTCGTGATATTATTCTATCCCAGCATGTCATTCCTTTTCTAAGAAACCCAAACAGGGTCATTCTCTGTCAGATCAACCAGTGCCTAACACCCTCATCTCTCAGATTTTGCTGAAATTTGGTTTATAGGGAGTTTGTGGGCCCTGAATCCATTTCTGAAATTATAAGGTCAATCCGACCAACGGTTCAAGAGATATGACCTCGGGAAATTTGAGGTCACTTGCGAGGTCACTAACATTTGGCGACCCATAACTTGGGTAATAATGGTCATAATTATATAAAAGTATATATATTTAGAATCAGAAAATGACAAGGAATCCAAATATGCAAGTTTTAGAACTCTAGGTTGAAAAATAAAAAAGTTACACTGTAACCAAAATTTGAGGTCACGATTTGACCTCTGGGGTATCAAATGAGAATTTTTTTTTTAAATGTAAAAGATGAAGGCATAGGCATTGGCTATTAGAATCAGCAAAAAAAAGTTTGTTTATTTTAGTATTTTTCATGTAACTAACATATAAGTGAACACCATATTCATAAGTTGTGCGTCAATTCTACCTATTTTTTCACACAAGCTCATAATTTGACCTATAGAAATTAAAATTACATTTTTTATAGATATAAAAACAAAGGCAAAAAATGTAAAATTGTATTTCACTGCTAATCTACACTGGCAATAATAGTTATAATAGTGAAAGGGGAAGACCTACTTAGAGGATTCATGTGCTAGCCTAATACAATTTTTGCATGCTCGATGCTCTCATCAATTTCTTTTTGTGGAAAAATGTATTGAATTCTGCTGCCTCCTCTTAGGGTAGGACAACTCATTACAGTTAATATATGATGTCCTGGCACTGCACATGAATCCTTGTTTGATGGATAATAATATGCACTTGATCCTGATGACCCAGAGGGATGTAGAAAGTTCACAGTGAAATCATCAAACTCTTCACAATATTCCTCCACAATTCCATACCAAACTTGCATGTCATAAATGCAGCCAACATACTCTCCTGGTTTGACACATTTTAGGTTACCAAGCATTGCAGGTTCATTAGTAAAATGACTTTTCCTTATTCTTTTCTTTTCTCCAATGCCACTTGAAATGGGATACACCATCAGTTCTTCCTTGTTTAGGGGAACAAATCTATGATATTTCTGAGTTCCAGGAATAGCCCTACTATCCTTGAATCGATGTTCCAACCGTTCTTCTGCATCTTTCAAATCAGCTGTAGTTACAAAGAAAAAATTTATCTTCTTGCTCAAGTTTTCTTCACAAAACTGAAACATGTGTTCTGGTGTAAGAATTTGCCTCTCTGTAGTTCTCTGCAAACTGGCACGAGCAGTAGCTCTTTTCACTGTTCCTCCAATCCCATCACATGCATTTTTGCCATGGGATATAGCAAAGAAGTGCCATTCACAAGACAGACCAAAATCCTCTTCATGGTAACAGAGATTTGTGAAGTTGTATCTGTTCTTATATTGGCCAGCACATCCATCTGAGAAATAGTGCACCTTCTTCAATTGTGGGCATCTGAATTTAACATATGTCATAAGCTTCAATATGAATGAGTAAACCATTATAGTGTTTTAGTGATGCAGATAAGAAACAGACACTAAAATGGCTAAGTTCCTGGTCTGCAGATGATCTATAATAGATGACAAAAGGGTGAACTGTACACTGTGAATTGTCCCAGTGAAACCCTTGGGCAGCATCCTGGACAATGAAAGAATAATTCTCAGAGAAATCACCTACTATAACTACCTCGCTCTGAGGTGGTAGTGTTTCTTTCAACTGCTTGAAGTACTGTGATTGTTGCTGAGCAACAAAGTGATGACGAACCATGCAGGATATTTTCATGCTTAGGGATGATAAGTAGGGCGGATCGAAAATGAGGTTTTTAAACTTTTTTTCGAAATTCAAATATGGCTAGTACGGAAAATATGTGGGTGCTATAGATAATGACTGTGCATAAATATTAGTCCTGCGAAATTATATCTTCAGGTGCCACAAAGCCGTCGAAAAAAGTGAAATATAATGATTTTCTTATATTCTGCATTAGTACAATAACTGAAACTTACTTGTTATTATTATATATTAAGTGTTCCAATTACCAAAATAGTTACTGAATTACGCAGCTCTTAGTTTATTTAGATCAATGTTCTTTTGATTAATGATCTAAATAATCCAGAACTCACCACGAGGAGGTGGCTGCGTGTCGAGCTCCACCCATGCCCTCCCAACCACCCATCCTTGTGCATGTTTTTTTCTATTAACGTTTTATTTAAACTATATTCAGCTTTACTTTCGAATGATGGCATTTTTTTACGTGACTGAAGTGTTGATCTTATGAAGCCATCTCGCGCGTTCAATCCAAATACTTTTGATGATGCTTCAGTCACTAATTTTACCATTCTTTCTACTACTTGTGTATGACAAGGGAATTTCTCGAATGGAGGGGTACTCTTGTTTTCTATGAATACTTCAATCTCATTTTCTGTCAGGTGTCTTGTCACAGGTGGTTCAGTGACTGCATTTTTGCCAATTAATTAAATCAGTATAATCAGTAGCTTCAAATTGAATAACAGGTACTGTGAAATGCCTCACAACTTTTTCCTTGTTTGTTTGCCTTGCTTTCTTTATTCGCCTCCACGCTAATTCTCTTATGGCGCTGCGGTCATCATGAATCATTGATGCTAGAATATTTTCTGGATTTGCAAAAAATGCATTTCTTTGTATGACAGGGTTTACAATATCCTTTACTTCGTCATTCAGTGTTCTTGTTAGTTCAATAGTTTTGAAAACATGTTTTGAGCCATTGACAAAAGACATACTTTGCTTAATAGAAAACCACATTGGGATGTAGACCTTCATTATAAAAGAAGCAATGTTCATGAGGTTCTCAGATGGACTTACAGTTGAAACGTATAGACGAAGCAAACGATTTGCTGTAGTCAGCCATCGTGAATGTGCCATTTTGCCTGGACTACGATGAGCAAGATCTGGAGAGCAATATCCCTTTGTTATGGCCTGATGAATATCAATTAGATATTTTTGGTCGGTGCTAAGATCTTCACAGTCTACAGTTGGTTCCTCAGCATCAATCCTTTCAAACTCGACAATAGGAAGACACTCACAGTTCTCTAATTCCCTGCCAATAGGACCGGTGAATCCGCGGGGGCCAGATGTTTTTCCATCCAACTTTGCAACTAAATGGCGTAATGGCAATTCATTGGCATGGAGCTGGCACACTAAATGTTGAACTGGCTTCTTCAGCTTCAATTCTATAAGCCTTATAACGCCTCCCTTTTCTCCAGTGTTGACTGCTGCACCATCGCATCCAATGGCAACAAGGTTTTCCAGGTTCATGTCATTATTTCCAATATACTCAAACATTCCTTTACATATTTCTTCAGCTGATCCAGAATTCACAGAATAATGGCCCAAATAATCTGAACCAGTTTCTCTCACTAAAGTGATATGTTCTTCTGTTACCTTCTTCTGATATACTTTGGACTCTTTTTTTTTTTTTCTTGGAAGAGTGTAGAATCTTTTCGACTATCAAAATAGATTCCTCTGATTGGGACCTGATTTTGATCTTTCATAATTTCTGATCTCTTCTTTTGTCAATAGAAACTTCTCCAATATCTTGCAATACTGCACTAACAATGAATGCTGCAGCTCGATCTGAAACTGCAGTCCTGTCACAAGCAGTAGCCACTGAAGGTAGATTTGTAGTTTTCCTTTTCTTGAATAATTGTTCTTCAGGTTGTTCGAGCTTTCTCTTTGAGCTAACTGGCTCTGGAAATGTATCGTCTGATATTTCGCCAGATTCACTTTCACTATTTGATGTCGATGATGATAATTCAACATTTGTATCCTGCAATTTCTCCTGTGAAGATTCTTTGGTGAGCCTCACAGCTTCTTTTTGCTTTCTTAGCAACGTAGATGCTTTTTTCTTTGAGAGTGTAATATCTACTCTATCAATAAACAGTTTTTCTTTCACTCCTTTGATCTAAGAGGAACGTCACTTCTTCCTTTGGAACCGTTTTTTCTTTGGGACAAGAACATTGTGTTAGTACTTTGCACTTGCACGCTGCAATGTCAAAAAGTTTCGTGTGTGCTTCTTTTTTGAACATATCAATCTTTGCTTTGTAAGCTTCAGAATTTTTTCTGCTTTGGTATGGCTTCATAATGACACGATACTTTTCGTGGTAGCTTCTGAACATTGTTTCAGTTCGCCTGTCTGACAGAATTGGGACGGAAGCACTTTCCCAAATTGTTTTCAATTTATCAACAACTTGTTCTAATATTTGAGATATTGAAGGATCTTTATTAGTATTCTGTTTCAAATCGTTTCTTACAAACAAGTAATATTTAAAAACTCCTTCGTATGTAGGAAGATTCCTGTGCCACAAATCTTCCCCCATACCAAACATGGGGCACTCAGTTGAGGCCCTGGTTGATTTTGCACAAACTCGAGACATTTTGAAAGTATACAAATCTGAAAAAGAAAGAGCTAATATCAATTATACGTTAATTTCAGTTAATAGTACATGGCAAACTTAGGGCAACACAATACAGAAATGCAAAATATATAAGAAATATAGTTTAGACTATCTGAGTAACGCCAACAACAGAACACCCACCTGCTACGAGAGCGACAGCTACACTGAACCGAGGTACTCATGTGACAGCTGAGTGAGCTGACTATAGAAAACTGTTTTTAGAGAATAGAAACTTTTTTTAAAGGTTGACTGAGCTATTTTTATACAAGTGTGAATAAATTCTTGTCTATTGTGCATCGTGGACTCTTCTGTAATTATTGGTTAAAATCTGCTTTTTTCAATTTTTTTCAATATTGAAGGTCATTGTGGCACCTGAAGATATTAATGTTATGATTTTAAATTTATACCAGCTTATTTCCCCACTACTCCACACATTTTCCACACTAGCCAATTTGAAAATTTGAAAAATGAGTTTTTCACTCCGCCTTAATGATAAGTATTCATGAAGTGGCTCCACCTTATCAACCATTGTACAACGGTCAACAGTCACCCATTGCTTGTAAGATATTTCATTTGGAGCTGATTTCACACTGTCAAGTAACTCAAGAAATCCAGGACACCCTCTTCTCTTGGGCAATCATTGCAAAGTTGCATCATGCAAGTCTCTCTTTCTGTACTGCAGACACTGTAATCCATAAGATCCTTGTATGAAAGACCTCTTTCTCCCAATGCAGCCAGCTGCAATTTTGGATTTTGATGGTATGTGCAGACACAGACAGAATGAGTCCCACCACTACCGGCAAGCACACAATATGATGGCCGTAATTTTGCAAATGTGGAAAATCCTATTTTGGGATTCTTTTCAGCATTTTTATATAGTTCAAACATCTCTCTTAAATTCCCGAGGACCAATCGTTTTTGCACCTTCATTGCACCTTCAGCACTGATAACTTTCACGCAATCCTTTTGGCCAGGACACATACGACTAACCTCTTCTGACTCATAGAATCTTCTAACTATATCTTTGTGTTCTTCAGATATCACTTTTCCTTTGCTCATTAGTGGAATCTTCGGAAGGATTCCATGTTCTGATTTAAGTGAACGGCTTCTTTTCACCATGTATGTTGTAGTTTGAAAGAAACTAGCTGTTTTTTCAATTGTGTATGGTGAGAGTGTCAATATTTGTAGTTTGTGATGGTGACATTTGCTCTCCAGGAATGACTGTTTCAATTCATTCATTAATTGTCTAGATGTTTTTCAGATTTAGTTTCAGGTTTTGAAGTATCACTTACCTCCTCGGTAATTTGAACACCATAACTGAGTTCTAGCCTCTCCTTCAGGTGTTTCTGAGCAGATGATAGCTTACCACGAGCCTTGCGCTTTTTCTGGCTTAATGACAGCCCTTCTGAAAAGAACAGAACAAAAGGTTTCACACACCTGAATATTAGTAATTAAATATTAATTATAGTACCTTAAATGCTATATAATTGGCTATATAGTAGATCAAACAGACCTTGTAGTAAAGTATAAGTTATTATATTAATTTATTACTTACTTTTTTTAACTGGTGTTTGGTCCAGAAATGCTAGAACTGGTTCAATGAAGTTGAAGGATTTTCCTTTATCAAGCAATCACTGTCATTGTCCAGATCTTGAATTGAAGAGATGTTACTCAAGTAGATGATTCATTTGAATCCTGCTCAGACTCGTTGTTTTCAGTGGTACTAAGTATAGTGGGGTTTTTCATTATCAGTGTCCAGCAGTTCACACACAACAATGAGTCTTTTTTCACTCTTCCAGCACATTTTTCAACAAGTACATCAGTCACTTTTCTAAGATTGATTGTTATGCGTTTCTTGTGTTTTTGAATAGGGTCCTGGCAGTATTTCAAGTGCCAAACCATTGTATTTTGATCTGTAAAGATATAGGATTTACAATTAGGTAATATATATTTTTTAGAAAATATATAGCTATACACACTTAATATTTTAGGCCTTGATAGTCTCTGAGGCTCATTAAAACACCATACCCACCAGCCACCCACAGTGCTGGCTGGAACTGTACTAACCTGTAGACAAGGAATTTTGCAACTATCTGTGTTGATTCTGCACTTAGACAAGCAGCAACATGTTTCAACAGGTTTGTTTAGGCTACATGTGAGCTTAGTCTTCCCGTTTCACTATTATAACTATTATTGCCAGTGTAGATTAGCAGTGAAATACAATTTTTATTAAATTCTTGGAGCTTGAGGTCAAATTGATAGCTAAGATATAAAAATTCCTTGAAATGACAAGCAATTTATAAATATGGTGTTCACTTATAAGTTAGTTACATGAAAAGTACCAACATAAACAAACTTTTTATGATTGTTTCTATTAGTCAAGAACTCTGACTTTGTTTTTTATATCTATAAAAAATGTAATTTTAATTTCTATAGGTCAAATTATGAGCTTAAGTGTGAAAAAATAGGTAGAATTGACGCACAACTTATGAATATGGTGTTCACTTATATGTTAGTTACATGAAAAATACTAACATAAACAAACTTTTTTTTGCTGATTCTAATAGCCAATGCCTATGCCTTCATTTTTTACATTTAAAAAAAAAATTCTCATTTGATACCCCAGAGGTCAAATCGTGACCTCAAATTTTGGTTACAGTGTAACTTTTTTATTTTTCAACCTAGAGTTCTAAAACTTGCATATTTGGATTCCTTGTCATTTTCTGATTCTAAATATATATACTTTTATATAATTATGACAATTATTACCCAAGTTATGGCTCGCCAAATGTTAGTAACCTCGCGAGTGACCTCAAATTGCCCGAGGTCATATCTCTTGAACCGTTGGTCGGATTGACCTTATAATTTCAGAAATGGATTCAGGGCTTACAAACTCCCTATAAACCAAATTTCAGCAAAATATGAGAGATGAGGGTGTTAATTTCAATTTTTTTTGGTTGATCTGACAGAGAATGACCCAACAATGTTATGGATGTTGATCAGGTCACACTTCTGCACGATAAGGCCTCCTGCTTTAAGGCATTAGTCACTCAACAGTTGTTGCGGAACCATGAGATTGATTTCTTTGGAAATGAAGAATGGCCAGGAAATTCTCCTGACCTGAATGTCTGTGAACACATTGGATCAGTTATAAAGGACAAGGTTGAATGTCTCTTGTTTCAAGAACCTGCAGCAAATCGATTTTCGAAGGATACAATGACGCAACACATTGAAACTGTTTTAGCAAATTCGCGTAACGATCAAGATCTATTCACGTCACTTTTGGCAAGCTACCCAAAGCGAATTCAGGCTGTCTTGGAAGCCAATGGCGGGAACACCAAGTTTTGATTGTTTCTCATTAAATGTAGGATTAAATTCTCTTTTGTAAGGTATGTTTAGTTTTACTGTACCTCTAATGGTTTAGGCCATGGGTGGGGGGGGCTAAGGTTTATTGGAGCCCCATATAATAAAATACCCCTGTAAACATTATTGCAAATTGTAAATACTCCTCACACACGCAGGCAACTGACACACCTGACTCCAGCTTCACTATTAACTCAAGTTTTTCCAAAACACTCAAATTCAGTTGCTTTCTTTTCACACCAGTAGTGATCTTTAGAGGCCATGGTTGATAACCTCTGTTCACTTTATATGCTAATAAAGCAAACACAAACACTGAATTGAAAGCAAAACTCAAGAGGTAATGATGATACTCTGTCATGGAATGCAGTCAACAACAGAGTGAGCTCATGTGATGGCTCATGTTATGGCTCATGTTGACTGAAGTGCAAAATGTGCAATAGATCAGATGTCAGAAATGTTGGACAGCAGCTGTTGTTTCTGAAGTCTGTTAAATCAAGGGTTTACTGTACTGTATATTCTTAGCTTAAGTTGTGTGGGCTACTTTGGTAGTAGTAAATAGTTGTGCAGTCATCCCTCATTTTGTGTTGGCCCAGTTTGCTTCTTTTCATTTTTAAGTCATCAATGATTCAGAGAATATTTTTGGTTTGCATTGTGTAATGTCTAGAATGTGTCATTTTATCTCACCCCAACTGCCTGAATTTTCCTCATGCGGCCAAAGCTTCCAGAATGTTCCCAGGCACACCTGGGTCATAACTCGACATTTCTCACTCTCCAAGTATAAAGTATAAAAAAGAGCATCTGTCACAGTATTCACCATCTCCTGTCCAGTGAAGGTCTTGCTCATTGCTCTCAGTTCACTACATTCTTTGTTAAAGAAAAGAACAATGGCTGGAAGAAGTTATTTTCATATGTACTATTCAGTTTCTATATCCAAGAACATATCCTTAATTATTGCATTGTTTTTTATGGAAAAATTCTCTTCATTTTACATCAGGATTTTCAAGAATGCATCCTTGATGCAAAATGAGGGATAACTGTATGTTAATTACCTGACTTTAGATTGACATTTTGCAAGATATTATTATTATTATTATTATAAAATATAGCTCATGATTTGGATAACCTTGTTTGGCCCCAGTGGCTTCATGTTTTCCAAATGAAATGTAATATAAATGACAAATGGTGCAATGAATCAAACCATTGAGTCTGAACCAATCACTGGGGGGTCACCCTGGAAGAGAGAGAGTCAAATTTAACAATAGGCATAGGCCCTAGGGGTCATTCCAGGACAAATCAAGCATTGCCTGAAACCACACCATGCTTAGATTTTGCTTAAAATTGCTATACAGGGTTGTTTATGCTGAAAAACACGAAAGTTTGAGTTTCAGAGCAATCAGAGTAACGGTTCAAAAGTTATAGGCCCCCCAATTTTGGGGGTGGGGGCTGGCCCCTTAATTTTTAAAAGTTCATAACTCAGTCCCTAATTGAATAAGAAAAAGATTTAAAAACCATTTGAAAGCTCAAATCCTAAAGAATAATTGACTCTAAGTAATAAAATGCATTTAATCAAATAGTTAAAAAGTTATATCAGTTTGGGGGTGGGCCCCCCCCAAAAATATTCAATGATACAGATATTAAAGATTTTTTTTTTGTCATTTTGTAGCTCAATTACTCTTCTATATGACTTAGTCAATGACATTGTGTATTTTTACCCAGCATTAGATGGTGGTGGAGGTTAAAAACATTCTATTTGCTGGACTTTGAACTTCACCATTATGCATGTTTTACTTATCAAGCTCTCTTATAAGATGTTTTCCTTGACTTACAAGTGGATTAAGTATAGCGAAAGATAAACTTATTAGTGTTTTCCTAAAACTCAATAATAACAATAACTCTCAACTTTGTCGATCTTCAAAGGAAAAAAAATACTGCTAGTGTATAATTTTTATTGAACTAATTAAGACATTATGAATAAAAATAATTGCTATACAATTATACAATACCTGTTGCTTAAAAGCATTAATTATTATTTATTCACTATATTAATTAAAGATATTATAATGATAAATCACTGTAAAGCAAAATTTAAAAAAAAATTGAAAGCAATTGTACACAACTGCTCACGACAGCCAGTGCTGGGCACTTGCGCAAACACTTGCGCAAGTGTGATTTCGGTTGCGCATTTGCGTTTGTGCAAGTACTTACACAAACTTATGCGCAAACTTGAAAAAAAAACAAATATTAAAAATAGTGGATTTAGCTCATAAACACGTGACTGCCAGACAGGTGGTGCCGCCAGACAGCAGTGAGCACTCAGTATACCAACAACGCTAGTGAAACACGTTTGTTTGATTAGTTGATTTTAATTTTATTTCAGAGTTCAAACTACTAACTACTCTAGTAACTTCTAGAAACTTCATAAGTCATAACTAGAGTTAGGATTGATAGGCACTAAAAAAATCAATAGGTAGGCAAAAAGGCACTAAAGAAGCCCTAAAAAAGTCGCTTAAATAGGCACTAAAAACTAAAAAAGGCACTTAATAGGCATTTCTATTTTCCCACTTTTCTCTTATTATTGTTGACTTACAGTAAACCCATTTGCAGTTCTGATGAATATCAGGATTTTTATTGTAAAAAATAAACTAAACATCTCAAAAACCATCAAACATTTTATTTGAATCAAAGTAAAATCCAAACATTTAAACTATCTTCTTAAAAAAACTCCACTAAACTATAAATTGAAATGGCAATTGATGATTAAAAATTTTTCAAGGTTCTGTGGCTTAAATTGACATTGCCTGTCACTCAATACATTTTTATATCGAGAAAACGACCTTCCGACATCGCAAGACGTAATTGGTGCAAACTTCAAAAATGCTAATTCGCTTGGCTCAAAGTCCAGAACCTCCTGACACTCTCCTTTGAACACTATTGAAACGTTCACATTTGCCAACCAGGATTGCGTCTGAGAACATTTTCAAATTTTGCTACCACTTCTTTCCCTACGTTACCAGGAACCTGGCTCAGTTCCTTCCTTAAATTTTGAACTATTTCCACTGCTTCAACAAATGGCAGGCCTCTCTCCTCCAGCTTGGTTATGGCCCCTGGCACCCGTCCAAAATTGGCCATGATGTAGGCCAGGTCTCCTCGAAGGGTTAGACACGATAAGGCCTCCTTCGCTTCTCCTATCACGACTGCCTCATGCTCGTCTAAGTTTTCAACGACCTGCAACAAAAAACAGAATTAAGATGAAATGTGCTTTGCTGCTTTTGAAATGGCTGTAGAAGAATGTACTAATTAAACTGAATATGTTTCGTACCTTGGCAATTTCGCTGATATTTTCAGCATAATACATGGCAGCTTGAAGCCAGGAAACCCATCGAGTCAAAACTGGCTGAGGTGGCAAGGGTGTTTCTGGAAGAGCTGCCTTGAAAGAAGCAATTCATGAAGGTGCCTTGAGAAAGACCTCCTTCACCGACGATACAAGTACATTTACGTTCCGAAAATGTCCCCGGATGTTTTCTGCCACCCGATGGAGAGCATGAGCCAGGCAAGTCACATGCTGAAAAACATTACTGAAAAACAAACTTAATTACTGCGCCATGCATTAAAATAAATCAAATTAACAACAAACAAAAAGCTATTATTCTCTATTCATTATAAGAACCCAACTTAACTTAACTTAATTTCTTTAGATACCAATCTTTTTTTTTTTTTTCAGAAACTACAGAAAATGACAATTTTTAGGGTAACTAAATTATAAAATGCATTAGTCGAACGTCGAAGTTGGTTGTTCGATTAATTAAATTAATATTAAAATAATTTAAAACAATTTGTTTTTCACCACTCTTTACCAATTTATCTTTAGGATACTATTAAATTCGGAAAAGCTCACATTATCACTCATTGTTGGAGCATCAAATTCCCTCGCATGCATTTGTTTACATTGAGTGGGTTTGTTATTTTGGATAAAGAATAAAAAATGTTGCAGCAGCATACCTCTTTGGAACAAGGTTGGCAGAAAATAACTCTACCATCCGTAGTGAAGTTTGAGTCCTTCTTGATCCACTGCCTGAACAGAACACTTTTGGCTGTCTTGTCCTTAGGCATTTTTTCTCACTTATAAAAAAGCTGTAAGCACAAATGTGAGATTTTATTTAGCAAAAGCATTTGAACAAAGACACCACGTTGCACGCACCAAACAAAATGATCGAGGCCGAACGCGTCACAATGACGTATTGTGATCTGATTGGCTGTATTTGGCTGACGTATTGTGATCTGATTGGCTGTGCTGGTTGCCTCAGGACTAGCCTCAGTTTTTCCATCCCCTACCCTATTTAGGCCTACAAGTTTCAAAAAAATGCGAGTTATTTTGCTTTACTTAGTACAATAAAATTAAAAAAGGCATATATAGGCACGTATTTTAAAATTAGGCACTAACCATTAAAATAGGCGTTTATAGGCACTATAACATTTAATTATATACATCCCACAGTCCCGAAATGGATTTCTCTAAAAGAAGCCTATGAATCTATAAACGGGAATAAAAAAGGCAAAAAGGGCAAAATCTGGTCTCTAGTCATAACTACTGTCTATAACTAGTGAACCATGGACAGCCTCAGACATCAGTCTCTGTCCAGCCCCACCTCTGCCCCCAGCCCGGCCGGCAGCATGACCAGCCATGGCTCAGAGCCTCACCAGGAGGAAGAGGACCTCAACAACCCCTGGCCCCACCTGGACACCTTCTTTGGACCTTTGACCAGCAAGAAGAGGGTGGTTGAGAGGGGCAGCATCATCTGTCAGAGGTGCAAGGCCAAGGTCAGCTTCAACACCATCAGCATGTACACCCTCAAGAGCCACTACCAGCATGTGAGTTTTAAGTTTATTTATAAATTTAAAATTTAAAAAAAAATTGATAAGTAG
Source organism: Bathynomus jamesi (assembly GCA_023014485.1). Lineage (NCBI taxonomy): Eukaryota > Metazoa > Arthropoda > Malacostraca > Isopoda > Cirolanidae > Bathynomus > Bathynomus jamesi. Next base: position 400,497 of record JAJOZX010001623.1, read on the forward strand.
TTAACTTTAGAAATTATTATTTATTAAAATATAATTAAATATTAAATAATAAATTATACTTTGTCTCAATTCAAACACTTCTGTTGTATATCACTGTCATTACAATATAATTTATAATTTTTTTTTTCAAGGTTCACCCCAGCCAGAGCAAAGACCTCCTCGCTGCCATCACTGGTGGGTCCAAGCACAGCTGGTCCCTCTCTGGTGACACCAAGGACTCTGGCTCCAAGAGAATGCGCCAGGCCAGCATAGAGTCCTTTGCTGGATCTGCCGCCTTCAACAATAGCAAGGCCCAGGACCTTTTGCACAGGTAAATAAATAATAATTATAAATCTTAATTTTATACACTAATAATAGAGTAATTTAAATAATTTATTAAATATATCAAATATTTATGATATAAAAATTCATTGTAAAGATAAGATAAAGACTTTCCTTACAATCATACCTAATCTTTTTTGTAACTTACGTTTTAAAATACATTTATTGAAAATGTTAAAAATGAATTTAATTTTCAACTTCTCCACAGGTTCATGGTTGAAGAGATGTTGCCTGCCAAAACCACGGAGTCCCCATCTTTCACCAGGTTCCTCAAGTACCTGAACCCCAGCTTCAAGCTCCCCTCCAGGCTGACCTACATGAGGAACCGCAAGAAGAAGGCTGAGGCAGGGAAGACAGAGCTCACCTCCATCCTGGACGAGGTCAACTATGTGGCTTTGAGAGGTTTGTGTTCATGAAGGGCAACATGGACCTGCTCACGATGGAGTTGGAGGAGGACTCTGAGGAGCTTTGAAGTGTTTTTTTTTGTAATATTGTAATTTCTTTTTTTTATTATTATTTATTTAACATTGTAATTTTGTATCTATTCTTTATTGATATATCTATGGATCGTGTGTGCGTTAATAAAGTCTTTTGATTTGATTTGATATAAATTTAATTTTATACAGGGTGTCCCAAAAAAAAAAAAACACTTTTTTTTTTTTTTTTTTGAAAACCCTGCATATATAAATAGTTTGCGTTTGCATTTGCGCAAGCACAAGTTTCGAGAAATTTGCGCTTGCGCAAGGTATGGGTTTGGGTTTGCGCATTTGCGCTTGCGCAAGTGAATTTTCGTTTGCACTGCCCAGCACTGACGACAGCTACCAACCTCCAACTGAACAGAAAATGTGTTATACGTTTTTCATTACCAAATTCGTTCTGCAAGGTAAAATCATTATTTAAATCAATGGAGCCTTATGGAGGTAATTCGTTAAGCAAAAATTCACTATTTAAGGCGTTCGTTATGCAAGGCCTCACTGTTTAAAGCAGAGGTCTGACAGTAATGAAAACTTTCATTACTGGTATCATTTTACCAATAGATTGTATCCAATCATCAGAGATTTAACCTACTCAATGCGGGCAAGTGTTTGGTCACTATTTCTTTCTTCCATACAGAGATCAATCCCACATTTCTTCACCTACAATAGAACCAACGACACCAGATGGGCACCAATCTTCTTTGAGGTTTGTTTAAACCTTGAAGTACATTTTCCTGATCTCCACAAATCATTCCTTAGTGGTGATTTTGTAGTGAGGAGAATGACACGACAATGTAGTGGAGTTCCAATGGACCAGGCACTTGAGCAACATTATAATAAGCCTGCAAAAGTGTCTGGAGGATTAATTGGCTTTACTCGGAGAAAGGAAGCACTGGCACTGTGGAATATTATTAAATATGAGAAGGACTTACATTCTTCACAAATAAGAGGTTCCGGCCAGTTTGAAAATAGTGACGAGTATGATATTCATCATGAATACTCCCAAGAGCCATGCCTTATCGAGCTCCACTAATGTCCAAGCTATTCAACAGTACATTTACAAAGTTGGAAACACATTGAGCAAAGCATTAGATGGCAAACCATTCAGAAACATTGCTACTGGTGAAGAGGATAAAGTCTTATACATATCACATTACTTGCCTGGATAGAGATGATGTTGCTTACAAGAATTTCAAAACTGAACAGCTTGAGAAAAAAAAAAAACTTTGTTTGCAGCGATTAAGAGGCAAAAACCCGCAACAGCAAGGAACACTTCCAGAAAATGAAAGGAATATGACATAAAAAAAAAGAAACCACTGCAGCACTGAACTACATTGCATTTTCTGAGCTCAGGGAATTTCCATTGAATCAATTACTTTTCCATGAAATTACACCCCTTCCATTTTTTCTTGTAGACAGTGATAGTTTTTTGAAGAGTTGAGACTGTGTTTGCATGGTTTGTAAGCGTCCTTATTTTACTTCTTTTCATCTTTCACCCCTCTCCTATTCTCTCTGACTATTTTTCTGACTTGTCGGCAGTGGCCGGCGGATGATGATGGTGAGTCTTTTTTTCTCTTTTTCTGAATGAATGTTAACCCACGAGTGATAGGTGTTCATCCTTACTTAACCCCTTATTCTCTTCTCTTCTCTTAACCCCCTACTCTTTCCTTTCTCTCTGGCTAACCTTAGAGTGGATCTTAGGGTCTTTGTTAGCCTTAGCTTCTGTAGATCTGTAGATGATCAATTGTGCATTCAAAAATACAAATTTCCATAACATCACCTGAGCAGAGGCTTCCAATTGACTTCAACAAGTATTGGAGTTCCACAGATAACAAGGCAAACTTCCCAAAAAATTTTGTTGGCTTTTTCATGGAAAACTACCTTGGAGATAAAGTAATTGTAATGGGAGGTGGTACTCTTGAAAAACCAGAAGTTTGTGTCAAATTCCAAAATGGGAAGGTCTGCGAAATTTCTGAGCTTTGTTCTTCACAAGAAGAAGCAGATGACAAAGTGATATTGCATGTAAACTATATGGTGGATAAAGCAATGCCTAGTGGTGGAGCTACAGTTTCAGTAGCTACCAGTGATACTGATATCTTTGTGTGCCTCATCTACCATTTAACAAAATAGATTGAGCATGGCCTGAAGGAATTATGGCTTGTTAAAGGCTCTGGAACAAGTCTCAAAATCATTCCTCTGCATGGCTTGCATCAAAAGCTTGAAAACAATTTGATCCAAGTTTTACCTGCCTTGCATGCTTTAACTGGCTGTGACAGTAAAGTAGGCACAAAATCTAGTGCACTGAAGCAGTCAAACTACTTTGATGAAATTAAGGACTTTGGCAAGGAACCACTTACAGAGGAAATAATCGAAGGTGCCGAAAACTTTCTGGTTCATTGCATCAAACCCAAGTCAAAATCCATATCATTTGATCAACTAAGATCTGAGCAATACTACAAAACTGGGGACAAAATCGATTTTACTCAGCTTCCTTGCTCTTCAAAAAGTATTAGACTGCATATTAAATGGGCATATCTTCAGTGCAAACTTTGGCTTGACTCTCCATATGGCTCCATATCTGAAAATTTAAATCCACTTGACAATGGTTATGTAAAGTCTGATGAGGGACTTTTGGAACCTCAACTAACCGATTACCCAGATAAACCTCAGGATTTGATTGAACCTTGCAGCTGCAAAACCTGTACCAAAGAGGTCAAAATTCCCTTGCACTGCGTCATCCATACCATGCTGCTCATTCTGCAAGTGCAATCAAAGAACATGCCAAAATCCTAATGCCTGAATTTCAGCAGGTAACTGAATAAAATTACAGATGAACAAATCTGTACATTGTACTTCTGTTTCATTTTCATGGTGTTGGAAGATGATACCACAAAAGCCATAGTGCTTTTATTTGTAAATAATGTTTCAATAAAAGTTTCAAATAAACAAAAAAAAGAACAGAAAAAAAAAAAAAAAAAACAAATGGGGCCTCATCATTAAATGAGGTTGTTCCCACTAAGTTAGCTATAACTTAGCCCATTGCCATGGTGCTGCACTGGGAAGATGCACCTGAGTGACAATAACACACTTTCTCAATCACATAAGTGACCTTGACAGTTTTTGTCATTTTTGCCAAACTCTTTGCCACTTTTGCAAGATTTTCAGTGAACTTCATCATCAGAAATAATACATGATCTTATCTGTCTTTTACAACATGCAAATCTAAGAGTTTTATAAAATTAGCACTATTTTTTATATTTTGTCTATTTTTTTCAAATATTCTACAACTGTTTTTAATCATTGTAACCTAAAATTTAGACATTTGTACATGTTTTTGTGTTAGGAAATTTTAGTAGAGCTATTAATATCTAATTTCTTGACTATTTAGTTCAATAAGATTGGTTAGAGCTAGTTTACGCACCAAAATAGTAAAAAATTTCATTTTTGCTATTTTTTGACTATTTACTTAATTTTTTACTATTTTTGCTGTTATTTTTTGACATTTTTGTCAGTTTTCTTGGTTCAGGCAGCAGTATGTTACAAACACAGATTCTCAAACAAACAGTTGCCCTTAAAAAAATTTTCAACTCAAGAATATGACAAAAATACAAAAACATAAAATTTTGCCATTTTCTAATTTTTCCAATTTTTTGCCATTTCGACCACTTTTGCACCAATTTGGTGCAATGGCATAGAAAAATTCGGATTCTCTGCCCCAAAATTAGTCTAGATCAGTCATCAAAACCTCTGCACCCAGAAATTTATATGAACTCTAGGCCAGATCCTGTACTACTTGTCAGATTCAAGTATTGTTATCCACTTAACAACAGGGCTGATTAATTCCTGCAATTTCTGAACCCGCAACCAATATACTGTACATCTTCATCCAGGACTGCATTTCTAGTATGTTTGCTCATTTTGTTCTCAAGTTCCTCTTGTACAGCAAGGCGCTTTAGGAAACTTTTTGATTTCAACAAGCTTTTGAAACAGCACAAAATGGAACCCCATCTGGTTATCACTGGCAATTTAAGAGCACAATTACTTTTTTTTCTTTTTGAAGTGCGGTGAAATGTGCTTGTAATACTTGAGAATTGTTAACTTCTTTCATGATAACTTTGCAAGTAGCCACAGTTTCATCAACAGTTTTCAATTTAGTGATGTCACCAACTATTAAATGTAGTGTGTGAGCAGCACAAGTGTACACAGCATTGTGATTGTATTTTTCTTGAATGATCAATAAGGCTTTCACCATTGATGCCGCATTATCAGTTACAATGGCTCCAAACTTTTCTATATCTACTTCACTCATTATTTCTTCAATTTTTGATGCCATGTACTCAGCAGTATGATGCTCAACTTTTGTCATCATAGTTTTATAAAAGACTGGCTGGGGTGTAGTTAACACGAAATTAATGATCAATTCATTCCTTCAGTTACTCCATGCATCAGTCTGGAGAGCGAGCACAGGAGCTTCTGCAATTCTGGTTTTCACTTCAGCTTCCACACGTTTGTATTCGGTATCCAAAAGTTTGGTGGAAAGTGTGAATCAAGATGGTATCTTGTAGGATGGTCTTACTTTTTTCATGAAATTAACCCAGTCTGAATTCTCAACCAGTGAGAGAGGCGATCCCAAAGAAAATATTGCTCATGCCAGTTCATTCATTTAATTCCTGAGTTTCAATTTTATTCATTGAATCAAAATATCTACTAATGGAGTGTGGAAACTTCCCTGAACATGATTTGGACTTAGATGGAGGCGTTACATTACTCATACAAAATGTTTTCAACGTACTACGACTACTGTCAAGGCACTCGATATCCTGTGTGGATGTTGATGATAGTGGTGATCTGCTTCTGCTTCTATACTGCTGCTCAGTGGATTTCACAACAATTTCCTTAATGGATGGAGGGCTTTTTGCACAATTCACTATATGTTTTTTCATCCTTGTAGCATTTTTCGTATATTCTGCCTTGCAGTATTTGCATTCATACAACTTTTTACCTTTCACCATTTTCGGTATGAAGTAATCCCAAACTTCACTCTTGGGCTTCGTTTTCTTCATCATCATAGTCAAAAATCACTAGAAATAAAAAAAGCACATTTAAGAAACACAATAATCGCATAAAATCACTGATAAATAGAGAAAAAATTCATTTAAAAAGAGAGAAATATGAAAAGAAAATTACTGATAATTACGGGAAAAAACACAAGACAATTATCACAATCACAATGAAATCATATGTAGATACTTGCTCTTGCTATACACAACCACAACTAACCAAGGAAACAATTTGCCATCCTTTATATACTATTTTCTCCCAATTCTGGAGTATTCTAGAATGTTCTGGAGTCATCTAGAATATTCTCACACATTCTAGAAAGTTCCATAAGGTTCTGAAATATTCTAGAATTCTCTAAAAATGTTTAAAAACTAATAAAAAAGAAAATTCTTGAATATTCTCAGCAAATAATATTTGGAGAATATTCTCAGAATATTTTCGGAGAATGAGAATATTCTCGCCTCACATCACTAGACTCATGTTACAACATTGAGTCTGAGTAAGAATTGAATGGGTGATATTGGTAGTCTTTTGCATCCACCTGATATTCACTTTTGTGATTCTGATTCCACACACAACTATATATACCATAAGCCATTTGAAGGGTTTAACAAAAAATTACAAGATCTGGTGGATTCACTTTTTAAATTAATAGATGTAATCCTTATTTGCATCAATTTTTTTTTCTATAGAATTTTGTCACCACTCCTCTTTCTAGAATCTGTGTCACTTTTGCCAAACTTATACTGGAATATAGGCAGGGGTGGATCCAGGGCACAATTTGGGCGGGGGGGGGGCAGTCACCTTCCAGAACCTGGGATTATAATACATTGGTACTTTATTAAAGTACCAAACATAACATAAAAATTCTGATCTGCTTATTTTTGACGTCTAAGCTTTGGCCAGTTTTCCTCAGCTGACAACAGTGTGGTGGCGAGTGGTATCAACAAATTGAGTCTACCATTATACATGCAGTGCACACATTCAGAGAGACCATTCCTTTATATATTAATTTTGTATAGTCTCACTTTTTGTTTCTGATCTTTTTTCTTTCACTTTCTTTACCTTTAAGGTTTAGAGGCCTCACAGTTTGAGGGGGGCCATCGCCTGCCCCCCTAAATCCGACCTTGACTATAGGTTCCCTTTGTCATATAACCATGAATGTTTGTGGAAGCTGAATATGCAGTTAAAATATGATAGTTCAAATAAATGCTCAAGTTTTGTTAATTTTTGGCATAAAACATTGGCCATATAGGCTTAACCCAGTGGAAAAAAGTTTAGTAAAAATTTACTTGATGTACTCAGTACTGCGTTTTACTTTTCAAGCTAAAATGTTAGTTTTGAAGTTATTTTGTCTCAAGAGCAAATTGTTATGGTTCCAATATTAATGCATAACTATGGTAGTATTAGTGGCTAATTAACCTACACTACCATTAATGCCCAGGCAAGTTCTGAATTTGATAGTGCAAAAGTGAGGTGAGGGCTAATATTAAGTTTTTGGGGCACCAGTTTTTGTTGGTGCATTCATTTCATATTTCAAGGCAGTCACGGTAACTCTTACTGCTGGGTCAGGCTAGGTTAGGTGAGGTTAGGTGAGGTTAGGTGGTCATTTTAGGCTAATCAATTATTTCCTACATCGCCAACTTTTGGCCAATTGGATAAAAAAAAAAAAAATTTGGTGTCCCTAAAACTTAATATTTACCAAAATGAGTGTTTCTTGGGTATAAATATTTAAAATCTTAGAATACTACAGTACAGTATCCCTTCAGTATATAAATTCTGTAGATTGGAGCTGTGAGGAATTACCAATTTTTTAAAGATTTTAAAAATCCTCTTATGAAATATTAAGCAAATTTTATATTTTAGATTTTCAAAAACTTTTCGCAAAAATTTGAAATGTGAGCAATTGGAGAGTTCTTGATATGACATCCCCTTTGTAGAAAACTGACAAAAACTGAGATTTTGATCAATTTTTAAGGGCAAATAAATAAATAAAATACAAATTTAATACTTTAAATAGACCTAAAAATAATTTTATTACAGAACTGACCAAACACACAGGTCATAAATTCAAGGAGAGAGGTGCAGATATTTGTGATTTGGAGATCTCTGAACCATCACTCAGAGGCATTCTACATTCTACCTTAATCTTTTCACACCCAGTTCTTGAGGATAATCCATAGATTCTCCACAAGTTTTGCATTGGCTCTGGAATGTATCTGATAGTATTTATCATTCCTTCCATAAAGTCTTAAATACCAAAAAGACCACACTATGACCTCTGTGTGCTTTGCAGTAGACACCTGATTGGCTGCAATAAGACCATGCTCCATCTTTCTTGTTTTGGACATAACCTAAGCTGTACAAATACCACCAACTTCAAAATGCTTGTCATTGAATATACTCAGAAAATTTAAGCTGAAATTATAAACACCACTCATGAAGGAGTCAAAAATACATGAATGAAGTTGCTCTTAATTCCAAATAAATGCATGGTTTGTGTGTCATTTAGACATTTCTTAAATTTCTCTGTATAATATGTATCACATTTGCAAATAATTTCATTAAGAACCTTTGCTCAATATGACTCTGAACAATTTCAAGAAAAGTATTGCTAAGAACTTGGCTTTGCCCATAGAATGTTTAACATCATCTGAGCAGTTTGAGGTAATGTTTTTGGATGCTTTTCTTGTGAAGTCTTTTGATTGCCCTAGTATACATATATACATTAGTGCCACTGTTTTCAAGTTCTCACTGAATTTCACATACCTTAAATTTACCTTAAAGTGCTTCTGCCTCAAGTGTGCGCTGCTCCCACGAAGTCCACTCAGCGCCTCCTGAGGCGGGGCCACGACGGGGTCGCCACCCTTCTTTTCTCTTGCTCCTGCCATACGATTTGGTCCCCTATTGAATTTGTGGGGGCTGGTCTGGCAGAGGAATACCCTGACACTGTGGGTTGGTCGGGTATGTTGGCTAAAAACATGTCCAAGTGTTTTTTAAAAGTATCTACTGGGACTGCACTTATATCTCTAAGGTACTGAGGCAAGGAGTTAAACAGGCGAGAACCCTGCATAGAGATACTATTATATTGAAGGGTTTGAATCCTTCTCCGACTGTTTGGTGGGAGGTGATATTTTTTATACATTCTGCCAGTTCTTGTTAAGGTGGGCACAATTGGTTCAGTATTGGGGGCAATTTTTTTACTGGAACTTTCTTCTTTAATCATATTGAAAAACAAAATGACTGAGAGGTATTGCAACAAATCCAAACACCATGGCTGTTTGGTATATCTCCATTAACGTAATGTACAAGTATAACAAGAGATCTACTTGTGAGAGACCGACTTAAATGCATCAAACAAAAACCAGATTCAGGGATATCTATCAATAAATACAATAAATGTCAGGTGTCCCATTCTTTTTGGCCACTAACAAAGGATAGTCTTGTCAGTGTATCCATGTATACTAATTTTTTATTTACTTTTGATATTTTGACAAATACTGTACACTTAACAGGGTTAAGTACTGTAATAATTTCAATATAGTAGTCTGCAAACTGGTACTGATTTATTCAAATAGACTACTTTTAAAATCATAAACTTGCAGTGCTAAATCAGTTAGGTAACATGGGCCAACTTTAGGCTACAGTACCTGCAGTACTTTGCTGTGGGCTGTACATTTTGTAAGCCTTGATCTGAACTGAAATGGATTGATATTTTCAAATTACAAGTTAAGGTTTAGACATACAAGTTAAGGTGGCAAATTAAGATGGCAAAACTTAGCGTAATTGACATTACAAATGTGTAACCCTGATTCTAAATGAATTTTTATTCCTTTCAGAATGGAGGAACTGATGATTGGTAGACTGGTTGGTAGAGACAAATTTGGAAATGAATACTTTGAAAATAAAACCAATATGTTTGGTAAGTAATATATATATATATATATATATATATATATATATATATATATATATATATATACAGGGTGGGCCGTAAGTTTCCATACATAGGAAAAATAAACATTTTTTTATGGACAACCATTTTTATTTATATAATATGCTCTACATGGTTGCCATTGTTTTGAAAACACATTTCAATACGTGTTCCCCACTGTTGATGAACACGCATTAGCACAGTTGACGTTATGCTTGTAATGGCGTTGGTGATACGTTCCTTTAGATGATTCATGTCTCGTATCTTTTCCTGATACACCATGGCCTTCAAGTGCCCCCAAAGATAGAAATCAAGGGGGTGAGATCTGGGGATCTGGGAGGCCACTCCACAGGACCACGCCGACCAATCCAAGCATCCGGAAACTGCTGATCCAAATACCGACGCACGTGAAGACCATAATGAGGTGGAGCTCCATCTTGCTGGAAGTAAACTGGGAAGTTACCTTCCTCGTTTAGCAGGGATGGGAAAATCTCTTCTTGCAACATGTTAAGATACCTTTCGGCATTAAGATTTCCACTGACAAAAATTGGTCCAATAATTCTGTCACCCCATATCCCGGCCCACACCATCACTTTACCGGCACCTTGCATCTTCGTCGGACTCAGCCAGTTAGGGTTAGCATTACTCCAGTAACGTATGTTTTGCCGATTAACCTCTCCATTGACGTAAAAATTTGCTTCATCAGTAAACAAGATCTTAGTTGAAAAGTTTGCATCCTCGTTCACTTTGGTTAATGCCCATTCACAGAATTCTATCCGTCTATCCGGGTCGTCTTCACTCAAATGCTGTGCCATATGCAATTTGTATGGATGCCATTTGTTTGCTTTCAAAATGCGCCTGATACTCGATCTGCAGACAACCATCGTGTACTTTTTCTGGGACTCCGTGTAAGCGCTGTAAGTATCATAGCTGTTGTGTCTTCATCGGTGGCTGTACGTCTTGGACCACTTCGCGGTTGATCTGCAACATTTCCAGTTTTCTGAAACTTGTTAATAAGTTTTGCCACAGTGTCGTGTGTGATGTTCGTTCCATGTTGTCTGTTAAAGTTCATTACAACCATGCGACTGCTTCCCGACCCAGCCATCAGTATGATTTCAATTCGTTGCTCTTTCGTCAAACGCATATTCTTAGGGTATCTGAAACATAAAAACAAACGTTTAATTTTTCCTATGTATGGAAACTTACGGCCCACCCTGTATATATATATATATATATATATATACTGTAAACCTTCGGGTAACCTTTGGTTAACTTCCGCCCGAATTGTTCATTCTGATGAAGGTTAAGCTTTTCACTCCACCTTAGACCTACAGTTTAATGTGGAATCTGAACCACGCCCCCCAGCAGCCCAGCATCTTAACCACTAGGCCACCCAGGGTACCCATTTATCTACCAACCACTTTCTTCATTGTGTGGAAGTATGAACAGCTGGGTTTTGCTGCACGCCAGCTGCTGTCACCGGGTCTCAAACCCGGAGCCAATGGATTCGTAGTCAGTGACGCTAATCACTACACCACTGAGTATATATATATATATATATATATATATATATATATATATATTTTTTATTTTTTTTTTATTTTTTTGTATTGGGGCGTTTACCGCCATTTCCCGCTATACGTAGCGGATATCATGGCGAGGCGGAATATGAGAAAGAGAAACGGAGACGGGGGAAAGGCACTAGAAGTGGGAGGACGCGGACGACGGGTGAGAAGTCACCTAAAGCTCAGATAGGATGCGAGATTGGGAGAGGAAAGGAAAAGACGGTCAAGCGAGAAGAGAGGGCTCTCAGCGAGCATAAGACGTAAACGATCGGGGAGGGGGAAATCAGAAGGAACGGGAAGGCGCGACGACGTACTGACGACAGGGTGGGGCATTCCACAAGGATGTGAGAGACGGTGAGGGGCGACTGGCAGGAGGCGCAACGAGGAGCCTCCTGCCGGAACATAAGATAGCCGTGCGTGAGGCGCGTATGGCCGATGCGAAGCCGCGCAAGGACGACCTCTTTGTGTCGGGCGGTGGAAAGAGGACGCCCAATATGACAGGCGGGGGCGGATGGACCAGAGTTTATTTCCGGTGGCATCGTCCCAGGACTGTGCCATATGCGGTCGTAGAAGGAACGAAAGACCTGCACATAGTCAGAGAAGGGGAGCGGGCGGGGGAGGGGAGGCATCGAGGCGGCGGACCGGGCTGTGCGGTCAGCCGCCTCATTACCGGAAACACCAACATGGGCAGGAACCCAGCAGAAGGTGACCCGGATCCGGTGAACGGTGTGCAGGACATGGTACTCCTGTTGAATAAGGCGTACGAGGGGGTCCGGGGAATCATAGCGCTCGAGCGCTGAAGGGCGCTCAGCGAGTCCGAAAATGGTACAGGAAGACCGCGAAAACCCGATACCAGACGGAGGGCTTCCAGAAGGGCAAAGAGCTCCGCGGAAAAGATGGAGGCCTGAACCGGCAGGGGGATACCCCGGGAGGTAGGTGACAGCGACGAAGAAGACGGCGGCCGCGACACCTGCAGGGGAGCGCGAGCCGTCGGTGTAGACGGGAACGTCGTCCGAGTGTACGGGAAGATGGGCCAGAAAAGAAGACCGGAGGACGGTAGGAGGAGACTCCTTACGCAGGCCACGGAGCGCCTGGCAGCGGCAGATAGGGGTGGTCAGCCAGGGGGGCGACAGGTCGAAGGAGAACGGCAGAATAGAGGGTGGGGGGATCCCCAGGGACGAAAAGATCTCGGCCAGAGAGGCAGCGAAATGCCACGTGTCAGGCCGGGGTAGCGCCTGGGAGATCGCGGAGAAGAGTAGGGACATCGGGAGGCGGCAGATGCGAAGGTAACACTTCGCCATGAGAAGGCCCCGGCGAAGGGGCAGGGGGGGCCGCAGTCCACCTGAAGACTAGCGACAGGGGACGAGCGGAAGGCACCCGACGCCAGGCGAAGGCCACGGTGGAGAAGAGGATCCAGCATACGGAGTGCCGGAGAGGAGGCGGAGCTGTAGACCACACAGCCGTAGTCGATGCGGGATTGCACCAGGGAGGTGTACAGGCGCAGCAGAGTACGCCTGTCCGCCCCCCAGGTCATGTGGGACAGGTGACTCAAAAGGGAGAGGGTGCGGCGAGATGATTGCCGCAACCGCCTAAGGTGTGGAACCCAACCGAAAAATCGTCGAGGGTCATACCCAGGAATCTAACGGATGGGACGAGGGGAAGAGGAGTGCCGGCAAGGGTAAGGGCGAAGGTATGCGACAGACGGAGGCGCCGAGGACGGAAAAGCATACTGGAAGACTTAGAGGGTGAGAAAGCATAGCCAACCGAGGACGCCCAGCGAACCACCGCGTTGATGGCTAGCTGGAGTCGACGTTCAGCCAAAGACGGGAGGCGGCCAGAGCAATAGATAGCCAGGTCATCGGCATAGAGGGAGCTACGAACGGAAGTAGGCAGGACCGTAGCGACTGTGTTCATCACTAGTGAGAAACACAGGACGCTAAGGACACTACCCTGAGGGACACCCTCCTCCAACGGAAAGCGGTCAGAGAGGGTAGAACCGATGCGGACGCGGAAAGAACGGGCGGACAAGAAGTTATAAATAAAGGAGGGGAGAAAGCCTACGAAACCCAGGGAGCGTAAGCAGTCAAAGACCGCGCTCCGCCGGTAGTATCGTAGGCCTTCTGGAGGTCGAAAAAGACGGCGAGTACAAATGACGCCGGGAGAAAGCCTCCTGCACGTCGTGGCTAAGGAGGAGGAGGGGGTCGGTGGTAGACCGGAAGCGCCGGAAACCAGCCTGGGTAGCAGGGTATTGGTCACTCGCCTCCAGAGTAAGGGACAGCCGCGAGGCGACCATCGCCTCCATAACCTTGCAGGCGCAGCATGTCAGGGAAATGGGGCGATAGTTCGACGGGAGTGAGGGGTCTTTATCGGGCTTCGGGATGGGGACGACGATGGACTCACGCCACCGGTCCGGAATGAACCCTCCAACCAAATCCGGTTATAGAGGTCCAGTAAAAGCTGAGAGCAGAGGGGTGGAGGTGCCGTAACAAGTCATAGGGGATATTATCGGGGCCGGGGCGGAAGAGGTGATTATAGGGGTCATCCCTATGAGGTGGAAATCCGGTGGGTCGCGGCGGGAATGGGGGGAATCGGAACTGGAGATGGCTGCGAAGTGCGCCGCGAGTGCGTTCGCGACGGCCTCCGGATCGGACGAACTCGTCGTCCCCGACCCGAAGCACCGGGGGTCGAGGGGGGACACGGGTCCCCTCAAAGCTACGCACCTTGCGCCAAACAGTCGAGGGGGCAGTCGGGAGGAGATCCCGGACACGTAACTCCGCCAGGAGGTACGCCGGGCCACTGCCTTCAGGCGCTGAAACTCTTATGTGCTCCAGCTGGCGGGTCCGGTAGAAGCGGCGGCCGGCACGGCGCCGCTCCTGAACGGCATGGGAGCACTCTGGGGTCCACCATGGGACGCTTCGCGGCCTGGGGGAGCCAGAGGTACGGGGGATGCAACTGGCGGCAGCCGAGAGGATCTTACTCTCGAGGAAGGCGAGGGCCTCACTGACGGAGGGAAAGGCAGGAATTGATGGCGAGATCGCCGTGCCCCTCGCGTATGAGGCCCAGTCTGCTCGGGCGAACAGCCAGCGCGGGCGGACAGAGGTGGGGGGGAGGAGACGGGTCGGGGTAAGACACACTGGGAAATGGTCACTGCCGGAAGAATCCGGCAGGACCTCCCAGGTGAACTCCGTCACGATTCGAGGGAAACCAGGGAAAGGTCGATACAGGTGAAACTGTCGTGGGCCGAGTGAAGGCAGGTTGGGGAGCCATCGTTCAGAAAGGTGAACTCGAGCTCGTCCATAAGGGAGAGAAGGGTCCCGGAGAGAAAGGTGGAGCAAACGTCCCCCCAGGCCGGGTCCCGACTGTTGAAGTCCCCGAGAAGCAGGAAAGGGCGGGGAAGCTGAGAATTAGGTCACGGAGAGAATCGGGTGGAGGGCGTACGTTAGGGGAGAGGTAAAGAGAGCAGACCGTGAGCTGGCGCCCAAAGAAAGGCGCACGGCCACAGCTTGCAGGACTGTACGGAGCGGGAGGGGGCGGAAAGGGACGGAGCGGTGCACGAAGACCGCGGAGCCCCCCCTCCCGCCCCATCGAGAGGCGGGGAAGGGAGCCCGCAGTAGCCGGACACTCGAGGGAGGGAACGGGATCCCAGAATCGTCTCCTGAAGGCAGAAACACGCCGGACACCTGGAGGCCAGGAGAGAGGAGAGACTCTCGAGGCCTACCAGGAGCCCGCGGATGTTCCACTGCAGGAGCGAGGTATAGGGAGGGGTAGGAAAGTCAGCGAAAGGATGGTTATGGGGTGGGTGGGCCGATCGGGCGGCCCGAGATTAAAGAGGGATCGGAAAGCCCCGGTTCAACGGGGACGCCGAACGAGGGCGAAGGCGAGGGTCACCCCGACGAGGGGGCGATGTGGAACCAGACGCCGGCAAGTCCTCCAGAAGAGGAGTCTCCCGGACGTCCGGGGGAGAGCGATGCAGAGAAGGGGATGTGAGGGTATCCAGAAGCCCCTCCCTTCACCGGAGGTGCAGGGGAGGCAGGACTACGAGGGGGAGTGGAAAATAATACCTCACCCAGAGGCATTGGCAGGTCGAGAGAGATGGGGCGGGTCAAGCGCGGGGGCGTGCACGTCCCACCCACGCCGACCAGGCGGGCGAGTTCCCCCTCCAGTGGGTCCATCGACCGGGCCGGAGGGGTGTATCTCAGCCCCCACCACGAGGGCCGTCGGGGACCCCAGGGGGGAGCGTGCATAACGGTTGCGCAGTGGGGACGGTGAGGACACCGGGGCGGTAGGGCGAAGGGGGCGTTTGTGTTTGGGAGAGGAAGGTGATGCGAGGCTATGGCTCGAACCTTTCGGGGTCACCACTGGCGCGGCGCTTGCGGCCCTACCCCTCCGTCGTGCGGCCCGCATGGGTGACGGCGGGTCACGATCCGGAATGGGGGTGGCCGAAGGCGCCGGTGGAGAGGGCGTAGAAGGGGCAGGGGGGGTTGCCGACGAAGCATCGGCGTTCGCGGAGGGAGCACGTGGGGACGCGCTGGTAGTACGGGGAGCCGCGGTAGGAGTCCGCTGGGCGGCAGAGGATGGACAGGGAGTAGCGGACACGGTGGGTGGAGGCGCGTTGGGAACCGCCGGTGAGGACGGGGTCCGGGAACGGAGAGCCTCGGCGTACGAGGCACCACGCCGGGCCTCGCAGCCACGCAACCGGTCCCGCGCCTCCCGAGCGCTGAGAAACTCTGATGAACAGAGGGCCCGAACCTCCCTTCAAAGAGGAAGGACGGGCAAGAGCGGGATGAAGCAGGGTGTGGTCCATGGCAGTTGGTGCAGGAAGGCGGAGCAGTACAGGGCAAGGGGTGGGGAGGGCCGCCGCAGCGGACACACAACGGGGCCGGCTGACGGCAGGAGCTGCTCACGTGGCCAAACCTATTGCACTGAAAACAGCGCGTAGGATCTGGCACGTATGGTCGTACGAGAATTCGCACGCTCGTCTCTCACCAAAGCCCCAGAATACCGAAACGGGGGGCACCAGTGAGTCGAAAGTGAGGAGCAGGCGAGGAGAAGGGGCGGTTGGGGATCGCGATCTGTCGGGAAAGCGGTACACCCTCACAACACCCTGGGAGGCGAGGTCAATCTGGAGGTCTTCCACCGGGATGGGTAGAAGACGAGCAGCGTAATTGTGCCCTGGCACTGATTGAGGCGGGGGTGGGGGGACACCGTGATCCCGCAGCCCAGGACATTGGGGATAGCGAGCAGAGAGGAGGTTTCGCAGAGGAACGCGACCTTATCAGAATGGAGCCATCCCTCTGAGGCCGAAGGTCAAAACGAGCCGTCCCCGTCACCCCATGGATCGCTCGAAAGAGGCGTTCATGGTTAGTGGGGAGGGGCTTGGAGGAGGAGGGGCGGAGGACGAGGAACTTGTCCACCGTCCTAAGGCCGAGCGAAGCGTGGCCAAACACCACCGGTACTTCGAGGGGGACGGCGACGTCGGGTCCCACGTCCCCCAGGGGCCGAGGGGGCCGGGGGCGATGAGGCCCGACCGGAGTGGGAGGCGACCGGGGCCGCGGGCTTCCCACCTGAGGGCGAAAAAGCAGGTGGGTCCCTATCGGGACGTGGAATATGGGGGGATCCAGGGGTCGGGGGGTCCACTGCAGGTCCATCCGCCACTGGCGGGGGTCGGGCAGCGGCGCCACGAGCCTGGGGAAGAGAGGGAGAGGAGGTGTCGGCAAGAAGAGCAGACGGGGTGGGCGAGGGCTGCCGACTGCCCTTACCAGACCCAGGTCCAAAGAGGTAGTCAGAGGGAGGTCAGATGCACAAGCCGGGTCGTCAACGAGGTCCATTAGATTTGTAATGTTTCCATAAAAAATTTTTATTGTTTCGCGCCCGGGGCCCGGGGAACCAAGCGCCGCCGGCGGGGGATGGGTGCCTCGTCCCATGTAGGTACCCCCGTTTCAAAAGGGGCCCTTGCAGCGTCGAAAGTTCTCCCCCGCCGGCAGCAAAGACCAAGGCCCCCCAGGGTCCCAGGCCGGGCACCCTACCAGCCAACTTAGTCCGGCCCCGGCCATGGGAGCGAGACCCCCAGCGACCAGCCCCGGCAGCCCACGGGGCGCGCGAAGTGAACAGAGAAAGCAGAAAAAACAGAGGGGGCAAGGAAGAGGGTAAAGAGGGGAAGACAGGAAAGAGGGGGCTGTAGGATAGCAGGGTATGCTAAAAGTCCACTTCGCAACCGGGCGGGGGACCCGGCAGGGCCCCCAGCCACGGCTGACCTCCCTCGCCACATGGAGGCAGGAGCCCGCGGGCGATCCACCCCAGAAAGACGGCCCGCGGGGAGGGGGATATATATATATATATACAGGGTGGGCCGTAAGTTTCCATACATAGGAAAAATAAACATTTTTTTATGGACAACCATTTTTATTTATATAATATGCTCTACATGGTTGCCATTGTTTTGAAAACACATTTCAATACGTGTTCCCCACTGTTGATGAACACGCATTAGCACAGTTGATGTTATGCTTGTAATGGCGTTGGTGATACGTTCCTTTAGATGATTTATGTCTCGTATCTTTTCCTGATACACCATGGCCTTCAAGTGCCCCCAAAGATAGAAATCAAGGGGGGTGAGATCTGGGGATCTGGGAGGCCACTCCACAGGACCACGCCGACCAATCCAAGCATCCGGAAACTGATGATCCAAATACCGACGCACGTGAAGACCAAACGTTTAAATTTTCCTATGTATGGAAACTTACGGCCCACCCTGTATATATATATATATATAGGGTGTCCCGTAAGTCTGGAACCATAGGGCAAAATGATAAAACGCAATAAAGATGCTGAAGAAGAGACTTTTGGGGACTGTTTGTGAAATGAGCGAGGATGGTAGCAGCTGTGTCATTGTCGGTAGATGTCCTCGGAGGTCCACTGCATGGTTTATCTCCTATGGATCCTGTTTCCCTGAACTTTGCTACAAGTTTGCCGACACAGCTGTGTATTGGTGCACAGTCCGGATGCAATCTGTTAAATTCCTCAGCAACCTCCCTCTGACTCCGATTTCCTACGAGCAGAATTACCTGGATGTGTTCTTCCTTACTCAAAGACATCATGGGCACTTGCATAAATGGAAAAACATGAATTACTTATTTTATCCTATGGTTCCAGGCTTATGGGACTCCTTATATATATATATATATATATATATATATATAATATATATATATATATATATATATATATATATAAATAAATAATAAATAAATAAAGTTTTCATACATTATACAAGCATCATAACTTTATATTAATTTTCGATTACTGAAGTAATATACTGACTTTTGTAATTGAACCACTGGCTATGTATTGTACTTGCATAAACTAAGGGGGAAGGTGACAACCGCTAAGGCTGAATGAAGGGAAACTCGAATATGGAATTTAGGCTTGAAGGGTTGTTGGAGGGTATCTGGATCTGAATCTTCGAAGGCTGGGGCAGTTGATGTGGGTGGAATTAGCATCTTCGAATGCTCGTGAATGTTCATGCGGATGGGACTTCTCATGCAAATTCTTGAACTGCGTAACCTTGAGTGTGTTTCTGTTTTATTATTGGGTGTACTTAATTAATCAACCGTGTAATCTTGAATTGGCACATAGTGTGTATACATATATATTTAGAATGAAGAGAGGATTAAATTTCATTTGGACCAGCTATAGAAATAATTTTCTTTTATATACACAAAAATACATACAGAAAGTTGACACCTTTTGGGTTTTCCAGTTTTTTATTTAATAAAAGTCAGTAAGTAATAAATTATTGAACACGTCACTTTCCCCTTTGCATTATGTAAAGCAGACTCATTCTGGCATTTCAGTGATAAGCTTTGCTATTTGTTACTGAGGTATTGCAGCCCCTACTTTTTTATGGCTTGTTGAGGTTTTCTCAAGTTGTAAGTTTCATTGCCTCTTCCTTAATGACCTATCGCATGTACCACACATTTTTTATTGGATTCATATCCAGTGTTCGCCCTGACCATGGAAGACTCATTTCCATGGCTGTCATGCCACCTCTCTTGCATGAGCAGTTTGATTTGGGGCAACATTTTTATGAACATACATTGGTGTGGAGATACATTTTCATTGAAATAAATGGGTAGTCATCCCTCTTTCACAAGCATTCAATATTTGGCTGAATTAACCACTTCCTCTGTAAACCACCAGCTCTGTTCGTCATTGGTTCAAATTGCACCCCCACCATTACAGAAATTTTGTTTTACTGTAGCTTGCAGATGCCTCAAAGAAAATTCTTGAGATGGATGTCTCCATACTGGTATACCCCCATACACGCTCACAATCTGAAATTGAAGTAATGCGAGACTCATCCGAGAAGATTACGTTGTTCCGAAAGGTAGAACCATATTTGACTATTGATGTTTCCCACTGCTTTCGACAGGCAATGTTGTGAGAGGTGAGCATAGACTTCCTTCTATCTGCGCTATAATGGGCTAAGAGCTAATCTTAACTCAAACAGCCAATTCAGCAGCAATTTGACGAAGGTTCGTTTCTGCATGTCTTCTGATGGCACAAAGCTTTCTTTCAGATGGAGCTGGATGGCCAGAATGATCAGCAACTGTTGTTTTCAAGTATTTTTGAAATGAACAATGACTCTTAACTTTAGACAATGGAATGCAAAGCCTTCGCGAAATTCTTATTTGACTTTGCTCGGCTTCCCAAATTTGACTTGTGAAATTTGTCAATTCCCTGGAAACCTCTGTTCATGGTGGTGTGAAATATATATTAATTTATCTTTGATAGTTACCTTATCCTGACAACTTTGTTTCAGTAGAGTATATTCTTTTACAACAAATTTAAGGACTACTATCGCGGGGTCTGTTTTCTTTTGTCAATCCTCCGTGCATACATATATAATCTAAAAAACAGTTTCCCCATTACCCATTGGGTGGATGTGGCTCTCGAACTCAGGACCAAAGACACTTGAATCATTACAAATACACAAAGACAAATGGATCACCACCAACCTCAGAGGTCCAATATTACCTCTCGTGGAAAGGTTAGGTTATACCTCTCTCAGTACGTCAGGTGAGACCAATGTCTCAATTTACACACTTACATGCCTCACAAACTGCTTCTATCCTTCCTGTTTCTGATTAACTTTTTTATTTTTTTACCACATTTCTGTCAATTCAGTTTATTCACATAGTTACTAATTACTTTACATCCTTCAATATGTTACGCAGTCTTCCTCTGCTTCTTAACACTGTGTACTCACTATTAATATATTGACATAAAATAATAATTGGAAACTGGTTTTAATTTCCTAATTTCAGGGAGAGATCGTTGGGTTGAATATAGTCCAAGTGTAGGAACAGATTATGATGGATCTCAGGTATCCGTTGAATGGTATGGATGGCTCCACCACAAAACAGATGTACCTCCAACTAAGGTAAGTGACGAAAATTCAGTCAGTTCACGTCAATTTCAAAAGAAAGGCAGTGAATTATTCATAATTTAGATGTATATTTCCTCCAATTTTTTTTTCAAGGCTATGGGAAGTAAGTTTTGCAATATACAGTATTTTGCCACTTTTTACAACTTGGAAATAGGGGCATTCCAGGAGAGATCACCCAATGCATGTCACCACTCCGACTCAGATTTAGATGAAAATTGACATAGGGGGTTCTTCCAAGTGCTGATTTCACTGGTCAAAATAAAAAAGTTCTATGACCCATAGTTTGAGATATGGGGCCCCACTTTACCACCTATTTTAATGGGCAATAACTCCCAAACATCTTATCGTAGACCTATAAAACTATACATTTTTAGAATCAGCATGAAGAGATCTATTCAAATGTGTAGAACAATAATGAAAAATTTCCCCCATTTTTTTTTTTTTTTTTGACCCCCACCCCCCTAGGCAGTGAAATCCAAAAAAAAAAATTTCATTTATTAAACTTCCATTAATTGTTAAAAGATACAAACAATAAAAAATGTGGGTATAAAGTTGCAAGATATTTTACAAATTATTGAAAAAATATGTACATTGTGAAATTTTGACATTTTTATGCCTGCAGACTGAAATAGAGAACTACAAATGATATATTCACATGGATGAAAATAAACAGCAAAAATACAAATTGAACACATATTACATCAAGTTGATTCATAATTACATGAGTTTTTTCAATTCATTTTCTGGGAAAACATATTGAATACGCGTTGTTCCTGGCTTTAAAGTTGGTGTGCTTAATAAACCTAAAATTTTATCTCTGATATGTGGCATGTATCTCTAATTTGTGGAAAGTAATAGTAAACACTATATCCTGATGGGTGCAAAAAGCTAACCTCAAATTCGTCAAATTCCTCATAGGAATGTACACAAATCCCGACCATTTCTGATCATTGTAAGTACAAACTATGTACTCAGGGCTGTAACTAGGGTTTAGAAATTAGTGAGGTCCAGATTTTTTTCGAGCGCGGCGGGATGAGCAAAATTCAGACCAAAATGACATCTACAAACACAACCCAAGCTATACACTAAACACAAAATGCTCGATGCTCCCTCTTTTCAAAAGAAAAGTGGTAATATGCGTTTCATACACGGAGAACGGTTCAGTCTCTTTTTTTTTTTTTTTAGGAAATAATTACCGAGGTCCGGACCTCGGTGACCTCATAGGTAGTTACGGCCATGTATGTACTCTCCTATTTTTGGATTAACTTCAACATTATCTTCACCAGAAAAGCTTTGCTTATAATCCTCACCTCACCAACTTCATCAGAAGATAATTCAAATGTTTTTGTTATTTGCATTGATAGGTACAAATCTGTGGAAATTTTGTGTTCCTGTTAGCCACATATTTTTTCATATCTGTCACTTAAAAATTTTTCCATAGCTTCAATTTCTTCAGAATTTATTAAAAAAAAAAATTTATGCTGTCACTTATATTGTTTGAACAAAATTCAAACATGTCTTCTGGTGTTAATATTTGATTTGCGAATGTTCTCTGCATACTCACTCTGGCTACAGATCTTTTCACTGTACCCCCAATCCCATCACAAGTGCTCTTACCATGGCTTGTGGCAAAGAAATGCCACTCACATTCCAGCCCAAAATCTTCATGTTAACAAAGTTGAAACGATTTTTATATTGTCCTGCACATCCATCAGTAAAATAATGTAATTTTTTGATATGAAGGTGGGATTTTCTAATAATAGGTATGAGTGTATTTAAAAAAGTGTAAACCATTGTAGTGTTATGTTTTGCATTTGGAGATAAAAAACAATAACTTGAATGTTTTGTTTCATTACTTTCTGGTTCCTTATAATATAACACAAAGGGATGCACTGTGCAGTGGGTATTTTCCCAATGAAAACCTTGGGCTGCATCCTGTACTACAAATGAGTAGTTTTCTGAAAAGTCACCAAGAACTACAGCTGTATGGCTATTTAAATTATTCTTCAAGTTTTTTAGAAATGCACTCTGATTCTTTGCTATAAAGTGATGACGTATCAATTTGACAATTTTTGTGCTTAATGAATTTATAAAATCATCTACAGATTCTGTTTTTTCAACCATATTGCATCAATCTGTAGTAACCCATTGTTTATATTTTATTTCCTCACATTCATGATCATTAACACTTTGAAAAGTAGGCAAAAAAATCTTAATAGCTACCTTGTTCTTTTGGACAGAGATTACATATTTGCATCATACAATTCCTGTTTTTGACATCACACACTGCTTTCTCCATAAGAGTTGTGTATTCCAACCCTTTGACACCCAAAGCTGAGAATTGTATTTTGGCATTCTCGTGGTATGTACATACACAGAGAGAATGGGTACCAGCAGCTCCAGCTAAAACACAATGTCGGGTGAAGGCTGGCAAAACTAGAGAAGCCAATTTGGGGACTATCTGGATTATTTTTATAGAGACTAAAAGCTTCTTTCAGATTCATTAACACCAGTCTTTTCTGCGCAGATTCTTTATACCCACTTTCATTTCTGATACTCAGGCAGTCTTTTGTACCTGGGCACAAACGACTAATTTCATCTGATTTGAAAAATTTCTGAATGGAATCTTTAGTACCTTTAATTATTACTTTTCCTTTTGACATGAGTTCAATTTCAGGAATAATTCCAAGTCTTTGTTTTATATGTCTGCTTTTCTTAACTAAATATTCAGTTGTCTGAAATAGATTTATAGTTTTTGATATGGTAAATGGAGATGTCAATATTTTGAGTTTCCTCTCATAACTGTCAGTAGAATGGAAAGCTTCAACCAGTTCATTCATGAGATGAATCATTGACCTGAAACAAATTCATGAATGTATAATAGCTATAAACAAAACATTACATGTGCATATTAAATTTTTTGGATTATAATATTGATTTCAAGTGTAACAAAATGAGCATTCTTTGAGATAGTCAAATTAAACCAAAAATTATTTTGTGACCAAATGAATTCCAAATGATTTAATGGGCCCATGATCTCCAATCTTTAGGGAGTTGTGCTTCTAGTTTCTACTATCAAAGGTGAATACCTACATTTTGTTTTTATGCTTCAGTTTTAGTTTAGGTATATTCCTACTTAATAATAGCGTATCATTTTAAAATTCATACCTTTGAGTTTCATGATCCAACTTTGTAGCTTTTGATGGGCTTGGGATCTCAATTTCTAAACTTGTTTCTAGCTTTCGTTTTAAAGAACGACGTGCTTTTTCTGTTGTTTGAATAGCTTTTGCTTCTTTTCTTGAGGAACCCAAACCATCTGAAATTTTTGAATTAATAAATATTTGACTCCATTTGATATATATGAACAATAATAATTAATATGTCAACATATTAATTTCATAAGTTTAATAAATGTAATATGTCAACATATTAATTTCGTTAAGTTTTTCAGCAACTGCTGAGAAACTGTCTTGAAAGTAAATGCATTATAAATAAATAATATAAATATAAAAAGTACCTATCATTAAATACTTAAGCTTCTTCACTGGAGTCACAGCAAGACTTTCTAGAACTTGAGAAACCTCTTCTTTGGCATTACTTGATATACTTGGATCATATTCATCGCTTTCTGAAATAACATTCTCAGAAGACTGATTGTGATCAGCCTCTTCACTTTGTGATGTTGATAGCAACTCTGGTCTCTGGGTCAATAATTTTCTACAGTTGCTACATAGTACATACAGTATTCCTTTGTAGTTTCCATTACATCGCTCATAAAGTGATTGGCAGATGGTTCTTATATCCTTGTGTATCTTTTTCTTATGTTTTTGTAAAGATCATCACAGTATCTAACCATTTTTCATTACTAAAAATACACAATTGTAAATCTCAAAAATAAGATATGATTTGACTCAAAATAAGCACATCTGTAATAAAAATAAGCATAATTGACAAACATTTGAGAGAGAGAGTGCGTGAATATGAGTTATACTGTACATAGGATGTAAATATATCATTTGTAGTTCTCTATTTTAGTCTGTGTAAAAATGTCAAAATTTCAATGTACAAATTCAATGTACATATTTTTTCAATAATTTTTAAAATATTTTGCAACTTGATATCCACGTTTTTTATTGTTTGTATCTTTTAACAATTAATGGAAGTCTAATAAATGAAAAAATTTTTTTTGGATTTCACTGTCTAGAGGGGGTGGGGGTCAAAAATAAAAAAGGGGGGGGATTTCATTATTGTTCTACACATTTGAATGTGATATCATTTAATAGACCTCTTCATGCTGATTCTAAAAATGTATAGTTTTATAGGTCTCCAACAAGATGTTTGGGAGTTATTGCCCATTAAAGTTAGGTGGTAAAGTGGGGGCCCATATCTCAAAAACTATGGGTCATAGCACTCTTTTATTTGAACCAGTGAAGTCAGTACCCGCAAGAACCCCATATGTCAATTTTCATTAAAATCTGGGTTGGAGTGGTGACAAATTTTTTAATTTTTGGGTGATTTGTCCTGGAATGCCCCAATAGGGTGTTAATATACACAGAGCTGGGCAATAAATACATTGAATGTATTTAAATACTAAATACTAAATACATGGGAGAAATGTATTTAAATACTAAATACTAAATACATTTTACGAATGTATTTAGATACTAAATACAAAATACATCAATTGTATTTAAATACATTTGTAAATACATTTTAAATACATACAAATTTTAACATATGCATTCACTAATTCATGAGTAACAACAAAGAAATCAACCGCTTTCGACTAAGAGTGGCACACAACTGATTGAACTGACACGTTGAAACATGAATTATGCTGTACTACACTGTCGACGCGTCATACTGTGCTAGTACAGAACGTGTATTAAACCAGTAAAAGTATTTACATTTTTATATTTTGAGTATTTAAATACATTGTATTTAAATAGTCATTAAAGTATTTAAATACTATGTTTAAATACATGAAAAACAATGTATTTATAAATACATTTCTAAATACACAAATGTATTTAAATACGTATTTAAATACTGCCCAGCTCTGAATATACAGTACCCTGTAATTCACTGCGCAGTTACTTTCTGAACAATCTATACAGTACTTTATCAAGATATATTTTAATAAAGTGTTTTTGGCTGGTGAAGAATTCATTCAGAGAAACGTCGACGGCATAGGTTGAATTATAAAAATAAAAGGATTAAGCTTAAGTATATTTGGTTATTGAATTATTTTCAGGAAAGTAGACGTTTTCTCCATAAAGGAAAATCTTTCGTGGTTTACTCGGATATCAGTGTATTGTGATGGTACTTGTCTAAGCACAGCTGAATAGAGTTGTAAATCTAAGTATCTAAGTTCTAAAGTTAATAATTTGATGGATTTTTTTTGGATGATTCACTGGATCCTTTTCTGTGTAATTTTTCTTTCAGTAAGTTTAAATTTAGTTGTTTTTTATAGTGATTTGTAATTGTTTGGTAGTTCAAATGTATTTAAAAGCAAATGGCCAATATTACTCGGTAAGATTATTTAACTCCCTTTTAAATTTTTTATACTTATTTGTAAATTAGTTGAGCG
Organism: Bathynomus jamesi; assembly: GCA_023014485.1. Lineage (NCBI taxonomy): Eukaryota > Metazoa > Arthropoda > Malacostraca > Isopoda > Cirolanidae > Bathynomus > Bathynomus jamesi. Next base: position 426,892 of record JAJOZX010001623.1, read on the forward strand.
ATATCCGTAACTGTTCTTGATGCATATCGGTCATCATTGAAGGTGTTAGGGCACGTGAAAATTGAAATTACATAACCCTTATTTAAGTAAGACCATTGTATTCAATATGTTGCGGCAGTGGAGCGATTTTTTTCTGTAACCCTTTCCGGCCCGATGTATTTACGAATTAAAAGAAAAAGAAACCCTATTATGGATCCAAATGGACCCGCTGCGCTGAAACGGGTTAAATTGGTGATTGTAAACTATTTTTGCCTTAATCTACAGGCTGAAAAACTCGGTTATTCTTGGATCGCCAATCCCAACCAGCCGAATCCAACCGGAACAAAAGAAGCTTACATGCCTTACTCAACGACAAAACCTAAAGTCGAGGCGTGGATGCCAAAGAAAAAATAAAACCTGTAAATAATTTTTTGTTGCTTTGTTATTTTAAATTTTTAACTAGAAGTAAGGTTAAAGTTAATATTGATTTTCCAATGCACTTAAATGGGTTTGTGTAAACTTTGATAGTTTTACATCTCGAGTACTTTTTTCCTGATGAGAAATTGAAGACAATGGGACTTTGATGCTGCCGAGGAGTTTAATGTATATTATTGTATAGGATAAAACCGAATGTAAATATTATTTATAGAAAATAAATTTTTGTTTTTGTGTATTGTTTTAATAGCTTAATTTGAATGTTTATTCTGTAAGGATCATTAATTATTTTAATAGATGCAACGTAATTCAGAGTTTGCTCGAAAGACGTTTTTACTTTTGTGTGAAATGATGACTGATAATGTTATAAAATTTTTGTCCTTGAAAATATAAAAATCAAAGCAGAATTTCCGGGATACTAATACTTATTCATTCAGGTTGCTGATATATTAACCTTAGCCAGCTGTTAATGATTATTTACACCAACTACGTGAATGTTTATAAGAAGTGATAAGAAATACACAAACTCTTACTGCTGGAAGTAGGTTTGTTCATTCTTTACACGAGGACACCTTATGCAAATACGCCTTGTTCAGCACTGGAATTTAGTGTAGAAGTCTTCTTCCGAGGGTTTTTTTATTCGCTTATATTGTTTTTTTTTTTTTGACCGGAGGTAATACAGGCTTCAAGTGAGGCTTGCTCATAAACTTAGTTTTCCAATTTTTTAGAAGTTAGTCAATAATTTTATGAAGTAATTGAGTTTGAAGAAGTTACTGTAAATGCAACCAAATTTATAATTTTTTGGTACAGTATATCCCATTTTGTAAGTTTTGTGTTCACTGACTTAAGACATTTGATGAGGCAAATGAAGCTTACATTATTTGTTCATTTTCACATAAAACTAAGCAGATCACTTTCGAAATGTAGCAAGAAAAGGAGAAGCAATTTAAGATTCTTTCAGTCTGGCTACACTTTCAAACTAAAACAGATGATGAAATGTAAAAAATCATAAATAATTTCGGGACGAAGAACATCAAACACCGAATTTCTGATATAAATAATAGTACTGTTTCCTTGGGTGGGGCCCTTCTGAGTGTGCTGAGCGCATCACGGAGGTGATTCTCTCGGGCATGGAGGCATACATTCCATATTTCTATTCGTACTACTAATGCAAAAAAACCTTGGTTTAACTTTACTTGTTCTAATGCTATCCGCAACAGAGAGGAGTTTCAAAACGTACCGTCGCTATCCAACTTCTGACTCTCTCACAGCTTATATTTCTGCCCGGAATCGTGCAAAATCTGTTCTTCGACTCGCCAAAAATTCCTTCATCAGACAAAAATGTGAAAAGTTATCCAATTCTAATTCTTCTCGCCCTTTCTGGCATCTAGCTAAGAACCTTTCCAACTTTACTTCCTCTTCTTTCCCTCCTCTTTTCCATTCCGACGTCTCATTTGCTGTCTCTTCTCCTGATGAAGCTGAACTCTGCTCAAACTTTCGCTTATAGTTCAACCCTGGACTATTCCGGTGCTGTTCCTCCACCTTCTCCTCCCTCTGACTTTACTATGTCTGAAACTAGAATCTCTTTCAAAGATGTTCTTTCTGCCTTATCTGGGCTCAATTCCAGGAAGACGTACGGTCCTGATGGTATTCCACCTCCTGTTCTTAAGAACAGTGCTTCTGTGCTGACATCCTGCATAGGCAAACTCTTTCGTCTTTGTCTCTCGTCTGGTACTTTTCCTTCCTGCTGGAAGTTCACTTTCATTCAGCCTGTCCCAAAGAAGGGTAACCACTCTCAGCCCTCCAATTATCGTCCAATTGCTTTAATTTCTTGCCTTTCTAAAGTTTTTGAATCTATCCTTTATTAGAATTAATTGCCCACTTCTTGTAAAAGAAGAACCCACTAAATTGTCAGCATTTAAAACCAACCAGCTAGGTGGAATCAAAAAGAACTATAAAAAAAAATGGTGTGTGTGCTCGTTTAGCTTTGGAAGAGTTTAGCCTATTTGACATTGTAAAGCTTATTCTCGATTCTGTGATTACTGTGATTATTAACTGTAACTTACGGTTTACATGTATGTTTATTTAAATCTCAGTCTGTGTTTATTACCAACTTTAGAGAACCAGTGTTAACTCAACTTCGTCTGAATTAAGATAAGTTTTTCTTTAATTAATTACTACCAACAGGACTAACTTTAAAATTCTGAATATCCAAGACAATAGGATTGAAGGAATGTAGAAAACGTATTCTACAAACCATGAAATGATAAATCTCCTTTAAGATTATTAGTTATAATTTTGCTCAATTCCAATTGTAGTTAAAATTTATTAATTTTTAGTTGAACATTTGTGTTACCTTGCTTTAATATAAATTTTAAAAAAAGTAATAGATATTTCTAAAACCTTCAGTGGAAGATTCTTAAACACCTCTCTTCTCACAATCTTTCAGATCGTCAATATGGATTCTTCAAGGGACGCTCCACTGGCAATTTTGCATCTCTCTCTCTCTCTCTCTTGGTCATCATCCTTTCGGGATTTCAGTGAAACATTTGCTATTGTGCTAGACATATCAAAAGCTTTTGAGTGTGTCTGGCACAAATCTTTGATTTCCAAACTGCTCTCCTTCGGTTTCTATCCTTCTCTCTGTGCTTTCATCTCCAATTTCCTTTCTGGGCGATCTGTAGCTGTGGTTGTAGATGGCCACTGTTCTTCTCCTGAAGCTATTAACAGTGGTATTCATGGGGGTTCTGTTCTGTCATCCACACTTTTAATTCGCACTTCCTATCCTATCCTATTCACTCCCATGCCGATGATTCCACTCTTCACTTCTCCGTCCTCTTCCCAAAGCGTTCCTCACAGCAGCCACTTCATGCTTCGAGTAGGACGGCTATGGTACATGACATGTGATCTTGCATAACATAACCTGTGCTTTCTGCTATATCTGACTGGGACAGAGAAAACCTTGTGGCTCTCAATGCTTCAAAAACTCGGTTCCTCCATCTGTCTACTCGTCGCAATCTTACACACGACTATCTCCTTATCTTCAATAACACAACTCAATCCTTCCTCTGCTCTCAGCATTTAGTGTTTCATTTTCGCGTGATCTTTCCTGGAAAGATCACATGTACTCTTTCCCAAACAGCTTCTTAGAGGTTAGGTGTGCTGTACCGCCTCCGCAGTTTCTTCACCCTCGCCCAGTTGCTGTCTTTGTACAGGGGTCTTGTCCGTCTCTGTATGCAATATACTTCTCGTGTATGGGGTGGCTCAATCCACACAGCCGTACTTGATTGGGTGGAATCAAAGGCTTTTCATCTCATCAATTCCCCGCCTCTTACTCACTGTCTTCAATCCCTCTCTCTTCGCCGCAATGTTGCCTCATTCTCTTTTTACTATCGCTATTACAACGGGCATTGTTCTTCTGAACTCTCTAACTGCATGCCGCTTCCTTGAAGGAGGGCACGCAGCACCAAACTTTCGACACTTCCTCATTCCTTTTCTGTCGAACTCTTTAACGCAAGGATTAATCGGTATTTTCAGTATTTCATCTACTCAACCGGTGAACTCTGAAACAATCTTCCTCAGTCCATCTTCCTTGCTGTCTATGACCTCCAATCTTTCAAACGCAGTGTGTCTTGGCATCTTCAAAAACCCTGGACCTTGATTTTTGGCTCTTCTTCTTCTTCTATTGGGGGTGCTCTTTTGCGGCCATTCGCCCTTGGGCCCGTCGTTCCTGCATAAAAAAGTAATGTTTCTAAGCTTACTTTAGTTCATTTTATGTATTCACATAACAGTATTCATAATTCTTTTCTTTACAAACCATACCAATGAAATTTAAAATTTTCGTCCAACTGGTCTCATTAAAGTCTATCACAGCCGAAACGAATCCAAGCTAAAGCTGGTTTCACGTTCTCTACCAACGAGCTGTCTTTGGAATATATTAGTGTTTAAAAAAAAAATATATATATATATATATACAGGGTGTTTCAGAAGTCCCTCATTATTTTTAAAATTTTATTAAAATAGCAATTACAAGAGGAACCAAATGACAATTTGGTTGCTGAGTCTACGATTCATGAGAATTTTGGTGGCATCAAACTTGGCTTCATAAGTCTACTGGAAAGTCACTGGTACACCTCAACGTGGGCACCGTCTTTTTCGAAACAAGCGAGCCACCGTTTTACGCATTCTTGGCCGACATTGGACAACATTTCGGGAGTAACAGAAGCACACGCATTCCTGATCCGTTCTTCTAGTGTCGGGAGGACTCGCGGCTTGGTGGCGTACACTTGCTCTTAATGTAGCCCCACAAAAAGAAGTCGCATGGGGTAAGATCAGGCGAGCGAGCAGCCCATTCGATGGGACCACGGCGACCAATCCACCGATCCGGGAACTGCTTATTCAGAAATGAGCGAACCTCACGCGAGTAATGAGCAGGGGCACCGTCTTGCTGGAAAATGACTTCTTGTATGTCAGCTACAGCTGACAGTTGGGGGATGCAGAACTCCTGAAGCATACGAAGGTAATTGTCTCCGTTGACGTTCACGGAATTTCCATCTTGATCCCGGAAGAAGAACGGACCAATCAGCCCAGCTGAGGAGATGGCACACCAGACGACCAATTTCGGCGTGTCCCTTTCATGTTCACGGATCTCCGCAGGATTGTGAGTTCCCCAGATGCGGGTGTTGTGCCGATTGACGCGACCAGAAAGGTGGAAGAGAGCTTCGTCGCTGAACCACACGTGCTCCAGGATCGATGGGTCTCTTTCGTAGTGATGCAGCAGTGTCTCACACATCTCCACCCGGCAATCGTAGTCTTGAGGTTCCAGCTTCTGAACCACCTGGATCTTGTACGGATACAGCTTGAGACCACGCCGCAAAATCCGTTGGATAGATGTCGTGCTGATGTTCAGTTCCGCAGCAGCTCGCCGAATGGACTTTCCTTGACTCTGAGTAAACGCCTCACGGACAGTTTCGACATTCTCCTCACTCCGCCCACTTCGAGGTCTTCCTGATCGTGGTTTGTCCTTTACGGATCCGGTCTCCATAAACGTCCGGTGGGTGGCGACGATGGTGTTCCTATCCGGTGCATAATGCTGTCCGTAGACTGCCCGGAATCGTCGCTGCACTTCGACCACAGATTGAAAAACCTCCTGCCATGCAGCGATTTTACACCTCTGCTCTAGAGTCAGCATGGTAGCAGAAGAAAACGGAGCAAAACTTCAAATGTAGACTCAAAAAAATTCTCAACTACTGAGTAAGAGTTTACCACAAGATGAACGTCGTTGGTCTATTAGCTGCAAAGAAAATTGAAAATCAAATTAGTGAGAGACTTTTGAAACACCCGGTATATACAGGGTGTACATAAAGTCAGGATCTATTTTTGTGAAGCACTTGGAAATTATATGGAATTCAATCATAAAATGATAAAGTGGTAACATTTATTAAATAATTAAGAGTAGGATTCGACGTGGCGCCCATCAGTATCCCTGCACAGCTCAAATCGTTCCGCAGCATTTCTAAACACATTCTGAAGCATTTGCGGGGTTATGTTATCTGCAGCAGTTCGTATACGTGTACGTAAGTTTTCAAGACTCGTAATCTTCGTCTGATAGACGTGCGACTCGATAAAGCCCCATGCAAAGAAATCTAAAGGGGTTAAATCTGGTCATCTCGCGACACAAGGTCTGTTGCTTCCGCGTCCGATCCAGCGATTTGGAAAACGTCCATTTAGATAATCCTGAACAATTTGGCATAGTGACAAGGAGCACCATCATGTTGATAGACGACGGGGATAGGATTGTTAGTACCGTCGTCTATCAACATGATGGTGCTCCTTGTCACTATGTCACAATTGTTCAGGATTATCTAAATGGACGTTTTCCAAATCGCTGGATCGTACGCGGAAGCAACAGTCCTTGGCCAGCGAGATCACCAGATTTAACCCCTTTAGATTTCTTTGCATGGGGCTTTATCAAATCGCACGTCTATCAGACGAAGATTACGAGTCTTGAAAACTTACGTACACGTATACGAACTGCTGCAGATAACATAACCCGCAAATGCTCCAGAATGTGTTTAGAAATGCTGCGGAACGATTTGAGCTGTGCAGGGATACTGATGGGCGTCACGTCGAATCCTACTCTTAATTATTTAATAACTGTTACCACTTTATCATTTTATGATTGAATTCCATATAATTTCCAAGTGCTTCACAAAAATAGATCCTGACTTTATGTACACCCTGTATATATATATATATATATATATATATATATATATATATATATATATACAGGGTGGGCCGTAAGTTTCCATACATAGGAAAAATAAACATTTTTTTATGGACAACCATTTTTATTTATATAATATGCTCTACATGGTTGCCATTGTTTTGAAAACACATTTCAATACGTGTTCCCCACTGTTGATGAACACGCATTAGCACAGTTGACGTTATGCTTGTAATGGCGTTGGTGATACGTTCCTTTAGATGATTTATGTCTCGTATCTTTTCCTGATACACCATGGCCTTCAAGTGCCCCCAAAGATAGAAATCAAGGGGGGTGAGATCTGGGGATCTGGGAGGCCACTCCACAGGACCACGCCGACCAAGCATCCGGAAACTGCTGATCCAAATACCGACGCACGTGAAGACCATAATGAGGTGGAGCTCCATCTTGCTGGAAGTAAACTGGGAAGTTACCTTCCTCGTTTAGCAGGGATGGGAAAATCTCTTCTTGCAACATGTTAAGATACCTTTCGGCATTAAGATTTCCACTGACAAAAATTGGTCCAATAATTCTGTCACCCCATATCCCGGCCCACACCATCACTTTACCGGCACCTTGCATCTTCGTCGGACTCAGCCAGTTAGGGTTAGCATTACTCCAATAACGTATGTTTTGCCGATTAACCTCTCCAGTGACGTAAAAATTTGCTTCATCAGTAAACAAGATCTTACGTCAAACGCATATTCTTAGGGTATCTGAAACATAAAAACAAACGTTTAATTTTTCCTATGTATGGAAACTTACGGCCCACCCTGTAGAGGGTGTCCCAAAAGATCCTATTTATTTTGTTGAAATAGGCTGAATTTCAAATAAGTGTCACACTAACCTGAATACAGATGTATTTCTATACAAATTACATGTAGTACACCATTAAAATCTTTAATTAGTAGTTTCCACATATGCTCCATCTGTATCTCTGCAAATCTCAAAGCGGTCAGCTGCATTTTGGAACACATTTCCGAGCATTTCAGGGGTTATTTTCTCAACTGCTTGCCTAATGCGATCTCGCGGATCTGGTAAATCTCGAATATTTCTGCGATAGACCTCTGATTTAATGAAACCCCAAGCAAAGAAATTCAGTGGGGTCAAATTCGGAGATCGCGCTGCCCAGGGCCCATTTCCCCGACGTCCAATCCAACGATTTGGGAAAACGCTCGTTTAGGTATGTCTGAACAATTCTGGCATAATGACATGGTGCCCCATCCTGTTGAAAGACTACATTGTCGAGAATGCCATCTTCAAGAAGTTGACGTTCTAGAAAATTTTGAAGCATATCAAAGTAAACAGGCCCTGTCACTGTAGCCTCTGCAAAGAAAAAGGGCCCGTAAATCTCAGACTTCGTCATTCCAAGCCACACGTTGACTTTAGGCGAGTTTCTTTCCCATTCAGTGAACTCAGTTGGCTTTTCATTAGCCCAGATGTGACAATTATGTCGATTGATTTTACCACAGGTGTGAAAAGTCACCTCATCGCTAAACAAAATGTGGTCCATTAAATTGTTATTTTGGATTTGTTCGACCAGTTCCGCACGCATTGCTGCTCGTTTTGGAAAATCTTCCTCGTGTAAGCTGTGTAACAGCTGAATGTGATGATACTTCTTTTTCAGCGTCGAACGCAAGATTCTGTGAACAGTTGTTTTGGGTATGGTCAATCTGTGGGATGCTTGGCGAACTGACATTCTTTGATCGTCTTCGAACATTATGCGAACGGATTCAATGTTTTGTTGTACTGTTCTTGGGCGTCCACTTCTTCCTTCATCATGCACAGATCCAGTCCTTTTGAATTTGTTCACCAATTCACGAATTGCTTTATCTGTCGGTCCAGGCTTATGAAACCTTCTTGAGAATCGGTCTCTAATTTCACAACATTTCATTCCTCTGATGCGACATGTTACTATCATAACGCGTTCATGCACATCCATCACCAATGATATGGATCTGAAAAAATTAATTAAAAATTTAAAAATAATTAAAATAGGAATCTAATGCATGTATTTGTCTAGAAAGGTGCATGCAATCATGTCATTAAAACATTCATTTGAAATTCAGCCTATTTCAACAAAATAGATAGGGACTTTTGGGACACCCTGTATATGAGAAATGCACAGATCATATTTTGTTTTCCTCATTGAAGTGGATATAGGTTCAGTATGTGTATTTTATTTTCAGAGAACATTTCTGATTAAGCATTTTTTTTTATGTAATTAGATGTTCTGCTGCAGTAATATGATTCGAATTACGAGGGGCGGTCAGAAAATTAGTTTACACGGCGTATAATTTCGTAACTAAAGGACCTACATTGATTATGTTTGTATCAGGTGAATTCGTTAATCATTGTTGGCAACACTGCACGTCGATTCGGCTGCCATCTACCGTACATTGGTTATATGAGTCTGTTGTTGTTGTTGGTTAGCCGATCAGCCCACCCTGATCGAGTAAACCGGCGGCACGCAGGTAACCGATCGCCCTCTCCAGAGGTTCAGCGCACTAGTGATGTTGCGTTTGTTGTTGTGCTAGAGCGGTACAGTCTGTCATAATGTGTTCATTGTTTGTGGTGTGTCCTGGCACAGGTGGCAGGTGTCGTCTGTGGAGTTGTTTCGTCTGTGTTTATATGTCTGTAAGTTGGGGTGATGTCCACATCGGAATCGTGCTAAGTTAACTCGATCCGATCTGTTCAGGCTGGGTTCTGACCTGTCAATGGGTGGCGGCTTCGTACCTAGGACCGCATTCGGACCGAGTCGTGTCAGTGCTTTGTGGGTTAGGTGTGTGTGTGTATGTGTTTTCTGTACTGTGTGACGTCTGTAGGGCGTGGTATGGAATGGAGTATTTGGTTATAATGTGTGTCTGGTGTTACCTTAATGGTGCGAGGTGTCTGTGCATGATTGTACATGTAGTGGCAATGGTGTTGTGGGTTAGTTGTCGCTGCTGCCAAGAATTGCGTTCCCCTCGTGTTTAAATGTTCCCTAACTTTCAGTATTTTTGTTTTTGTGTGCAGGTGTTCTGTTGGTGTTGTTTGAGTGCTTCCTGTAATGATACGAAGTGCGTTGTTTTGTATTGTCTGTAAGGTGTTTATGTGTGTGTTTGAGATAATGGGTGCCCAGCATGGGCTAGCATAGTTCATAACTGAGCGAATATATTGTTTGTATATAAGTGATGTTCAGAGCTGGGCAATAAATACATTGAATGTATTTAAATACGAAATACATGGGAGAAATGTATTTAAATACTAAATACTAAATACATTTTACGAATGTATTTAGATACTAAATACAAAATACATCAATTGTATTTAAATACATTTGTAAATACATACAGCTTTTTCATCAATGAATTTTCCATCGCAAATTGGATTGATTGCAACGAGTTAGTTACACAGGCCCACTTAAGGCAGAGCCGTTTTGTACGATTATTCGATCAATTTAAAGATATTTTTTGATGTCTAAAAAACACTTACCTTCAGATGAGTGTACAGATTCGTTGTAGCATTGCCTGCAGCAGAGACTTCGTGTTTACACAGCAAGCAGGTGCACTTTACCTTATTACCGTCTTTAGATTTAATTTTAAAGTATTTTCCATCAAACAGAGGGTGCACTAAATTGTTATCTGCAGATATATCACTGTTTGATTCACCGGATTTGCTTGTTGAAGCCATGACACACACACGATAAAGAAATCAACCGCTTTCGACTAAGAGTGGCACACAACTGATTGAACTGACACGTTGAAACATGAACCATGCTGTACTACACTGTCGACGCGTCGTACTGTGCTAGTACAGAACGTGTATTAAACCAGTAAAAGTATTTACATTTTTATATTTTGAGTATTTAAATACTATATTTAAATACATGAAAAACAATGTATTTATAAATACAGTTCTAAATACACAAATGTATTTAAATACTGCCCAGCTCTGGTGATGTTTCTTGCTGGTGTCCAAAGTTTGTGCATGTTAGTACCCTAAGCGTGTTAAGTCTTGACGTACATTTATTTTTAATGTCCTAAATGTGGTGTGCAAAAGATAATGATGTGTTGTATGTGACCCTAAGTATTTTGGTCCTGTGAGTGTGTGGAATGTTGGTGGTGTTTAGTGTAAGCTGTGGAGTTATCTGGTGTTCTTTTGTGTTGCTTGTTAGCAAGGTGATGGTTGATTTTGTGAGCGCTACTTTGAATCTATTGTGTGTGAGCCAGTCTTGTATACTGTTTATGTATGTTTGTAGGTTATTTGTAGCGGTGTCGATGTTGCTGTGGGTGGATGTTAGAGTGATGTCATCTGCATATGATGATAAGGTAAGCTTGTTATCTATGGGTGTTGGAATGTCATGCATGTATAAGATGAACAGTGTTGGTGAGAGAACAGAGCCTTGAGGGACCCCGTTCAGGAAAAGCTTGTTTTTGGATGACTTGCCATTGAATGTGACATGCGAGTATCTTCCTGAAAGATAGTTACTCAGCCACCTTTTGGTGTTATTGTGCATGTTTGTGTTGAGTATTTTGTTTATGAGAGGGAAGCGTGGGATAGCATCAAATGCTTTACTAATGTCTATTGTTGCTAATAGTGTACGTTGAGCTAGTCGTCTGGAGTTGATGCCATCCATGATGTGCTGCATGAGATTAGTGAGTAATGTCGTGGTTTAGTGGTGAGGTCTGAATCCATGTTGAGTAGGCGATAGTGGTATGTGTGGGCTGGTGATTTGTAAGATTAGTCTTTCTGTTACTTTAGGTGTGCATAGTAAAGTAATGGTCTATAGGATACTGGTTTTGTTGGATTTTTGTTTGGTTTGAGTAGCGTAATAATTTTATCTTGTTTCCATATGTCAGGAATAATACAGTGTTGGTATGAATATGTGCTGATGTTTGTGAGAGCTAGTATTCCCTGTGGGTCCAAGTGTTTAAGGTGTATGTTAGATATGTTTTCTGGTCGGTGATGATCTTGGTGGTCTGGTCTGTATTGAAGGGTGTAATGGTCGTGTCGTGTCGAGTCTCGGTTTTCTTGTGTCTGGCTGTTTGTCTGTCTACGTGTTTCTGGTTGTTGTCTCTGTTTAAGTGACTTATCTTTGTGTAGTGATTAACTAGAATGTTAGCTTGTTGTGTATATGTTGGGATATTATTTTGGCTGCGACAGATAGCCGCGTGTGAGGTGTGAATGCCGCTGTTAGAGTGGATAATGCTGTTTATAGTTTTGTATAGCCTGGATGTATCTGTGGAGTGGTTTAATGTTGTTATGAATTCCCTAAATGTTTCTGTTTGTTTTTCTTTAAGTTTGTTGTTTATTTCCTGTTGAGCTGTTGTATCTGCTGTTTTATGCTTCTGTGTGTGGTGTTTGTGTTTGTTATGTTTGAGGTTGTTAGTTGCCTTATGAGGTGGGCTATTTCTCTAGTGTAATTTGGGTTGTATTTCCTAATGTTGCCTTTGGGTATGTATTTGTTTGCATTATTAATGATCTGATTAAATGTCTTGAGTGTTGTATTGATGTTTATGATGGGTGTGCTGTTTAATGTGGTGAATTGTTCCTCAGTCTGTATTTTGAACTGTTCCCAATCATTTTCTTGTAATTTCTGTAAGTGTGCCTAAGGGCTGTTGGGGCAGAATGTAGAACGTGTTGTAATGATGATGGGCAGGTGGTCTGATGACAGTTGTTTTTCTGTTCTCCAGTGAGTATGTATTGCTAGTGAGAGGGAACAGAACGTTATGTCTGGGGAGGAGTTTGAGTATCCTGCTTGATGTGGTATGTGTGTATGTTCTTCTGTATTGTTAAGAATGAAGAGGCTGTTTAGTTGTGTGGCTATGTTGGCGCCTCTGGTGTTGCTTTGGTTGTGCAGGTACCAACTAGTGTCTTTAGCGTTGAAGTCTCCTCCTAAGATGATGATAGTGAGAGAGGCCAGATTGTCTGACTGTGGATTGTAATTGTCTGGCACCTGAGGTGAACTATCTGGTGGGATGTAAATGTTGATGAGTGTGGTGTTGTGTTTTGCACATGTTTTAATGTTAACTGTCTGTATTTCTATCATGTTATCTGCTTGGATTGTGTTTGTAATGTTTTGGGTGGCATCAGTGTGGCTAATGCTTTTACGTATGTAAGTGATGAGTCCACCTCCGTGACCCCCACCCAGTACGATCTTGACGGATCGCCGTGTAGTCAGGGATGGTGGGTGTTTTGTGTGTGCGTTTTAGTTTTGTTTCTTGTATAAGTGCTCTGTGAATGTTTTGTTTGTGTACGAATTCCTGAGCTGCATGATTTTGTTTGAGGCCATCTACGTTGTACTGTAATATGTTAATAATATGCTTCTGTATGTGTCTCATGGTCCTATTGTGTCTGTCTTTGTGTATGGTGACATGTGTAAGTTGTAGTGGGGCCTCGATTAGTCTTAATGTCGCCGGAGAGTAAGAGTAGTCCGGGCAGCACGCAATTGCTCACCGTAAATGAAAAAAATAGTATGCTGGTATAGGTCCCGCTCCGGAAGCGATCGGCATTCTGATCGTGCCATGCAACAGGCCGTCTACTGCCAGTCTGGCCAACCGTAGACAGCCCGCTGCACGGACATTTGAGGAAGTTTGTCCACCAGCGCATTGATGTTTCGGTTTGACGTCGCCTCTTCTTTGCGTTGACGTGTCCCTCGCTGGAGGATACAGCCACTGTTAGAAGCTTCCTCGTCAGCTGTTAACTGTCGACATACGTTGAGGTTTTTAGCTCCTTCCTATCAGTTTCTTATTATCTTTGGTCAAAATGTGCTGTTTAATACTCTCATTTCTTTTTGTACCTTATTTTCTTTATTAATTTGTCCAACAATTTGGGATTGGAAGTATATAATGAAATTATTTCCGGTCCTGTCCTTCAAATGTTTTGATATAAAGTTCTTTTAGGATTTCTTTCAATCAAGAATAGAGAGAATGAATTCTTCACTAAATTTTGCTTTATTCTTTCTATTTCTTTACGAAAAATATCTCTGATGGATGAAATTTTGTATTTAAAGTTCTGAGTACTTGTGTTTTATTTATACGTTTATGGTTGTTTTGTGTGTATCGTTGCGTTGAAACGGTTTGTAGATGAGTCAGTTGAACATGGCGGCTCGACTGGAACCAGTGCCCTGCCCTATGGAGCAGTCCAGGACGTTTACGTTTAATGGCCGCTCGTGAACGTTCCATTGTTGAACAATATGCAGCTGCATTGATTGTTTGCCTTTTTGCATGAAGTCTGCGAGCAAAACGCCTTTGTGGTCCCAAAACAGGGTAACCATCACTTTGCCAGCGGACCTCACAATCTTGAACTTCTTTGGTAGCGGGGACCCAGGGTGTTTCTATTCCATGCTGGCACGTTTTGTTTCCGGAGTACGGTGATGAACTCGTGTCTCGTCTCCTGTGAATTGTCACTGACAGACTCGGAATATCGTTGCAGAAATAACGGGGCACTGTTCCAGTGGAGCCGCCATGTTCAACTGACTCGTATAACCAATGTACGGTAGATGGCAGCCGAATCGACCTGCAGTGTTGCCAACAATAATTAACGAATTCACCTGATACAAACATAATCACTAATCAATGTAGGTCCTTTAGTTAGGAAATTATACGTCGTGTAAACTTATTTTCTGACCACCCCTCGTATTTGCAAAAAGGTTATTGCTATTATTTTTTCTCGTATTAAGAGGTGAATATCATCAGTGCTGCTCAGGGCCTCCGCTGTGTATGTGGGGAGCTCCTATCTTTGAGTGGACCAATCAAACGCAGACAGCAATTTTGAGTAACAAAATTTATCTTGGAACAAAAAAATTAACTACATTCAGTAAATAGTAACGACACGAATAATCATTAATACTTCTACATTTTCCTATTTTTTCCTACATTCTTCTTCTTTTCTTCATCAGCACTTCTCTTCCACATTTTGTCAATAATGTCCGCATAACTTTGTTTTCTCCCAAAATTTTTTCATTGGAGATAACCAGATTTGGTCCAATCTTACTATTGCGGAGATGGTTGCGTGATCCAGTATCTTCGGCCACTTAGAAGGATCAGAATCATGATCAGTCATCTATCGCGTCGTGGCTTATGTCGGTGAACTGTTCTTCTGGTTCTCGTTGGGCGTCGCCAAAATTATCTCAAGTCAGACTGCGTAGCCGGTTTTATCAGAAACTTTCCAGTGACCCTTTCAACTTTGTATTTTCACATTTTTCCGTTCCTTTCTTTCGCCGCTCGGGACTCGTATTGCTTGGAACGCTTTCTGTACCTATTACTGCTCATTGTTGTAGTGGAATCTGAGTTTGAGGAGGTACCTCAGAATCAGTGGTAGTTGACGTCCGGTTTAAATGAGCAGCTGGAAGTCACTTGTGGCGAACAGGCTAAAAACAAAGTTACAGTAAGTAATGGAAGACTAACTGGATTGAAGAACACAAAAAGTAACAGAAGAAATCATTCAGAATGATTCCAATACGACTTGAGGGAGAAATTCCATTATATAAAAAAATTGACGACCAATGTAGTGGGCCCCTGTTGTGGTTCACCCCCTTTCCCCGCGGGTGCCTAATGTGAAATAATTATTTCGCATGATGGAAAGCCATTTTTGTTTTTGAAGTCTGGAATGCTTAGTCTGTGTTTTGAACACTGAAAGAAAATAATTTTTTTTGTATCATTGACGAATAGTTAAGTGTTTCTCCGTCGAAGCTAATTAACATAGAGTATTTTTGCTCTTTCTTTTCACCACAATTTAATATAATCGTTTTAGTCCCAGTGAGACGGTTATTCAGTTCAATCAATTCAAATTACATTTATTAACCCGTTAACTGCGCGAGCGGCCAGTTACGAGTCGAGCCAAAAACACCGGCTACGCAAAGAGATATCTCGGTTTAAGTTTAAACCAGCGTATATACGGGGCTGCGCAGAAATGGTTCAGAAGCGAGAGCCCGTGAATTACGGGTTGCGCAGCAAACGGGTTAATAAAATAAATACAGTACTGTTACAATTTGAATGACAAACAATTGTGAAGCTGGATTATTTAGTTTATTTAATTTGGTCCTTAAGCTTAAGGCTTTACTTGGCTCTTAATTAAAAATAAAACATTTATTACACTGGGCAACACGTATTTTATTGAATGATATCTGACACTTGATTCTAGGTAATTTGGGTGCGCTGAATACGAATTTCAACTCGGTTTGGCTCTATCAGGTCCTGATTCTTGTCGACAGCCTATGTGCCATTTTCCAGATTTTTCAAATTAGGACTAAAAACTTAAGTCATGTGTTAAATTTTTTTTTCAAGTTTCATGAATACAAGCAGTTCAAACTACAGTAAAATTACATTATAACGATAGAAATGACTTAAAATAAAAAAACAAACAGATATGAAGCTTTCACTGTGGCAAACATTTTCTTTTGTAAGACTTTCTAGCGTATTTGCTTGTTGATGGCAGGTCTCTTTTCAAGCACCAGCAGTAATCAGCCATCATGTGGGAATCCCAGCGGCCTTGGTACCGTTCCTCCATAATTTTGATATCTTGGTGGAATCTCTCCCCTTGTTCGTCACTTACATCACCTAAATTACTTGGAAATTGGTCAAGATGGCTATTCAAAAAATGCATTTTTATGCTCATATTGCAACCTAACTCTTTGTAGTCCCTTAAAAGTTTTTTTACGATTTCTTCGTGGTTATCTGCCCTATAATTGCCTAAAAAGTTTTCTATCAAGTCCACGAATGAGAACCAGCCATTTTTTTCGCGTTCATTCATGACATTAGGAAAATTGCTGTCTTTAATCATTGTTCTTATTTGTGGACCGTCGAAAATTCCCGCCTTGATTTTTTCATAACTTAAACTTGGAAATTTTGAAGTTATGTATTTGAAACACTCGCCGTTCGTATCTAAAGCTTTTACATATTGTTTAATGAGGCCTAGTTTTATATGCAGAGGAGGAAATATGATTTTATCTCTGCTCACTAAAGGTGGATTAATTACGTTTTTTTCTCCGACAGTAAGTGATGTTCGTGCTGGCCAGATTTGTTTGAAATAATGTTCTTCTTGGCTCTGCTGTCCCATAAGCAAAGGAAGCAGGGATATTTAGTATACCCTCCTTGTTGTCCTAGCAGAAAATTAACCATTTTTAAGTCAACACATATGATCCACTCGTGCTCCTATATTTGATAAGATTTAAAACCTTTTCTATATGTTCATACTTTTCTTTTAATTTTGTTGAGTGCCCAATCGGTATCGAGCCGTATAGATTGCCATTATGCAACAACACACACTTAAGACTTCTTTTCGAACTGTCTAAAAACAAGCGCCAATCATTTGCATCGTAAGACTCAACCCCCATCTTCTTTAACAAACCAACTATGTCGCAGCAATATACTAAACTATCCTCTGTTCTAAAATATTTAACAAGTTTTCTTCTCTTTTTCTGTAAAATGAAATGTATGTGTTTGAAGTAAGCAAGTTTTTCTCTTTAAGTCTTGAAGCTAAAATTTCCGCAGCCTTTTTTGGCAAATTTAGATCCCTTACAAGATCATTCAACTCGGCCTGGTTAAACTTTTGCGGATCGTTTTGACTTTCAAATACGCTGGGGTCAAAATCGGTGTCTGACTCCTCAAAGTGCATAACAATATTTTCAGGAACATCTTCAACTAATTCTTGAGTTGGCAGACCCTTAAATTTTGGAATGGGGATCTCATTTGAATGTAGCACAGGTCGTATCGCGGTGTCGAAATTTGGGTACTCGATACAATGTTTATTTTTCTTAGTGAAGCCCGAAGTCTTGACAAAGCAAAGGTAGCAATCGGTCTCGTGGTTAGTAGGCTCTCGCCACACCTGATATGGAAAAAAAATTGTAAAGCGTTAACAAAAGCGACGAGAGACTTGTTTTTATGAATTTTATCAAAAGTTATCACCCAAACATTTAACATTTCTATGTGTTTCAACCTTATGCAATATTTGAGATTCTTATAAACATTTTCTGTAAATTTTTGTTTATGTACCTAAGTTACAATTACATTTAGGTAAGTTACAGTATACTAGTGATTAAATTACGTAGTTTTATGAAATCATAAACTTACCATCGGAACTCCAAAAGGTATTTTTGAATCCGAACCCTTCGTCCAATGTCGCAGTCTTTCAATGCATATAGTGCAGGCTTTATGTGGAGCCACGATTTATCTTGGTCCCCCAGTTTTATGCCAAAATAAGCTAAGTAAGCTCTTTTTACGAAGTCAGTTATATTTGCTCGTTGATGTGGAAGTGTAAAATTTCCACATAAACAGAAGGAATCAGGGTTGTTTTTGCATTTGAACTTTCTAGTGCTTGATGACATATTGCTTGATTTTTCTGCCAATTTGTGAAGGTATTTAAAGCCCTTAATTCATATAAATTTAAGAAAATCTGAAATATAAACACAAAAATTAGTTTAAATAGGTACTTATTATGAAATAGGTACTTACAATCTATGAAATTAAACTAGAAACACGGATGAGTAGGTACAATATAAATTACGTCTAATTAAATCAACTATATTAAATCACGATGACAAAATTACTCACTAAATCATATGCCAATTCAAAATTATGTTAATGCCCAAACTTAATTAACTAACTCGACTGACTGACTGACTGACTGACTGACTGATTGAATTGACTGATTAACTCTGGAAACGAGTCGCTTTTATATATTTAGTTGTCCCTCTAGAATACTCTACAGAGAACAGGAACGCTCGAGAAAATTTTAGAATTCTATGATATTTTTAGCTTAATTTACTAATATTAAAATGGATTAAAAATGACAAAATTAAAAATATTTTTAGGGTGTTACATATAAAAATATACATAATACAACAATACCATAACAATAGGTACAAATACCTAGATAAAAAACCTAGTTGCATAATGTGTAACTGCAAAAAGACAGCGAGTATTGAGAAAAAACCTTTTTATGAATACGACGAAAGAGGAGGGGTGTTGAGCAAAATCAGGACCTGATAGAGCAAAACCGAGTAAAAATTCGTGCTCAGCGCACCCAAATTACCTAGAACTAACTGTCAAATCTAATTCAATAGACAAAAAGTTGAAATTTGTTCCCCAGTGTTATTATTAATACATAAATCATGAATAAGGATTATTGATTAGGGTATGTATTAATCTTAAATTATTATTATTATTATTATTATTAATTTATTATTATTATCGATATAAAACAAATAGTCTTTTTAAGGAGGAGATTGCAGACACCAATCGACCAGGGAAGTACTCCAGGGGGAACGTTTGGCAGGAGACAGGGAGTGCTGGAACTCCCGTTTCTCCCGTTACTGTCCTCTTTAACTGATCTTTTTTAGTGTCTTATCTACCCTGTGAAAGTCCAGCATGCTTCCAAACAAGCGCCTCTCCCTCTCTCCCTCTCTCCCTCTATTCCTCATTACACATACATGCATCTTACACACTACACATTCTTTTCAAAATTGCAAAAAAAAAAAAAAATGGTATAGTTTTTAACAGCCTCGGCGACCTTTATTTCGACTCTCCTTTTCCTTCTACTGGGTGGTCGTTTTTGTGGGCATCCCCTTGACCCCTCCTTTCTGCATAAAAAAACGACAAAAAAACACCACTACATTTTCGTTATGCGAATTTCTGCCCACCTTATATTTTAATTATTGTAGCCGATGTCAGCTTCCCTCTGTACTCGTGTAGTCGTTAATTGTTTCAATGCTAGTAGTTGGGTTGTCGATTCCCATGCAGAGAATTGAATTCGATGTTCTCGTAGCCTTCATAGTCCCAGAACATTGTTGTTCCTTGACTTTCTCTTTTCTTCAGCGACGATTCTTCGTAAAATCTCTTCAGTCAGCAAATCTTCTTTCAGTGAATATGTAAATCTTTCTTCATCAGTTTGTATTTCTGTTCTTTGTGTTTTTCTATTCGTCGTTTTTCTTGCAAATCTTCTTTCTTCTTCTACAATGTAACAACCCCTTCCCCTCAAAAATTTAGTAGGTGAAACGGTGGAATATCAGATGAATAAAAACGGAGCTGGGACACACCTGACGCTATTATTGGATATCATAAAAAGTGTATAATCGTGTTTCGTTTTCTCACCACACCAGGATTTTATGTTATTGGGGTCGGCGGACTTCTCTTTCGGGCTGAAGATTCGTACCTCTTATTACGCACATTAATTTTTATTTAAATAGTACTGACAGGTAGGCCTATTTCCTCGGCCTCAGCGCTGAGTCCTGCATTCGTTGTTACACACACACACACACACTCTCTCTCTCTCTCTCTCTCTCTCTCTCTCTCTCTCTCTCTCTCTCCCTCTCCTGTCTATCTGCCTGTCGTTGATGTTATAATAGGTTAAGTTAGAGTTGTGGAACGATGTTAGAAAGTGAGGAAAAGAGGAAAATATAAGGGTTTATAGGGCCTCGGGCTCACCAAGGATGCGAAGGTTGTTTTATATGGGTAAGGTTAGGTGATAGGTGGTTCACCTACCTTGCGCGTTCAAGCTTTTGTAGGTTGTTTGGTTTGTATGCTTAGAGTTTGGGTCTTCTGCCTCTTTTTATTTATTTTTTATTTTATTTTTTTCAATAGTTTTATTTTCTGTGGGGGTTAAATAGTGCTGTTGGTGGGGGGTTTCTGCTGCTGGGTAGACTTCTCTTGAAGAAGGGGTATATTCTCCCCCTCCGCGTGGTCCGATATCGAGTTCTGCATAGGTCTGTGGCGATGTGTTTCGCACCTTGCTCCAAATTTTCTCCGCCCTATTGTGTAGGAGCACATTTAAGGCAGGTAATTTGGTTTGTCGGTGCAGGACCTCGGATGAAATTCGGTCGCTGATTCACTTGTCTAGGATGACTCTTGTTCCAGCGTTTTGTATTTTTTGTAGCTCCAGCAAATTTGTATCGCTCGTGTTTGTAGAGGTAGTGCCGGTTATTCGAGAACTGTTCGGACGAGCGCCGTGTACAGTAATTTCTTGTTTTTGGATGAAGGTTCTCTGAAGCGGGAGAGTTTGTTGAGCTCCAATTTTGCTTTGTTTGATCTTGATTTAGTGTGGTTATTGTTGCTAAAACTGTTGATGGTCAGGTCAAGTGCTGTTCTTTGTTGCTTGTAGGGCTGGATTCGGTTGTTTGTCCGTAGTTCATGAGTCCTCCCACGCCCAGTGTTAATTACTATGAATTTTTGTGGGTTTGTTTGAATTTTCCATTGTCTCTCGAATTCGTTTATTCTGTCAATTTGTTTCCTCAACCGGTTGGCGTGGTGCTCTTTACCTAGGTTTAACGTTACTCTTTGCGTGATGTTGTCCGCGTAGATGATATCTCGAGTGTGAGGCGGGGGGGGGGGGGGGGGGGGTTGAGGTATCTGGGCGATGTTAAAGGTTGTAAAGAGTGACCGAAAGTATTGCACCCTGGGGAAACTCCTGCACGGATGTTGAAGAGGGGTCCGGTGTAGATCTTGTGATGGACGTAGGCTTTACGGTCTTTCAGGAAGTTGCACAGGATTTTTTTCTAGGTTTGTGCCCAAATTTTGTTCAAGGATGCGATATTGTAAACCTTGGTGTCACTTTGTCGAAGGCGGCCTTCACGTCTCTTAGTACTAGCGAGACTCTTCTGCTGAGTGCTAGTTTGCTTGCAACGGTTTCGTGCAGTATTGCCAGGGCTGTTGCTGTGCCTTTCTTTTTCCTGAATCCGTGTTGGGCGTCTGACAGTGCGTCGTTGACCGTGAGGTGGAAGTTCAGTTTCCAAAGGAGTAATTTTTCCAGGGCTTTGCCGAATACCTCTAAGAGGCTGATAGACAGTGGCGTAACAAGCGTGGTTCAGGTGGTTCACCGGAACCAGGGCCCCGAAGCCTCAAGGGCCCCAAGCAATCTTGGGCCAAAATACCACATGCTCTGCTCTCAGAACATCAGTAGTTTATATTATATAAATACATAACAATTATGAGTTAAATCTATTAATAACTATTTATTTTTATAGATTATATTTAAAATGTAAAAAAATATTTAAACTTATTTTATAAAATTTCCAAATATGTAATTATTAATTAAAATATTTATATTATCAGTTACAGAAGTAAAATGGCCATATTTGAAGTGTATGCGGCTATTTAAGTAGTATATTGTACAAGGATTCTCTAACCGTAAGATTATTTATCTAAAAACTATTATTTAAAGTTAAGTAGTTTAGCATTATTTATTCATAAAATTGCAATTGTTTATGCAATTTTCTGTGCGCCTGTATGCGTTTGTTTTTTTGGCGAATCAATAAATGGCCTCCTTTGAAAATCATTTAATTTTTATGTCGATGGGCCCCATTCGGATGTCCTGAACCAGGGCCCCCAACCTCGTTGTTACGCCACTGCTGATAGATCTATAGTTCTCGATGAACTCTGCGGATTTTCCTCCTTTGGGGACCATGATAATTTTGGCAGTTTTTAGTGCTTTAGGGAAGTATCCGATGGAAAAACAGGCGCTGAATATGTTTGCTATTTCTTTGTAGATGTTGGTGGGCGACTTTTGGAGCAGCGTTTTTGTGATTCTAAAGCGGCCAGGTGCCTTTTCTTTGAAGAGGTTGACCGCGTCTGTGACTTCTCTCACCATGATTCTGAAGTTGGCGTTTAGAGGCTCTGCCCTGTCCGTCAAGAGGAGCCTGTCGTAGCTGTCTTCCATCCGTTGGTTGACCCTTGTGTCATTGTTTTTGTCGAACAGATTATTTTCTTCGTCGCTTATATTGAACGTCCTTCCGAGACGACTTCGGAAGCATTCCGCTATTTCTTGATCCGATTTGAGAGGTCTTCCGTTTTCGTTTCGGAGTGTCTTGAATTTTTCTGCTTTAGTTCCTTTTAGCTTCCTGATCTGGGACCAGAAGGCAGACATGGGCAGTAAATACTTTAGATGTACTTAAATAATAAATACATTACTTGAAAATAAAAGTAATTAAATACTAAATAAAATTCAGGTTTTCAGAAAGTATTTAAATACTAAATAAAATTCAGGTTTTCAGAAAGTATTTAAATACTAAATAAAATTCAGGTTTTCAGAAAGTATTTAAATACTAAATAAAATTCAGGTTTTCAGAAAGTATTTAAATACTAAATAAAATTCAGGTTTCAGAAAGTATTTAAATACTAAATACATTACTCCTAAAATGTATTTAAATACATTTCAAATACAATTTAGATACTTTCAAACAGCACATAAAATCGCTAACATCAATTTAGAGTCAAATAAAATCGAGAATTCGCAGAAGTAGACGCTGCAATTGTTTTGTGGCACAGAAGTTATTCCGAAATATTTTCCATAAAAAAGTGGGTGCAGGTGTGATTCGCTATTTTCATTTCCACTTCCACCATCAACAACTTCTATTTTACCACCTTCTTTTCCACCACTTTCACTTGCTGCAGCCATGTTACAAATGTTGTCCTTGTCTAATATGATGAATAGGCTAAGGCTAATTGCACAGTTAGCGCTGAACTTTACACAACCACATTTGACGATGCCTCAGGAATCAGGATAGACTGCCGGCTGCCGCACTGCAGCTGTGAGTCTGTGACAATCGCCACTAGAGCAGGCTTGAAGTTCCAGAAAGTCTCAGCCTGCTGATCCTGGAACCTTCTGGAAGCACAAGCACCTTGAAAAATGTTTTACTGTGTTCTGTGGTACCAGTTAAATACTGGGTGGTTAGTACTGTACATCCTCGCAAAATTGAACAGTTCACAAAAAAGTATTTTAAAAATGTATTTACAAATACTAAATACTTTTCGAAAGTATTTAAATACGTAATTAAATATACTGTCCAAAAAGTACTTATAAATACATGTATTTAAATATGTATTTAAGTATTTTCAAATACATTACTGCCCATGTCTGCCAGAAGGTTTCAGGGTCTTTTCTACGGCTCTCTTGTCGACGAGCGCAATCCACATGTCATGTTCTTTTTCAATCCACAGTCTTCGTAGTTGTGCCCTTAGGATGTTGTATTGTAGTCTGTTGGGCAAGTAGTTTATGGCATTATTCATCTGGTTCCTGATGCCATTCAGTTAGTGTATGATGCCGTCGGGTTCTTCGTCGGAGGAGGGGTGGGGCAGGATGTGGTGGGTGATGATAGGGGCGTGTTTCTCCTTTGCCGCCTTAAGCGCGTTTAGGAGGTTCGCCGTGGCAGCATCGATTACTGCGGCCCCACTCCTACTCAGTTCTGAGGGCTCATGTTGGACGAGTTGAACCTGCCCTGCGCTTAAGCTCTTTTTATAGACTGAAATCATAAAATGGGGGTTGGTACTTCAAAAGGGGAATATTTCATACGTAAATAAATTCTTAAGAAAGAAAATGCGTACCGAGTATTATTAATTATTTAAGTTCATTATAATTTATTGGAATGTTCCAACTGGATCGTCATTATATATATAAAATATAAGTATATCGTGCTAAAGTACAAATGGTACTTACGTATTATCTGGACTACCAAACTGTTTATTATGTATTTTTGCTCTTGTCATTTTCGTTTAAACCAGGGGTTCCCAAACTTTTGAGCTTGTCGACCCCTTGGTGAGCTTATAAAGTTATCATCGACCCCTAACCCAAATTCTCAATATTGAAAATAATTTTAAATGAAATGAAGTCAAGAAACATCAAAATATAGTCAATATTTATTAATCATTATAGTTATATAATTATAATTATTAGTAATTAAGTGAAAATTAATAACTGCTAAATATCTTTACAATTAAATCGTCTCTAATGAGATGGATGGGCCTGATGGGCATGAACATTAGGCTGTAGGTTTGAGAGTTTGAGCATTAAGTCACCATGCTCATCGATGTTAAGCCTAGAACTTAAGCCTGGACCCCTAGAACTTTATCGACCCCCTATCGACCCATAGATCTTTATCGACCCCCTTGCACAGTCCCATCGACCCCAGGCGGTCGATATTGACCACTTTGGGAACCCCTGGTTTAAACTAACGAAAATATCACAACTTAACCTAACCAATCATCAAGGGCGTACAGTTGACCTAACCAGGCATTCAGTTGACCTAACCGGGCATTCACTTGACCTAACCAGGCATTCAGTTGACTTAACTGGGCATTCAGTTGTAAGTTGACCTAACCGGGCATTCAATTAACCTAACAGGTTAATATTGGTTATTTCACCTAAATATCTTCTGATCTTTTCGTATTAGGCATTCACTATCACATTTCGGGCAAGTTAAGGATGAGAGAATAACATCGTTAGCCGGTTAGCTACGAAAAACAAAATAAAACGGAAAATGCCCGGTTAGGTCAACTGAATGCTCGGTTAGGTTAATTGAATGCCCGGTTAGGTCAACTGTACGCCCTTGATGATTGGTTAGGTTAAGCTGTGATATTTTTGTTAGTTTAAACGAAAATGACGGGAGCAAAAATACATAATAAACAGTTTGGTAAGTACCGTACAAATTTTCTACAAGTACATCTATACAGTACAGGTTTAGGATCAATTCAATTGTAGGAAAAGAAACCCAAAATGTATGTGATGTAAGTAAGTGTGACTAGTTACTAGTTATTATTTACTAAAATATTTGGTTTTGAATGATAATAAAAATTATACTTTTTGGTTTAAAGAAACAATATTTGTGAACAAAAGAGTCAATGGAAATATTTATTTTTTCTCCTGTTTTGTACCTCTGAAGTTTTCAGTGGTCATACAATAGGATACAGCTGGGTTCTTTGTCGCAGGTTAGATATTTCTAATTAAAAGTTCTCTTAAACTTATCCATTACTGAAAAACAAATTAAGATTAATTCTATCATAGAAACCTTTCATCTAGACCCGAGAAAATGACTGACCCCTATAATAAAAAATAACTAATTAGTTTATCTAACTCAAACTATTTGAATTAACGAAGATGAATAAGAACCAGAGTCGGTTGTAGTACCCTAACCAAGGATAAATGTAAGTGGTAATGACCGAAGTGGAAAATTTTGGAGTGGAAATGAACCTGTCTGGGAACAACTTTATTTTGGAATACTCACTCTGGGATTTGCCCTGTCTGGACTAAATATGAAGTGGAAATGACTTTTAAGCGATCAAACATAAAATGCTTTTGCCGAAGAAGAATCTTGAAATTAAGTAAACAAAATCTGTTTCCCACCTCCATGGGATACATCGTGGCCATTGTTGCAACGCCGGTTCTCGTTGATCACCGAAATTGAGCAACATTTGGTCTGGGTAGTAGCTGGATGGGTGATCCGCCCTCCGCATCCAGATGATGAAGCGACCCGTGGTTCGGATCCCACGTAAAGTTGAAGGTTCCTTCCGTCATACATGACCTTTGCCGTTGCGAAAATTAAACAACCCCAAAACGCGCACTCCTACCTCCATAAACCCTAATTAACTTATGAGAATAAAAACCCACTCTAATAGACAGAGTTTATTTCCACGACAGTTTCGACGCCCACTGGCATCCTCCTCGGGTGGATACAGAAACACAAATGAAACAAAACAAGAGGGAAAAACAGTTCAGGGATCGACCGTTAAGAAATTCGCACCTAGGTTGGATTCCATTCTCTCGAGACAGGAGGGGCATTTTCATTAAGTACATTCGAACAAATTTTAAAACTATCTTCCTGTTCTAAACATACAGATTCTATTATTTTTACATAATTATTACATTTATAATTAAATTTATTACATTTAATATTGCATAATTATTAATTACAGAAATTATAAATTTATTATTACATTGGTTATTACATTGTTGTTTATTATACAGAAATTATAAACCGAAAAACGAATGAAAAAAGGCGATTAGGAAATAATCCAGAGACCATTGAGAAATTCGCACCTAGGTTAGATATCGTTCTCCCGAAACCAGAAGGGCATTTTTTACAGGGTCAGCTTATAACTACATTTCCACAAATTAAAAATATCTTCTTCTTCTATACATACAGATCCTAATGTTTGGCATAATTACTGCATATATTTATTTCCACATTAATTACTTCCATTATTACATTTACTAAAAGCGAGTAAGGAAACATTCCAATCCAGAGACATTTAAGAAATTCACACTTAGGTTCGAACACGTTCCCACGACTCCGTAAGGGATTTATTGACCAAGAATCTCATTAAAGGGTCTAACTTATAAGTACCTTCGCACAAATTAAAATTATCTACTTTTTCTATACACACAGATTCTATTATTTTTCTTTTGACATAATTATTACATTTATAAAGTACCTTACTTGATTCCCAATCTATAGCATGATTATTTTGGCTAGCGTGATAAAAAATGGCATTATTAGTATTACAACTTCTGAAGGCATATTTGTGTTCTTTGATACGGGTTTCAATATTTCTTCCAGTTTCTCCCACGTATACTAAATCACAACTTTTACAGGGAATGCTGTAGACACAGGCTTGTTCCTCTTTTGCAACGTTATTCCTAACCAATTTACTTTTCACGGTAGACGAATATTTGAACGCCAAAGCAAACTTAAATTCTTTCGTCAACGGTTTTACTCTTTCTAAGCCGGCAATGTAAGGCAAACTCACATATTGTTTTTGGTTAACTGAAGGTTCCCGAGGGGCATAAAAAGATTTTCTGGCTTTAAAATACGCCTTTTGATAAACCACTCAGGATATTTTAAATCCTTAAAAATGTTCCAAATCTTTGAATTTTCCGGATCCAGCAAATGTGGGCTACAAATCCTGAGTGCTCTTAGAAACATGGAAGAAATAATTGAGCTTTTAACCCCTTCATCATGATATGAAAAATAATGAATGTACGAATTACAATGAGTAGGTTTCTATAGACCGTGAAATTGGGCTTTCCGCTTTCGTTAATGACCAAAACATCTAGAAAAGGTAATTGTTTGTCGTTCTCCCATTCATATTTAAATTAATAGAGGGAACAAGATTATTTAATGACTGAAAGAAAGTGTCAAAGTTGTTCCAGTGGTCAGGCCAAAATGAGAAAATATCATCTACATAACGAAACCAAATTAGATTCCTGGGACATATTGTTTGCAACAATTCCGACTCATAATACTCCATATATAATGTACTCAGTATTGGGGATAAAGGGGACCCCATTCCCATACCAAAACGTTGCAAATAAAATTCTTCACCGAAGGAGAAGGCATTATTGGTGACACAGAGTTTTATCAGTTCTAAAAATACAGATGTGGGCATGCCTAGTTCTACGTTACATGTTGGCAATTTTCTATCTAAAAAACTAAGTACATCATCAATGGGAACTTTCGTAAACAAGGACTCAACATCAAAACTTATCATTCTTCCCCGTTTTAAATCTAAGGACATAACTTTGTTAATAAAGTCACAGGAATTAGTGATGTGCGAGCCTGAAAATTTACCAACTAATGGGGATAATTTATCTGCAAGAAATTTAGATAACCTGTAACTAAAGGAACCCCTGTGCCGAATTCAACAAAACCATCAGGAACTTATTAAAAGATGTCCCGGCGATTGATCCTAAAAGATTTCTACAGATTAACCCCAAACTCCCCCACATTTACGGCCTACCCAAAACCCATAAGATTAATATACCACTCCGTCCCATTATTTCACACAGGGGTTCCTTTAGTTACAGGTTATCTAAATTTCTTGCAGATAAATTATCCCCATTAGTTGGTAAATTTTCAGGCTCGCACATCACTAATTCCTGTGACTTTATTAACAAAGTTATGTCCTTAGATTTAAAACGGGGAAGAATGATAAGTTTTGATGTTGAGTCCTTGTTTACGAAAGTTCCCATTGATGATGTACTTAGTTTTTTAGATAGAAAATTGCCAACATGTAACGTAGAACTAGGCATGCCCACATCTGTATTTTTAGAACTGATAAAACTCTGTGTCACCAATAATGCCTTCTCCTTCGGTGAAGAATTTTATTTGCAACGTTTTGGTATGGGAATGGGGTCCCCTTTATCCCCAATACTGAGTACATTATATATGGAGTATTATGAGTCGGAATTGTTGCAAACAATATGTCCCAGGAATCTAATTTGGTTTCGTTATGTAGATGATATTTTCTCATTTTGGCCTGACCACTGGAACAACTTTGACACTTTCTTTCAGTCATTAAATAATCTTGTTCCCTCTATTAAATTTAAATATGAATGGGAGAACGACAAACAATTACCTTTTCTAGATGTTTTGGTCATTAACGAAAGCGGAAAGCCCAATTTCACGGTCTATAGAAAACCTACTCATTGTAATTCGTACATTCATTATTTTTCATATCATGATGAAGGGGTTAAAAGCTCAATTATTTCTTCCATGTTTCTAAGAGCACTCAGGATTTGTAGCCCACATTTGCTGGATCCGGAAAATTCAAAGATTTGGAACATTTTTAAGGATTTAAAATATCCTGAGTGGTTTATCAGAAAGGCGTATTTTAAAGCCAGAAAATCTTTTTATGCCCCTCGGGAACCTTCAGTTAACCAAAAACAATATGTGAGTTTGCCTTACATTGCCGGCTTAGAAAGAGTAAAACCGTTGACGAAAGAATTTAAGTTTGCTTTGGCGTTCAAATATTCGTCTACCGTGAAAAGTAAATTGGTTAGGAATAACGTTGCAAAAGAGGAACAAGCCTGTGTCTACAGCATTCCCTGTAAAAGTTGTGATTTAGTATACGTGGGAGAAACTGGAAGAAATATTGAAACCCGTATCAAAGAACACAAATATGCCTTCAGAAGTTGTAATACTAATAATGCCATTTTTTATCACGCTAGCCAAAATAATCATGCTATAGATTGGGAATCAAGTAAGGTACTTTATAAATGTAATAATTATGTCAAAAGAAAAATAATAGAATCTGTGTGTATAGAAAAAGTAGATAATTTTAATTTGTGCGAAGGTACTTATAAGTTAGACCCTTTAATGAGATTCTTGGTCAAAAATCCCTTACGGAGTCGTGGGAACGTGTTCGAACCTAAGTGTGAATTTCTTAAATGTCTCTGGATTGGAATGTTTCCTTACTCGCTTTTAGTAAATGTAATAATGGAAGTAATTAATGTGGAAATAAATATATGCAGTAATTATGCCAAAACATTAGGATCTGTATGTATAGAACAAGAAGATATTTTTAATTTGTGGAAATGTAGTTATAAGCTGACCCTGTAATAAAATGCCCTTCTGGTTTCGGGAGAACGATATCTAACCTAGGTGCGAATTTCTCAATGGTCTCTGGATTATTTCCTAATCGCCTTTTTTCATTCGTTTTTCGGTTTATAATTTCTGTATAATAAACAACAATGTAATAACCAATGTAATAATAAATTTATAATTTCTGTAATTAATAATTATGCAATATTAAATGTAATAAATTTAATTATAAATGTAATAATTATGTAAAAATAATAGAATCTGTATGTTTAGAACAGGAAGATAGTTTTAAAATTTGTTCGAATGTACTTAATGAAAATGCCCCTCCTGTCTCGAGAGAATGGAATCCAACCTAGGTGCGAATTTCTTAACGGTCGATCCCTGAACTGTTTTTCCCTCTTGTTTTGTTTCATTTGTGTTTCTGTATCCACCCGAGGAGGATGCCAGTGGGCGTCGAAACTGTCGTGGAAATAAACTCTGTCTATTAGAGTGGGTTTTTATTCTCATATTTTGACCTTCACGTAAAAAAGTGAAGTTTTTTGCACCTAATTAACTTGTTTAGGCCCCTCTACATATTCACCCGGTCTTTTTATATTTAGTTCAGCCTTATCCGACTTTAACAGGCAAAAGTGGCTTCTTTTTGCGACTACTTTTAAAATTTATTATTATAAAGGTAATCACCAGGGTAACTCTAGTGGTAGAGCGTTAGGTAGTTACTTTGAAGTTTCTGGGTTCGAGTCTCGGCGATTAAGGGGCTTCTGCCTTAGTGGAGTAATGGTTCGATCCAAAGAAAAACGGTAGGTCTCCTATCGCAGGACTTACTTGTTACGAAGGAGGTTAAACAACCCAAAAATTATTACAATCATAACTTAACCCCTTAAGCGTCAATTTTGTTTCGGAGATAAAGAGGAATAAACGATATAACTCGTAGATAACGCTTAAGAGGTTAATCACCACAAATTCACTCTAAGAAAGGTGCAATAGTAAAAGTATTCGGTCGCTGATTCACTTGCTAGGATGAATCTTGTTCCAGCGTTTTGTATTTTTTGTAGCTCCAGCAAATTTGTATCGCTCGTTGTTTGTAGAAGTAGTGCCGGGTATTCGAGAACTGTTCAGACGAGCGCCGTGTACAGTAATTTCTTGTTTTTGGACGAAAGTCCTCTGAAGCGGTAGAGTTTGTTGAGATCAATTGGCGGTACGATTACTGTTATTACGGTGTTCTTTCTGTTTGCAATTATGTATGGATTGTTATGTCCCCTACCAAAAAATCTGGAGGGGCCAAACTGAATTGCACTTGTTCGTTCTTCCGTTCGTCCGTCCGTCCACCCGTTCGTACAACTTTCGTGTTCGGGCTGTAATTTTTGAACTCCTGAACCTAAATTGCTGACCCCCCCCCCACACACACACACAACATAACAAGACGATGTGCCAAGAGAAAAAAAATCAGGTTCCTGTACCAAAGGTCAAGGTCACAAATAGAGGTCAAAGATCAAATCAAACTTTTTCGTGTCTGGGCTGTAACTTTTTAACCGTTTAATATAAATTAAAGAAACTGTACATACATATGGATCATGAATAGACTATGTGTCGCGAATAAGAATCAGGCCCCTGCATCAAAGATGGTCACAAATAGAGATCAAAGGTCAAATGGGGGTACACGCTGTAGTTTTTCAACTACTCAACATAACTTCAAACTACATGCGTATGGATCATCAGAAGACGATGTGTCCCGAGCACGGCTCGGTTCTAATACCAAAGGTCAAGGTCACAAACAGAGGAGGAGACAGTAATGTCGTTCTGGCATAGTTCTTGTTCATCTTGGCCTTGTTTGTATGATGCTTTCAAAAGCCGAGACGTAATAGTCTCTCTATAAATAGTTCGCAATAACAAGTTTTTGTTCCCAGTTTCGGAGAAAGGCTGCCATTTTCCGCCCGAATTGTTCATTCTGATGAAGGTCCAGCGTCTTAACCACTAGGCCACCTAGGGTACCCATTTATCTACCAACCACTTTTATTGTGTGGAAGGATGAACAGCTGGGTTTTGCTGCGCGCCGGCTGCCGTCGAGTCTCGAACCCAGGGCCGATGGATTCGTAGTCAGCGACGCTAACCACTACACCACCGAGGCGCATATATACAGGGCGTCCCAAAAAAATGTATACACACTTTAAATACTTATAAAGGCAGTGTTTATTAAAATACATTTCATTTTCAAAATGTAATAGAATCTACAGACATTATTTAATTGTTTTGTCAACGCCTGTTTTCAAACTGACGTCCGTTCTGGTCCAGGCACTGCTGATAACGCGAAGCAATGGAATCGCAAACATCACGAAACATTTCGTTTGGTATTTGTGTGCATTCTCGTTCAATGGCTGCTCTCAATTCAGCGACTGTTGCAGGTTTTATAGCGTAGACTTTGTCTTTTAAGTATCCCCATAAAAAAAAGTCTAGTGGTGTGAGGTCTGGTGAACGCGGAGGGTATTCTACGAAACCCCTTCGTCCAATCCACATCCACATCGTGCCAAGTACCACTCGCAATACTCCACTCTTCGGTCCGGATCATCTTCATTAATAGCATGGACTAATCTTGGAATGTAACTTTTCCATTGACAGCGCTTCAAAATGCGTTGGACAGACGATTCTGAAATTCCTACCTCACGACTCGCTTGCCGCACAGATTTTCTTGGACTTTGGTGATACGTTTCCAGTACTCTTTCTTGCTTTGTGGGGCTTGTCGATGTCCGTGGTCTTCCGGAACGCTTCTTGTGGACATTCTGAACAGTTCCATCGGCTTCAAACTTATCTCTAATTCGAGTGATGGTAAGTCGCGTTGGTGGATCTGTTTGAAACTCCCTCCTAAACTGGGTGTCCCAGGAGGAAATGTCAAGAATGCACCATTTCACTCTTTGGGTATTTCTAAGTAGAAAGTATTATATCGACATATCCCAACCGTTACCGAGATACAGGCCTCTACATTTGGGTAACTAAAACATAATAAAAAGCCGATCTTAGATAATATTCAATGACATTTAATGATACATTGGCAACTGTTTAGATCCTCACCTTATTTATTTACATTATTTATTTAGGTACGTCGTAACACCTGCTCACTGAGTCACGTTTCTTTTCAGGGTGTGTTGTGTACTCTGCAAACGTGGAGGTGCAGGATGCGTTCATAAATACTCAGAAATGAACTTCCTCGTTTTCCTTGGCAAGACTCGATGGATCGGAGGCTCGCTTGAAGAAGGAGGGGGTCACTTTGAAACCATTCTGCAATAAGTGCAATAGTGTATTGTATGTTTGTACTTTTTGTAAACCACAAGTGTCATTAACTAGTATCTAAGATCGCCTTTTTATTATGTTTTAATTACCCAAATGTAGAGGCCTGTATCTCGGTAACGGTTGGGAATCAGACCCATATCGATATAATATTTTCTACTTAGAAATATCCAAAGAGTGAAATGGTGCATTCTTGACATTTCCTCCTGGGACACCCTGTATATACAGAGGGTGTTTATAAAGTCCCTATCTATTTCAGTGAAAACGTAGCAAAAAGGATAAAATTCAATAACAATATAATAGAAGGCATACATGTAATGAATACTTAAGTACAGTATATGATTGCACATGAGCACCATCAGTATCTCTGCAGAGTTCGAATCTGTAAGCAGCATTGCAGAACACATTTTGGAGCATGACAGGGGTTATTTTTGTAACTGCTGTTACGATACGAGCAAGCGTCGTTTTTTACGTTAATTATACTGTGTGTTGTTTGCAGTTGAAATGTATATAATGTGCGGCATGCGAGAGGTGCCCCCTCGGGGCATTGGTTTCTGCGCGTATGTAGGAGAATTACGACTTCTGATCGAGTGAGGCCCATGGTGTAGTGGTTATCATATCTGACCGGCAATCGGAAGATCCCGGGTTCGATTCCCGGGTGGTTACCTCATTTTTTCATTTGTTCGTTCTCCCTCCTCATCTTGCGCGGAATGTTCTTCTATACAAGCGTCGTTCTTTACATTAATTATACTGTGTGTTGTTTGCAGTTGAAATGTATATATATATAAATAAACTTGTTTACCTTTTCAGTTTATCTATATTTAGGTGTATGAACGGTGAAATTGACACTGATCTGCATTAGATTACAGACAACCAACAGCTATTACACCTTTATTCAGCCAGACCTTGGTTTCAGTCACTGTTGGAAGAAACGTGTGTTGCATACTTGCATACCGTTCCAAGTATAAGAATTTCCAGCGTATCAGGTATTAATGTAACAACACCAAAATTAAAATATCACTCAATTACTTTTAACTCACTTTTTCATGACATGTTCATTGAAAGCAGAATTTTTGTTCAGCTGGGAAAACGTGGGTTGTCATAGTGCTTACGGATTTAACTTTATTGCTATATTTAGGTCCAAAATAATTTTGTGAAGTATTTTAAAATGAGAGAACTTTGTCAAATAATTTAAGTAAACGATATTATCAGTGAGATCGGTACTTTTCCGTTATATCCCCACAATTTCTTCTTTCCCAATTAGGTCAACTGTATTCCCTTGACAATTGGTTAGGTTAAGTCGTGATATTTTCGTTAAAATATTCGTTAGTTTTAACAAAAATATCACGATTTAAAGTAACCAATTGTCAAGGGTGTACAGTTGACCTAACCGGAAAAAAAGAAATTGCGGGGGTATAACGGAAAAGGGATCACCTGAAGATCAGGGCCTTCAGCCTTCTTTAGTTAGCCTTATAAGGCTAACTAACTAACGAAAATATCACGACCTAACCTAACCACTCGTTAGGGCAACTGTACGTCCTTGACGATTGGCTAAGTTAGGTCGTGATATTTTCGTTAGTTAGCCTTATAAAGCTAACTAAAGAAGGCTGGGGGCCCTGATCTTCAGGTGATCCCGGAAAGTACCGTGAGATCTATGTCATAGCCCAATATAATATAACAAGGGGAACAGATTTTTAGTTTCAATCTCACTTTTCAGTGAACAGGCATTATGTCCTCATGGCCCCTGGTTTCTGAAAGACCTTAATTATAATGGGACTTGTTCTACTATTATGATATAATCATACCATGTTCAGGCGCGGATCCAGGGGGGGGGGGGTCGAGGGGGTCCGGACCCCCCCTGCTCACGGTGACCAACGATTTTTCGATTGCGTTTGTTTGCTCCTATATATGAAAAATAAGACCTGAAGACTTAAAATGGCTTAAGGTACATGTATCCCGGTTGCCACAAAATTAATTTCCTTAAAAAGAATAAAGAAAAAAAAGTTTATGTCCGATCCTGAGACATTTCAGACCTGGCCTGGGTGTGTAAACAAGCAGGATTTTGATAACGGGAATATACTTCAAATCCATCTAAAGCTATCTTCAAATATGAAAATTTCCTACCGAGGGGGGGGACACCCCCCTCGGGCACCCCCGCTGGCGCTCGCTTCGCTCGCGCGTCCTCGCCTTCGGCCGAGGACATATCAGTAACGAGCCCCACCAAGACTGGATGGACCCCCCTCTGCTTAAATTCCTGGATCCGCCCCTGCATGTTTGAACCTAAATGAAAATACTACAATTTTCCAATTTTCTAAACATTTCAGCAATTTGTTGTATTTTCATTAAGGATTACACCTCTTGAATGAATTAATTGACTCGTTATATTATATCAGACGATGATCACTGTACACAAGAGAAATTGGTACATTAATTCACTCAGTGAAGCAATTCATAATGATAAATAACATATTATTATGATAATGATTTAAACTATAGAAAACCAGAAAATACAGTGGCTCGTGCGCAATAGGCTTCCAATAATTAGGTACTATACGAGTAATATGTACAAATGCAGACATTTTTTCAATAACCTCAAAAATATGAAGCCTAATGAGAAATTTTTATTTTGTTTTGATATTCTTTTCGACAAAAATAAAATTTCAACCCCAACTCCCCAATCGCTGTATGATGGTTTTTTTCTGTTAACTTTTCTGCAGCTGTACGAACACAGAATGGTCAACGTCCACAAACTTCAGTTGTTTTACTTGAGTGACGAGTGATTGATTGATTGTTGAAGAGCAGGTTAAAATGCATTTACTGCATATTAACCAAGTGTAGTTTAAGGTATTTAAATAGTTTGCAAAGACTACGCCTATTGTTATTGGCCTTTTTTCGAAAAATGGCTTTATTTGTTTTCATGCAGTGTGTGAGTTGCTTACATGATCAATCAGAGAATTGATCGAAAGGCCTAGACCTGGCAAGTTGAAAGATGGACTAGGCTAAGCTACGCTTGAGACCAGTAAGTAAATGATAGTATTGTATGTACTCTGGTGTCAGTGTCGCTCAACGTAGTTTAAATTAATTTAAATAAGCCTACCCTATATTAATGAATAAGGTCTGATATTGGGCCTGTTGTTTCCAGTTTGAGATGAGTTTACCGTTGGAATAAATGTTGTACATTGAACACATTACAAAACTAGTTTCACCAGTAATTGCATAGAGCTTGATTCCAAGGACAGAAATGCATAATATCAGGTATCATATCGGCCCACATGACAAAAATTGGTTTCTGTGACAGCTTGTGTTTTATTGTTGCAATGATTGCATTTTCAATGGTATTGCTTTAAACATAAACAACGTTCCATCTCTGATATTGTCGCGTCAGTTCCAAATCTTAGCGGTTTTAGAAATTTTGCTGAAAATAACGGATAATCTCCTAGGTGCGCTCCATTTTTCAATATTAAACATACACTCATAAAACATATACCATTTGAAAGCTCACATTTTTCTGAGTAAAAATTTAGTAATCCAAAAGTATCAATAGCAAATAAAAAGTAACGATTTAATTAATTGTTTGACGCGTGACGTCATTAACTACATTATAAAGGTTGGTTAAGTTATAAATCTTGTCTGTGTTGTAAGATGGTATTTTTGGTAATTGTTACGCTAACCTAACCTAACATGAATATGTTATTACATTATCATTTGTATAATTTAGGTCTCGGGGGTACGCGGGCGGAGCCCCCGTAAAGATCACGCATCACAAATTGATCGGTATAGGGTTTTATATTTAAACCTAGTTACTTTTTATTTGCTATTAATACTTTTGGATTACTACATTTTTAGACTCAGAAAAATGTGAGCTTTCAAATGGTATATGTTTAATGAGTGTATGTTTAATATTGAAAAATGGAGCGCTCCTAGAGATTTACCAAAATAACTTCAAAGCACTATACTAGATATGTGCATATAAAGGCTACTAGTTTGAGTCCTGTATGTACCCTGTGTTTTCAAGAGCCTTAGAATTATTGTGTAATTGATATAATCCACATGTAGTTATAATAGTAAATATAACTCTTTTTTAATATGTCAATATTGACAATATGATGTATATAGGCCTATTCCAAATGCACACACTGTGGATGAAATAAAGGGGTTTATCCGTTTAACAAGGTAAGGTTGATGGGATTGTTTAACCTCCTTCGTAACATGTAAGGTCATATGACGGAGGGGACCTACAGCTTTACGTGGGATCCGAACCACGGACGAGTCGCTACATAATCTAAACGCAAAGGACGGTACCCCATCAAACTACGACCCAGATCCAATGTCACTTAACTTCGCTGATCTACAGGAAGCGGTGTTACGACACTGGCCACGACATACCACCATTTAACACCCATCAGGGTATCCAGCACTAAAAATTAAAGAAAATTTCCTGCCACGAAATAATTATGATGTAATTGTTTCTTTGATATCATACGAAAATATTCCACTTCTAATGGAGTGAATTAAATTAAATTTTTAAGGAAAATAGGAAACTGACTCTTATGTAATTACTTGCCCAGTCACTCTCAACAGTGTTAGTAGTATCGGGTAAAAATAAGTATGGGATTCAAAGATATATTTATAAGACTAAATTGTTTTTTAAGTATTAGGTTTTAATATCAAAACTGGGTTTGGTTGGGCAAGTACTTGCACATCGATCACTTTCTTATTTTGCTTATAAATTAAATTTAATTTATTCTATTAGAAGTGTAATATTTTCGTATACCAAAGAAATAATACACCTTCGTGGTAATTAAGATGCCATCTAAATGTAAGGAAAGTTTCCCTTTAATTTTTACAGGGTAATGGTGAAAGCACCGAGCTGTTAAAATATGAACACCCTTACTTCATTTCTCGGCTCATGCTACTGATTTCAGAGATTAAGATGGTGGTTCTGAGTATTACTTGTAGTAGTAGTTCAAATTTCATAAAGAACTGTAGGCCCCATGTTATATGACCCTGGCTGTTTGTACTGAGGTTAAATTATTTAATTTTTTTTATTGCATTAGATTCGTTTGACGTTTAACAACGAAAACTCATTCAGACTGAGTGTTTCCGTCCATAAAAAAAAAGTAAAATCCCAGTTTTCGAAGCGTACTCTCGAACCTCACACCATAGCCCTCATTGCTGCATTTTTCTCCTCTTTTCTCAGAAATCACTGACTCTTGATGGTGGGAGTATTTTGGGGGAGTTAAAAATGGTTGGGGGAGCAATTTGAGGGAGTTAAATTAAGCTCAACAACTCGTTTTCGGACTGCCCGCAGCACTGCATAAACTTAAGGATATAGCTGGATAAAGGCCATAAATAAGGTCATTTATTCCAGAATAGATTCATATTAGATAGTTTTAAAAAACGATGCGGATGTGATGCAAGAAAGCGGGAACCAGCTGAAAAGCCGACTTTACAAAGGTTAATAAAAATAAGATTAAAACCAATAGCTATTAACGGTAGAGTCTCATTTTCGAGTTCATATTTAGATTTTTTTAATTACGTGAATACTGATAGAGAATATAGCTATGTACCATCGGTAACGTGAAAATACGAGAACTACAGTGCCAATAATTAAGAGTTTGATTAAAGAGTTAAAGACCGGTTCCTCCTCGGGTACAGCTGACTTATCGAATGAATATTTAAAGTTTGCTAATGATGTGATGAATCTTCATATTTCATTCCTCTTCTCAGCCATGCTTGGGCACAATTATATTTTTGCGAAGTTTGAGTATACATATATAACATCCCTTATCAAAAATAAATATGGGGACATTCTGTCCAACGATAACTACAAGCCTATTGCTGTTGCCTCCTGCTTCTCAAAACTAATTGAAAAACTTTTGCTCTGCCGACGAAATTTATGGACGTCTCCTAATCAGTTTGGTTTTAAAAGGTCCTCTTCAAATGACCTGTGCAGTGTGCATATATGTTTTGAAGGAGACTGCATTTAAATATACCGACAGTAATTCAACTATTTATAGCTGTTGTTTAGATATAAACAAAGCACATGACAGAATGAATCACAATATTCTTTTTTTTAAATTAGAAGACCGAAATGTTTATTGGTTTAAAAAATATTGACATTTTGTTACACTCGCCAATTTTTTATGGTTAGAAGGGGCAATGTATTGTTTGAATGTTTTGGTTTCCCATGCGGAGTGAGACAAAGCTCCTTGCTCTCTCCTCTGCTGTTTAAAGCGTCCATATCCTTGATTATGTCGAAATTGTCAGCGTAATATGC
Organism: Bathynomus jamesi; assembly: GCA_023014485.1. Classification (NCBI taxonomy): domain Eukaryota; kingdom Metazoa; phylum Arthropoda; class Malacostraca; order Isopoda; family Cirolanidae; genus Bathynomus; species Bathynomus jamesi. Next base: position 466,201 of record JAJOZX010001623.1, read on the forward strand.
TGCCGTCTCAATCCAGGTCCCCTATCTAGTCACTACTGGTGAAGGAGGAAGCAGCACGCTACCAGCAGTCTCTCGGAACTACTACTTGCTGTTCAACGCCTTGGGGAATACCTTCTTCACAATATAAATCAGTACATTCACATCCAAAAGCGGACACGTTGCTGTCGTTTAGTAATGGTTTTGGCACTTTTGTTCTTGATAGCTCTCCCGTTTGAATATGTTGCTGTATTTGAAATTTCTTGGATGCAGAGATTGCAACCTCGCAGTATTTACAAAATAGTACTTTTCTGTCGGTAGTGAAGTCCTCGTACTCGTGCACATATGTATTTAGAATCGCATTTTAGAGACCTCTTCTCCTTCGGTATTTTGAATTATATAAACGATAATGTAAACAAACGCGAATATTGTGATCAATTCATGATCATGTGCAAAAATATGCATTTTAAAACAAAATCTTAGACATATGCGCTTTCACTCAAAAAATGCCTGAAGTATACATTTGCATACGCAAATATTCAAATACATAATTATTCTAAGCCTACTTATAAGGAACTTCAGATTCTGCTCAAACGAAGCTAAAGACACGCACTTTTGTGCTCTCTGCGTTAATAGCTATGGACCGCAATGTGGACTAATTACAAAAGAAAAAGTTTTTGCAGAACTCCAAATTTGTTTTATAACAGTTCCTTTAGACGGCTGCATAAGTTACCTACAAGATGTTCAGATTCACAAATGTTCGCAAACCACAACGTCTCGAGCCTCCTTGAGGAAACAAAACGTACTCAATACAGTCTAATGCGAAGAATTAAAAATTTAGTCAATCCAACTGTCCAGGCTATTCATCAGTCCTGCTTTGTCTTCTAGACAATGGACTTCCTGATATGAAAGTGTTTCTCTATAGCTACACTTAACACCAACATTAGCATTTTCATTAAGTGTACTTTTTATTTTTATTTTTTAGCATTAGCTTTAGGCAGTCTTCATTATTAATTTTATTATTACTTGTTTCATTGCGTGTATTATTTGTATTTTTTTATTAGTCCAAGTTTTTAGTTTTTAAATTTATCGTTTAATAATTAATTAGTCGTATCGTTTATTACCTTGATGGATATTGTATTTTCTATGGGATTTATCTCAGGGACTGCCAATAAAGATTATTATATATACAAACACCTTACCTTACAACCTTACAAAGGTTTAACAAAGGTTTTTACAAATTTTTAACTCAACATGGATTCAGACCCCACCACTCAACCATGACATTACTCACTAACCTCACGCAGCACATCATGGATGGCATCAACTCCAGACGACCAGCTCAACGTACACTATTAACAACAATAGACATTAGTAAAGCATTTGATGCTATCCCACGCTTCCCTCTCATAAACAAAATACCCAACACAAACATGCACAATAGCACCAAAAGGTGGCTGAGCAACTATCTTTCAGGAAGATACTCGCATGTCACATTTAATGGCAAGTCATCCAAAAACAAGCTTTTTCCGAACGGGGTCCCTCAAGGCTCTGTTCTCTCACCAACACTTCAACTTATACATGCATGACATTCCAACACTCATAGATAACAAGCTTACCTTATCATCATATGCAGATGACATCACTCTAACATCCACCCACAACAACATCGACACCGCTACAAATAACCTACAAACATACATAAACAGTATACAAGACTGGCTCACACACAGACTCAAAGTAGCGCCCACAAAATCAACCATCACCTTGCTAACAAGCAACACAAAAGAACACCAGATAACTCCACAGCTTACACTAAACAACACCAACATTCCACACACTCACAGGACCAAAATACTTGGGGTCACATACAACACATCATTATCTTTTGCAAACCACATTCACGACATTAAAAACAAATGTACGTCAAGACTTAACACGCTTAGGGTACTAACAGGCACAAACTTTGGACACCAGCAGGAAACAACATCACTCATATACAAACAATATATTCGCTCAGTTATGGACTATGCTAGGCCATGCTGGGCACCCATTATCTCAAACACACACATAAACACCTTACAGACAATACAAAACAACACACTTCGTATCATTACAGGATGCACTCAAACAACACCAATAGAACACCTGCACACGCAAAAATACTGAAAGTTAGGGAACATTTAGACATGAGGGGAACACAATTCATGGCAGCAGCGACAACTAACCCACAACACCCTTGCCACTACATGTACAATCATGCACCAACACCTCGCACCATTAAGGTAACACCAGAGAGACATTATAACCAAATACTCCATTCCATACCACGCCCCACAGACATCACACAGTACAGAAAACACACACACACACACACACACACACACACACACACACACCTAACCCACAAAGCACTGACACGACTCGGTCCGAATGCAGTCCTAGGTGCGAAGCCGCCACCCATTAACAGGTCAGAGATCAGCCTGAGCAGATCGGATCGAGTTAACTTAGCACGATTCCGATGTGGACATCACCCCAACTTACGGACATATAAACACAGACTAGACAACGCCACAGACGACACCTGCCACCTGTGCCAGGACACACCACAAACAATTGAACACATTATGACAGACTGTACCGCTCTAGCACAACAACGAACACAACACAACATCACTAGTGCGCTGAACCTCTGGTCCACTCCGGAGAGGGCGATCGGTTACCTGCGTGCTACCGGCTTGCTCGATCAGGGTGGGCTGATCGGCTAAACAACAACAACCTTACAAAGGTTCCGCGCGATGATTCCTCATTTCGCGAATGTCAAGCTTGTCGCCCCTCCTCTCGAGTTGGCCTGGTGAAGTAGTGAGTTCATTTCTTGTGCCCTCCTCACATAGCCAGGTACGCCCGGCTCATCGGGGATTGTTCTGAGCCAGGCGTCTAATTTTCTTTTGAAGATGTCCACTGCAACTCCCTTCGTGTTTCTTAGGTCTTTGGGGAGCTGATTAAACAGTTTCGGTCCTCTCACCACAAAACTATTTTCTTTCAGGGTTAAGGATGTTCCCTGTCTCGCCTTTAATTTAGGAATACGATACAGTCTACCGTTTCTACTTTCTACCGTTGTTCGGGGAGTTATATGGTTCAGAGGAAGATTAGGGACTAGTTTCTCCATTATTTTCCAAGTGTATAAATGGTGTATATCTCTCTTCTCCTTTCCAGTGAATATAGGTCTAGTTATATACCTGTCAACATGTTACTGGTTACACGCCTTGGTTTCTCTTCGTACTGAGGTTAGGCTGGTGGCCTCACCTCCAGGTTTGGCTTGATGTCGGAGGGAATCACATAGCCAGGTACACCCGGCTCATCTGGGATTGTCTTGAACCAGGTGTCTAGTCTTCTTTTGAAGACGTCCACATTAACGCCATTTGTATGCCTAATGTCCTTTGGTAGCTGGTTAAGTAGCTATTTTCCTTTAGAGTTCAGAATGTCCCTTGTCCACCTTCCCTATTTTCCAGTGTCGTTTGAATGGTTATCGGGTTCAGTCTGAGGTTAGTATTATCTTGTTTCTGTCTGTCTCTCTGTCTCTCTCTCTCTCTGTCTCCAGCGAATATACATTTAATGAACATAGCCTTTACCAGTAATTCAGTTCTTTGCGGCCCTTGATCTTGGCTGTGAAATTTCTTTTGTTTGCGGACTTCAAGACTGAGCAGTATTCTAGTTATGGTATAATCAGTGTTTTCAGCAAGGCAATCATTACTTTCTTGTTCCTTCTTTTAAAGGTTCTCAGACTTAGTCCCGTAATTCTTTACGCTTTGTTTATCGCTATCTTACTTTGTGTCTCAAATTTCGCCTCGTTGGTCATTATAATCCTAAATCTTTTGCTTTTGTGTTTATCTGAATTTCCTGTCTATTTGGGGCATAATGTTCTGTCTGTTTTAGTTCCTTCTATTTTCCATTATATCTTTAGAGCTGAAAATTTTCGGTATTAAATTTCATATTGTCGTGTTATAATCATCTGTATATTTTGTGACCGTGTTAAGGCTTCCACACTTGCGTTTCTAATTTTCGTGCTGTTTTATCTTATCAGCAAAAGATGTTTCTCTACTACTGTTGGTTACTTTGGGGTCTATGTCTGTTAGCATGATAATGATTAAGAGTGGGGGCTAATACTGTTTCTTGTGGTGGTTTTGAGCTATGTACTTCCGATTCTGATGATTATATTCTTTGGATTTTAACAACTTGCTGACGTTCTCTGAGGAAGTTGTCGATCCATTTTCCCACTTTGCCCGTTATTCCCTTTCAGTTCGTATGCAATTTACCATGATCACACGTGTCAAATACTTAAGCAAAATTCGTCTATATTAATTACCTCGTAGTTTTTATTGTTTTCAAGTGCATCAGTGGTATTATTATATTGTTCTGTTCGTTGTGATAGGCTCGATCTTCCTGAGTGGAATCCGTGCTGGTTCTAATTGAATCTTTCCTGCGTTTCTAAAAAGTCATCGACTTTCTAACTATTTTTTCAAATGTTTTGGTGAGATGAGATGTCAGTGACACTGGTCCATAATTTTTTACTTGAAACTTATCCCCTCCTTTATATATAAAATGCCCCTGTATTTCTTCTGTATCCAGAGATCTTCTCCATATCCAATATAGGGGTGTAACAATTTCATTCTTCAGTTTTTAATCATCAAGGCGTTCCATTTGTTTGGTCCAGCAGTTAAATGTTTTTTCATTTGTCTTATAGCTCGCGCTATATCTCGTGGAGTAAAGTCAAAATCAGTTATATTCTCTCATTGTACTTTCTCTTCAAAGAAGGTATTTCTATCAGATATCACTTTGTCACTTTTTGAGCATTGAAAACTGATTCATATTGTACTCTCAATAGTTCAGATATTTATTTTAAATAGTCGGTCAGCTCCTTATTTTTGTTCCTTGAGGGCCCGATAGTGGCGCGAGTTCCTGTTTTCCTTTTCGCAAAGTTGTACAGGGTGTATGATAAGTAACTCCTTATTTTAAAATTCATATAACTTCCCTATTTCTTACTCAATTTTAATGAAACAAACTGTAAATTATTAGATATTTATTGAGGTTTTCATTCACATACCGTACATTTTACACTTCCACATATGCTCCCTTCATTATCACAACATTTCCTTAGACCAGTGGTATATATATATATATATATATATATATATATATATATATACAGGCCCGGATTTAGCTATAGGCGAACTAGGCGATTGCCTAGGGCCTCGCACCAAAGGGGGCCTCGCTCAAGCCGTTTTGCGCGTTCTGTTCAAGTGATATTAATGATTTAGAACTCTATGAAGAACTTAAAGTACTTTGCAGGCTTATACCTGAGAAAACAGATCTCGGAAATGCCCTTGTTTATATAGTGCAAAAACAACTAAGTGAGATTTATCCTAATGTTTATGTTGCACTTCGAATAGTATTAACCATCCCAGTTACTGTTGCTTCGGCTGAAAGAAGTTTCTCGCGTCTCAAACTTATTAAAACATATTTGCGTTCCACCATGTCTCAAGCGAGATTGCAATCATTAGCTATGTTATCAATAGAAAACGATATAACAAATTCATTAGATTATTCTCAATTAATTGAAGAGTTTAGCTCGAAGAAAAGTAGAAAAGCATTGCTGTAATATTCAAGGAGCATCTGAACCAAATATTAAAGCATTAATATTTAGCCTGATAAGTCGATCGCTCACTATTAAAAAATGAAATGTCAACATCTCTTATACATCACATATGAAAAACGTTTGTATACTATGGAAAGTCATTACCTATAATATTATATAAATCCTAGAAATCATTGTCTTATATTTTCGATACAAATCTTGTTTCATATTATAATTTATACTTATTTGTATGGTTTATTTATATTTCTTATACAATTTCCATGCGTGATTATTTTGGTTTGGTTTAATTTTTAAGTGCTGGCATAGTTCTGTCTATGCGGGATTCTAATATTGCTGGTATAGTACCGATAATTAAGTCCATATTTTCATATATATAGGCCTAGGGCCTCGCAATTTCTAGATCTGCCTAGGGCCTCGCAATTTCTAGATCTGCCTAGGGCCTCGCAACTTCTAGATCCGGCCCTGTGTATATGTATATATATATAATATATATATATATATATATATATACACACACCACGTAGCAGTTTCGTACGTTGGTCTCTCTTTACACGAAGATCAAGCTGGTGGCCCCGCCTCTAGGTTGGCTTGGTGGAGGAACGAGTTGCTCTCTTGCGCTCCACCGCACATAGCCAGGTACACCCGGATCATCTGGTACCGTCCTGAGCCAGGCATCTTGCCAACTTTTGAAGACATCAACAACCAAGCTGTTTTCCTTCAGTGTCGAGGAGATCCCTTGTCGGGCCTTTAATTTGGGAACACTACACATTCTGTCTTTCCTATTTTTTAGTGTTGTTTGGGTGGTAATTGGATTTAGTTTGAGGTTTGGTACCAGTTTTTCAATAATTTTTCCATGGATATATTATGGTGTACCCCTCTCTCCTTTCCAGCGAGTACAGATTTAGTTTACGTAGTCTTTCCCAATATATACAGCTACCTCCTCTTCCTGTTCTGTCGTATGTTATAGCCATCAATTTGCATTTTTTTTTATCTATACAGTACTCGCAGTTTTCATAGTTTTTGTGGCAGTCTAAATTTAAGATGCTTTTCATCTTAAATTTGTTTCATCCATAAATCCTTTGAGATGTACCTAGTACTTTGTTTAAATATACGTCCTTGTATATTTGCCGGGACCATTTTTGATGTTTTAATTTTACGTTGTTCTTTATCTTTCTGCAAATTTATTATCATCAGTGTCTCGTGTTTCGTAGTCCTTGTGGACCTCCGGGAAAGATTCGTTTCCGTTTACCTGTTCTGGCAACGTCTCTCCTGAAAACGACATAAATAGCTCAGATGTGAGAGAAGACAAGAAGAGGAAAAGGTGAAGACAAGCGCACACATTCGTTCGCACACATTCTAGTAGACTAGCGCCATCCCCACACATGGCTAATTTTCACACCTGCGGCGTTTCGTACACCATACAAGCTTCCAGCCCTTGTCCAAAATAGAGATAATAGTCCCTACTTGCGTACTTCTGACAAACTTCTTGCATTCCAACCTACTTGCAGCCACCTCTCGTGCTGCCGTGCATCACCCAGATCGATTTCACGCTTATTCAGGCAATCATCCGCCATGTTCATCCATCTTCTTCTCGGCCTTCCCCTCCTCCTCCTACCTTCGCAAACACTCTTACACTCTTTCCACAACTCAGTCATCTTCCATTCTTTCAATATGCCCAAACCACTTTAGCACATTTTCCTCAATTTTCACTTCCATTGACTCCTGAACACCACATTTTTCCAGGACCACACGATTTCTTACTCTGTCAATTTCGACGTACGCCACACATACTCCTCAGATCATTATCTCAATTGCCTTCACTCTTGCTTTCTTCCTTTCATACCATGCCAATGTGTACCACACCCCATACAAAAGTGTCAATACTAACAAACCTTCATACATACATACATCGTTAATACATACATACATCATTAATAACACTGGGGAACAAATTTCAAATTTTTGTCTATTGAATTAGATTTGACAGTTACTTCTAGGTAATTTGGGTGCGCTGAGCACGAATGTTTACTCGGTTTTGCTCTATCAGGTCCTGATTTTGCTCAACACCCCTCTTTCGTCGTATTCATAAAAAGGTTTTTTTCTCAATACTCGCTAAGTCTTTTTGCAGTTACACATTATGCAACTAGGTTTTTATCTAGGTATTTGTACCTATTGTTATGGTATTGTTGTATTAACATAATTTTGAATTGGCATATGATTTAGTGAGTAATTTTGTCATCGTGATTTAATATAGTTGATTTAATTAGACGTAATTTATATTGTACCTACTCATCCGTGTTTCTAGTTTAATTTCATAGATTGTAAGTACCTATTTCATAATAAGTACCTATTTAAACTAATTTTTGTGTTTATATTTCAGATTTTCTTAAATTTATATGAATTAAGGGCTTTAAATACCTTTACAAATTGGCAGAAAAATCAAGCAATATGTCATCAAGCACTAGAAAGTTCAAATGCAAAAACAACCCTGATTCCTTCTGTTATATAGGTGGAAATTTTACACTTCCACATCAACGAGCAAATATAACTGACTTCGTAAAAAGAGCTTACTTAGCTTATTTTGGCATAAAACTGGGGGACCAAGATAAATCGTGGGCTCCACATAAAGCCTGCACTATATGCATTGAAAGACTGCGACATTGGACGAAGGGTTCGGATTCAAAAATACCTTTTGGAGTTCCGATGGTAAGTTTATGATTTCATAAAACTACGTAATTTAATCACTAGTATACTGTAACTTACCTAAATGTAATTGTAACTTAGGTACATAAACAAAAATTTACAGAAAATGTTTATAAGAATCTCAAATATTGCATAAGGTTGAAACACACAGAAATGTTAAATGTTTGGGTGATAACTTTTGATAAAATTCATAAAACAAGTCTCTCGTCGCTTTTGTTAACGCTTTACAATTTTTTTTCCATATCAGGTGTGGCGAGAGCCTACTAACCACGAGACCGATTGCTACCTTTGCTTTGTCAAGACTTCGGGCTTCACTAAGAAAAATAAACATTGTATCGAGTACCCAAATTTCGACACCGCGATACGACCTGTGCTACATTTAAATGAGATCCCCATTCCAAAATTTAAGGGTCTGCCAACTCAAGAATTAGTTGAAGATGTTCCTGAAAATATTGTTATGCACTTTGAGGAGTCAGACACCGATTTTGACCCCAGCGTATTTGAAAGTCAAAACGATCCGCAAAAGTTTAACCAGGCCGAGTTGAATGATCTTGTAAGGGATCTAAATTTGCCAAAAAAGGCTGCGGAAATTTTAGCTTCAAGACTTAAAGAGAAAAACTTGCTTACTTCAAACACATACATTTCATTTTACAGAAAAAGAGAAGAAGAACTTGTTAAATATTTTAGAACAGAGGATAGTTTAGTATATTGCTGCGACATAGTTGGTTTGTTAAAGAAGATGGGGGTTGAGTCTTACGATGCAATGATTGGCGCTTGTTTTTAGACAGTTCGAAAAGAAGTCTTAAGTGTGTGTTGTTGCATAATGGCAATCTATACGGCTCGATACCGATTGGGCACTCAACAAAATTAAAAGAAAAGTATGAAAATATAGAAAAGGTTTTAAATCTTATCAAATATAGGGAGCACGAGTGGATCATATGTGTTGACTTAAAAATGGTTAATTTTCTGCTAGGACAACAAGGAGGGTATACTAAATATCCCTGCTTCCTTTGCTTATGGGACAGCAGAGCAAGGAAGAACATTATTTCAAACAAATCTGGCCAGCACGAACATCACTTACTGTCGGAGAAAAAAACGTAATTAATCCACCTTTAGTGAGCAGAGATAAAATCATATTTCCTCCTCTGCATATAAAACTAGGCCTCATTAAACAATATGTAAAAGCTTTAGATACGAACGGCGAGTGTTTCAAATACATAACTTCAAAATTTCCAAGTTTAAGTTATGAAAAAATCAAGGCGGGAATTTTCGACGGTCCACAAATAAGAACAATGATTAAAGACAGCAATTTTCCTAATGTCATGAATGAACGCGAAAAAAATGGCTGGTTCTCATTCGTGGACTTGATAGAAAACTTTTTAGGCAATTATAGGGCAGATAACTACGAAGAAATCGTAAAAAAACTTTTAAGGGACTACAAAGAGTTAGGTTGCAATATGAGCATAAAAATGCATTTTTTGAATAGCCATCTTGACCAATTTCCAAGTAATTTAGGTGATGTAAGTGACGAACAAGGGGAGAGATTCCACCAAGATATCAAAATTATGGAGGAACGGTACCAAGGCCGCTGGGATTCCCACATGATGGCTGATTACTGCTGGTGCTTGAAAAGAGACCTGCCATCAACAAGCAAATACGCTAGAAAGTCTTACAAAAGAAAATTTTTGCCACAGTGAAAGCTTCATATCTGTTTGTTTTTTTATTTTAAGTCATTTCTATCGTTATAATGTAATTTTACTGTAGTTTGAACTGCTTGTATTCATGAAAGTTGAAAAAAAAAATTAACACATGACTTAATTTTTTAGTCCTAATTTGAAAAATCTGGAAAATGGCACATAGGCTGTCGACAAGAATCAGGACCTGATAGAGCCAAACCGAGTTGAAATTCGTATTCAGCGCACCCAAATTACCTAGAATCAAGTGTCAGATATCATTCAATAAAATACGTGTTGCCCAGTGTAATCGATAACGTAAATTTTGACAAGTTCATTTTCGATAATAGCAATACTCGTAATAACGGATTTAAATTACGTGGCAGACGTTTCATTACTAACATCGCTAAAAACTTTTTTACGTTTAAAGTAATTGATAAATGGAATAATCTTCCCGCGTCCGTCGTGAACTCTACCAGCGTTAATATGTTTAAGAACCGTTTAGATAGGCATTTTAAAAATATTAACGTCGTTTAAAACAACAACAGGAGCTCTGGGGGTAATGGTCGAGGTTTGAGTCTGTTGACGATTGGTGCCAGCGTGTGATATGCCAGCGTTAAATTTATATTAAAAAAAAAATAGACTAACCCACTTTTTGTTATATTCTTCATACTTTTTTTGTTCTTTTCTTATCCTCTTTACTTGCATGTCTGTAGTTTGCGTGGTATGACAGTGTTTCTTTGAGTTAAGACTGTGTTTGCATGGTTTGTAAGCGTTCTTATTTTACTTCTTTTCATCTTTCACCGCTTTCCTATTCTCTTCGACTATTTTTCCGACTTGTCGGCAGTGGCCGGCGGATGATGATGGTGAGTCTTTCTCTATTTCTGAATGAATGTTAACCCACGAGTGATAGGTTTTGCTACTGAATCCCTTCTCTTCGTTTAACTCTATTCTCTTCTTTTAACCCCCTACTCTCTTCTTTCTCTCTGGCTAACCTTAGAGTGGATCTTAGCAGTGGCGGACTGGCTCATAAAATTTTGTCTGCCAAAGGGGTCAGGGGGCCCATAACCCCATTACATAATTCAATTCCAGTCCTATCCTAATAGGCCTATTTATGAGTTAAGTTTGTTTAAATAAAAAAGTTAATATTTTTTTATAAATTTATTTTACCAATAAGTACAAATATTTTAGAAGTACTGCCTGCATATACATACACACATGCATGCATGCATGGATGCTATACTAAGAGTAGTTTTTTAAGTTCATTACTCGAGTTTGCAAATCGGTCTATTATAACTTAGTTTCCGTGTCTAACTCATCCAACATGACCTTTTCTATAGACATCAACATGTATGCTTCCAGATTCTCCTCCGACAAAGAATTTCATAATCTTGTTTTTATTATTTTAAGCTTAGAAAATAAATGCCCATTCACACTGAACTTGAGTCACAGACAGTGTACAGATAGCTTTGTACATTTGGTAAAGATTATCATATGCCTTGTCATTACGTCTGTTTGATGCAAGAATATACAGAACATATGATGGACAATTGCCACAATATTTAGAACATGAATTCATTTTACTGCTGCTCTCTGCATTATCATCATTCAGCAAAAGCTTACATATTTCAAAGTTCGATGCAAAAGACTGCAATTCTAATTTTACTTCACTTCTGTTTATCCCTGGAGCAGCTCAAGAATACCTTCCAATGCTTCTTCTTCAAGACCATTTTTAGTAATATATTCATAATTTGATGGATCGAGGCATGACATATCCTTAAATAGTTGTCTATGGTCAATGAAACGGGATTCCAGTGATTGTTTTTTTCACCAGCAGCTTGTTCATCTGCCATTCTCTCTGTTTTATATTTCCTCTTGATTGGTAACTCAATTTTTACAAAATCAATTTTCACTGTTTGATTTTCATCATTATTGAATTGTGCAATGTGCTCATTGGATTTGTTGGCAAATTTCAAAGCCTGACTATATACTTTATCAAATTCTCTTGATATTTTCTTCAAATCTGTAATGGATTTTTCTTACATATTCCATGCAGTAAACATATTTAAGCCACTTGTCTGTAGATAGCTTGACAAATTGGCTGTAATTTGAAAGATATATAAGTATGTGAATGCTGTCAATATTGTTTGAAATTCTAGAAGGCTAGACTAAAACATTTGCCTCCTGTTTTATTTTTGCATCAAAATTGTTAGAGCTTTGAATAATGGATAAACATGTCAGAAGATCCACAAAATTACTGATACATATCTCGTCAAAATTTCCAAATATAGTAGTTGCTGCATTGGACTTCCCTGACCACCTGGTTTCACCAATTAGCTTTAATAGTTTCATCTTTTCTTTCCCCAGATGATGTCCAACAACTTCAATCTAGATGGCCATTCGCTTACATGATACCTTCACAAATTTTGTTAAATTCTGGAGTAAATTGAAGAAGGAAACTGCTGGTACACAACACTTCGTGGTTTCAGTAACTACTAAATTGAGTACATGGGCATGGCACCATACATGAACATGCTGATCAGCTACATCAGCAATTTTACTCTGTAAGCCATTATATTGTCCATGGTAGCTTGCAGCGCCATCTGTGCTATCTGATAAGCAGTTTTTCGGATCTATTTCAAGACGTAATGTTTTTATTTAATAGGTCAAAAAGTCCCTGCCCTGTACCATCATTGCTTGGAACAATTGCAAGTAGTCATTCATGGATAGTACCATTTAGTACATATCGAATAACAATTGATGAAATATCCTGGGTTGAATCTACTTGTATGGAATAATACTTGGCCTCAGCAACTTCTTGAGTAATTTTTTCCTGTATCATATTCTTCATAATTTGGGTCAAAGAAGAGATGGTTGTTTTACTCAAGAATGTGACAAGACTACCACTACCACAACCTTTACTTTGTGCCTCTTTGTTTTTTCCAATCTTTCACATCGTTGTTCAGACTTTCCTTTCACCATGAAAACATGAGAAGCCATAATAGGATCATATTTTGCCGTCAACTGCACAGTAGCCAAGAAATTTCCATGATTTTCTGTTTCATCAAGAAGATAATATGCTGACTCATTTCTGTGTCCACGAAAAGGAAGAGCTTGTTTACCTAACATCTTTATTATATCTACAACTCTGGCAACAATATTTCTCTGCTTTAGTACTTCATCTTTTCGCTTCTGCAATGATGCAGCGAAAAAATGAGCTAAACCACCACCATTTATTACACTGATATATTCCTAAGCATGCTTGCTATGTATACCAGTTGATTCATGCTCTGATAAGCACTGGCTAATGCGTCTGTAATCATTAAATCCTCGCACAAAAGCAAATGGGTTAGAAGAGGTTGGTGACTCAAATGCCAAGCAAAATGAACAATATAGTGATTTATTCTTCTTCTTATATGTTAACCAGTGTCGTGAGACAGTGTTACCCATAATTTTTCGCTTATATAACTTTACATTAAATGGCAGATCATGATCATGTGGCTGAATTGGATGCTCTTTGAAAAAAGATTTCAAATCTGTTCGTGCAGGATATTGAAAGAGCTTATCCTGTCTAAATGTTGGTTGATTCTAATCATTATTTAAATCAGCTACTAGATCTACAGTATCAGCAATTCAGCATGAACAGTTGTAGTTGAATTTCTCTGTAAGTCGCTTTCCTCTTTCTGACATGTAAGATATAGGTGTTGATATCATAAATGCTGTTATAGGCCTGCACTTTTTTGCTGAATTATTTCTTTCTGCTTCTCGTTTATCTTTCCGTTTCTGTGCTCCAGATTTCCGTTTCATGTGTTCCATTTCCTTACCTGAAATATAAAAAAAAATAAATAAAATTAATAAAGTAAGCTGATTTACTAATTGCATTTAATATAATCAAGATCAACAAATTTCAAAACAAATAACAATGCTTGAATTATACTATAATGAATGAATATATGTGTTCTGTAACTGTATTGTAATGGAATGTATTGTAATCTTTTCTCAATACTGTTACATGTATTTTCTTATTTATTTTTATATCTATCTTTATATATAGCAGCTTTATATAAAATATATGCATAACTCTATATATCTTTTATATATGGACATAGAAATGGGTAAAATATAATTATACATATACAACAGCAGTAACAAAAATAAGAGACTTACTTTGATAAATTGGAATTGATTTTAATGAAGCATATAGGCAACTATTAAATAAACTAATGAAGTTAAAAATGTCGCAGTGACAGGCAGGTTGGCAAAACTGTATTTTAGGCACGTAAATTTATTAATTTTTGCTACTTTCTAAAAGTTTAAAACCTGCAATAATCTTAACAAATTAAAGAAGTTATTAATACATTTGCCTTTTTATATACTATTAATAAATACAAAATTAAAAAAAAAATTACAATTAATAAATACAAAATAAAAAAAATGCAAACAATTAATTACAAAAATCTAAATAAATTATATCTATTTCATGTAATAGAAATACTGTCAACACCTTCAATTAAGATTCTAGGATATATCTCATCAGGCCCAACTGACTTATGTTTATTTAAACTTTATATACGAGTATAATAGATTGGCTGCCAATTTTTTTTACGTCAGGTCTTGGGAGCCAACTTTCCTTTTTTCTACGGGGGCCCATCTGCCACATGGCAGATTGACAGCCTAGCCAGTCCGCCACTGGATCTTAGGGTCTTTGTTAGCCTTAGCTTCTGTAGATCTCGCACCATCTCTATCCAGTTTCCGTTTTCTCGCAACTGCTTTTAGCGCACCTGCTACTTTTCCTCCCTTGATCCACTCTACTATTGAACAAAAGAGGAACGAGTGTAGATGAAATCAAAACACATTCCAAATACTTAAAAGACCATCTCTAGTGTTTCAGCATTCAACATCACATAACAGTCCGAATTTTCTCTTCACAATTAATAACTTGCGCTTACCCCTGGTTATTCACTTTCAACAATCTTCCTTTTCACACTTCCACAAAACTCTTAACCACCTCTTGCATATCACATTCGCTCTGAACAAATAACACAGCATCATCCATACACAACAGATTCAACAAACCCCACCTATTTCCAACACATCAAATTTTTTCTTCTTTCTGGCAGTCGCATTTTCACCTCTCTCATGACTCCAACCATAAACAAATTGAACAGACATCACATCCTTGACGCACACCAACATTTGTATCAAATTATTCACTCAGTTCTGTATTTACTCTTACACATGCGCTATTTTCATCATAGAACCTCTTCACCACACGAGTCTACCGCCAATCCCATATGTACTCAAGACCTGGCACAGGGCTTCTCTATTCACTTTATCATACGCTTTCTCAAGATCCATAAAAGCCATGTATACCTTGCAATCTATTTTACATGATTCCTCAGTCACTTTTCTCACCGCAAACACTCGATCCGCACAGCCTCTTCCACCTCGGAACCATCCTTGCTCATTACACGCCAACCATTTTGTAATATCACGTACCCTTTCTGTCACTATCCTAACGTACACCTTCATCAGACTTGTATCTCTGTAATTCTTGCATTCATTCATTTCACTTTTCGTCTTGTACAGTGAAACAGTTATTGCTTTCTTCCAGTCCTCAAGCACATTCCCATTTCTCCATACACTCTCATATACGCACTACGACCACTCCTTTCAACCCCCTATTCTTAATTACAGTATATCTCCATATACAGTAGATACCGGATTTAGTGTCCCCGGATATTGTCTCGCCACTTATAGTGTCTCAAAACTAGGAAACAGTTACTTTTACATGGTAATTGCTATGATAGAGTGTCTCGATTACGCTTATAGTGTCTATTTTCAGCTAGTATAGTCTACTTGGCAGCTCTAATTTACACTTGTATTTGTGATGCGTGCTGTTTACAGGCTTACTCGATGGCCATGGAAGGAAAATGTTTTGTTTTAATGTAAAATGAACATACAGTAGTTTTGATGTTTCAGTTGAATTGTAAAAACAATTTTAATGAGAAATTGCATAATAAAGGTGTTTGTTGTAAATATATTGATATACAGTACATATTCACTATTTTTAACCTTGCAACCTCGAGAGACCAAACTATGGATATAGTGTCTCATTGGATTATGTCCTTTTGGCTTGGCACCGAGTGGGACATTAAACGCGTGTCTACTGTATTTTGATAAAGCCCTCAAAATATTCCTTCAATCTATTCCTTAGCTCCACATCCACTGTGAGCATTCTTTCACTTTCATCCCTTACTCTCAAACTTACTTTCTTTTGTTTCATTTCTGCACTTCCACACTTCTTTCCAGAACAACTTTCTATTCTCAACATAATTCTCGTTCATCCTCTTTCCAAACTCGTTATTTACTCCGTTTCTTCTGCTGCACTAGTCTCTTCACACTTCTCTTGCTCTCTCTTCATACGCACTTTTTTTTCTTCCACTTTCTTTCACAATCATCCTGCACACACTAGACATTTCTTCATTTTATCCTCAACCGCTGATACAGTTTCGCCATCCCACCAGCGGTTGCCCTCTTTATTGCACCCGTCTTTTCAACTCCACACACGCCTTACAATCCTAGTCAGACATTCCTGGTATACATACTACATCATGTCATATATCCATTTGGTTTTGACACTCAATTCTTCATTCACTCTCTTACCATATTTATCCGTTGTCTTTCTCACCATTAACTTTTCCAATTTAATTTGTTCGTGAACCACCTTTTTTCATTCACTCTCCTCCATTTTCCACACAATCTCACTTTACGCAGGATCATCACGCGTCAGAGAGATCCCCATTCATACCTCGCACCACACGTGTTACATACCTCTTTCAGCATATTTCTTTCCATGAGCACATAGTCTATCAAATTCCTCTCACCGTGTGTATCATTTGTTTCTACACCAGGTATATTTATGCACCCTTTATGTTCAAAAAAGGTATTCGTTACATAGCTTTCCCTCACTGCATAACTGTTTCAGCCTGCGCCTGTTATCATTTATCTTGATACACCATGCTTCTCCAGCAGCGCATTCTCTGGACCTGTACAACTTTCCCCTTCGTGTCTCCTATCAGAAACATTGTATAACATTCAGGCACCCTTCCGATCACACTATCAAGCTCTCTCTATAATCTTTCTTTCTCATCTTCACATTTATCACACGGTACATATCCAACTACTATTACTACTTTTACTCTAGCAAACTTAAATTTCACACAGACAGTCCGGGAACTAACAAACGAGAAGTCTTTCATCGCTTTGTACCATATATACACATCATTAATTAATAGCCCCACACTTTACTTTCCTCTCGTCCTCTGTTACACACACACACACGCACGCACACGCACACACTCTCTCTTTACCCCCTTTCATCTCTGTTTCACACATCCTTAGAACATCAAACTCTCCACCCTTGAACACCTGCATATATATATATATATATATATATATATATATATAATATAAAGGATCTGCTAAAAATAATTTTTTCCGCTTGTTCATTCTCAGTTACGAATGGAGCACCTGCAACCTCTGTTGCAAAGCTGAAAACGAACAATATATTTGAGACATGCAGTAAGTAATGAGATGTATTCACTAACCGTGATGCTTTAATTCTTAGTCATTGTTATATAATACCAGTAGACCACTTCCAATTAAGCTCATTTACAATCGTTATGTTAATTTTTTGTTAAAGTGTGTATATATATATATATATATATATATATACACACACACCACACAACGTTACCAAATAATGTTTCGCTCTGAGCACTAAATTTTATTGATATTTCAATATTCTATTTTTTTCGTGGAGTGAAGAAGGCATCATTCTACGGATAGAAAATGCTTGCATGAATCATGATGCCCAACTTAGGAAAAGAATATAGTTTAGCAATTAAGAGAACTACTCGTAAGTAAGATGTAAAGAAACGTTTTATTAATTGTGAAGTTGAATAAAACCTCTCTCAATTTTTAAAAGGTATTAAATTATTCTTAACGCGGCTGTAAATTATCTGTAAATTTTGGAGTTAAATTTTAGAGACAAGTTTGCAGTTACAAACGTGATAAATTCGCAAAAGAATTTATAGTTTGCAAATGGCTGAATTTCGCATGGGTGGTGAACGAATGAACACCTCGTAAAAGTCACTTTTAACATTATTTTAAGGTCGCCAAAAAAACAAAATCCAAGCATGAAATTAAGCGTTTGGGTCCGATTAAACTAACACGAATAATTATAAAAAAGAAAAATGGGTTGTTATAAATATTAAGCATCGCTCAGCTATGACGTTTATCGACGCGTATTTGAGTCGCGTTGACGTGAATCTCAAATCAACAACCGGCAAACGAGATAGTGAGAACTGCGCTTTGGATCCGTTTGTCACAGTCATAGACTTTTAAAGTCGACGGGTACAGTTTTTTAAGGCTGTTTATTATACCAACTCGTACGTGACTCACGAGAGAAGATTAGGGCTTTGTTATTACGCCAGGATTTATTTCGTTGAAAGTAAAACCGCGTTACGAATGCGCGGCGTTACGTACAATCAAGATGAAAAAATAGTGAATAAACGATTTTTACTCATTTCATTCTGATGATTGCCCCCACTAGTTAAACAAATTAATAGTGAAGTTACAAAGACAAATGTCCAATTTGCTTAAGAGACATTAAAAAAAAAAACTTAAAAAGTAACTAAAATTAAGCTCCAAGTTATTTACGTAAGAATTTTAATTCAATCTTTTTTTTTTGTTTTTGTTTTTTTAGTCAAACAGTTTTAAATCAAAAGAAAATTAATTTTATTTCATATATTTTGTTGAAAAAGAATCCGAAAGTTGCATTTGAGAGTGCCAAATTTTGTTATATTTTTATTTTTGACAAAAAAAAAAAAAATCTGAGCTTCAAACTAATAAAAAAAATTAAAAAAATGTAGCCAGATACCTTACACAAATATACATCTTCGTTGTTTCAAATAAACATTAAATCCTTCAACACGTTTAAATTACTTAATTTCTGCAGTTTATATACCACTGCAGTAGGCATTATATATATATATATATATATATATATATATATATATATATATATATATATATATATATAAATATATTGCAGTATATGTATGTGTGATTGAACTCAGAATGGTCCCCTGAGGTTTTTTCATGATACACACACACCGTCACTGAACAAGGGACTCTTCTGGAATCCGAATAAGTAATGGTAAATGACAAACATTATAGTTTTTCTTTTACATGATGTTAGCCCGACGTGGGCAACGGGTTACTCGCAAAGCTGGATCCTATCTGCTTTGCAGATAGCTGGTGAGGGAAGCTATATTTTGGGGCCTCTTTGCGAGTGACTCACCCGTTGTCCACGTCTGGCTAACATCATGAAAAGAAAAAACTATAATGTTTGTCTAGTGGATTTAATTTTCCCAGAAGAGTTCCTTGTTCTATGCAAGGTCTGTGTGCATAATATATATATATATATATATATATATATATATAAAATTCTCTCTCTCTCTCTCTCTCTCTCTTTGTCCGTCCACTATGAGTAGTTCTATGTTTCATTAATGTCAAAGAAATTCTACAAAAATGCTTTCTTCAATTGAAAAAATCTAAAAGTTGCAAAAGTGCCTAAAAAATGCAGATAGGCATAAATCTTGCTCGCCGCAGAAGTAAGTGTTGAATTCTTGCAGGAAATGGAAGTAGATATAAATAATATTAGATATAAATAATAATGCATTAATAATATGCAGTACATAATTTTTGGCATATATCATAAACAAAAATAAATAATAATAGAGTAAATCTCTTGTTTATGTAGGGTGTCTCCGAAGTCGCGCACCATAGGCTTTATTTAGATTTACGAAGTTTACGAGTCGAAATGTTTTATAAGTGATGTTTAATTACAATATATGTTCGATAATATTCGAATAATAAAGTTAATAGCCTTTTGATTAACTGTGCATACTATCTTAAAATAATTAAATTGAATGAAGCTACATTAGCCAATGGTGCGCGACTTCTGAGACACCCTGTGTATGCGATACAGAGGCCATTCTGATATACCTGAAAAAGTTAACTTTGCGCATGCGCAACGTGTTTATAAAGTTCTCAATAAAAAAAATGATAGGTTGTTTAACCTCCTTCGCAACATCTAAGGTCATACTGTATGACGGAGGGGACCTTACCGTAACCTTACGGCTTTACGTGGAATCGTGGAATCCAAACCGCGGGTCGCAACATAGAACGCGGATGACCGTCCCCCATCTAACTACAATCCCACTCACTATTGCTAAATTTGTAGTTCTCAATTACTAGCAATGCTTAAACTTTTATACCAAATGTCAGCAAGGGGACCTTGACAGTGAATTAATGTATGTGATGTCATACTGAAAATGAAAAGAAATGAAAAGGTAGGGAAAATCTGCCTTTTCTCCGATTAACATTTTCACGCTTGAAGACAAGATGAGACACTTCTCAAACAAGATAAATGAGATGGTGTCTGGCCATTTCGAAACAGCCTCGCTTCCTAATGATCTGTTTTTGTTTTTTTTCTGTCGCTCAATTTCTCTTAAATTCAAGTCAAAGTCAAGATGTCTTTTCCGATAATAATTTTTGACCACTTTTTTTAAAGTTTTTTAAAACAGTTTCATTTTGATCCCGAAAAACAGAATAAAATAAAACTGTTTGATTTAAATGGAGTGAAAATTAATTAATTTGAAACATTTTATGTTTCAGAAAACCATTTTACATAATTACACAGTGTAAAACGTTTTTAGTTAGATAAGGCCTATTTATTAACTCACGCGGTTATCCGTGATTCACCGTAAATAGTTAACCGTGATTTACTAATTGTGACGTGCGGTTATCCGTGATTATGACTGTGTTAACCGTGATTGGCGCGGTGTTCGTATACTTCCGCGGCTCACCTCCCACCAGCCCAACAAACTACTTAATTGTATATTACTATTGTAATAGAATGTGTGGTGGCGCGCGAGGTGGGAGGCCAGTCAGTGGTGGTGGGCAGCAGTGGCTGAACCGCCCACTGAATACAGTTACCGTAACCGTTAAATCGGGTTATCCGTGATCATGGACCGCCCCTCAATCACAGATAATTGAGTGAGAACTGTCGTGTTGAGGAAAACTCCATTTATAAGCATTATGCGAGAGCATACACACTGCTTGTGTTCAAGTGGTGTGAACATTTGTTCAAACACCCCATATATTTCACCACACACACACACACATACACACCCACACCCACACACGTAAAACTTATATTTTTGACATTTTACTACATCTTATTTTAGGTTGTCACGTGCCGCATATCTGTGTTTGCGGTGCACATTTCATTTGTTGAACGTTAATTAAACGTTTATAGGACCTTCTCAAGGGCATTTCACCTTCGTGTTTATTTACTATCTTTCATTGTTTTGGTTCCTAAATTGTAACTCTTTCTTTTATGGGTTATTTACATTACTTAAGTGCATTTTTTTTATAATAATACCTCCTCTCTTCTCTTTTCTATTAAATGGGAGTCGTATCACGCACCAAATAAACAACGCAGCAGGTGAACTGAACGATTTCAAAATAAACACACCTAACCTGCACCACAGTGGAATGTAGTCACAAACTAATATATATATATATATATATACATATGTATATATATATATATATATATATATATATATATATATATATATATATATATATATATATATATGGGTGTATGTGTGTGTGTGTGTGTGTGTGTGAAAAGATTGCCACCACTGGGATTCAAACCCACCACCTCAACAGAGTGTGACGGCGCCACTACACTATGACGGGATAAAAATTGACAACCTGTCATGCATTTAAACACCCGAGGAAACACGCAACGCTTTCGCCTTCAGAGGCATTTTACGTGTTAGTTCTCCCACATTCGAGTTAAGAAAAGCAATATATATATATACGAGTATATGTACACAGGGTGTAACAAAAGTCCGTTCTCAAAGGGAAATAAGATATAACAGAATTAGTGCGGAAACACTTCAAAACGTAACCGACAGCTTACAAAGACGAGTAGAAATGTGTCAACGGCTACATGGAATGCAATTTGAGCATGTACTTGATTAATTGGTAAGTTGATTGTATTGTTTGTAACATATAGTTAAAACTATTTTCTCGTTCAATTGTTATATCTTATTTCCCTATGAGAACGGACTTTTGTTACACCTTGTATGTACGAGGTTTGTTTAAAAAGTATCCGGACTGATGCAATTATAGACAGAATATGGTACTTACAGGGTTTGGGGCTTAATCTCCCTCAAAGTACGCTCCTTCTGAAGCCACACACTTTGCCCAACGATCCTGCCACTGTTGAAAACATTTTTCGAAATCACTTTTCGGAATGGCCAAAAGCTGCTCCGTCGAATTTCTTTTAATGGTTTCAGCGTCATCGAATCTGTCTCATTTCAGGGTTTTTTGAGCTTCTGAAACAAAACAAAAAGTCGCATGGAGTCAACCGTCGAATATGAAGGCTGCTGTACTTAGGGGTTAGTGTTTTTGGACCAAAAATTGTTGGACAAGTTGTGACGAGTGAGATGGCGCGTTATCGTGATGAAGGATCCAGTCTCCAGACTCTCACTTCTGCGGCCGTTTCCTCCGAACTGCTTCATGTAGACATCTTAAAACTTCAATATAAAATTCCTTGTTGATTGTTTGTCCCTGTGGAGTATGTTCATGGTGCACAACACCTTCACAGTAAAGAAAAAACGAGTAACATGACCTCATCGTAAGAAATCGCCGCGAAACAAAACACGTCAGTGGACTGACGCTATACAGTGAAGTGCAACCCTCTCAGTCAACTTGTCTTGACATGCAGAGACATGTTTAGCACAGTCACAACTCCAAGCGTGACCTTGTTCTAAAAAGAAACACCCTGTCCTGATATTTTTTGAACAGACCTCGTATATATATTTCTTTTCTTAATCAACCTGTCACTTCTTTACATGAATAGCGAATAAATAGCGATATGATTTTCAGTGAAGTAATTTTACCGATTATAAACCATTCTCTGCTGAACTGAGACGCGAGGTTTGTATGTCACTGAAGCGAACGTTTCTACAAATGAGATTTTTTTTTTTTTACGCAGGAAGGGATCAAAGGCGAACGCCCGCAAAAGCGCTCACCCCCAATCCAAAGAGGGGAAAAGGAGAGAGTCGAAATAAAGGTCTCAGAAGCTGTTAAAAACTATACTTTTTTTTAAATTTTGAAAATACTGTGTAGTGTCAAGATGCGTGTATGTGTCGTGAGGAATAGAGGGAGAAGCGTGTGTTTGAGAAAATACTGAACTGCTTACGAGGTACACGAGACACGGAGAAAGATCGGCAAAAGAGGACAGTAACAGGAGGAACGGGAGTTCCAGCACTTCGTCTCCTGCCTAACGTTCCCCCCGCCCGGAGTACTGCCGTGGTCGATTGGTATCTGCAGTCTCCTCCTTATAAATTAGGACTTAACGTGTCTTAGTCAAGTTTTAGGGAAGTGTTACTGGTTTTTAATGTATACTGAAGTTCACATTTAGGCTGCTTTTATTTATTTATTCACAAATATTTTTTTTTGAAAGTATAATAGCAAAACTTTCAATATCAGTGAAAAAACATTATTTTACTTAAACAGGTGTTCGAAGATTTTTTAATGTCCTCATAGACTAAATTTTCGAATTTTAAAACTTATAAACGGAAGCTTGCTCACTTTTTTGCTTTTCGCGATATTCCAAGCGGGACGATTTTTCTGCCGCTCAGTATATATATATATATATATATATATATATATAAGCAAACACCACAGGGAAAAGGAAACACAAAGTCCGAGCGCTTTCGTGATATATTCACATTATCAAGGAGGAGCTATTTTCTGTTCCTCCTTGATAATGTGAATATATCACGAAAGCGCTCGGACTTTGTGTTTCCTTTTCCCTGTGGTTGTTTGTTTATTAATAAGGTCACGTGTTATTTTGTGATTTTAGTGCATATATATATATATATATATATATATATATATATATATATATATATACAGTATATATATATATATCAGGGCTGGCAGGTCGGACCCAGACCCGGGTTTAACCCTAAAGTGAGATAAGACCCGGACCCGGACCCGATAGTGAATTAGAAAAAAGACCCGGACCTGAAAGTGAATTTTAAAATTGACCCAGACCCGACCCGAAAGTGAAGGACCCGCACAACCGGGTTTTTAGTTTACAAAATTTATGTATGCGCCTTTAGATTTGGCAACAATGTATTGAATATATATATATATACAGGGTGGGCCGTAAGTTTCCATACATAGGAAAAATAAACATTTTTTTATGGACAACCATTTTTATTTATATAATATGCTCTACATGGTTGCCATTGTTTTGAAAACACATTTCAATACGTGTTCCCCACTGTTGATGAACACGCATTAGCACAGTTGACGTTATGCTTGTAATGGCGTTGGTGATACGTTCCTTTAGATGATTTATGTCTCGTATCTTTTCCTGATACACCATGGCCTTCAAGTGCCCCCAAAGATAGAAATCAAGGGGGGTGAGATCTGGGGATCTGGGAGGCCACTCCACAGGACCACGCAGACCAATCCAAGCATCCGGAAACTGCTGCTGATCCAAATACCGACGCACGTGAAGACCATAATGAGGTGGAGCTCCATCTTGCTGGAAGTAAACTGGGAAGTTACCTTCCTCGTTTAGCAGGGATGGGAAAATCTCTTCTTGCAACATGTTAAGATACCTTTCGGCATTAAGATTTCCACTGACAAAAATTGGTCCAATAATTCTGTCACCCCATATCCCGGCCCACACCATCACTTTACCGGCACCTTGCATCTTCGTCGGACTCAGCCAGTTAGGGTTAGCATTACTCCAATAACGTATGTTTTGCCGATTAACCTCTCCATTGACGTAAAAATTTGCTTCATCAGTAAACAAGATCTTACAACGCATATTCTTAGGGTATCTGAAACATAAAAACAAACGTTTAAATTTTCCTATGTATGGAAACTTACGGCCCACCCTGTATATATATATATATATATATATATATATATATATATATATATATATATATATATATATATATATATACAAACTCAGAATGGTCCCCTGAGAAACTTATATGTTAAACACAGACCGTGCATGGAACAAGGAACTCTTCTGGGAAAATTAAATCCACTATAGTCCGAATAAGTAATGGTAAATGACAAATACCATAGTTTTTCTTTTTCATGCGAGAGACCCGTTGCCCACGTCGGGCAAGCATCATGAAAAAGGAAAACTGGTATTTGTCATTTACCATTACTTATTCGGACTATAGTGGATTTAATTTTCCCAGAAGAGTTCTTTGTTCCATGCACGGTCTGTGTTTAACATTATATAATATATATATATATATATATATATATATATATATATATATATATATATATATATATATATATACATATGAAATAGGATCCCTCCTAAGGAGACGTAGTTTTACATTTAGGATAAAAACGAAGACATGTATATAAATTTTACTTTTTGTTTTTGGCTTATGCTTGTTTTATGCTTTTTAATTTTTATTCTTGGAGGTTTTATTCTGAACTGTAAATTAGTTTGTTTTTGACATTCATATATTTTTGTCATGTATTAATTTTAGCTTTTTATTTATTAGGCCTTGAAAATGGGTAGAGTTGCCCGAAACGTCGGCTGCAGCCAAATATAATGACTTTTTTGCTCTACGTCTTCGTTTTTATCCTATATATATATATATATATATATATATATATATATATATATATATTCAAAATAAAAAAATTCGGTTAAAATCTAGGAGAAATAAGTATAGGCTATGCCGCTATATCAATATCTGTTTTAAAGGAGTTCACAAAATATGTTGCCCTCAAAATATAAAGACAATATTACTACCAAATTACTTTAATTATTTCATATTATCGGTTTTATTTTTGTTTTTTTAAGATAAACAAAGTATTTAATTTTAATGCAAGATGATAATTTCCATTTGAGTTCACTCAAAAAAATATAGAATTTGTTTTCACAAAATTAATTAAAATTTAGAATAAGGGGGCTGAAGAGAGCAATCATACATCGTACTTTGCCCCTTAGCAATGCATGTATATTATTGTACAACTATACCTAGTTACTATTAAATATTAATACAATTAATACACTTACTTTCAAACATTTCCAAAATCGGATTAATTAATATATATGGTTAGGCTACTACCGTATAGCCATTAATGTTTTACTATGTTTCAGAAGACATGTTAATGTAGCTACGGTAGCAGTCTTATCACCTATCCTATACCAGATTATAATTATTACATTTTTAATAATGGACCCGACTCTGACCCGGGTCATATACTGAAAGACCCGACAGGACCTGAAAGTGAACTTTCGGGTCCGACCTGGACCCGGACCCGAAAGTAAATTAGAAAAATGACCCGGACCCGAAAGTAAATTAGAAAAATGACCCAGACCCGGACCCGACCCGAAAGTGATAGACCCGCACAGCCCTGATATATATATATATATATATATATATATATATATATATATATGTGTGTGTGTGTGTGTGTGTGTGTGTGTGTGTAAATTACCTTGTAAGTTACTTTACTTCATTCGAAAGTTCACCAAAATTACGATGAATTTACGATGATAATACGATAGTATTATCGGAATCATTACGTTTAATTGAATTACATATTAAAGTAATTCGACATTTTTGGAGCACTTGCGAATCACATATATGTTTTTAACAAGTTCTCTGTCTATTTTAAACTTCATATTTCAGAGTTTGAGCAGACGAACGAGTTTCTTACAAAGTTGTGATTCGGTGAACTTTTCTTAAGTACCATCACTTATTTCTGTTTTTTATAATAGTTATACCGTAAAATCTGTGAAGTACGCGTCCTGCTAAAGAACGCGCCACTGCATCACTATTCAGAAAACCGTAATTCGTTGCAGATCCGTATACAAATTCTTTTTGCGAGAGCTGATACCGAGATGATCGCAAAGTGTCAGTCCCTCAAAGAAAATTTTATTTTGAATCGTTTGTTTCTCCCCCTAATCACCCTAAGGGGATGAATTAATCCCGTAGGTTTATATAAGATTAAATTTAACAGCCTAAACGTTTGGGAATATAATAAGGATTCGGGGTCCTGTGTTCAAATTTCATTGCATTAGAGTTGTATTGACACGATATGTAGCCAAAGATTCTCCAATGTTACCAAGATATACAATTACGGTTTATTCCTGCATTATTTTACTAAATGGAAGTCGGATACTGGCGAATATTATAAATATATTATACAGGGTGGTCCGAAAGTCCCTATCTATTTTGCTGAAATAATTATATTTCTATTTTATTTTCTACTGGCCATAGATGTACAAGAACGTGTGATGATACTAACACGACGTATCCAAGGGAAGAAGTACAAAGAAATTGGAGAAAAATTCGAAAGAATATTTCACAAACCAGGACCTACAGACAGCAATTCGCGAGCTGGTCAATAAATTTAAAAGAACAGGATCTGTTCATGGTGAGGTAAGATCTGGACGTTCAGGTACCTCTCGAAAAAAATGTCGAATTGGTAAGAGATGCCTTTGAAACAAATCCTAGAATGTTAACTCGCGCAGCATCACGTAGACTGAGCATACCAAAAACGACTGTTCTGAGGATTTTATAATCAAAATTGAAAAAGAAAAGTTACCATATTCAAGTGCTAGACGAGTTATACGAAGAGGATTATCCAAGACGAGTCGTCATGTGCACAGAATTGACTAAAAAATTCATCCCGAAAACTCATTAAACCACATTCTCTTCAATGATGAGGCGACATTTCACACATGCGGAAGGGTTAATCGATAAAATTGTCGTATATGGGCTAGTGAAAAACCAACTGAGTTCTATGAATGGGAGAGAGATTCTCCCAAAGTTAATGTCTGGTTGAATATGATAAGATCGAAGATTTACGGACCTCTTTTCTTTGCAGAAGCTACGGTAACAGGGTCAATTTATCTTGACATACTTCAGCAGTTTCTTGAACCCCACCTTCGTTCAGATGGCATTCTCGACACTGTTGTCTTTCAACAGGATGAAGCTCCATGTCACTATGCAAACATCGTTGAGGCGTACCTTGATGAGCTCTTACCAAATCGCTGGATTGGATGTGGTGGGAACAGGCCCTGGGCAGCACGATCTCCGGATTTAACACCATTAGACTACTTTGCGTGGGGCTTTATAAACTCTGAGGTTTACAAAACAAGAGTTACAGACCCGCATGATCTTCGAACTCGCATTGTCACGACAGTCGCTAAAATAACCCAGAGATGCTTGAGAATGTGTTCCGCAATACAGTGGACAGATTTGAGATTTGCAGAGACACTGATGGTGCTCACTTCGAATCTTAGACCTAAGCTTGATAAATAAATATACATCAAATTATGTTATTACATTTTTATCCTAAAATACTATTATTTCAGCAAAATAGATAGGCACTTTTGAACCACCCTGTATATAGGTATACTCGCATGTTTCAAAAGTTTATTAAAGAGAGTTTGAAAATTATCAAATTTTTCTTTAAAAGCAAGAAAATAAGCCTAATTAGTTACTGTTGGTCATATTTGAATAAATATTAAATTTAATTTCCTAATTTTTCCTTTTTAATCTGGCAATTTAATTCTTTCAGACGTTAAATGTCAAAAGAAAAAATGATGGCATGGTGTATAGTTAGTGTATTCTTGATGGTATATTGTGGTTTCGTACGAAATACATCCAACCAGTACATAAGAGTAAAAATCCTGACATTTCTGAGAAGATTAAGGTCGTTGCCCTTCATCTGCTTGGTCTGTCGTGCGAGGAGGTGAGGGAGGAATTTGCAAGAGAATTCTAGAAACCGAGTCCAACAGGTGTTAGCATCCGTGTGCTGGTCAACAAACTTCGCAGGCCCGGGCCCCGGGTCTGTTGCGGGTGAAAAACGTTACGGACGTGCATCGTCTGAAATGAAG
Organism: Bathynomus jamesi; assembly: GCA_023014485.1. Taxonomy (NCBI): domain Eukaryota; kingdom Metazoa; phylum Arthropoda; class Malacostraca; order Isopoda; family Cirolanidae; genus Bathynomus; species Bathynomus jamesi. Next base: position 495,272 of record JAJOZX010001623.1, read on the forward strand.
AAATGAATATGCCATCATTCACCTGCGGAAAATCCTGCGATTTCATCTCGTGAAACGTGCTTACCGTATTCATGTCGAATAGCACTTGGATAAGGATTACGCAGTACGAGTCATCATGGATGTGTGATGACTCATGATCATCATGAAGCTGTGGAAACTGAGGATCTGCAGAATCATATACTTTTTAGCACTTGAGGATACCTTGCACATCTTCATCAAAAGAAAGTTGTGCAAAAGCAAGGTTTGGAACTTGCAGGATTTGCGAAATTGCATGGACGCCACAGTTCCTACCAAGATGGTGCAAAACTTGTTCAGGACGACTGCCAACTGATGTGGTCACTGCCAGGGTGTGGGAGGTGACGATGAAATGAATTAATGATACCACTGTTCAGTAACTGTAATACATTTGTTCTGAGAAGCTGCAAAATAAACTCTTTTGGCGTAATAGAATTTTGCAATATATATATATATATATATATATATATATATATATATATATATATACAGGGTGTCCCATAAGTCCGGCATCATAGGAAAATAATAAAAAAAGGCAAAACAAAAGCTTTTATTTACAGAACGTGCTCAATATGTCCACCATTGTTTTCATACACAAATTCAGACGTGATACCCAGTCAGCAAGCACACGGTGAATGATGTCAGGAGTAATGGTGTTACATACCCCAATAATGCGCTGCCGCAAATGTTCAACACTCCTAATTTTCTCTGCGTATACCAGCGCTTTCAAGTGGCCCCAGAGATAAAAATCTGTGAGTAGAATTATCTGGATTCGTTCTTCCTTGCTCACAGACATTATGGCCTGTAGAAAGAGAAAAATATGAATTATGGTTTGTAGAATAGAAAAATATGAATTTCTCCTATGATGCCGGACTTATGGGACACCCTGTATATATATATATATATATATATATATATATATATATTATATATATATATAATATATATATATATACTGTACACACACACACCTTGGTGGTGTAGTGGTTAGCGTCGCTGACTACGAATCCATCGGCCCCTTGATCGAGACCCGGTGACGGCAGGCGACGCGCAGCAAAACCCAGCTGTTCATCCTTTACACAATAAAGAAGTGGTTGGTAGATAAATGGGTACCCTGGGTAGCCTAGTGGTTAAGACGCTGGGCTGCTGGTGGGGCGTGGTTCGGATTCCACGTTAAACTGTCGGTCTAAGGTGGAGTGAAAAGCTTGACCTTCGTCAGAATGAACAATTCTGGCGGAAGCAAACCAAAGGTTATATATATATATATATAATAATAAATAATAATTTACCCCACCAGGAATCGAACACAGGACCTCTTGAGTAGAAGCCCACAGAAGCCCCTCCCCCTTGTAACGCTTTGTCACAGTATGAAGCTCCCCTAAGTTTAATATATAACACCTGGTCATACCCCCCCCCCCCGACTTTTAATTAGGATGGGGGTGGTCAGGGCCATAGCCGATAGCCATCGTGAAGAGTGCACTGTCCCAACGAGCAACAAGTAAATATATAAGTCATTGCTAGTATATGACTTTAGCTGCCCAAGTCTCCAAGGTGAGCTCCACAAGAGGATGTGCATTGTGTGGACTGTACTCTGCCTCTATCACATCAGTTAACCAGCATGCAAAGCATTGCCAGAAACGGTCAACATCCACCACTGTACAGAAGATTACCATTTGTAAAGTGTGCCCAGTTCGCTTGGCTGCAAGACGTCAAAGAGAACTAATGTGTGCCATTGCATACATGGACAATCAGAGGAACTGGAATGGCATCATGAAGATGATGAACAGAGGGGTTGTTTGCACCACCACACCTACCTGTGTTGAATTAATGATACCACTGTTCAGTAACTGTAATACATTTGTTCTGAGAAGCTGCAAAATAAACTATTTTGGCGTAATAGAATTTTGCAATATATATATATATATATATATATAATATATATATATATATATATATATATATATATATATATATACAGGGTGTCCCATAAGTCCGGCATCATAGGAAAAAAAATAAAAAAGGCAAAACAAAAGCTTTTATTTACAGAACGTGCTCAATATGTCCACCATTGTTTTCAATACACAAATTCAGACGTGTATATGTAAAGTATGCATTATGTACAGGTTGTTCAGTATAGTAATACATACATATGTGACATGTTTCTGATTAAATTGCATGAGCATATCAAGTTTTATTTCCATTAAAACTGTTGATTGTTGCATAACACTCAGCTATACCCATACCCCCCTCACCCCATGATAAGGTATAACACATCCATGACACCCCCCCCTCTTGAGTGTTACGTAATAATTGAATGGCCCCTTTGAAAGATTGGAGGTCATAGACAGGGGAAAGATGGATTGAGGAAGATTGTTCCAGAGGTGACCGGTTGAGAAGATGAAAGATTGAAAATACCGATTAACCGTTGCGTTAGAGAGGTGGACAGAAAAGGAATGAGAAAGTGCTGAAAGTCTGGTGCTACGTGCTCTCCTTTAAGAAGAAGGCATGTAATTAGAGAGTCCAGAAGAACAATGTCCGTTATAATAGCAATAGTAAAGAGATAGTGGGCAACATTGCGGCGAAGAGAGAGAGAGAGAGAGCGGGGAATTAATAAGACGAAAAGCCTTTGACTCCACCCGGTTAAGTACGGCACTCGAGCCAATGGCAGCATTTAATTCAGATCTCTCCAGCATAACATTAGAGACCCCTTTATAGAATCTATATAATGAAGCACCATTTTGCATAATGCGACTTCTACTCATGAGGTCCTGGGTTCGAATCCTGGTGAGGTAAATTTTGCAATCCAAAATCAAGTTTGATTATATATATATATATATATATATATATATATATATATATATATATATATATATATGCTATTCCAGCGTTACTCACGTTACTTTTATTGTAGGAGCCAGTTCTGTTATCATTGGTTATGTTCTTATTAAGTGATAAAAAGTCACCACATTTATAATATGACAACCTTGGGGAATTTTCCACATTAACATGTGCTATTGAAGCAAAGTCTGTATTAGTTGCTCTGACAGGTTGACTTCTTTGATTGTTACTCACGTTACGAGAAAGTATCGCTACGATTTTTCATCCGAATTTGTCATCCAATTCTTGTTGAACTATAAATGATAAAACAAAGGCGATTCATGGGTTCTGAAACTGTATTCCTTAGCTTGATATCAGAACAGTGTGGGAGTAATACAATGTGAAATTCCTGTCAGAAAAGGGAAACAGAAAAAAAGCCCCATTACTCACGTTACAGGTACATTTTAATTATCTATTCAACTAAGAACTCTCTTTAATACCACCTAATCTTAATCTTGTCAACTCCAGCTACATCTGTTTGTGCTATAGTGCACCTAGAGCAATCATAAGAATAATGAATGTACTGTTTTAAACATATTTACACGAGGCTAGGTCTGAACTGAAGTCGAAGAGCTGCCAGCCTCGTCATCCGTTAAAAAGTTAGCTGCCTCGTCAACTGGTAATGAACCCTCTTCTCCTGGATCAGTTGAAGATCCTTCTTTCTTTGAATCTGGATATCTGTTCTTTGTAAATGTGTGTAGCTGATTCCATTATCACTTACTGTAACACAGTGGGCACTTGTGATTCCTTGGAAGGGTTTAGTATTTTGAAAATACTGAAGTTCAAGGTCAAGATTTGCCTGTTTGATCATCTTGGAAGTCATTTCTATAACTTCCACATTTGGTATCTGGGATGCTGAAGTGAAAGTTGTTGCACACTTGACATGATGCTTGCGGATCTTTACCATATTCCAGGCATGACGCTTTACTGACCCTCCGATCCCATCAACGGAACTCTTACCATAGAAGTCGCAAAAAAGTTCCAAGTGATCTTAATTCCATGTTTCTCTTCTTGGGCTGCAATGGTTGCCAAAGTGTATATGTTCTTGAACTGTGAGCGTGCGCCATCAGACCAGATTGACAGTTTTTTTATACGTTCAGGTTTATTCTTCAGCAGTCTGTCCAAGTAAGCGACGACAGTTTCTTTGGCGTGGGTCAAATTAGCGGAGGTGATAACCTTGAAATGCAACGTTTCAGAGTGCCAAAAAGCAGCTATGAACAAACTAACCTTGGCCTTCTTCCAGTGGGCACTCTGAATTTCATCTTGTGTTTGACAAGTATAATTTCCAGAGAAGTCGACCTCGAGCAGTCCCTTGGTTTTTGAGTCAACTGCTGCAACTTTCCGTTCTTTCTGATACGAAGCAGCCTGTTCTCGCTGGTAAGGCAGCGCTCAAGAAATTGAGGCGGAGTTCGACAGTATGGTGTTGCAACTCCTCCAATGAACCTTCTTCATCTTTCGAGAGTTTTCCTTCCTCATCATTTTTCCAGACGTGCCATGTAGCTGTTCCTTCGTCATCATCTAAGATGGGCCCATATGTAGAGATGAAACCTTGCCCATTTTGACATTCTTGGCACTCGTTCATCTAGCAGCTGCGAGGGCTGGACGACACAGAAAAGTCTCAGGCAGGGTTTGGGAGTGTGGTGATAAGGCTGGCACAATCTTATGGAGGGATTCCACAGCGGCAATAAAGTTCTCATGATATCTACAGACACACACATTGTGCGGAAGTTTGCTGCTAAACAGAACATGTTTTGGACGGACTTCTGCAAACTTGCTCTTCCCGATAACTACACCTGGATATTCCTGGACAAACATTGCATAGGTTTCTTTGGTTGAAGACGTCAGATGCCTGGTTTGCAGTTTGGTTTTGTTCCGTTGTAGCATCCTTTCTCCCTGGGGCTTGTCTGCTGATGTCATCGCATTGGTAGAAGTCTTTTCCTTGTGACACCGTTTCTTGGCTCAGCCCTGTTGATCTATTGTTAGTTTCTGGGTTTCAGGTTGGATAGAAGGGACATCACCACTGGTCCTGCATTCTGCCAAAAATAGTTTACGACAGACTACTTTACGACGATTTGACAGCTTTGACAGCTAGTGCAAGGCACGTGCAGTATTAAATGGGGCAGAGAAACTTCTGCAGATTTCTGTTTTTGTTTCTCGTCCTTCATACGCTTTCGATATTTAGCAACACGTTTCTTGACAGCTAACGTCGTCGTTCTCTACAGCTGAGACTGAGGAACAATTTACCACATTAAACAGCACACCCATCATAAACATCAATACAACACTCAAGACATTTAATCATCTCATCAATAATGGAAACAAATACATACCCAAGGGCAACATTAGGAAATACAACCCAAATTACACTAGAGAAATAGCCCATCTCATAAGGCAACGCAACAACCTCAAATATAACACACAAACACCACATACAGAAACCATAAAACAGCAGATACAACAGCTCAACACAGAAATAAACAACAAACTCAAAGAAAAACAAACAAACATTTAGGGAATTCATAACAACACTAAACCACTCCACAGATACATCCAGGCTATACAAGACTATAAACAGCATTACCCACTCTAACAGCGGCATTTACACCTCACACGCGGCTATCTGTCGCAGCGAAAATAATATTCCAACATATACACAACAAGCTAACATTCCAGTTAATCACTACGCAAAGATAAGTCACTTAAACAGAGACAACAACCAGAAACACGCAGACAGACAAACAGCCAGACTCAAGAAAACCTACAGACTCGACACGACCATTACACCCTTCAATACAGACCAGACCACCAAGATCATCAAAAACATTAAGAATTCGAAGGCTACTGGACCAGACAATATATCTAACACACCTTAAACACTTGGACCCACAGGGAATACTAGCTCTCACAAACATCAACGCATATTCATACCAACACTGTATTATTCCTGACATATGGAAACAAGGTAAAATTATTACACTACTCAAACCAAACAAAAGTCTAACAGAACCAGCTTCCGATAGACCCATTACTTTACTATGCACACCTTCCAAAGTAACAAAGACTAATCTTACAAATCACCAACCCACACATACCACTATCGCCTACTCAACATGGATTCAGACCTCACCACTCAACCACGACATTACTCACTAACAGAGCTGGGCAATAAATACATTGAATGTATTTAAATACTAAATACTAAATACATGGGAGAAATGTATTTAAATACTAAATACTAAATACATTTTACGAATGTATTTAGATACTAAATACAAAATACATCAATTGTATTTAAATACATTTGTAAATACATTTTAAGTACATACAAATTTTAACATATGCATTCACTAATTCATGAGTAACAACAATATAAAATGCTTGATAAAGGATAAAGAATAGTACAATCTAATTTCCGATTATATATTTCCCTTTTTAGAACAAAACAAAAACAAAAGAACTTAGAACTTACGATGTTCAACCAGTGACATATTATACTCATTATATCATTGCAAAATGAGTAACAATTAATGAGTAGATGAGACATAAACGTAAACATAAGACGTAAACAAACATAAGGCACCTTACGAATTCTCTCTTATTTCACGGTTGCTGCGGATCAAAACCAATCTTTCAAAAGTTTTGTCTGAAAGAGAGTTTCTTTTGGGAGTCAAAGTGATTCCCGCGAATGAGAATATTCGCTCTACCGGTGCCGAAGATGGTAATGTCGTGTTATAGCGGAGGAACAGTCTTTTTATGAGAGGATGTTTTCCCAAACTGTTGAAACATGAACCATGCTGTACTACACTGTCGACGCGTCGTACTGTGCTAGTACAGAACGTGTATTAAACCAGTAAAAGTATTTACATTTTTATATTTTGAGTATTTAAATACATTGTATTTAAATACTCATTAAAGTATTTAAATACTATATTTAAATACATGAAAAACAATGTATTTATAAATACAGTTCTAAATACACAAATGTATTTAAATACGTATTTAAATACTGCTCACCTCTGCTCACTAACCTCACGCAGCACATTATGGATGGTATCAACTCCAGACGACCAGCTCAACGTACACGATTAGCAACAATAGACATTAGTAAAGCATTTGATGCTATCCCACGCTTCCCTCTCATAAACAAAATACTCAACACAAACATGCACAATAACACTAAAAGGTGGCTGAGCAACTATCTTTCAGGAAGATACTCACATGTCACATTTAATGGCAAGTCATCCAAAAACAAGCTTTTTCCGAACGGGGTCTCTCAAGGCTCTGTTCTCTCACCAACACTGTTCAACTTATACATGCATGACATTCCAACACCCATAGATAACAAGCTTACCTTATCATATGCAGATGACATCACTCTAATATCCACCCACAACAACATCGACACCGCTACAAATAACCTACAAACATAAATAAACAGTATACAAGACTGGCTCACACACAATAGACTCAAAGTAGCGCCCACAAAATCAACCATCACCTTGCTTACAAGCAATACAAAAGAACACCAGATAACTCCACAGCTTACACTAAACAACACCAACATTCCACACACTCACAGGACCAAAATACTTGGGTCACATGCAGCACATCATTATCTTTTGCAAACCACATTTAGGACATTAAAAACAAATGTACTCAAGACTTAACACGCTTAGGGTACTAACAGGCACAAACTTTGGACACCAGCAGGAAACAACATCACTCATATACAAACAATATATTCGCTCAGTTATGGACTATGCTAGCCCATGCTGGGCACCCATTATCTCAAACACACACACAAACACCTTACAGACAATACAAAACAACGCACTTCGTATCATTACAGGATGCACTCAAACAACACCAATAGAACACCTGCACACAAAAACAAAAAAACTGAAAGTTAGGGAACATTTAAACACGAGGGGAACACAATTCTTGGCAGCAGCGACAACTAACCCACAACACCCTTGCCACTACATGTACAATCATGCACTGACACCTCGCACCATTAAGGTGACACCAGAGAGACATTATAACCAAATACTCCATTCCATACCACACCCCACAGACATCACACAGTACAGAAAACACACACACACACACACCTAACCCACAAAGCACTGACACGACTCGGTCCGAATGCGGTCCTAGGTGCGAAGCCGCCCCATTAACAGGTCAGAGACCAGCCTGAGCAGATCGGATCGAGTTAACTTAGCACGATTCCGATGTGGACATCACCCCAACTTACAGACATATAAACACAGACTAGACAACTCCACAGACGACGCCTGCCACCTGTGCCAGGACACACCACAAACAATTGAACACATTATGAGAGACTGTACCGCTCTAGCACAACAACAAACACAACACAACATCACGAGCGCGCTGAACCTCTGGTCCACTCCGGAGAAGGCGATCGGTTACCTGCGTGCCGCCGGCTTGCTCGATCAGGGTGGGCTGATCGGCTAAACAATAACAACACCCTGAAAGAAAATAGTTTTGTTGTGAGAGGACCGAAACTGTTTAATCAACTGCTCAAAGACCTAAGGAACGCGAGTGGTGTTGCGGTGGACATCTTCAAAAGGAGATTAGACGCCTGGCTCAGAACAATCCCCGATGAGCCGGCCGTACCTGGCTATGAGAGATGGAGAGTACAAGAAACCAATTCACTACTTCACCAGGCCAACTTGAGAGGAGGGGCGACAAGTTTGACCTTCGTGAAATGAGGAATCATCGCACGGAACATTTGAAAGGTTGAAAAGTATATGGATTGAACTCAGAATGGTCCCCTGAGGTTCTTTCTGTGTGTGTATATATAGTGGACCTAGTTTTAACCGTTTAAGGTGATAATGATTTAATTGTATGCAATGATTAATTGATGCAATGACTGATTGCTTATTAATGAAAGGCTGGGTTAATAATTAATTTATGATGTCATACAGTATCACCGATTGGAATAAGTGGTTATTTGATTAGGCCCACCATACTATTGGAAGTGACAGTATGGCAGCGAGGGTCACCAGCTTGGTTTCCACCCCAGCAAATTAATATTAAGGTTATAAAAGACACCTTATGTTTTTTTGTAGTTTAATTAAGAAAATATTTAATTAATTTTCACAGTGAAAATACAATGGGAAGACTGACTAGAAAGCTTAACAATTCGATAATGACCTTTGAAATGTGCTCGTTTATGTGAGGCTTAATGGTATACAAAATGGGACACAACCTGAAAAATGAGACTTAGTGAATACAAAAATAATGCATGGACGTAATAATATAACAAATAGGTTATGTAATACACTGATTAGGGAAGCTACAGATTATGCATAAATGATCTGTGAAAGAGGCCTATTAATGACACAGAAAGCGCGTACGTTTTGGTACACTGCATAGAATAAATCTCGGTACTTTATTTTTTATGAAAATAAAGCTGTTATTTATTCACTGTGGTATAACAAAGAATTAACGGTAATTAATTGATAGTTTTACGTTATGCTTATGACATAGACTTAGCTAATAAGATGAAATGTTAATAGCTTAATTGACACGTAATAAGTAATACTCATCGATTGTATGTAAATGGCATGCAACATAGAACATTGAATGGGCCTAGTAAATGATATAAAGAATGCACGTGCGTTTGGTACATTGAATGGAAAACATGACACTCTGATTAAGTAGGCTAGATGATTGAATGGGCCTAGTAATGATATAAAGAATGCACGTGCGTTTGGGATAGGCCTAATGATAGTTGAGGGAATATACACTGTATATGAATTAGGCCTGCAGTAGAGAACTTATTTATCGCACAAATATAATAGTGAACACAACAGCGGATGATGTGAATTACAGGTTCTGAAGGACACTTGAATTAGGAAAATGGTCTATGATTGAATGGGCCAAGTAATGATATAAAGAATGCACGTGCGTTTGGGATAGGCCTAATGATAGTTGAGGGAATATACACTGTATATGAATTAGGCCTGCAGTAGAGAACTTATTTATCGCACAAATATAATAGTGAACACAACAGCGGATGATGTGAATTACAGGTTCTGAAGGACACTTGAATTAGGAAAATGGTCTACTGCGTTATTAACGAGAGTCAATTGGAACGTTTAATTACTCACTTTGGGAGTATAGCCTGCTGTTCGGCAGTAGGCTAATGTAGGCTTCACAAGAGTACTTAGAATATGATGTACTTAGCTTACCCGGACGATGTAACGCTGTTGAAGGAGTGTTGAAAAGGAAACTAATACCGTGAGTGTCGTTGATCGTCCTCTGGAAGCTGGTCGCTCACGCGTTGGTCGTGTCGTGGATTAGGCCTTTTGCGAAGGAGATGTAGGCCCGGTTGTGGTTATCTCTTGGAAGTTTGTTCCGTAAGTCAAGGTATGATGGGCCTAATGGAGTCTCGTAGACGATCGTTCTTCGTAAAGCGGTAAAAGCTGACCAGATGTGGAGTGATTTGGGTTTGTAGCTTTCGCCGTCGAGTCACGCAATGTGTCCACCTTGCGGATGCTTCTCGTAGCGTTGCAACCTTGCCGGTGCTCTCGAAGATTATTGATAACCGGTTTGTGCGGTAATGAAGAGACCAAGGGGAATTCCTGATGCCGTTGGGGTTTGCTGCGGCAGTATTGGTGGATCACTTCCAATGATGCTTCGTTTCTTGAATGTGGTGTTGAAGTGAGCCTTGGTCTTGAGCCGGTTAAAGCTGATGAGGGGTGACAACGTACAGAGTAGTCGAACGAAATGGAAGCGCTAACGAAGTGAGGAGGAGTGAGAGTGGGTGCTCGCTTTTATACGTAGTTCCTGTGACGTAGGACTTCGCACCAAATCTTAAGACGCCTTGTGCGCGCGTCCTTTAGTTGAAGAGCTTGCTTTCGCCTTTTGGGAAGGAACAGACGTTTCATTGTTTGACTCTTTGCCCACGTGTGTTTTTCAAGACACTTTGACGATATGTCTGTCTACTTGTTGGTCTATTTCTTGTCGATCCGCTACATATATATACACACATTTTAACTGCAAACACGCAGTATAATTAACGTAAAGAACGACGCTTGTATAGGAGAATATTCCGCGCAAGATGAGGAGAGAGAACGAAACAAATGAAAAAATGAGGTAACCACCCGGGAATCGAACCCGGGATCTTCCGATTGCCGGTCAGATATGATAACCATGACACCATGGGCCTCACTCGATCAAATGCCGTAATTCTCCTACATACGCGCAGAAACCAATGCCCCAAGGGGGCAGCTCCCGCATGCCGTACATTATATACATTTTAACTGCAAACACGCAGTATAATTAACGTAAAGAACGACGCTTGTATAGGAGAATATTCGATTCCCGGGTGGTTACCTCATTTTTTTATTTGTTTCGTTCTCTTCCTCATCTTGCGCGGAATATTCTCCTATACAAGCGTCGTTCTTTACGTTAATTATACTGCATGTTTGCAGTTAAAATGTGTATAATGTACGGCATGCGGGAGCTGCCCCCTTGGGGCATTGGTTTCTGCGCGTATGTAGGAGAATTACGGCATTTGATCGAGTGAGGCCCATGGTGTAATGGTTATCATATCTGACCGGCAATCGGAAGATCCCGGGTTCGATTCCAGGGTGGTTACCTCATTTTTTCATTTGTTTCGTTCTCTCTCCTCATCTTGCGCGGAATATTCTCCTATACAAGCGTCGTTCTTTACGTATATATATATATATATATATACAGGGTGATTTATCCTGAATGTTGTCCGAAAAATAACTATACAAAAAATACTTTTGGGACAGGACTTACGGAATCACTATATTCTTATGAAAGTTGATTTTTTTTCCCAACTTTATGCAGATATATGCTGTTTATATGTAATCGAACATAACCTTAACTTAACCTTACGTGAATTAAATATACTTGCATAAAGTCGAACTTTTCGATCCTTGGCCTATACACGTTTCGAGTTTTTTGGGACAGACTTTAGGCCTGTCAGTTTTGTTCTCAACCTATCTGATGCAGTTTGTATTCAAGAGAGATGAAGTGAAGTCATTCACCTAGAGTAAACAATGCGTTTAGTTTGCTTGTTCGTTGGTACCATTGAGGGATTAAATTAACTCATTTAATGTCGCGCATTTCACTTAAAAAAAACCTCCCCAGAAAATACTGTCACAGTGAAAGAAATAAAATTGATGTGAAACATTACTTCTAGTAACGAAGTTACGAGAAGTAATATAAAAATTACGAAGCACTAACGATTTGTTTTTTTAAATGTTAGTCACCAAAATGACTAAAATATCCAAGAATGAACAAATTGTTACCAATTAGTAATTTTTTCATGTTTTTTAGAAATTTTGTTTTGTTGTTTTGTTGGCGAGCTTTTTTCCGGAATTGTACCTTCAGACTACAGATGCTTATAAATTTAAATCGAAAAACGATAATTTTTTAAGGATATTTTATCTAAAATGTTTATGATAACCTCACTCCTCCTCCGGCTCAAGCAATAATCTATGACGCAGAACGCCTGTGATAATCTCAGTTCCGCGCCAGGTCAAGTTATTGGACTATCATCCAATAGTCAGGTCAAGTTATTTTCGACTATCAACCTTATTTTTCTTCATAAAATTAGCTCTTATCGCATAGCATCGACACACATTCAGTTTGGTTTATCAGATGTTCGCCATAAATTTTAAGACAAGTTACGCAATGAAGTGTATGTATTTTGCTTGGCATAATTAACCCAAATAGTTTGCATTTAACTTTATAAGCCTATAGTAATGAAATAGCAATACGCAATCAAGCAGAAAGTATAAACAGTATTCATTCGTTTCATATCGTGTACATTTTTGCCCTATCCTTAACGGCTACGGAAATTTAGCAAAGAAAACTCTTAAGGGAAATCATTATTAATTATCTTAAACCATGCACATAGGTTATAAATACAAGCAAGTATAAGTGATATATTCTGTGTGTGTGTGTGTGTATATATATATATATATGATCTGCTGTCAATAGCTCCGTATTAATATTGTAAAATCAGTAAGGTTCTAACGTTTAATCTTAAATGCATAATCCCTTTTTAATTTCTTAAAGATACAAATTGCATGATCGTGGCGCGTATTTTAAATCTGTAAATCTAAAAACTATTATGGTATAAAAGTTAATGAATGCTCGAAGTGAGAAAAATTATACCGTTCATCTTACGCTTCATTGATGTATATCATTGATGTATATAAAAAAAAAATGTAGTCTATCACCCGTCTACCGAGTCGTTCACCGCGATTCATAAGTCGTTTGTTTGTAAAGCTTTAGATTTAGAGGGTATCTGGCAAGACTGATTTGTCAAAATTAAGTTTCACGAGTTTATCTTTTAAATTTTTCTTTAACTTTAAAATCGTATTTATTGCTGCAAATGAAGCACGACTTAGAGATTTAGAGCTACTGTAAGTTAAAAATATAATGCAAAATAAATACTTCATTGAAATCGTAAATTCACTCCGCAATCTCCCGTGCAGGGTCAAAGTGGTGAGGGATAATGCATCCTGCGTAGTTGTTTACTCTTTCAAAGGTATACTTTTCGGATTTAAATAGAATAATGTAGCACTCACGAATGGCACTTATATAAGCAGTATATTTCTAGGTTGTTGTCTTTGTAAATTTAGTCGATGAACCTTTATTTTTAGCTCCTCTTTGCTTTGTACTCGTAAATTTTAAGTTATGTTTATACAAGAATTCAGTTGGTGGTTGAAAGGAATGAGCGGTAAAAGTGCATTTTGGGAAAATATTTTTTCTTTAACTTTGAGGACAAATGTTTGTGTAAGAATTAACTTTGTGGTTTGACGAAGACAGATTTTCTTTGCTGAAAGTCGAAACAAAAATGTTTTGTCTTTAGCCACTACCGAAGTTAATTGCGATGCGCATAATTAACCATTTTACGCATTCCACTTCTTAGTTTTTTCAGTGAAAACGAAAGAAACTTCAAAACTTCCCAGATCTGAATTATATACGGGATGCGGCATAAGTTGGTTTACTGAGAATAATGAAATCACCTTGTCAAGAATAATATACCAAGAAAAATTATATTTCTTTGACGGCACTGTTAATGCCGTCAATTATCTGGAAATATTACGGAACACGGTGTTGCCTGCATTTAGAAACCACCATACTTTTGAAAACATAATATGGCAACAAAATGGTACTCCACCACATTTCGGAAGAAATGTTCGTGCATTCTTAAAAGATAATTTTTCAGAATGGACAGTACGTCGTGGGATAATCGAATGGCCTCCTCGGTCACCGGACATAACCCCATGTGATTATTCAATGTTGAGTATAACCAAAGATAGTCTCCGTCCACAAACCTCGGGACTTCGATCACATGAAGACTTTGATACGCCAAGAGTTCAAGACGTTGAATAATAACAAAGAACTGTGTCGCGCTGTCTGTTGTTCAGTGGTTCAAAGATGCAACGTGTGTATTGAACATGATGGAGGACACTGAACAATTTCTGTAATAAATAATAATATTCGTCACAAGGTGATTTCATTATTGTCGGTAAAGCGACTTACGCCGCACCATATATATATATATATATATATATATATATATATATATATATATATATATATATATATATATATATAAATTAAATTAAATTTACAAAAGTAATACATTAGAACTAAAACAAATGTTCAAATTGATGTCTTGTTTTGGGACCTTTTTTTTGTTACAGGTAGAATAACACGGAATGGCTAATATGGAAGCGAGTTACACTCCTCAGGAAAAGGCGGAAATTGTTCTTTTGCATGCTTCTGCCCCTAGCCAAAGACAGCTGAAGAATTTTGTGAATGGTTTTAGTCAAAAAGAAACCAAGCGGACGATATCATGTTTAGCGATGAGGCGTGTTTCCACCCGAACTGATACGTAAACCGACACAACACCGTGTACTGGGCGCAGGGTAATCTCGTGTCGCTATTCATACTCATTACCAAACTAGCCCAAAAGTAATGGTGTGGTGCGGCATTCATGAAATCTTGTTTTGGGACCAGTGTTTCTGGAAGGAGGACTTAATGCGAACGATATCTCCAGTTGTTGCATGATGTGTTGGAACCGTATTTGGACGAAATGCCACTCGCAGTGCGACATCGGTTTTACTTTCAGCAGGATGGAGCACCACCTCACTTTGGGCGTGAGATGGATTGGGCGCAGGGGACCAATCAAGCGGCCACAAAGATCCCCCGGACCTCATACCCCTAGGTTTTTTCCTCTAGGGTCTCCTTGAATCTGTTGTGTTCATTGACCGCCAACGTGCCATTGAAGACCTTAAAGAAAACATCCGTGCTGTTTGTGCATAAATCATACCAAAGACTTTGGCACGTGTGCGTTTAACTTTGGAACATCGTGTCAACATGTGCGAAGAAGAAGAAGGACATCAATTTGAACATTGTTTTCGTTCTAATGTATAAAGTTGTAACATATATTCTCCTCGATTTTTTGGTTCATTCAGAACAAAAATTAAAGGACTTATAAGGACAAATTTGCTCGAATTTTTAGTTTATTCACAACAAAAATTAAATGACATAATGACAAATTAATCAATATAATTCTCTTCTTTTTCTATAACCTCCTCCGACCTGTAGAAAAGTTTTTTATGCCACGTTCGAAGAAATCCCTTGGTTTCGAGTTAAAAAAAGCGATCACTTCGTTTTCGATAGCTTCCCTGGACTGCAACTTTTGTCCATCTAGGTGGTGTTGCAGACTTCTGAATAAATGGTAGTCTGAAGGTGCGATGTCCGGAGAATAAGGTGGATGAGGCATTTTTTCCCAACCAAATGCCTCCAATTGGGCAGTAGTGATTCGAGCAGTGTGAGGGCGCGCGTTATCCTGGTGGAATAGACACCTCTGCGATTAATTAATGCGCGACGTTTTTCTTGTAATGCCATCTTCAATCGTTGGAGTTGTTGGCAGTAGCCTTTAGCTGTGATTGTTTGGTTATCTGGCCGAAGCTCAAAATGAATAATTCCTTGCATATCCCACCAAACACAGCAAAATTTTCTTTGGATGGGGTTCATTCCTTGGCTGAGGTTTAGGCTTTGTTTCACAGCTAAGCCACTGATGTCGACGCTTAATATTGTTATAGAGGACCCATTTTTCGTCCCCAGTGACGATCCGATTCAAAACGGTGCCTGCAGTTGCCGAGAATGCAGTGATGTGCAAATATCGATTCGATGTTGAAGATTCGCTCGTGACAAATCATGCGGAACCCATTTTCCAACCTTCACTACTTTTCCTAACAGCTTCAAATGACGATGAATGGTCATATGGCTAACGCCGAGTTGCAGGCCAAGTTCTTTAACAGTTACCGTTGGGTTTTCCTCCACTGTTGCTTTCAGCAACTCTTCATCTAACTCATTTGGTCGTCCTGTTCGTTGATAACCTTTGACTGAAGTCTCCATTTCTGAACTTCTCAAACCATCTCCTAAACATCCATTCGCTCATAACATCATTTCCATAAACTCTTTGAATGTTTCTTGCGGATTCACTAGCGTTAGATCCTTTATGGAACTCATACAGCATCGCATGTCGAATATGCTCTTTTGTGGGCTCCATGTTTTTTCAATTACTGTAATATCGTAGGGGTAGCGTTGTATGTGTATGAAAAACATTTAAAACACCAGAGAAAATATTCATTAGTCTAATCCTACACTAGCCTAAGTCATTCTGTATCGTGCTAAAACATGTGCGAACCTGTCTCCGCGTGTATTTTGCAACATTTCTAAAACTATTTCACATTATCTTGAAGTTATTTTATTATCTATTGTCCGTTTTCTAATCGAGCAGAATTTGTTGCAACCTGATATTTCTTTTATAAATTTAATATAAAACAAATTTTCCGATGAGACCGGACGGAAGGAGGTAGAGAAGCTGCGCGTGGCTAGTCGGAGGACTGCGATCGTTGTCCACGCTGGTGGCAACGACCTGTTCCTCAAAGGCGGTAGGGTAGGTCTTACAGAAGGGATCATCACCGAGATCATGTCTCTTGCGGATGATCTAAAACTGAAGACAGACAGGGGAATGTTGATGGGTATTTTACCGCGGATGAATGCCAGTGACCACGCGCTCATTAAGGTCATTGGCAACAACGAGAGGGTGCAAGACTTGTGCGTCCCACTGGGCGTGAGGTTTACTGACCCCTTCGACGCGGTTTCGGGTAGGTGGGACCTTTACCAGAGGGATGGTGTCCACCTCAATGACAAGGGTAAAGGTGTGCTAGGCACGCTGCTCGACCGGCACCTATACAGAATGGTGAGGTCGAGCCCGGGGAGAGATGACGGGCCCTCACCGGGGAGAAATGATGTTGAGCCGGTGGCGAACGTACCTTCAACTGAAGGGTGCGTCCAGGTACAGGTGGGTGACCCTCCTTCCACGTTGGAGGGGGCTCAGGCTCCTGCGGAAGTTGCCCCCTCGTTGGTGAGGGGCTCTTCAACTCCCGACAGCCCTGGCTGTTCGGGAAACGGGTCGTGCTAGGGGGTGGTCAGAATAGGGAAGGCTCCCTCCGTGCAGTGTTTTTTAATGCTAGGTCGATTAGGGATAAATTTTGCGAGCTACGGGCGCTCTTAGCATCAGAATACCAGGATATCGTTGCTATCACCGAGTCCTGGATTCATACTGATCGTAGGGACTACGTTGGGGAGTTCGAAATTCCCGGGTATAGAATGTTTCGCAAAGACCGCACCCGTGGGGAGCGGAGAGGGGTACTAATATACGTCAGGTACACGTTGAGTCCGGTTGTCTGCCAGTTCCGGTCGGAACGGGAGCTGCTTGGCGTCGATCTGAACGTAGGAGGGACGAACTATAGGTTAATCTTGGTGTACAGACCTCCGCATCTCCTCCTCGAGGAGGATACAGCCCTGTACACCGAACTCCGTAGCCTGCTAGGGGATAGGGTGTGTGTAGTTTTAGGAGACTTCAACTGTCGCGGCATAAAGTGGGAAGACAGGACTGCTGATGCTGAAGGGAGGAGGCTAGTTGACTTTGCTAATGAGAACTTCCTCACTCAGTGGGTCATTGAGCCTACACGAGGCGAAAGCGTTCTAGACTTAGTATTCACGACCGAAGACAACCTCGTCACTGGCCTCACCGTTGACGAATCGTTGGGTGGGAGTGATCACGGTCTGATTAGGTTCCCGTGTGTGCGTCCCTCGGGTGAAGCGTAGTAACTCGAGAGGCAGTAAGCTCGATCTACGGCGGGGGACTTTGTTAGCCTCCGGGATAGCGTAGGTGAGATGGGGTTACAGGTCGGCGGCGATGTTGAGGGAGTGTGGAGTGCATTCCGGGACGAGTTTATGGTGCTGCAGTCTGCTGCCATACCCTCAAAACCGGTCATCTCTGCTTCAACGCAGCCTAAGTGGTTCAGTCGTGACATCGCTTCGGCTAGCTGAAATAGAAGGTAGCTTATAGGAGGGAGAAGGCCAATCGTTCCCATGAGAACACTGAAGCGTATGTCCGCCTGTGTAGGGAAGTGAAGGCGAAGGTTAGGCTAGTAAAACGTAACGAAGAACTGCGGGTGGCAAGCCTCTGCAGGGGAACCCTAAGGAGTTCTTCAGTTATGTTAATAGTAGAAAGCCCATTAGAAGCGGCCTTCTGCGGACCTCGACGCGGACATCGCTAATGTGTTTAATGAGTACTTTGCGGGGTTTCACCAGGGAGGAGACCCGAGTCATCCCCGAGCCAGGCGTCAGGCACGAAGGTGCTGGCCTGGATAGTGTTCGATGTACCGCGACAGTCGTTGCCGATAGAATAGACAAACAGCGCGTTTAAGGCTCCTGAGCCAGACCAGTTTCTCCCCAGAGTGTTGCGGGAGGTGCGCGACCAGGTGGCTCCCCCCCTGGCTACAGTCTTCAACAAATCGTTGGAGACGGCCAGGTGCCTGGTGACTGGAGGGAAGCCAACGTGACCCCTATCTTTAAGAAAGGGGGTCACGAAAGTCCAGGGAACTATCGTCCAATTAGGCTCGCTTCAGTTGTAGGTAAATTATGCTGTACAACAAATTTTCGGTTCAGAAAAAAAACGGGAATAACATTCGGTCATTCTTAATATTTCGAGTGTGCTGATTCCAAATCTGAAAATAGTTTTTTCTATCACGTCACATTTTTTTGTAATGACTGCTTAAAATCTTCATACCAAAAAATAAGAATATATTGATAAACAGATAGGCCTTATCATATGGAACAGTTTAATTATTGCTATACTTCAATATATACGCACAGAATTAACATAAAACTCTCGTATTATACTGTTTTCAACTCATTATTTGTGTTTTGTTGGTGTTTGTGTGATGCTTCTGGTTGGTCACGCTTTAAATTCCAGCAGAAATCGGCCAGCATAGCAGGACTCCACTTCCTTTGTATCGGCTCTCCATTGTGGCTATTCCTGGTGGAATCTCTCCCATGTTCGTCGCTAACAGCAGATTCGTTTTCCAACAGAATGAGAGATATGAATGCAAAAAATGAATTTTCACCGACATCTTACATCCGAGACGTTGGTATGAGTTGATAAGTTGATCCACAAGTGCAGCATAGTTGTCGTATTTAGTCTTTCCTAGTAGACCGCTGCACGCCAGGCTGCCAACTCAACCTCATCCATCACCGCTTCAAAGTGTTCGTCTAGCATGAGTTGGCGAATTTGAGGGCCGACGAATATGCCTTCTTTAATCTTGGCATCACTTATTTTTGGGAATTTTTCCTTTAGATATTTGAAGGCAGGCTTATCCTGTTTCAACGCCTTTGCAAATTGTTTCATCAGCCCTAGTTTTATGTGAAGTGGCGGCAAAATCACCTTTTCCTTTCGTACTAGTGGTTCGTGAATAACATTGTGAGATCCAGGTGAGGAATTGTCTCGCGGCGGCTATACTGAGCGTGTGTAGTGTTCAGACCTTGTTCGGCTATCCCACTTGCATAGGAAACACATGTATTTCGTATAGTCAGTTTGCAATCCATTGAGAATAGCCACAACCTTCAAATCTGAGCAGATAAGCCATTCATGTTCATTGTATTTTATACAGTTCAGAATAAAAGCAACATTGTCATACGTTTCTCTCAAGACGACTGAATGAGCGATCGGAACAGATGGCATTGTGTTCCCATTGTGTAGCAGTACACCCTTAACACTGTACAGAGATGCATCAATGAACAATCTCCACTGGTTCGGTTCATAGCACAAACCCAGAGCATCGAACAGACCATGTACAGGGTGTCCGAGAATTATCTGTACAATGTTTGGCTGTTATTAAAAGTCAACCATGAAGTGTAGAAATTCCAGTGTTGTCCCATTTTACAGAGAATCTCATTAAGTTTTTTCTGATACCAAGTTTTGACAAGTTTTTTAGAAATTCTAGTGTGTCCGAACATTATCTGTACAATTTCATCTTTTAATAAAATTCTTGATAACACACGTAAAATTCTTAAACAAGATTATTTAGAATCTGTATTTTCAAAAGTTTCTTTTATTAAAGTAACATTGTTACAAACATTCGATATGTGCACCATTAGTGATTCGCAAAACATCCAATCGATACTCCAAATGTTGCCATGTGCGCTGCAGCATATCCACATCAATTCGCTCAATAGCAGCTGTGATTCTTGCTTTTAAATCATCAATGTCTGTCACCCGCGTACATTTCTAAAAAACTTGGAAACGTGGTATTAGAAAAAACTTAATGAGATTCTCTGTAAAATGGGACAACACTGTAATTTCTACACTTCATGGTTGACTTTTAATAACAGCCAAAAATTGTACA
The DNA here is from genome assembly GCA_023014485.1 of Bathynomus jamesi. Lineage (NCBI taxonomy): Eukaryota > Metazoa > Arthropoda > Malacostraca > Isopoda > Cirolanidae > Bathynomus > Bathynomus jamesi. Next base: position 515,956 of record JAJOZX010001623.1, read on the forward strand.
GATAATTCTCGGACACCCTGTATATATCAATGCAATAGCAAAGATTGTTCTTCATTGTGAAATATTCCCAAAATCCAAGGAGCGCTTTCGGAATGCTGTAATTCGTACGTCTTCCGCCAGCAGATTCCATTCTTGTAGACGTGAGGCCAGCAGTTCACTTTGTTGCTTGTAAGTATTAAATCACGGACCAAATCATTGAGTTCCGGCTGCGTGATGAGATGATGTTCTTTCTTGGACTCGACTTGAGCTTCAAAGCATTCGCCGTCTGATTCCGATTTGTCAGAGTCTGTGTTATTGGTCGGCATTTCAGCTGGAGGACGAGGGATGGGTATATCTGTAGAATGTTCCACAGGACACAAAGCAGAACGAAGATTTGGGTAGACTATAGCCATTTTCCCTTTTCTGTTGCAACCTGTAATGTGAGACAATAGACATTGTTGACTACAGTACTTAAGATAGCATTATTGTGTAATACATTTTGCAGAGCAGGATATGCTAAAATGTGCTAAAAACACCAAATTTGATATATATTCAGAAAAATAAAAGATTCAAACCTGTGATGTTCGTTAAGCAGAAATAGCAATCAGTTGAATGGTCCAGCGGCTCTCTCCATACCATTGGGACACCGAATCCCAGACCAGGACCGGTGCCTTTGAACCATGCAGATAACGAGCTTGTACATCTCACACAGCAGATATGAGGCGCTCAGTGCTTGTCCTGATCACCAACTTTGCATGCGAAGTATAATTCATAAAGCTTTTTCACATGAGAAGTCAACTTCCTTTTATACTGTTTTAACGTTAATGAATAGAATAGAATAACCTTTATTAATAATAATAAAATAAATAATTTTTTTTCAATTTACAATGACATGAATAATTGTGAAGCTCGACTATTTATTTTATTTAATTTGGCCCTTAAGCTTTAGGCTTTACTGGGCTCTTATTAAAAATAAGCAGCTCGTTGTTATAAATTAATAATAATAAATAAATAAATAAGTAAATAAGTATTATTAATAGTTAAAACATGTATTACAATATTAAACAATATTAGTGGACATTAATCCTAGATTTTTGTTAGTATGCCATTATTAATCGGGATTTCAACTTGGTTTTAAACAAATTTACATTCACAATATTTTTTATATCGGCATGCAAGTCATTCCATAGTTTCAATCCAATGAAAATGGGTAGTTTTTGAGATAAAGACAATCTAAATTGAGGTATAACAAGCTTTGATCTATTTCTGGTCTACAGATCTACAGAAGCTAAGGCTAACAAAGACCCTAAGATCCACTCTAAGGTTAGCCCGAGAGAAAGGAAAGAGTAGGGGGTTAAGAGAAGAGAATAAGGGGTTAATTAAGTAGCAACACCTATCACTCATGGGTTAACATTCATTCAGAAAAAGAGAAAGAAAGGCTCACCATCATCATCAGTCGGCCACTGCCGACAAGTCAGAAAAATAGTCGGAGAGAATAGGAAAAGGGTGAAAGATGAAAAGAAGTAAAATAAGAACGCTTACAAACCATGCAAACACAGTCTTAACTCACTATCATACCATGCAAACTACAGACATGCAAGTAAGGAGAGGATAAGAAGGAAAAAAAGAAAGTAGGTAAAGTAAAACAAAAAGTGGGTTAGTTTACGCTACGAGCTACATCTACGATCGTGTTAGTGTAATTTTTTTTTTCTGGCATCACACACTGGCATGTCACAAGCTGGCATTATTGTCAACAGACTCATCTTCGATCACCACCCCTAGAGCTCCTGTTGCTAATTGTTTTATTATATTAAACAACGTTAATAATTTTAACGAGGGAGAGGGAAAAGGGTGAGGCTGAGAGGGAGAAGGGTGAGGCTGAGAGGGAGAAGGGGGATTGTTTTATTTTATAAAGGGTGATCCAGAGAAATGGGACCCAAAAGAAACCCCTGTAACTCTTAAAGTATAAGTCCTTTTATAAAATCATACGCATCATTCGAAAGAGGATAGTTACAAGTTTGTACAGGATTGTATAGGTTTTGACAATACAAGACAAGATAAGATACAAAACAAAATAAAAGTGTTAGTTAAAACTAACCCTTCAAGATGACTGCATGGACTGTGGAACAGCTGCGTTTCATAACACAGCAATATTATGAGCATGGAAGAAGTGTAGTTTCAGCTCAAAGATCTTTCAAGACAAATTTTCAGATGTCAAAATCACCTTCTAAGAGCTGAAACTACACTTCTTCCATGCTCATAACATTGCTCAGTTATGAAACGCAGCTGTTCCACAGTCCATGCAGTCATCTTGAAGGGTTAGTTTTAACTAACACTCTTATTTTGTTTTGTATCTTATCTTGTCTTGTATTGTCAAAACCTATACAATCCTGTACAAACTTGTAACTATCCTCTTTCGAATGATGCGTATGATTTTATAAAAGGACTTATACTTTAAGAGTTACAGGGGTTTCTTTTGGGTCCCATTTCTCTGGATCACCCTTTATTAAACAACGTTAATATTTTTAAAATGCCTATCTAAACGGTTCTTAAACATATTAACGCTGGTAGAGTTCACGACTGACGCGGGAAGATTATTCCATTTATCAGTTACTTTAAACGTAAAGAAGTTTTTAGCAATATTAGTGATGAAATGTCTGCCACGCAACTTAAATCCGTTATTACGAGTATTATTATTATCGAAAGTGAACAATTTTTCAAAATTTACGTTATCGATGTTATTAACGATTTTGAAAACTTCAATAAGCTCCCCCCTTAATCTCCTAGTTTCGAGTGAATACAGATCTAACTCTTTAATCCTCTCTTCATAAGGCTTGTTGCGCAATGACGGAATCAGTTTCGTGGTACGACGCTGAACCCTTTCTAACCTATCAATATCCTTACGCAAGTACGGGCACCAAAACTGAACGGCATATTCTAAATGAGGCTTGACTAGGGACTTGTAAATGGGCAAGATAATATCCTTCGATTTGAATTCGAAATTACGCGCTATCAAGCCTAACATCCTATTATGATAAAGAGTCAATAAAACTTGTTTAGGGACTACATTTCTAAGTTTAAACATTATAGCAACGCTCCTTGAAATCTTTTTCGCGATATAATTTACATGATCACTCCATTGCAAATTCTTATCTAGCATTACACCAAGAAATTTTGTTACAGTACACTCCTTTATGGCGATTTCATTAACATTAAGTTCATCAAGATATACATTTCTTTTATTAGTAAAAATCATGAAATTTGTTTTATTGGTGGTCAACCATTTCATTACACTGACGAATTCTGAATGAAATATATTCTTAGCTGTATTAACATCTTTGCAAGAAAAAGAGACAGTTGTATCATCTGCAAACATTATGAAGTTTAGTATATCAGATGAACGTGGAAGGTCATTTATATATAATAAAAATAACAGTGGACGCAGAACTGAGCCCTGTGGCACACCATGTGTGACAAGCGCTTTAGTTGAGCAAACCTTATTTACTGATACAAAATGATATCTATTGGACAAATAGCTTTTAAACCAATCACTGATTGCTCCTCTAAAGCCGTAACAATATAATTTATTAAGTAGAATATTATGGTCTATTACATCAAACGCCTTACTTAAATCAATAAATATTGATATCATTATTTCTTTGTTCTCCTTAGCTATATTTACAGTTTCATAAGATTTAAAATCGCCATTTCCGTTGTTTTATTATTACGGAAGCCATATTGATTTGGAGATAATAAATTGTAGGATTCTAAATATCGCTGCATTGTACTTTTTACAATTTTTTCAAAAACTTTGCTGAACACAGATGAACACATCGGCCTGTAATTTGTTGCTAGTGTAGGATCACCCCCTTTAAAATATAACAAATATAACAATATACAGGGTGTCCCATAAGTCTGGCATCATAGGAAAAAAAAAAAAAAGGCAAAACAAAAGCTTTTATTTACAGAACGTGTTCAATATGTCCACCATTGTTTTATTGTTCCGTAGCCCATTCACAAAATTCCATCCGCCGGTCGGGATCATCTTCGCTTAATTTCTGTAGGATCTGAAGTTTATGTGGATGCTATTTGTGAGCCTGAAGAATGCGATGGATGCTACTTTTCGACACTCCTGTCTCGGCGGACAGTCGCCGAAGAGACTTATTGGGACTTCTGTTAAAATGAGCCAGGATAGCAGTCGCTGTATCATCGTCAGTGGACCTCCTTGAAGGTCCATTGCGTGGTTTATTTCTATGGATCCTGTTTCCTTAAACTTTGCAACAAGTCTGCTAACACAACTCTGTGTTATTGGCTCGCGGTCTGGATGCAGTCTGTTAAATTCAGCAGCGGCCTCTCTTTGACTCCGATTTCCTATGAGTAGAATTATCTGAATTCGTTCTTCCTTGCTCACAGACATTATGGCCTGTAGAAAGAGAAAAATATGAATTATGGTTTGTAGAAATAGAAAAAATATGAATTTCTCCTATGATGCCGGACTTATGGGACACCCTGTATAACTGTATGGCGAATTTTTTGCACTCTCTAGGCATTGTAGCATAACATCAATAAAAACCTGTAAAATAAGAAAATGATGGATCAATTTGCAATTTCCACAATAAGACGTTGTCGGTGAAATGTACATAATTTGATAGCTGTTATTCAATAATACTCACTTATAGCACCGATTTATGATAAAATATGGCTCACCATTTTTTTTAAATGATTAATGAAAGAAATTTTTCATAAAATCAAAGTGGAAACAGAGCCGAACACCACCACCACAGCATATGCATGACTGAACAAAATGTAAAAGATGCGTTCAGAGAACCAGTGGTTCTCAAAATGATACAATGAAATGGGTCATTTTCATAAAATAGGTGGGTGATACAAATAAATGAGTGTTATTTTCGCAATCTACGCATATAATTAGCCATAAAAATGACGATCTCATTTCCGTTTTTTTTTCACTGTTGTACAGTGTTATTAGAGGGGATAATGGCGGATATGATCGTTGACCATTTAGATTCCTACAAGCTGCTTGGGGACTCCCAACATGGGTTTAGACGGCATAGGTCGTGTCTCACCAACTTGCTCGAGTTTTTCCATGTCATGTTGAGTGAGTATGATAAGAGTAGGGCGATTGATATACTTTATCTCGACTTTGAGAAAGCCTTTGATAAGGTACCTCACCGCCAGCTAATGGCCAAAGTGCGCGCGTTGGGTAATGGTGGGGAAGTAGGTAGGTGAAGTGAAAACTGGCTGAAGAATAGGCGGCAGAGGGTTGTAATTAAAGGGGCTAGTTCGGGTTGGGCCTCGGTCACTAGCGGGGTTCCTCAGGGTCCCGTTTTGGGGCTACTGTTGTTTATCATTTACATAAATGATATCGACGGTGGCATCGTCAGTAGGATCGCCAAATTCGCTGATGACACAAAGCTTGGGGCCAATGTTGGGACGCCCGAGGCGATAGAGCAACTGCGTGCGGACCTACGTATGATAGGAGAGTGGTCCAAAAAATGGCAAATGCCGTTTAACTTGGGTAAATGCAAAGTGATGCACATTGGCTACGCCAATCCCAAGTCGGACTACTCAATGTTGGGGAGTAATATCGAGGCGACTGATTTGGAAAAGGACTTGGGTGTACTAATTAGCAGCGACCTTAAGTTTACGAAACAGTGCGTAGAAGTGGAAAAGAAAGCCCAGAAGTTGTTGGGTTATATCAGGAGACAATTTCGATTTCGGAACAAGGAGATTGTGCTCTCGCTGTACAATTCTCTGGTTCGGCCGCACCTAGAGTATGCTGTGCAGTTCTGGTCGCCCACCCTCAGGAAAGATATCGAGAGGCTGGAGCGAGTGCAGGCGATGGCCACAAAGTTAATCCCTTCCGTTAGGCATATGGGCTACAATCGACGGTTACGCGCTCTGAATTTGTTTTCGCTGGAAACTCGGAGGCTGCGCGGTCAACTCATCGAGGTTTTCAAGTTCTTACGCGGGTTCAACAATGTCGATTTTAGAAGCATGTTTAGTTTAAATGATAACTCAACTCGCAAGAATGGTCGGACGTTGGATTTGAAACAGTTTAGGACTAGTGTGTGTGGGAATTACCTTACGTATAAGATCTGTGACACGTGGAACAGGCTACCTTCAGAAGTTGTGAACAGTTCTGTGGATCTGTTCAAGAAAAGGTTAGACCGAATCTTGCACACTCTTTGAGGGTGTATAAAATTTTCCCTGGCACCCGTTGCCATTGGTACCTCCTCGGTATGGGCCGCAAGGCCTTTTGATGTACTACTTTTCCTTGTAACTCCTATATATATATATATATATATATATATATATATATATAATGTATATAATGTATAATATATATATATATATGTATAATATATATATATATATATATATATATATATATATATATATATATATATATATATATATATTATATTATATTATATAATGTATATAATGTATATATATATGTATAATGTATAATAATATATATATATAATGTATAATATATATGTAAAACATATAATGTATAATATATATGTATAATAATGGGGGACTTCAACGCGCATATGAACTCGGAATTCTTTGTGGAATTGGGTAACATGTGCGAATCGGCCAAATTAAGTATAAGTGATGTATCAGGGGTAACCAGTGCTAATTTTACATACGTTAGTGATATGAGTGGTACCACCAGGTGGATTGATCATTGTCTCACTAGTAATAATCTAAAGGATCGAATTGTTAGAATTCATATTCTGCATGATTTCCTCCTTTCTGATCATAGACTATTAGAACTATTAATTAATTTTACCAATTTATGCGCAACACGACATAACAAGAATTCAATAGGTAAGAATAATCGCGTCGATTGGTCTAATGTTAATATGCAACAGAAAGTAGAATACAAAGACAGAACATGTCACCTCTTTAATAATTTAGAAATTTTGCATCTTGCATGTAATAATCCTTGCTCAAATGATTCTCACTGTAAACTCATAGATAGGTATTATCGTAAGATAGTATCCCTGTTAAGAGAAGCAGGAAGTCCCCTGATTAAATCTTACAACAATCATACTAAGATTATTCCTGGATAGAATGATTTTATTGCCCCATTGTAGAGGGAATCGAAAGTCTCCTATGATTTGTGGTGTATTCATGGTAGACCCAAATTAGGACCAGTATACATGAATATTTGTAGCAGTAGGGGTCAGTATAAGGCGGCCATTAGGCGATGTAAACAAGAAGAGTCTATTCGAGCATCAAAAGCCTGTGAAGCTCGCATAAATAACGATAATAACAAATTTGGAAATTTGTTAAGAATCAAACGGTGCGGCAAAAGTGTCCTCCCTCCGACAATCGATGGGGTGTCGGGGGAGAATGAAATTGCAAAGCTGTGGAAAAACCACTACTCTAACATTCTTAACAGTGTGAGTAGGGATAATTTTAAGATAGATTGCAGCGAAACTCCTGTGGGAGGGACAAGGGAAAATACTTTGATATCAGTTCATGAAGTAAAGAGGTTAATTAAAGAGTTAAAGACTGGTTCTGCGTCAGGTGTAGATGACATATCGAATGAGCACTTAAAATATGCCAATGACGTAGTATGTCTGCATATATCATTGCTCTTATCAGCCATGCTTGCTCATAGCCATATCCCTGCAGAGTTCATGAGGGTATATATCTTGCCCTTGGTCAAAAATAAGTATGGAGACATTCTGTCGAGCAATAATTACAGGCCTATTGCTGTCACTTCACTTCTCGAAACTACTAGAAAAACTCTTGTTACTCCGATTAAATGATTACCTATGGACATCTCCTAATCAGTTTGGTTTTAAAAGGTCCCACTCAACTGACTTGTGTATCTATGTACTTAAAGAAACAATATCTAAATACATTGACAGTAATTCAACTATTTATAGCTGTTTCTTAGATATAAGTAAGGCATATGATAGGGTGAACCACAATATTTTATTTAAAAAACTAGAAGACAGGAAGGTTCCCATGTACATATTAAATTTATTGAAATTTTGGTATTCCCACCAATCTTTTACCGTTAGGTGGGGCAATGTGCTATCCGAATGTTTTGGCTTCTCTTGCGGAGTGAGACAAGGCTCCTTGCTCTCCCCTATGCTGTTTAATTAGGCTGACCATACGTACCGTTTTGAACGGGACAGTACCGTTTTGTATGGGTTTTTGTATGGGTTCTGTCACTGAAGAATAATTGTAAGCTCAATATGTTTATGTACTTACTTTTTCATGAATACAGAATATTACATAACCCCCGTCCCTTTTTTGCCATCCCAATGTCCCGTTTTTGTCTCAAGGAAATATGGTCAGCCTATGTTTAATGTGTATATTGATGGATTAATTGCTTCACTTAATGAGGCAACAGTGGGATGTTGTATAGATAACACAAGGATAAATAACTTATTAACACCATATCATCGGCATAAACTAAGTCCCTCTTTTAAAGGTCTGGATCGGCTACTAAAAGTCTGCGAAGTGTATTCGCAGAAACATGATAGTCTTTTTAATGTTACAAAAACTAAGGTTATGCAATTTCAACCTAAAAGCTGTAATCAGCCAGCTGACATTAGGTTTAAAATGAAAGGTGAAGTAATTGAGGAAATACAAAAGTTTAAGTATTTTGGTCAAACTATTACCAGCTCCTTGAGTGATGACTCGGATATAAGAAAACAATCTCGAAGCCTTTGTGCTAAAGCGAATATGACTATAAGGAACTTTCGGTTCTGTACAAGTGAAGCTAAAGACACTCTCTTTCGTACCCAACTTTCTGCAGTTATATATACGGACAGCAACTGTGGGTGAATTATAAAAAAAGTTCTAGCAGAATTCTAAATTTGTTGTACAACAGGTCTTTCAGACTCGCATAAGTTACCCCCAAGATGCTCAGCTTCGCAAATGTTTGCTACCGGCAATGTCCCGAGCTTCCCGGAGGTAACAAGACGTGCGCAATACAGTCTAATGCAAAGAATTAAAAAATCAACCAACCCGATTATCCAAGCTATCCATGAGTCCTGCTGTTTATCCTCTAAGCTATGGACTTCTTGGTACGAAAAGGTCTGTCTGTAGCTCCACTTAACCCCGACATTACTATATTATTTCTAATCAATTGTATGCATTTTTATCCTTTGTATGTGAACTGTCATTGTATTGATAATATTTGTCATGTGGACTCTATAGTCTGCCAATAAACCTTTATTTATATATATATATATATATATATATATATATATATATATGATTGCAGGTAACCCCTTCTGTTGGAATGGCTACAACATTGTTTAATTTAAATGGAGAAAGAATTTTACTGTCATTTGAAAGATAACACTCGGGAACAACATTTTTGTTTCTTGAAAACTATTTGGTGTTTCTTATAGAACTGTTGATGCTGATTCCAAGTATGGTTTTAGAATTTTTCTATCACCCATAGTTTTCGAGAAAATATTATTTCCATTTACTCAGAGTTTTCCCAAAATATTAGTTAAAATTAAGTGTACTAATTTAATTTTACTTTCTTTTTTTTCCAGGTTAACTATATTTAATAGTATTTTTCGCATTAAAAAAATATAGCTATTTAAACAAACAGATTTTTAATAAAAAGAAAGAAATTTTTTTCAAGTTTTGCTCAAATTTTAACATTTTTCATAATAGAAAAAATTGGTTTTTCATTCCAAAAAGTTTTCCGTGATTTCAATAATTTTCCGCCAGCATGAATCGAAACTGTATTAATCCCAGAGATACATTTTGCTACGTATGTGGAGAACTGACCATAATGGCACAGAGGAAGACGATGACCCCACTCGTGAAGAAGGCTTACGAACTTTATTTTGGATGTAAGGTAGGCGACCAAGACAAATCCTGGGCACCTCATATCTCATGCATTTCCTGTGCCGTCACTCTTTGGGGTTGGATTAAAGGTACCCGCAAATCTATGCCATTTGCCATACCAATGATTTGGAGAGAGCCCAAGGATCACCTAACGGATTGCTATTTTTGTATGACTAACGTTTCAGGATTCTCTGCCAAAAATAAACATAAAATTCAATACCCAAATCTTGCATCTGCTGCCATGACGATGATAACCCAATTCCAACTCCCCCAAAGTCATGGACACTGGATGAAGAGTGAAGTTGAACCAATGGAAATTGATGACACTAAAGATACAGACTTTCAGCAACCTGAATCAAATAAACCACGTATGATAACGCAGGTTATGCTGAATGATCTCGTGAGAGATTTGGACCTTCCGAAAAAGAAAGCGGAATTATTGGGCTCCAGGTTACGTGAATGGAATTTGCTGGCAAAAGATACAAGCATATTGGCGTTCCGCACTCGCCAAAAAGATCTGATGCAGTATTTCTCCTCGTCAGGTGGTTTATGCTCTGTAATAATGTAAATGGACTGCTGTTAGCTCTCGGTCATGAGCACAAATCTGAAGATTGGCGTTTATTTATTGACTCTTCGAAGCTAAGCCTCAAGGTTGTACTACTTCACAATGGAAATAAATACCCTTCCATTCCTGTAGGGCACGCTGTCCACATGAAGGAATGTTACGAAAATATGAAACTCATCCTTCAGCAGATTAATTATGACCAGTTCGTTGGTATATATGTGGGGATTTAAAAGTCGTCGCGCTTCTTCTGGGAATGCAGCTCGGTTTACGAAGTTCTGCTGCTTCCTTTGTGAATGGGACAGCAGAGCCAGAGATTCGCATTATTTTGTAAAGGATTGGCCACTTCGTCAAAAATGTATCCCAGGACTGAAGAATGTGTCTCATGAACCCTTAGTTGACCCCAAGAAAATATACTTACCGCCACTTCACATCAAACTTGGCATCATGAAAAATTTTGTCAAAGCAATGAACAAGGAAGATGAGGCATTCAAATATTTGAAGAAAAGTTTTCACGACTTAGCGATGCAAATATAAAAGAAGGGATCTTTGTTGGTCCCCAAATCAGAGAGCTCATGAAAGATCAAAAGTTTGATGATGCCTTGAGAGGAAAAGAAAAAGTGGCATGGGAGGCCATGAAGAATGTTGTCACAAATTTTCTAGGGAACATCAAAGCCTCTAACTATGAAAAAATAGTGCAGGACATGATTGAAGCATATAGGTTATTGGGATGTAATATGTCACTAAAAATCCATTTTTGCACTCCCATTTAGATTTCTTCCCTGAAAACCTCGGCGACGTAAGCGATGAGCATGGAAAAAGGTTCCACCAAGATATAGCTACTATGGAGAAACGCTACCAAGGGAGGTGGGATCCGGCAATGTTAGCTGATTACTGCTGGACATTGATGCGAGAAGCTCCTAATGAAAACTACAAGAGAAAATCAGTGACAAAGAAGTTTTAAGAAGAATATTTTAAATGCCAATCTGCCACTAATATAATTTTTATGAAGTATTTTTACTAACTTCTATACACTTTTTGAATAAGTATTAAAATAGAAAATTTCTCAGTAACCTTGGGTGATAGAGAAATTCTACGGCTATATTCGGAATCAGCGGAAAAAATCCTATAAGACCAACCTGTTCACGTCCAAGAAACAAAAAAAAAAGTTAAAATTTGTTCCCCAGTTTAATTTTTCTAGTGTTTTTTTCCTTTACTGGTTTGACTGTACAAAAGTAAAAGAGCTACGAACAATCGAAGAGCAAGTCCACTCCAGACTAACCCTTAAGTACTCCAGGTCAACCCTTAATTTTAGGATAGCACTTAGTATACTTTAGTCCGGCTTGACTACTTTAGGTTAGCCCTTAAAATGGAGAACAGATTTGAAATATGAGGGGCGGTCAGAAATAAGTTTACACGACGTATAATTTTGTAACTAAAGGACTTACATTGATTATATTTACTGTATATCAGGTGAATTCGTTAATCATTGTTGGCAACACTGCACGTCGATTCGGCTGCCATCTACCGTTCAGTGATTATACGAGTCAGTTGAACATGGAGGCTCGACTGGAACAGTGCCCCGCCCTACGGAGCAGTCCAGGACGTTTACGTTTAATGGCCGCTCGTAAACGTTCCAGTGTTGAACAGTATGCAGCTGCATTGATTGTTGTGCCTTTTTGCATGAAGTCTGCGAGCAAACGCCTTTGTGGTCCCAAAACACGGTAACCATGACTTTGCCAGCGGACCTCACAATCTTGAACTTCTTTGGTCGTGGGGACCCAGGGTGTTTCCATTCCATGTTGGCACGTTTTGTTTCCGGAGTACGGTGATGAACCGATGTCTCGTCTCCTGTGACAATGCGCTCGAGAAATTCTTGACCACTGACAGACTCGGAATATCGTTGCAGAAATGACAGGGCACTGTTCCAGTCGAGCCACGATGTTCAACTGACTCGTATAACCAATGTACGATAGATGGCAGCCGAACCGACGTGGTGTTGCCAACAATGATTAAAGAATTCACCTGATACAACAATAATCAATGTAGGTCCTTTAGTTACGAAATTATACGCCGTGTTAACTTATTTTCTGACCGCCCCTCGTAAATGAAAGCCAAAATTGTAGCAAGGTATGAAGTTCAAACGTTTTGGAGCAGATTTCAGAGGTAATGGCATCTCAGAAAATGTGTAGATGATGGTGCTTTGTAAGGTAAAATGCAATTACGAAAACTTTAAATTGATCTATATTTCATTTCATTCCACTGATGTAGTGAAAGTCAGTTTCTTATGGAGGAGGAGACACCAATCGACCAGGGAAGTACTCAGGAGTGGGGGGGGGGGGGGGGGGGAGATGTTAGGCAAAGACGAGTGCTGGAACTCCCATTTCTCCTTCACTGTATTCCTCAGCTGAATCTCTTCCGTGTCTTATCTACCCTGTAAGCAGTCCGCATGCTTTCAAACACACACTTCTCCTTCTATTCCTCACTACACATACATTCATTTTACACAACACAATCTTTTTAAAGAAAAAAATGGCACCGTCTTCAAGAGTCTTGGAGGACCCTGGAGAGGGGATCATAAATGTCCCCACTTCTGGCTCCCTTGCAGTCCTGGGCAGTGGGGCTGGTTCTGCTACCACTCATTCGATAATTATGTACTGGTCCTCTGTCAGATTTCCTTTTATGAACTTCCGCAACATTCGTGGCCTTTTCTCAAATTTTCAATCTGTTGAACACCACCTCTCCTCCTCTAAACTCTTCTTCTTTTCCTCACTGAAACTCGGGTGTCTGGGACGACAGACAACCCCTTTTCTGTACCCTCCTGCTTTTCCTATACTCAATTTCATTCGAAAGTTGGATATTACGTATATGTACGCAACGTCCTAACTTGCTCTCGTATTCCCAAACTTGAATTTTCCGAATTCTACACCCTCTGACTGCAGCTTACATGCCATCTCAAGCTAAATACATCTGCGCTGTCTACCATTCTTCTAACTAGCTAAGTTCCACTTAGTTAGACCCGCGGTGCTGGGGCCTTTGGACCCAGTAATTGGGGGGGCTGGAGCACAGATGTGATAACAGTTGCTTAATAGTAGACTAACAATAATAGTAGAATGATCCGTGAGCCAGACCCCCAAATTTTGGCCAATCGGTACTACTAAGGCGAACCAGATGAAACAATGCTTTTTGGAAAGCTTATAATCTGTCGTTTCCAAATATGCTTGCTGGACATCTGTATCTGTTAGCGTTTTAGTGTAAATCTTCATCAAACATAGGCGGCCAATATTTCAATATTGGGCACAAACTTAAATGTCCAGCAAGCATTTTTATCATCTACCTAGCATCCTTCATCATTGGTATGAGGGACGTTTGGTTCCCCCGAGTGGTACCGATCAACTTTCTGGCCCACGGACTAGAACAATAATAACAGTTGCCTGTTGCTCTTGTGCACGATAATCATCATCTTCACACATTATTGACCTGCATGTTTGAACATCTCTTTCACGTTCCCGATTTTTTAATTCTGGATCTTGTCGCTTGTTTCTTTTCCTCTGGCATTAGCTTCTTTTCGTGACGTTCCATTATCCTTGACTATGATGAAAGACTGTAGCAACAATTTTTTTATTATTATTACAAGCCGCGCCTTCGGCTCCCTACCCTACTTCCCTAAGGGCAGGGCTTGTGATCACTTCGTGATCTTTAACGCCGCTCATCTTGATAGATCCGACCCTAACGGGTTAGGGCAACTGAGTGAGACATTAGCTCCACCCACTTTACGCGAGTCAGCCAATCATAGCAGGCGACTGAGCGAAAAAGATATTTGTTACTCCGCTCAACTCCTCTCAAAACCACAGAAAGTTTATTTATCGATATAGTCAGGTTCACTATGTATTTTTGTTCAAATTTTATGGAGATTAGCAAACCAGTACATTTTTGAGAAGCTTATGGCATCAGGAATATGAAAAGTAATGTTTACATTTGCGCAGATGCCTGCTTGGCGGCCATTTTGGCGGCAGTTGCAACAGTGTTTATAAATCCTGATGCTTCAATAATTTGGCAGTTTTTTGCAGTATTGTTGCAATATTTAATTTTATACTGTACAAATTTATGTTAACACAACTAGTACACAATTATCTTGGTGTTGGTTAATATAGTGGTGGCTCTCTTTCAGTGCCTGAGTCATCATGAGTGAAGACCCGGGAACCAGCAAGTTCAGTTCGGTCAAGTCGTCCATGGACACAGTAGACTGGAAGCAGTGCATTCTTTGTCAGGAGTCCACTGCCAGCAAAGGAACACTTGTTCAATATCCCAGAACAGAATCATACCAGAAACTACTCGATGTAGTGGAAGAAAGAGCCAGCTTACAGGATGGAAAATATGTTGACATCCAAAGACGCCTCAACGACTTTACCAAAGAAATATTGATTGAAAGGAACCCATGTAGCATCGCAGTTGTTATTCTGATGCCACAATCAAATATCCATACAGCGAGCGAGAGACCGCTTGCAGCATGCCATGTCTACAGGAACCTATGCTGTGAAAAAACGTGGGCATAAAAGAACAAGCTCTGAAATGGAGCAATCAGCAACCCCAGGCACCTCAGCACCTTTCACTAGATCTGCGACAGAACTGTTGACAAGGGATCACTGCTTCTTATGTCAAGAAGATGATGACCAGCGTCTCTTCACCGTACGAACTGAAAACGCGGAGAGGGCACTTAGACGAGCTGTGGATATTTCCCAAGATCCAGTATTGATGACAAGACTAAGCAATGCACTCTCACCAAATGATGCCCATGCGATAGATGTAAGATACCACAAACCATGCTGGACACGATATGTGTTCCATGTCCTGAGGGATGATGCCAGCAACCGGGCCAAGTCTACAAAGACAGACCTACCAATGCAAGTACCATGCTTGATTGAGCTGATCAATCTCATTGAATACCAAACACAAAATATGGCTCATCTACCCATGGATGCCATCGAAAAAACCTACATATCTATGCTTGGTGGTAGTGATGAGGCACAGAAGCACACTCCGACACTGACACGACAGTGGCTAAAGGACAAAATTTTTGCAGAGTTACCAAGTGTGAAGTCAGTGAGGCAGAAAGACAGAAGAAAACCATCTGTTCTTTACTGTCCTGAAGCCTGCGAAGAAAATATGGTCTACACTTCCTTGATGCAAGATGCCACAAGTGAAATGGACAAGACAATGATGATATACAAGACAGCTAAACTAATACGCAACAGCATTGCCAATTTCGCTGAGGAGAAGGAAGCACACAATTACAGTATCCAGCACAAGAGAGGATGTCCCGACCGAGCTGTACAGCCTTATACGGTGGATTTTGGTGGGATCTGAGGAGGAGCTGCAAACGGAGATGAGGAGCAGGACAGTTGACAGGTCAGCATTGACCATAAGTCGGAATATCATGTATGCTTTCAAGACCAGGAGACAAGTGCACCACGTGCCCAAGAAAGCCACTGACACATTTCGGACACCACACACACGAGAAAACCCACTGCGTATCACATAGCCGTGCCTTGCTCCTAGAAACAGCAATTGCCAATGCTGTTGTGGAAAACACACAACAATTTGATGGATTGTATGTACCACCTTTCCTCAAGAAAGGTACATTTGTCTTCTTCGCTGTTGATAATACAGATTTTGCAGAGGACACTGTAGATGGCAAAGGCACCACACATGGCACAATCACCGCAGTGTATCAGAAGGCAGATGCGCCTGGAGAATCAATCGCACCCAATTTGGAAGTTAGTGAGGCAAAAAACCTGTCGGTTGTCCCTTATCATGTACCCATCGAGCCTTGCAGTAAATCAAAACCTGGGCCAGTCAAGAGAGCAAAGGAATTCAAGGCGTGTTCCACAGGTGTTGCTGAATCCTATGAACTAACCAATCTTGGTTGGATGATTGCATCTGCTTTGTCTAGATCAACCGACAGTGAATCACAAAGCAGTATCCCAGGCTGGGCAGGCTACAAATCACTTGTGTCATCTAGTCAGTCACTGACTCAAGTCGGTGCTTTGCCTCTACTTCCAGAGGTCGCACATGAGTGGTCTACCATGCTGACTGTGATGTTGCAAGCGTCTCAGTTGAAGAGCTTGGCAGTTGTTGAAAACAACCCAACTGCCATAACCTTTGGCATGGCCCTGTACGAGAAGGCAGTACAGTTGCTAGATGCAAGACCTAACTTGAAAAGAGAAGTTGTTCCGAGACTTGGGGAGCTGCATGCTGTGATGGCTGCACTGAGGGCACTCAGAGCCTCAATAGAAAATTCTGGCATAGATGATGCATGGATTGAGGCAGATGTATATGGGCCTGCTACAACGAGACAGATCCTCAAGTGCGGCCACTACAAGAGAGCACTCCGTGCACACATCCACACTTACATGGCTCTGTATGAACTTGCTCTAGAACAGTTCTTCACAGAGATGCCACAACTAAAAGAAATCTGCTCGAAACCAGCAAATGAATTGCAGGAAGCCTGCACAAACACAGCTTCTGGGACAGGTGATGGAGCAGAATGCATCGCAATTGCTAACACTCACCTGCTTCAAGTCTTGACCAACGAAGATGTCATTCAACAGCTGAAGAAGTGGGAAGCTCAGAAATCATCTAATGCTATGTTCAAGTCATTGATGAATTACCTCTCCCGGGTTGAAACCATCTTGTTCTTTGTTGAAGCATCCAGAAATGCTGATCTCGTTCTCCATCTGGAGGCTGGAAAAGCACTCAGCAAGCTGTTTTTCGCAGTGAATCGAATAAAATACAAACGCCTCTGGCCAAGGTACATCGCCGACATGCACGAAACGAAGACAAACCATCCAGCAACATGGCGAGAACTTCAAGATGGAAACATATCTGTCACCAAGAGTGAG
Source organism: Bathynomus jamesi (assembly GCA_023014485.1). Taxonomy (NCBI): domain Eukaryota; kingdom Metazoa; phylum Arthropoda; class Malacostraca; order Isopoda; family Cirolanidae; genus Bathynomus; species Bathynomus jamesi. The sequence goes on from JAJOZX010001623.1 coordinate 533,260, forward strand.
ATTCCATTCGTCTCAATAGGTACAGACCATACCTGCGAACATCTCAACAAGATGATGAAGGTTCATTCTGACCTAATTGGCATTTCCAATAATGCGAATGCTAGGCAGCGGTTCTTCTTGGCTTCTCCAGAGATGTCGTGCCTCTCAACAGAGTTTAAAGGACAGTTCGGGCTTCAAGTAAACAAGCCAGAGGAACACCATGATGTACGACCCAGTGCTGTCAAGAAAGAACATGAAGCTGTTGACAAAATCAAGGCTGCAATACTGAGCCACGGGAATCCCTTTGCTGTTGAAGGTGATCAGCTATACAATTTCATCACACTTGCATATGTACGACAAGAGTATGTTCCACAAATCTTGAACATTGATGACACCGGACAGAAGCTTTATGAAGATTATGTCACTGAACGTATCAATGGAGATGTTAGTCTCTGGGCACCAGTCAGAAAGCAGAACAACAAGATGTACATGTCTGGCAACAAGAAACAAACTTTCAAGTTCCGTGACCAGACAGTTGACCTAAAAGAGACCAAAGATCTCTATGGTCGGCTGATGGTTCTCACCAGGTCGAGCAGGGACATCGATCAGAAGAATGCAGTTGGCAACTATGAGTTCACATTGACTCCGAGAGCACTATTTGTACCAGACGGCTCAATGCTGCCATGCACTGACAAGTCCAAGCTGATACACAGCCTTGAGAAGCTGCCAAAAACAGATGAAACCCAGGAACAGACAGAAGATCTAGCGGTCAAAGAGCAGGATGATGCCAGAGGTCCTGTATCATCATCTCCATCGTCGTCATCAAATCAAAAGATCGCTATTGTTGATGGAATGGTGCTTGACAAAGAAATCGGGGACAATCAGCACAGTCAAAGATCTAGCCCAGTGTTTCAATGACAGGCTCGTGAGCTTTACAGCAGGGTTCAGTGAGGTCATCCTAGTTTTCGATACATAAAAACCTGACTCACTAAAGGAGGAAACTAGAGAGAGATGATGACAAGGAAAAGCCCCTATACAGTATCAGGTTGCAGATGATACGAACATAAAACACATCCTACTGGCACGGTTTCTATCGCACGAAAAAACGAAAGCAGATTTGACAGACTATCTCGCCAAAGCAACCCTTGATTACAACAAAAACTCGCCTCAGTTAGTCATCACATCAGCATCAGGTCACACCAGAAGCAACAGAAACATACACTTTGAAGACAACAATCACAAGGAGGCTGACACATTGATGATCTGCTTGGTAGCGTAGGCATCACAGCAGTGTCCTGATGCACAGCTAGTATTCTTCACTCCTGATACTGACGTCTTGGTTCTGGCTTTGGCACACTACGACAAGCTCTGCAAAAAGGCATCTATTTTGATGGTATCAGGTACAGTCGAAATAGAGCCAATCTGGAGAGCTTTGGGCAAAGAAAAGGCGCAAGCTTTACCTGTATTCCACGCATTCACTGGAGCAGACAATGTTGGAAAATTCTCAGGAATAGGCAAAACAAAATGGTTTCAGCAGTATATGAAAGCTGACATGCACTTAGTCAGAGCACTGATGAAACTACCGGAGAAAGGTGACCTAACACAGGAGGTGAAAGACGTATTGGCCAAATTTGTGTGCTCAAGCTACTGTCCCAAGGGTATTCACATTGCAAGTATCCCTGATTTAAGATGGTATCTGTTTGGTAAACACCTAGCTGAAAGCAACAACTTACCTCCTACACTCGGTGCACTTGAGGAACACATCCAGCGTGTGCGGTTACAAAGCCGAGTATGGTGCCAAGCCAATGTTATGCAGCAACAGCCTTTTGACCCCCTGAAATTTGGTTACTATCAGGACAAAAGTGGCCAAATACTGCCAGTCACCACAAAGGTTCCTCCTGCCCCGCAAGCCATCATCGAGTTGGTCAGATGCCACTGCAAAACCAACTGTTCTGCACAGAAGGAATAACTTGCCTTGCACAGAACTATGCTTGTGCGGCACAGAATGCGAAAACGATGCAGACTGTAATGTTGAATATGACACTGAGAGTGATGATGATGTGTAATGATGTGTCAAACTGAGATAGGAAATACGTCTATACGTATGCTGTTGTCACTACCAACAATTTGAGAGTGCATTTTTTCATGAAAATACAAACATAATTTCACAAACTTTTTCTTTTCTTGGTTTTTGGTGTTCATAATCACTAATTTGACATAAGCTTTGGATTCCTTGGGCCTGGAAACATAGGATTAGCATTTAGAATGAAGTTTCTATGTCAGTTACAAGCTGAGATATTCGGAAATTCTTATTTTATGGCGGCCATTTTGAAAATCCAAAATGACGGCTATGCAGGCATCTGCGCAAATGTAAACATTGATTTTCAGTTTCAGATTCCTGATGCCATAAGCTTTCCAAAAATGCACTGGTTTGCTAATCTCCATAAATTTTGAACGAAAGTGTTTTTATTGACATAGTGAACCAGACTAATAGAGTATTATTACGGGCGGCGATGTGAAGCTTAAGATTTTCATGACTGCGTTCTTTTCTATAGTTTTATTGACCAAATAATTGAACCGACAGTAACCCTACAATTAATGTCGGTTCAGCACATATTCATACCAACATTTTGACAAATGCAAACAACTTTAAAAAGATCGCAACAATGCAAAGCAATACATGAGCAGGTGTGTAATTTGGAATCCAAGAAGAAGTTTAACGTTATCACTTATAACACTAGGCAACAAAGATTTTGTTACAGAAGACCAAATAGGTGCTCCTAGCTAATTTCGGTATGCTGATTTCAAATCTATAATTAGATTTTTTCTATCACGTCTAGATTTTGTGTAAAATGCAAATCACTTTTAGTAAAATTTTCTACCACGTCCAGATTTTGGTTTTAATCGGCTTAATGCCAGTAATATGAAACTTGCTTTTCAAGGTTAAAGCAATTTTTTTTGCCAACTATATACAAATTCGAACAATTTTGATAAATAAAATTTATCCCGAGTTGGCAACACTGAGTCAAGAGCATAGTAACGGGCAACGGCCCAACGGTCAGTCGCTACGTGACAGTCAAGCAGAACGGTTGTTGAAGCTCTCTGCTGATGAGCAAGTGACAGGTTGTGGTGACTTGTGTGTTTTTATAGCATTTGTTTTGTACTACGGTGTGTATTTCTTTTTATTTTGCACATCGAAATAATTACTTTCTACGTTTTTTCAGATATTGTATGGTAATTCAAAATGGCATCAAATAGACGTGCTTGTGTAAATCACCCAGACAACTTCTGCTTTGTCTGTGGACAATATACACCTAAGCCACAACGTAGAAACATAACAACAAAGATTAAACTTGCCTACAAGTGTTATTTTGACTGTAAGTTAGGAGACCAACAGAGGGACTGGGCACCACATATTTGCTGTGCACAGTGCAATGCAATGTTAATAGCTTGGATGAATGGTAAAAGAAAAGCTATGCCGTTCTCAGTCCCCATGGTTTGGCGTGAGCCGAAAAATCACTTCAATGATTGTTATTTTTGTTTGACAAAGATTGCTGGTTTCACAAAGAAAAACAAATCAAAGATCACGTACCCAAACTGCGAATCAGCAATGAAACCAGTACCACATGATGAAACAAATCCACCACCAGTTCCACCAGCAACGATAACAGACAGCAGTTCATCTGAAGATTCTGCTAGTGATATAGAAACAGGGAAAGATGGCATATATGTTCCAGATGCAAATATTTCCCCACATTTGTTAAGTCAAGCGGAGTTAAATGACTTAGTGCGCGATTTGGAATTACCAAAAGAAAAGGCAGAGTTGCTTGGTTCAAGACTTCAAGAATTTAATCTTCTCCAACCAAACACCAAAGTTTCCCATTTCCGCCATCGCCATTTGCAGTTTTCATCATTTTACTTACAGGAAGAAAACGTTTGTTTCTGCCACGCGATATCAATGGTCTGATGCAAGGGATTGGCTGTCGCTATGATCCAAAAGAATGGAGACTGTTCATTGACTCTAGTAAAGCTAGCCTTAAAGCTGTATTACTGCACAACGGCAATGAAAAACCTTCAATACCTGTAGCACATGCCACTGGCCTTAATGAGACTTATGAATCGATGAAACTGCTGCTAAGACTCATCAAATATAAGGACCACACATGGAATATTTGTGGCGACCTTAAAGTTGTATCATTACTTCTTGGGTTACAGTTGGCTACACAAAGCATATGTGCTTTTTGTGTCTATGGAACAGCAGAGATGACAAGAACCACTACAAAAAACATGATTGGCCATCTAGAACTGAACATGTTGTTGGTAAATACAATGTGAAACACCCAGCACTTATTGACCCTCAGAAAGTACATCTTCCACCACTTCACATTAAACTTGGCCTTATGAAAAATTTCGTGAAGGGTATGGATCATCAAGGTAGTGGTTTCCAATATTTAAAGGATAAATTCAAAGGAATATTGACAGATGCTAAGCTAGAAGCTGGAGTTTTCACTGGACCACAGATCCGCAGTGTCATCCACGACTCATCGTTTCCATCTAACCTAAATGAGAATGAACTAGGAGCATGGACATCTTTCGTTGAAGTTGTCAAAAATTTTCTTGGAAACCACAAAGCTGAAAACCACCGTAAACTCGTAGAAAACATGCTTAAATCTTATGAAATAATGGGATGCAGAATGTCTTTGAAAATTCATTTTTTACATTCTCATCTTGACTTCTTCCCGGCCAACCTTGGGGCTGTAAGTGACGAGCATGGTGAGCGCTTCCACCAACAGATCTCAGTTATGGAAAACAGATACCAAGGTAATTTCAACCCAAATATGATGGGAGATTATTGTTGGTTCCTGCAGAAGGAGAGCTCGTCATCCTACAAGCGACAAAGGAAGAGGACACACCAAAGTTTCACTTAAGAACAGGAATTTGCCTTTCAGTAGTAACAACAAAATACTAACGCGCTTTGGGTGGATGGTTGGGCGCAGGGGTGGTAACTCCACCAGCGGAATTCCGCTGTCTGTCTTAAGCCAGAATAAAGGAGGAAAGACATCCCTGTTCACTAATTATTTAAGTATGCTTAACATAAAACGTGGCACGGAAAAGTAGCTTAGACGGCTTTCGTAATAGAAGCGGGTGAGAAAAAAAAATGAAAAATAGGGGTTTTCGGTTACACAAAATCTGGACGTGATAGAGAAATTTTGATATCAGATCCGAAATCAGCATCAGCGCTTTAGTAGGAATCAGTAGTTCACGTGTCTGTAACAAAAAAAAAGTTGAAATTTGTTGCCTAGTGATAATCAACATTCAGAGAGATCCAAAAACGACTACATCCGAGATATTTTTCGTAAAGAAAGAATAAAGCAAAATTTAGTAGAGAATTCATTCTCTCTATTCTTGATTGAAAGAAAATCCTAAAAGAACTTTATATCAAAACATTTCAAGGACATGACCGGAAATAATTTCATTATATACTTCCAATCCCAAATTGTTGGACAAATTAATAAAGAAAATAAGGTACAAAAAGAAATGATAGTATTAAACAGCACATTTTGACCAAAGATAAGAAACTGATAGGAAGGAGCTAAAAACCTCAACGTATGTCGACAGTTAGCAGCTGACGAGGAAGCTTCTAACAGTGGCTGTATCCTCCAGCGCGGGACACGTCAACACGAAGAAGAGGCGACATCAAACTGAAACATCAACGCGCTGGTGGCCAAACTTTCTCAAATCTCCGTGCAGCGGGCTGTCTACGGTTGGCCAGATTGGCAGTCGACGGCCTGTTGCGTGGCACGGTCAGAATGTCGATCGGCTCCCGGGGCCGGACCTATACCAGCGTGCTATTTTTTTCATTTACGGGGAGCAATTGCGTGCTCCCCGGACTACTCTTACTCTCCGGTAGGGTTGCCAGACGTCCTTTATTTAGATCTGCTTGTCCTTGTCCTTTATTGAAGCGTCAAAGGACGGCATGTGTCCTTTATTTCTATTTTTATGTCTATTTCAAAATCATAAATAATAAATCCTTTAAGAAATTTATTATAATTACAACTAGATGTCTTTCTTTACAACCATGTATAGAAAGACTTTTGCTTTCATGGGATGCTCTGAGTCAATATTTCATAAGTAATCTGAAAAATATCTCCAAACAGCTAGCCAAAATTCTTCAAATTGATGAAAATTCTACAGAAATGCCTATAGTTATAGAATTGTATTTGCTTTTTACAATGCATGCAATGGAAATATTTTACAAAGCAATAAAACAACTTGAAAGCAATGAAACTTGTGCTAGTGATGTTTTCCATGTAATGGATGATCTGAAAAATTCACTTAAAAATCGTCTTGAACAAGAATTTTTTGGTTATCAAGTACATCAACATTTTCGCCAATTAGATCCTGTTGTTAAAAGCGCAGTGCTAAAAGATTTTAAAGCATTTTATGATGCAGCATTGAAATATTTAGAAAGTCATTTTGATTTCAGTCAAGCTACCCTTTTTAGAAAACTCAGCAAATTATGCTTTAAGGACTCTTGCCCTGATTTTAACTCTTCAGGGCGTTGGTATTTACTTTTGAAAAGCGTTGATTTCAAGTTTTTAAACATTTTCAAGGTGATTTCTTACGTTCTTTCAGTGTCAGGCACTTCAGCATTTTCAGAAAGGATATTTAGTGTTATGAACTCAAAGTGGAATGATGAGAGAAACAGATGTTCACTTCCTCTTATTAAGAGCGAACTATTGATTTACTTCAATTTTAAAGATAATTGTTTAGATTTTGCAGAGAAAATAAAAAATGATGTCAAAGTTCTTAAGGCTTCTCGAAGTAGTACTAAATATGCTCAACATGAATAATTCCTAGATTAAATAGTTATTTTTGTTTTACTTTTTGCTGTTTTCTTTTGTATAATATTAAATGAAGTAAAAAGTAAAAAGAATTTATTTTTTTTACAAACAAACTACCTAACTGGCGAAATTAGTTTAGTTTAGTTAGATACAGTAGTGGTACTGCTCTCGTCTATATTCAAGAACATTTATCCGTCAAGATCGTACTGGGGGTCACGGGGGTGGACTCATCACTTACATACGTTAAAGCATTAGCTACACTGATGCCACTCAAAACATTACAAACACAATCCAAGCAGATACCACGACAGAAATACAGGCAGTTAACATTAAACCACACCACCACGCTCATCAACACTTGCATCCCACCAGATAGTTCATCTCAGGTGCCAGACAATTACAATCCACAGTTACACAATCTGGCCTCTCTCACTAATGTCAACTTAGGAGGAGACTTCAACACTAAAGACACTAGTTGGTACTTGCACAACCAAAGCAACACCAGAGGCGCCAACATAGCCACACAACTAAACAGCCTCTTCATTCTTAACAATACAGAAGAACATTACACACACACCACATCAAGCAGGATACTCAAACTCCTCCCCAGACATAACGTTCTGTTCCCCCTCACTAGCAACACATACACACTGGAGAACAGAAAAACAACTGTCATCAGACCACCTGCCCATCATCATTACAACACGTTCTACACTCTTCCCCAACAGCCCTTAGGCACACTTACAGAAATTACAAGAAAGCTGATTGGGAACAGTTCAAAATACAGACTGAGGAACAATTCACCACATTAAACAGTACACCCATCATAAACATCAATACAACACTCAAGACATTTAATCAGATCATCAATAATGCAAACAAATACATACCCGAGGGCAACATTAGGAAATACAACCCAAATTACACTAGAGAAATAGCCCACCTCATAAGGCAACGTAACAACCTCAAACATAACACACAAACACCACACACAGAAGCCATAAAACAGCAGATACAACAGCTCAACACAGAAATAAACAACAAACTTAAAGAAAAACAAACGGAAACATTTAGGGAATTCATAACAACACTAAACCACTCCACAGATATATCCAGGCTATACAAGACTATAAACAGCATTACCCACTCTAACAGCGGCATTCACACCTCACACGCGGCTATCTGTCGCAGCCAAAATAATATCCCAACATATACTCAACAAGCTAACATTCTAGTTAATCACTACGCAAAGATAAGTCACTTAAACAGAGACAACAACCAAAAACACGCAGACAGACAAACAGCCAGACACAAGCAAACCTACAGACTCGACACGACCATTACACCCTTCAATACAGACCAGACCACCAAGATCATCAAAAACATTAAGAATTCGAAGGCTACTGGACCAGACAACATATCTAACATACACCTTAAACACTTGGGCCCACAGGGAATACTAGCTCTCACAAACATCAGCACATATTCATACCAACATTGTATTATTCCTGACGTATGGAAACAAGGTGAAATTATTACACTACTCAAACCAAACAAAAATTCAACAGAACCAGCTTCCTATAGACCCATTACTTTACTATGGACACCAGCAGGAAACAACATCACTAATATACAAACAATATAGTCGTTCAGTTATGGACTATGCTAGCCCATGCTGGGCACCCATTATCTCAAACACACACATAAACACCTTACATACAATACAAAAGAATGCACTTCGTATCATTATAGGATGTACTCAAATAACACCAATAGAACACCTGCACACAGAAACAAAAAATACTGAAAGTTAGGGAACATTTAGACATGAGAGGAACACAATTCATGGCAGCAGCGACAACTAACCCACAACACCCTTGCCACTACATGTACAATCATGCACCAACACCTCGCACCATTAAGATAACACCAGAGAGGCATTATAACCAAATACTCCATTCCATACCACGCCCTACAGACATCACACAGTACAGAAAACACACACACACACCTAACCCACAAAGCACTGACACGACTCGGTCCGAATGCGGTCCTAGGTACGAAGCCGCCACCCATTGACAGGTCAGAGACCAGCCTGAGCAGATCGGATCGAGTTAACTTAGCACGATTCCGATGTGGACATCACCCCAACTTACAGACATATAAACACAGACTAGACAACTCCACAGACGACACCTGCCACCTATGCCAGGACACACCACAAACAATTGAACACATTATGAGAGACTGTATCGCTCTAGCACAACAACGAACACAACACAACATCACTAGTGCGCTGAACCTCTGGTCCACTCCGGAGAGGGTGATCGGTTACCTGCGTGCCGTCGGCTTGCTCGATCTGGGTGGGCTGATCGGCTAACTAACAACAACAACAACAACAACAACAACAACTGTCGGTTCAATTATTTGGTCAATAAAACTATAGTCATGAAAATCTTAAGCTTCAAAAATCTTGACACAATGTGAAGCTAAAGATTTTCATGGCTGCGTTCTTTCCTATAGTTTTATTGGAGTAATTTGTGGCTGGCTGGTCACATATATTTCCATTCATTAATCATCACCCCTCTCCACCATACGAAGTTTTGTCGAAATGGTTCAGAAGCGTACATTTTTTTTCCCTGCGGATAAACGGACAGACATTCGGTGAAAAAATACTAGCAAAATACTAGCAATCTTTAATAACTGAATCTTTCGTCTTCTCTTAACATTTCTTGGAAAGATCACATATGCTTTCTTTCTAAAACAGCTTATAAGAGGTTAGATGTGCTGTACCGCCTCCTCAGTTTCTTCATCCCCACTCAGTTGCTGTCTCTGTACAGGATTCTTGTCCGTCCCTGAATGGAGTACGCTTCTCGTGTGTGGTGTAGCTCAACCCACACAGCTCTACTTGACCGGGTGGAATCAAAAACTTTTTGTCTCAGTACTTCCCCGTCTCTTACGGACTGTCTTCAATCCCTCTCTCTTCCCCGCAGTGTTGCCTCACTCTCCCTTTACGTCCCTTTACTATCGTTATTATAATAGTCACTGCTTTTCTGAACTCTCGAACTACGTGCCTTCTTTAAGGAGAGCTTGCAGTACCAGACTTTCGACACATTCTCATCCCTCTTCTGTTCAACTCTCTAACGCAAGGATTAATCGGTATTCTCAATGCTGCATCTACTCAACCGGTGAACTCTGGAACAACCTCCCCCAGTCCATCTTTCCCATTTCTGAACTCCAACCTCTCAAACGTAGAGTGTCCAGGCACATTGAAAACTTTGGACCTTGATTTCGGCTCTTCTTCTGTTCTGTTGGGAAGGTGCTTTTTGTGGGCGCTCGCCCTTGTTCCTTCCTTCCTGCATATATATATATATATATATATATGTGTGTGGGTGTGTGTGTGTGGCTTGGAATTTCACGGTTTGTCAAGCGGTAATAAATTTTCCGTCGGGTTACCCGACTACAAAATATTTGTATCCTGACGTGGTACTAAACGATCAACTGTTGTGGTTTGGAAGGATTGGCAAAATTTCCAATTTGTGCACTTATGTTTTTTTTTATTAGTAAAATCCTTTAATATTTTAACTGATTAAAGCTGTGGTTTCTTCATCGAGTTGTTGATGGTTAGGGTCATCGTGACAACGAATTTTATTTCTAATATTCGGAATACTTAAACAAAAAATAGTCGTATCCCAGCTGGGTACCAGTTATGTATAATATAATATATTACGGTATATATTATATTATATTATAATATAATATATTGAAAAGATAGAAATCTGTAATAAAGAATCAAAAGGTTACGATATTTAAATGGATTCTTTGTTTTCAGTTAAATCTCTTAAATTATATATTTTTGTCAACGAGAAAATACTGTTGAATTTATTAAATTGTTATTCTATTTTATTTTTAAATTTCCTAAACGACGATTTAAAAATACCACAAAGGTATTAATTCTCAATTAACTTTTCTTATTCTTTGTTAAAGGCTTGATTTTAAAATAGATTCGAGTAATAAAATTTATTATGTTGCGCCTTATCGGCGTCTATTTAACCATTGTAGCATCTAGATGACGACGGGGAATTGCAGTGCCAAGAGGTGAAGTCTGAGTAGGCCTATTGTTTTCTTCGAGAAGAGGGGCGGCCATTCGAGAGGGAAAGAAGATGAGGGAAGAGGGAATCTTACGAGCATATTTAATGTTGACGAAGTTAATGATGATATTAAGCTTTTATTTTAAAAGGTTTTTCCCCTCATTCTAAATTTAGGAGGAAAGAGTAACTCGCAATTTCTTTTCTTTATTTCGATTACTCGGTCAATCTCGCTTCTTGCCTCTCATTTATTCACTCGTGTTCGAACATTGAACCAGAAGAAGCCGATCCGGATGTGGTTTGTTTCTTTTTTTCAAGTTTCGGAAACTAAAGAAACTACAGTTGTGTTTTAAAACGCTAAATACATCGACCATTAATACCTCCCCTCATTCCTAATACTACCGGAATTCATGTTGTATCAGATTCTCGGAGAGACTGCGCATTTTGACTAATATATGTATATAATTCATACCTGTCTGGCTTAACGGACATTTTGGATCAATGAGGAAATTGAATTTCAAAGGAAATATGAGGAAATTGACAGAAATAGGATTTTACCCGTCTCGTACAAATTACATTATTAATTATTATTAATTTAATAATAAATAATTAATAATTATATATAAAATAATTAATGGCCTTCAGCCATCAGTCAATTGGCAAATGATAAGAACTGGTTTCTGGTCACTGAATGTAACGCACTCAAACCACAAATAACATAAATAAAAACAGAGTAGCAACATTTAAGTGAAGTTATTATTGTCCAATTCACTCTCAGTTACCATACGCTCAAAGTGCAGGATTTTGTGCTAGGATTAAAAAAATCTTCTGAAGGAGCATGGCCCTGGACCCCCTAGTAGGGCTATTTTCGCCTCGTCTGTTTTTAAGCTCTGGCTACGGCCTTATATATATATATATATATATATATATATATATATATATATATATATATATACATATACAGGGTGGGCCGTAAGTTTCCATACATAGGAAAAATAAACATTTTTTTATGGACAACCATTTTTATTTATAATATGCTCTACATGGTTGCCATTGTTTTGAAAACACATTTCAATACGTGTTCCCCACTGTTGATGAACACGCATTAGCACAGTTGACGTTATGCTTGTAATGGCGTTGGTGATACGTTCCTTTAGATGATTTATGTCTCGTATCTTTTCCTGATACACCATGGCCTTCAAGTGCCCCCAAAGATAGAAATCAAGGGGGGTGAGATCTGGGGATCTGGGAGGCCACTCCACAGGACCACGCCGACCAATCCAAGCATCCGGAAACTGCTGATCCAAATACCGACGCACGTGAAGACCATAATTTAAATTTTCCTATGTATGGAAACTTACGGCCCACCCTGTATATATAATATATATATATATATATATATATATATGCATTGGTTTCTGCCCTATGTGGGAGAATTTCGATTTGTGATTAAGTGAGGTCCGTAGCATAATGGTAGAGCGTCCAACCGGCAATTGGAAGGCCCTGGGTTCGATTCCCGGGCGGTTCGCCTCATTTTTCATTTATTCGTTATCTCTCCTCCTCGTGTGCAGAAACGTTCCTTAACACTTATATCGTTTCTATTCATATATATATATATATATATATATATACACAGGGCGTCCCAAAAAAATGTATACAAACTTTAAATAATTATAAAGGCAGTGTTTATTAAAATACATTTCATTTTCAAAATGTAATAGAATCTACAGACATTATTTAATTGTTTTGTCAACGCCTGTTTTCAAACTGACGTCCGTTCTGGTCCAGGCACTGCTGATAACGCGAAGCAATGGAATCGCAAACATCACGAAACATTTCGTTTGGTATTTGTGTGCATTCTCGTTCAATGGCTGCTCTCAATTCAGCGACTGTTGCAGGTTTTATAGCGTTGACATTGTCTTTTAAGTATCCCCATAAAAAAAAGTCTAGTGGTGTGAGGTCTGGTGAACGCGGAGGGTATTCTACGAAACCCCTTCGTCCAATCCACATCCACATCGTGCCAAGTATCACTAGCAATACTCCACTCTTCGGTCCGGATCATCTTCATTAATAGCATGGACTAATCTTGGAATGTAACTTTTCCATTGACAGCGCTTCAAAATGCGTTGGACAGACGATTCTGAAATTCCTACCTCACGACTCCCTTGCCGCACAGATTTTCTTGGACTTTGGTGATACGTTTCCAGTACTCTTTCTTGCTTTGTGGGGCTTGTCGATGTCCGTGGTCTTCCGGAACGCTTCTTGTGGACATTCTGAACAGTTCCATCGGCTTCAAACTTATCTCTAATTCGAGTGATGGTAAGTCGCGTTGGTGGATCTGTTTGAAACTCCCTCCTAAACTGTCTTTGCACTTCAACTGCGTTTTCACACTTCCAGTAGCATTTTAGAATGAATTTCCTTTGTTCAAAGCTTAGTCTGACTGCCATTATTAATTCTAATGGGTTTAACTTGGAAAGAAAGAAACATCAATTGAGCTATCAGCTGTTAAAGTGTGTATACATTTTTTTGGGACGCCCTGTATATAATATATATATATATATATAATATATATATATATATATAGATATAATATATATATATATATATATATATATATATATATATATATATAAGACGCATGTAGTAGTTGCATTGCCTAGAAATTAGGCAAGCCTCTCTCTCTCTCTCTCTCCTCTCTCTCTCTCTCTCTCTCTCGTATACATATATACACAGTATTTATAATTGTGTATGCGTGTGCACTTATTAATTGTTTTGTGTGCTTTCGAGCAAAGGTATTTATAGAGCAAAAATGAGAGATTGTTGGAACAAATCTTGTATCTAACCAAATCTTCACTTCTGAAAAAGATTCATTTTTTTTTTTTCAGTTTTCGAATCCGATTTGTTTTGTTGTTTGCCTATTTTGTTGTTGTTTATTCGTTTTGTGGTTTCTATCTTTCGTTTCTTAGGTTTTTCAAACGTTCATAGGAACGGGGTTACGATGACTAAATAAGTTAGCTCTTTCCTCGTTTTATCGCAGGATGGCTATTACGCGTGATAATGCGTAAAACCAATCGCGTATTTAATGTTTTGTATTGTTCCTTTCTGTCTGATTTCATATCCTTTGTTTTTTCTCTTTTGACGTGAGGTAAACGTTTTACGTTTATTAACTGTCTCGAGTAGCTGCAGTGAACCACATAGACCGGTAATTTGTTCTTCGTTGACGTTATGATCGGTAAACTTGATTCTTCATTGACTCAGTAGCCGACATAATAATATATAATACGCACGCATTAACAAAATCTCGGTTTCCCAATGGAATGGGGTGAGAAGGCAGAAATAACTCGGATGCGAAAACCAAGGTAGTGAAGAAGAAAAAAGTAGACTAAAGCGCGCATATCCGTTCATACACTCATCCTAGTGGATCAGCCCTCCAGTAGCTAAGTTCCGTACCTAAGCGGCTCTTTATACCCCCATTAGTAACAATAATTATTAAAAAGAAATCCCAAAAGATTACTTCTCATTCAATGTCATTCCGATTCTCATTCCTTGCGCGCAAATGAGAACGTTCGAAGTGAGAATCCCAAATTTGAGAAGAGAGACTCCCGATTTTGGGAAGGGTAAAAAGATAACTTGACACCACTGCGGGCTCGATGGGTATTTTCTCTGAAAAATCCCACTTAAAGTGGGAAATTCTATTCTGAGAATGGAAATGGATCGATTTGAGAATTGCCTCCTTTAGAATTCTCAGTCGCGGGTTTCTTTGTCTTGGACAAAGACTGAAATAAGAATGTGACAGAGTGGGAAGAGAGAACATCTCAAGATACGTTGTTGAATTATGCCTAAACTCATTATTCCGCATTGATGAGTCACGAACCAAGTACGCCTTTGATTTTTATTCTTTTATAAACACTTTCATACTGACGGTGTGTATTAAAATATCAAGTATAGAAGCAGCGAACAAGGTTAAAAAATAGTGGACCATTTTTATACTTTCTATTTATTATAACATATTTATTTATATTTCTATAAATGTGCTTAAATTTGATTAGCTCCAAAACTCAGCATGCAAAATGAAACCCCAAATAGTATTTGCAGTTTAGAGGTACATGATGCGATATCCTTACAATACAGAGAAAATATCTTAATGACTCGCGTATGCATACAGTAAATACAGTGTTTGGTATACTCTGACATCAACTACTACTACCGCAGTTTCTAATACAGGTTCCCGTAAAACTGCTTCAAAGTGACGATGTACAAGAATGAATCCTGAAAGCAATGTCATATTGCTTTTTACTTAAATAAAGCGTGACAGGTTCTACGTGTTCCATGTCACTCGAATAATGACGTCACTTAAAAAAATAGATACATTCTTTCCTACTCTACCTTTCATTTAGTGTTAGGAAATTTAGAAACAAAGTTATATTTTACACAAATTCACAAACGTTAAAGTATAGAATAAATACGCATTTACATTAAGTAAAAGCCTTTGTTGACATTGTAAAAAGCTATATACTGAAGCTCGACTATTTATACGTAAAAGTATTACATATTAATAATGGATTACACAATGTATTAAAAATAACTTGCGGAAGAATATTTTCAAGTTTGCTATTTTTTATTTACAAATGTATTACATTTTTTAAAAAAAATTTAAAATAAATTTATCATACTTATAACTTTGTATTAAATCATTTATAGTTTTATAGTGAGGAATTCTGATTACATTTGTTAAAGGACTTTGGACAACGAAACATTTTTCAATGAGAATAACTTAAATTGATTATTGGTCCTTCGTAAATGTTTTTTTTTTTTTTTATCTTTCATGAGAAATATTTATTATAATTATCAATTTCTCGTGAATATTAAAATATTTACAACGAATGTTAAATATACGTTTACATTTATGTAACCTTATTTGAAGCTAAAATTAAAGCTTGCTAATTACAACATATAGTTACATTCACTTCATACAGAAAAAGCAATTTACTCTATAAGTAACGGGTTTTAGCAAAGTACTATAACAGTTCAACCCTTTGGGATAGAATTTAGATGAAAAAAGTGTTTGAAATGTTTGAAAGTTTGAAAGTAATTCGATGCAGCTTCTTGTTAGAACTTATCACAACTTTCAAATGAGAGTTTCGTGAGAGATTTTACCCGCATGCCATAATTTCCTACGTTTGTGGTTCGCTGCAACCTTACATCTTTCAAGATCATAAAGATAATCCAGAACTGAAGAGAGTGAATTCTAGACGGTAAAGATTACCACTGATTTAGAGAACATACAGCCCTCTACTGTCAACAATGTTTTCCCAGCGACACGCGAGCGTTTTGAAAGCGCTTGCGAAGTTATTTTCTGACAGAGTTACCAGTCGACGCGAAATTGTAGAGCCAATGGCGAGGGAGTTGTTGAATGGCGTCCCTTTCAAGTGAGACTTGACGTAGTTGATGAGGAAATATTCAACTGGTTCCATGTCTGGCGACGCTGGAGGATGAGGAAGAGCTTCCAGTTTTAGTTCCTTCAAAACCCTTTGGGTTGGGAGTGCATTATGGACGGGAGTATTGTCGTGAAGGAGAACATAATCCTTTATATTCGCACCTTTTCTCCTGCGTTTTACTGCCGAAGCAAGTTCATTACGGAGGAAATCTGCGTAGTACTCTGGGGTCACAGTTTTTCCATCTGGGACTTGATGCACGCAAAGAAGGCCATTACAATCGAAGAAGAAAATGAATACAACTGCAACGGGTTCCACGTTTGGTTTGTATCTTTCTTCGGCGATGCCTTTCGAAAGTCTTCTGTGAGGAGCAGTCTGCGTAGGCAATTTGTCGGGCGTGTAGTACTGCACGAATGTTTCGTCTCCAACGATTATTTTTTTCAAGAACTCCTCTCCTTCATCTTCATACTTTTGAAACAGTTCTTTCGAAACCTCAACTCTGAAAGCTCTTTGTTCAGGGGTCCACAGTCTCGGCACCCAACGTTCGCAAACTTTCTTCAATCCTAAAACTTGAGTGATCGCATTATGAGCCGTCGTCTTCGCGATTTGCGTCATTTCGGCTATTCTCTCTATAGTAATCCTCTTATCATTGGTGAGCAAATGCTCAACGCGTTGTATCATCGCGGGATCCGTAGGGTCTGGTGGCAATATACTCACAGGGATTCCGTTTGGTCCTTCTGAGGGCACTTCATCTTCATTTTCATCATTTCCGTGTGATAATTCCCGGACCCAACCTTTAACGATCTTATAGTCGGCTGCATTTTGTCCGCAGGCTGCTGTTAAGAGTCTATGAATTTCAGTATCATCATTTCTCATGATATAAAGGTATTTCACGAGTACCTTTTGATCCTTTGCATTGAAACAATTTTCCATATTTGTCACTTGAATTAAACTATAAAAAAATTCAATTTAACTTTCAGATATCTTTTGAAGAGAGAACTTTTCGACGTAATATCCCTGGAAAATAAATGAATAGTTACTTTAAATAATAAAATTATAACATTTATTCATATATTAAATACCAAAAACAACTGAAGTAAGGTTTGAAAATAAAAACCCACTCTAATAGACAGAGTTTATTTCCACGACAGTTTCGACGCCCACTGGCATCCTCCTCGGGTGGATACAGAAACACGAATATTTCATATTTTGACCTTCACGTAGAAAAAAAGTGAAGTTTTTTTGCATGAAGTAAGGTTTCTTCAAGCGAAGAGCGAGATTCTATTAAACGAAGTAGCTTGCGAGGTTCGGGCTAAATTAGTGTACTTTTTACTGTGTCGTGTTTGGGTATTGCATATTTTAAGGGTACTTTTTAGCGTTTTGGGTTACGTCGTGGGCAGTGTCGTAACGCCGCTTCCCATCGATCAGCGAAGTTAAGCGGGTTTGGAGAGTAGTCGGATAGGGGCCCATCCTCCGCGTCCAGATGATGCGCGACCAGCAGTGATTCGGATACCACGTAAAGCTGTAGGTTCCCTCCGTCATATTACGTAGGAGGTTAAACAACCCAATCAAACAAACAAACTTTAGCGTTTCCGGTTAATAATACTATTTTGCATTGTTTAACCTCTTTCGCAGCAGCAAATGTCGCGTGACGGGAGAAGACCGTCAACTTTTCGTGGAATCCGAATCATGTAAGGACCGCCACAATGTCTGGAAGCGGAAGACGGGGTCGCCCATCGAACAACCGAACAGATCCAATGGGGCCTTAACCTCTTTCAGTTAAATTGTTCATACGTGTTTGAAGAGTAAATGTTAAATTATGTTAAATTCTATAGATAGCCGTAACAAATTCTATTTTTTCGCAATTAATACTTTGAAGTAGTAATTATAATTAGTTTCACTATAAAGGTAGAAAAATTACTTAAAGAATTAGTGAAATTTTTACTAATTGTCTTTAGAGCCTATAATAACACTGGCCAACAAAATGAAACTTTTTTCTCATCACAAACATGATCACACTTTTCTTAATGCATTTTTCGCGCTGATTCCGAATCTGGTTTTATTTTGTTTTCTAGCACGTATAGTTATATAGATACACTGGTTTTGATATTTTTAAGTTTTTGATATTGCTATAAGAAAATTTATGGATGTATAGATCACACTTAGGAATGCTAAACAACAAATACATCATATACTTTATTCAATGTACTTATAAATAAAGAATATATACATTATTTTATTAAAAGCGCTGTGAGTGTGATTTCCTTTTGTAAATTTGGCCTGGATTGTCACGATACAGCATCCAACAATGGTCCGCCATCATGCTTTCATTCCAATATCCTTGGTAGCGCTTCTCCATCATCTGAATATCTTGATGGAAGCGCTCTCCTTGCTCGTCACTCACTGCACCAAGTTTTCAGGAAAGAAATCTAAGTGGGAATGCAGGAAGTGAATTTTTAACGACATTCGACACCCATTTCTTTGAAGGCATCAAGGAGGTTCTTGACTCCATCCTTATACGCAGGTGACTTGTTGCTTCCAAGAAAGTTTTCACATATCCATTTGAACGCCAGCCAAGCCTTCAATTCCAGCGGACTTAGGACTTTTTCAAATTCAGTGTCATTCAAAACCTCCCTTATTTGTGGCCCAACAAAAATTCCTTCCTTCAATTTTGCTGCAGTAACCTTCGGAAATTTCCTTGAAAGGTATTGGAACCCTTCAGAATTGACTTTACCCATTGCTTTAACAAAATTCTTCATTAAACCAAGTTTAATGTGAAGAGGTGGCAGATAGATCTTTTGGAGATCCACTAAAGGGACAGACTGGACATTGCTTATCCCTGGGACATATGTATACCTAAGTGGCCAGTCACTTTTGTTGTAATGTTCTATAGTGGCGCAACTGTCCCACAGGCAAAGGAAACCACAAAATTTTGTGAATCCTGACTGCATACCCATAAGCATTCCTATAACTTTTAGATTTCCACAAACATTCCATTGATGACTGTCGTATTTGATTGCCTTAAGTAGTATATCCATATTGTCATATGTCTCTTTTAGATGGACGGAATGGGCAATGGGGATGGATGGCATTATATTACCATTATGCAAAAGAACTGCTTTCAGGCTTCTCTGCGACGAATCAATAAAGAGGCGCCACTCAGATGCCACATACGTCTGAGATATGGCTGTAAATAGTCCATTGATGTCATGGCAATAACAGAGAGGACCGTCTACTGAAAAGAATGCTGTTAATTCAAAATTCCGATTTCGGTAGTAACTAATACGAACATTGTTCTCAAGTAAATTGTTCTCCTTTAGTCTTGAGGCGAGAAGCTCTGATTTCTCTTTAGACAGCGATAAGTCTCTAACAAGATCATTCAACTGTCCTTGGGTTAACTTTTTAGGCTCTAAATGTCTACCTTCAAAAGTGTACTCTGGTTCTGTAGATGGTCCGGAAACGCCAGTTGCACCTTCATCACTTTCCATGTCATCTATGATAGAATCTACCTTATCACTTGGGGGAATTGGAATGGGCAATGTTTCATCATTTTTACTGGTCTACGTGCTGAATCCAAGTTTGGATATACAATCTGGTGTTTGTTCTTGGCAGAAAACCCCATTAAGTTCACACTACAAAAATAACAGTCTTCATGATGATCTCTCGGCTCCCTCCATATCATGGGTATGGCAAATGGCATTGAAGCTTCTTTTTGTTAAGCCAATCACGTAATCCATTTGAACAGCCAGAACAGATTTGATGTGGCGCCCATGGTTTATCTTGGTCACCTAGATGGCAACCAAAGTATAGCTTGTATATTTTCTTAATGTCGGTTGTAATACTTCGTCGCTGTGTTTTAGTTGTCAACTGGCCGCATACGAAACAGAACTTGTCGGGGTCATTCTTACATTGTCGAGGCATGTTGACTGACCTGAGCAAACTATAAATTCAAAAAAAATGTACACCAACTTGACACAACAAGTTCTTGGACTGGACTGATCTTTGACACACAAAGCACGGCGTTGTTGCCTGAATCACAATGCTGCTAGACGTAGAAGCTCACACCTGAAATACATAAGATGTATAATTAAGATAATTGAAATAAATAAGATGAATAAACTAAAAAAACACAATAAAATAAACACAATCAAATGTTGAAATATTAGTATTTTGCCTATTTAAAATGGTTAAATCTGTGTAGTTATATATATATGCCTTCATCTTGAAAACTATACGTGCTAGAAAAAATCTGAATGCAGTTTTGGAATCAGCGTGAAAAATGCTATCCAGCAACCACAAATTTTACTCTGATGAAAAATCTTTGTTGACCAGTGTAATTGAACACGAAAAAGAAGGTTCCAGAAAATTTCTGATAAATACAGAAAGTTGACTCCGAATTTAGAGACAGACGGATCGATATCCAGAAGAGTAATGAATGTGATCCCAACAGTTTGAATCATACCAAAGTGTATTTGACGTAAAGTTTCAAGGAAAAATGTGAAGAACGATGGTGAACCTTGATAATTAACGTTAAGTTTTGCGAATTGCCCTCCTCTGACAAAGACAGTTGCGAAAACTTTTTAGGATAAGTTCTCACGCTTCAAAAACTTTGGTAAACTTCGTATGGAAGTTGAAAGGAAATTGGTTTTCTAAATTAGAAGCCATCTCTCTCTCTCTTTTTTTACCTCACCAGTCACCACAGAGCAAATCTTTCGTCCATTTACTGATAAGAGAAAACGTTGCTCTCAAGCAGGTTTCTATTTATTTAAATATGATGACCAAATAAAACATTAAAAGAGAGAGAGAGAGAGAGAGAGAGAGAGAGAGTGTATATATATATATATGTATATATTTAAATTCAGAACTAAACCGACATTTCTGTATTTAAAAAAATGTGAACAATGTGAACAGGTGGTTTAATGAGTCAGAAGCAAAACTAAAGGTTTTTTTTTTTTTTCACCGGTAAAACACTCTTACTTACTATATTTGTTTGATCGCTTGTTAGATCTCACTTACTGTATTTGTTAGATCTCATTTACTGTATTTGTTTGATCGCTTGTATTTTTAATCGAAGGATACTAGTGGGGAATTTCAACGGACATTTAATTTGAGCGAAGTTTTTATAAAAGAAAAATATATTAAATTCTTTGCACTTTCTTTTTAATTTATTTACAAATATATACAGTTTTCAGAGTATTATTTCATTATTAAATACAGATGCTGTATACAGTTGTAAACTGCCTTTAGCAAACGTGAACGATTTACGGGTAGAAATCTATTAATTAGATATAATTATATAATAGATATGATTACGAGATTTTTATAGATTTTTATAATATGACTTTAAAAAGTTAAAGGGAACTTACAGACTAGGACGTATACTTATATTAGGAGCTAAGTGCAACGAATAATGAAACCAGCATAGAACTGAAAGGAACTTACGGACTAGGACACGTGCTTTTATCAGATAGAATAATAAAATATGAGGTGTGGTGAAGAGTGATAGGGGAGATTTTTAGAAGGATAATAAGAATTTTAGTGAGGAGAAAGAAAGTGCCTTCAGTAACTTTGAAACTTTAAGTTTTTATCGCTTTATAAAAGATGAAAGAGAGCATTGATTGTTTTTAATTCATTGGGTAAATTGTGCCATAATTCCACCGCTAAAGAGTATAGATTACCTTTGAGATATATTCACTCTCCATATACCTTATTTGATGTCCGTGACGCATCTGATTTTTCATTTGATTCTCGATTAATAGCCTATGATCGGAGCGGATTGTTTGTAATTCTGAACATTAGAGAACACATCCATATTTCAAATGTCTTTAAATTTTAATAGACGCAGTTGCTTGAAAATTCCTAATGTATGAGCGTAATAATCACTGTTATTTATTTTCCTAATACTTCTCTTTTGGTTTATGATTACTCACGTGAGGTAATATTGTAAGAGTATGTGAGATGTAGGTAAACTGGAGAGAAGTACAGCGTTTTAAGCGTATTTGTGAGAAGGAAATGTAATTTTGTTAATATAAACTAGGATTTCGATTATGATCTATATTTTCAAAATGTTGACGAAAGGATAGTTTAACAAGCGCAACTCCAAATAATTTCCCCTTCACTGACTCGCGATATCAAGTGCTAGTCGACATTAATATTGAAGTTCATATTAATTTCTTTTTTTGTGATCAGCAGAAATTTTTGTTCTTATTTAAGGGTGATTTATTGGCTTTCAGCCAGTCGCATATTCTTGCGATGTCTCTATTTACTATTTCGTTGAGGTATGTGAGATCGCTGTCTGAGTATATCAGGGAGGTGTCATCCTTATATTGGAAGCCTTTCCCTTTATGGGAGTTGTGAAAGTAATTTATGTCGATCAGGAATAGCAGGAGGCCCAAAATGCTTCCTTGTGGAACTCCATGCGTGATTTTTAGTTCGGCGGTGATGATGTATTAACTTCTGTTGTATTGGCATGGTTTAAACCAGTGGTGCACAAACTTTTTTGATGTGAGGGCCAAGCGAAGAAAATAACTAAATGTATTAGCCTACTTACTTTCCATCTAAGTCATAAATTGGGTCACTTTTATATTCTAACTTTTTCATTGAATTGAAAAGACCCGTGGGGGACACATTTGGCCCGCGGGCCAGGGTTTGTGCATCACTGGTTTAAACCAATTTAGAGCAACGTTATTTATGCCATAGTGAGATAATTTATTTCTAAATATGTTGTGGGAGATTGTATCAAAGGCTTTTGATAGGTCCATAAGCAACAGAACAGAAGATTTTGTTAGTAAGGTTTTTTGTATAGCACGTCTAATACGGCTGAAATCGCGTCCCTTGTTTTATAGCACCCCTTAAAACCAAATTGATACTTCGATATGAGGCTATTTTCCTAGAAATATTTTGAGAGCTGCTTGTATGCAAGTTTTTCAAATATTTTTCCTAATGTAGGTAAGATGGATATAGGTCGATAGATAATTCGAAGGTAGTGATTTGTCTCCTAATTTGAATATTGGACAAACTCGTGTCTCTTTAAGTACGTCAGAAAAATACCATGGCGGAGAGATGAGTACAATAATATTGATAAAGGAAGAGATAAAGTATCTGAGCAGTATTTAAAGACAGCGTTTGGAATAGAATCGACGTGATTTGACATCTCTGGGAGAGATAGGGAAGAAGGAGAAAATATGAACTTGGGGATTATCAAGATATTCTTCGTAGCTACGTGTCGAAGACGCTATGAAATGAGCTGTAGTTTTTCCCACGGTAGTACTT
Organism: Bathynomus jamesi; assembly: GCA_023014485.1. Lineage (NCBI taxonomy): Eukaryota > Metazoa > Arthropoda > Malacostraca > Isopoda > Cirolanidae > Bathynomus > Bathynomus jamesi. Next base: position 556,879 of record JAJOZX010001623.1, read on the forward strand.
ATTTAGATGATTGGGTATATCTAATGGTTCGTTATTACTGATATTATTTAGTGTTATATTTGTGGGAAAACAACTTTGTTCTTACTTCCTATGTAAAGTTTCATTCATAAGTCTCCATTGTTTCTTAAAATTACCTTTGTATTGCTCAAATTTATTGCTGTGGTACTCTGATTTTGTTTTTTTGATTTGGGTATTTAGTTTATATCTGCAATTGGTGTAAATTTCTTGAGGCTTTGTGCCTTTTTGTGACGTGTTTATAGATTAACTGGTTTTTGCCGTGTAGCTTTTAGGAGTTTAGGAGAGGTTTATGTAACAATGGTTTATTTTGCCTTTTATAGGTCGTGTTTTAGTAGTCACAGGACAAAGCTCATTGAATGACTTGTATAGTATGACTGAAAATTTAATAAATTTTTCATTTATGTCGTCAACCCATTCGAGGACTTCGGACCTATAATCTATCGAGTCTTTGTTTCCATGTACACAAATCATTGCTCTTACATTAATAGCCTACTCTATTGAAACATGTATTGTAAATATAACCCTGGAAAATACTAACAAATATAATTGGTATCTACTGCCCTTCAAATGGAGGTTTTATTCAGTGTCTGGAGAATATTGACGTTATTTCAAATCATAATAACATAAAATAGCATGAAGGGGCGACTTCATTTCCGATCTCTTAAAATGTAGTAAATACAGAGACCCTTGAAAACTTAAACAGAATAGTAACATATGGCTTCTGCCCAGCCATTACGCGAGCTACACGCGTTACGACGCAACCTTAATAGACCGTATATGGTGTAAAAGTCGTCTAACCATACACCCGGCATACTTTTGCTGGGGATCTCTGAGCATTTTGCCCGTGTCTTAGCATTAAATGAGGGTCAAAAGATCCTGGAGACAGATTGCGTAAAAATAAGTCAGAAAAATAAATGAAAATTTAGAATGTCCTGCGACTACTATAAAGTATAAACACAACCCATGAAAGACAAAATAAACCATGGTTACGTAAATCTCTCCTAAAAGCTATAAGGCAAAAAACATTTAATCTGTAAACGTGTCAAAAGAGGCGCAATGCCCCAAAAAATTTACACCAATTACAGATACAAACTAAATACCCCAATCAAAAAAGCAAAATCGGAATACTACAGCAATAAAGTTTAGGAATACAAAAGTAATTCTAAGACACAATGGAAACTTATCAATGAAACTATAAACCATCTAAATAAACCCTTTATTTATCGGCCACTTTTGTGAAGAATAAAATCAACAAACTAAACGCGATACGACTCACCGATCTGACCATGTTATAATTAGGCTCCAGTAGCGAAATTACATATTTATTTAGAAGTTCGAACCACGTACCGCTACACATCTTCCTCATGGCTAAAGATAGTTGGGCGTTTCTTTCTCCTTTATTTAGCCACTCGTGTACAGGATTAATGACCTCGCACTTCGTGCAAAGAAAAATGTAACGCCATTGTAAAATGGTCTTGATGGTCAACAGCCAGAGAGAAAATTCTTTCCCTCTGAGTAACAAACAACATCCAAGAACGCGGCAACAGCCATACCAATTTCTACATTTATTTTTAGTGATTTTATTTTTATTTTTTAATTAACGAATTTCGAACGCTACAAGAATGTTACAGTATATATATATATATATATATATATATATATATATATATATATATATATATATATATATATATATATATATATATATATATAAAGAGAGAGAGAAAGAGAGACAAAGAATGTTGAAATAAAATGTATATTTATATTTAACTTTTTTGAAAATTGATGTATTTTGCGTGTCACGCTCTTTAGACATTTTTAATTGCTTCATAATGTTAGATTTTAAACGGTATTTCTATTTTCAGGATTTATTAACCTATTAAGAATAATAAATTATGAAATATATATCATTTACATTTGATAAAAGTTGAAGAGAATTAAAAAAAATTAAAAAGTTTGATGAAATATGATAAAAAGTTATTTCGGTATTTTTACGCGATTCTCAGAGACGGCATTAAAATTTTAACTTTGACTTACTTACAGTTTAGACCAGCGTTTGTAGCTCGGCGAGCCACACCGTTTCCCCGTGAGCGAAGTGAGGGCACTGAAGTCGGGGGGTTCGAATCCCGATGATGCGGGTACTCGAATAAAACGAGAGTTAAAGCAATATGCCTCGTTAATTGACCCGAGCACTGCCCAGTTTCTAGCCCTCCTAACATTTTGTTATTATTAATTGTAGTTAAAACACTCTTACAAAGATAAAATACGTTCGCGAGAAGTTAAATAAATAAAGGGATAGGTAATTAGAGGGATGAATGGATAGTCAATTTGGATGTACATTAAATTTCAAATCGTATTCTATAATTTTCTTTGAAACGACACACGAACAATTTTCGTGAAATTAAAAATTCATTAAGAAAAAAAATTATTGTTTTAAACAAAAAATAATTTTGCGTAAAAACTTTTCCTACAATTTTGTTTAATTTTCGACACTTACTCGTAAATCACTCTTGCCTCTTACTAAAATAACTTAAGCAAAATACGAGGATTTAACTAACCCTCATTAAAAGTTAGTTACGAAAGACAAAGAAAAAAAAAAGATTTCTAATCTGTTCCGAACTATTAATGTTAAATGAATTATAAATAATGTTTTTATGATCGAGACCCCCAAAATTTGATGTAAAGAAGCCGAACTTTAAATGATGAAAAAGATTATGAATGGCCACCTCCACTTATAAACACCTTTTAACAGTTGTCAACCCTTTCAAAGAGAAACCGTGTGGCGAATGCCTTCCTCAGAGGCACGGTGCCACAGTATACAGGCACTAGTGAATGCCACTAATATATATAACTTCTCTCCTAAAGCAGGCATGGCAACTTTCATGTACGTAGACAAATCGGACATTCTAGCGTGTGCGGATGCCAACCTCCCTCGTGTGCGCCACGTTTATGCATCTTAATTAAAACTCAGGTGAGTATTTTCCTTCTTGGGTATAATAATAATAATAATACCCCAGTTAAAATCGATCGAATTTGCTTTCAAGATGCCAAAAGTTAGTTATGGCTCAACTTATGCATTACATATCGGATGTGTTATTTATGAGCAAGTTCAGATTCCTTTTTCGTCTCAGAAGTACACGAGAATTTAATGCGTTTTTTTGCTTCGGAATGAAATCAAAGATGAAAATTTTGGGATAATTTTTTTAAATTCAAAACTAAAGTTCAGATTCAACACTATTCTCATTATATTTGAAGGGGATATATATATATATATATATATATATATATATATATATATATATATATATATATATATATATATATATATATATAGGCCAAAAGTCAGGAAACATAGGAAATTATGATTTTCAATGCAAATATACATGTGTATTTGCATTGAAAAAAAACATATTTCCTATGTTTCCTGACTTTTGGCCCACCCTGTGTATACATATACACAGCGATGAAGTCACATAAATTAATATTTGAACGAGATTTCAATTATATTTGAAGAAAATTCTGTAAAAGGACGGAGTTTATGCCACATGGTTTCTGTACCATATATCATGTTCGCATTACGGGCGAGAATTTTTCAGTTCTCAGACGTAACGCGAAGATGGTATGAAATATATAGGCGTTCCGTTATAAGATTACGGGTATAAAAATAATTTCGGTTCTATTTTCGTGACAGTTCATTGGAATGTTAAAAATTTACGTTGTACAAATATAAAATGTTTTCAGGACTTAAAATTTTCGGAAGCGATGCTTTCAATGAAAACGGTCCTTATCTTCAATGTCGGTTAATTTGCGTGAAGCGACTATGCACTGCTGGTACAGGATACATGAACTTAATATTATAATGTAGTCACGCTATATTAGTACATTAAAGTCAAGTTTACGAGAAAAATGCTCAGGATAATTTTACTTATGAAATTAACTAATACCAAAATCGGTTTTATCGAACACTAAACAAACTTTTGAAATAATTCGGTTTACCGCAATCCGACAAAATAGTTTTGAACCATTTTCAGACAGTGCCAAATACCATGATGGCATTTGCTTGTCTTTTCCACAGGTTTAATACCCTAAGTAGGAAATGGATCTGTGCTAAATCAAAGCAAAACTATTTTTATAAACACCATTTTATTGTTAATGAAATAACTATATATAACTGTTACACTTTTTTAATCTAGCCTATACAGATGTACAGTATGTGTATATTGTAAAATTATTATTATTACTACTATATATATATATATATATATTATATATATATATATTAGTGGCAATAAGCTAAATCCGGCATTACGCTTATTGCCTCGACAATAAGCTGAAAGCTAAGAATGCATATAATCATAAGTATAATGCCTATTTATATATCTATAATAAATATAACCTAACCTAAACACTGAAAGTGACCATTATAACTAATGCTATATGCATTCTTAGCTTTCAGCTTATTTTCGAGGCATTATCTTAATGCCTGATTTCGGTTATTGCCGCTAACATATATATATATATTAGGGATGAAACGGGTACCCGATCGGGTAATGTATTACCCGAGCATACCCGACCCAATCGGGTAATTGCTCGAAAATCGGGTAGTAAAAACCTACGTCCACGGGACTTTCTTCGCGACTCAAAGCAGTCGTGAAAAGCCGTCGAAAGTCGTGAAAATACTCCACATCCATTTCTTGTTTATTATTTTTTTTTTTATTTATAAAACAAATGTCGTCAAATTGTAAAAAATTACCTATATTTGCATTTTGCAGTGTGTGACATTCAGTATTATGCTTAAGTTTTTGTGTGTGCGTTGTAGAATAAAGTATTATGTTCCAAAAATGGCTGTTGTTTTAATTTAAATTTAATTTTAATGATAATGTTGCAAGACCCTATCGGGTACCCGTACCCAATCGGGTATTACACTTCGGGCACCCGAACCCGATTACCCGGTAAAATAGCTACCCGTTTCGTCCCTTATATGTACACAGTACTGTGCAAAAGTCAGAGACCACTGTCGATCTGATAACTATTAGATAATCTGTTGTATAAAAATTGGTTTTGATACTAAAATACATATTAACTAGAACCTCTGGTTCATATTAACGTATAACTAAGTTATTACTTAAGTGATAAAGTTGTATAAGCTGGATGACCCTCTAGTCTGCATAAATTGGACTTGAGGGTTGATTCATTATATTACTTATAACGCGTGTGTTTAAAGATCTAGCGAACTATTACTGATGGATCTGCAGTAAATGCTCCTAAGCTATTGTTATAGCAGTATTTACAATTAAAAGTATTGACATGTTCACTTAAATTCTGCAAAACAAATTTATCCAAAACGTTTCTCATTATAATCCTAATTCATGCTGTTTTTTTTCTTTCACAGGCTTAAGAAATGACAAAAAGTACAATTTCTGATGAGATTAGATATAAAATAATACATTTGCATGGTGAGGGACTGAGTCAAAGAAAAATAAATGAATCTACAGGTGTTTCCAAAACTGGTGAACAAAAAATCTTGGCTCGTCACAGATCAAATGGGACCCCGGCTGATCGTCCTAGATCGGGGAGGCCCTCTAAGCTTTCTCCATCTTATCTACAATATCAAAAGATTACTTCCCTTCGAGACAGACACAAATCCAGCACTTCACTTGCAGCGGATCTCAAAAAAACAACAGGTGTCTCAGTTGATCCTTCTACTGTACGAAGGAAGCTTAATTCAGTAGGTCTCAGATGTCCAATACTTGTGTTCCAAAGCACATTTTCTTCTCTTCTCTTTATTTCCATTCCTTAAAAGTGGCTTTTTTGCTGCAACACGTCTTTTAAGACCTACTCAGTTAAGTTTATACACTTAAGTAATAACTTAGTCAGGGCCGGCGCTAGGAAGTGCGGGGCCCAATTAGAAAATTGTTAGCGCCTAGCGGGGCCCTCTACCCTACAAAACCTGAAGATCGATGCTTTATGCTTCGTGCAGTACGCCAGTCCCAGCCAAAAAGCGTTGAGGGCTTGAGGCTCCACCATTAGCCACAATGATATACTAAAAATTGAAAGCCCATATGAAAGTTTTAATGTTTTATTACAAGTCAAGATATGCATGTATGCATCTAATGATTAAAGCAAAAGATTTCATGATTTTTAAAAGCCTGGGAGTAAGAAGAAAAGCGCAGGGGGCAAAAGAACAAGCTCTAGTAAATAGAAATGTAAATGCTCTCTATGATAATGAGGCAAAAACTAGTTAATTTAATATGTAGGATCTACTTACCACCACGTTTCTCTGTTACATGCAGGCTTAAGACACTTCAAGTTTGCAGTTTGGACATATAAACAATTTGGGACATATTTAACAAACAACACAACTTTACATTCCAAGCTTTATGTTATATAATCTCATTAACAGCGCTCTTTCTGTGTTGAGGGTTGAATATCGTCCACAAATTACCTTTTTTTTTAAAAAAGCTAAATGGCGACGATAAACTGAAATTACAAAACAAATAAACAAACGATTAGCAATAAAACATTGAAACATAGATATACGAGGACGGACTGAATAGTTTCACTGCCTTCACAGTAACAAGAAACTTCGTGCACACTGGACACTCATTAATTCATCATAGCGTCCCCCACTCGAGCGCGTGCGCGGGGTCCCCTCGGGGCGCGGGGCCCAATTTGAACAAATCGGTCTAATCGGCTTAAAACCGGCCCTGAACTTAGTTATACGTTAATATCAAAGCTGGGCACAAACCGTTAATCCGTTAATCGTTAATTAACGAAGTTAACTTTTTCGTTAACGATTTAACTTTTAAGTTAACTTTGAAAATCATTATCGGACTAATTAACTTCCGTTACATTTAACTTCCGTTAACTCAAGTCCGTTAACCAAAAAATTCATAAATAAACGTTTAAAAGTTTCTATTATTTTCAGTGCTGAGCAGGTGCAATTAATCCGTGTGTGTGTGTGTGTGTGTGTGTGTGTGAAGAGACAGGGCTTAAATGGAAGAGTCTGAATTTATATTTTATTCCCCACCCCTTCACCTCCCTGTTTGAAGGGAGTTATTTATGGCATTGGTTTGAGCAAAACATGGTCGACTGTAAAATCAGGCGGAAAGATTTGCCATTTGAGTGAATGTTTCAACTCTTTCAAGAAATATCACGAGCACTTTAAGGCACTTTCAATAATATATATTAACAATTACAACAAATAACTACATTCGTTTCATTTGCAGTCTCTCTTGCGCAACATGTTTGTGCTAGTGAATATTTAAAAATAATCGTTGTCAAGTAAGTCATGTATATTTATAATATGTCTGTGAGTACCTTATTAGTAGTCTCCTTGATACATTTCAAGAACCATAAAACTGATCAGGTAAGATTTCAATTCTCATGTCACTTTGATGACATATTAAGTCAATTGATGTCTTACAATGGGAGCGTTTTCACCTTAACCCTTTATGTCCTGGCGGTACTTCTAGGTACCACATCTTTAAAATCTCCATAATTATTTTTCTACCCGGTTGATCCTGCCGGTACTTTCAAGTCCCAATGTGAATTAGTTTCTTTATGAGATAATAGATAGCGTTGAGAAGTAAATGTGAGCGTGTGGCGCCAGAGGCTGTTTACTCTTTAGTATCTCTGCTGTGAAGACCGAAGAAATTTCAGTGCAATTACTTCCCGAAAACTTTGATATGCTAATTTTCATGAAGGGCAACATGCATCTCATGGACAAAATGGAGAACGAGAAGAAGAGGGAAAATTAAATTATATATATATTGTGTTTTTCATTTTTTTTATAATAAAAGTTAACATTAACGGTTTATCGGTAACTTCCGTTACATGTTTAACGGATTAACGGTTAACGAAGTTAACTTTTTGGTTAACGGATTAGCGGTTAACGAAGTTAACTTTTTGGTTAACGGTGCCCACCACTGGTTAATATGAACCAGAGGTTCTAGTTAATATGTATTTTAGTATCAAAACCAATTTTCATACAACAGATTATCTAATAGTTATCAGATCGACAGTGGTCTCTGACTTTTGCACAGTACTGTGTGTGTGTGTGTGTGTGTGTGTGTGTGTGTGTGTGTGAAGAGACAGGGCCTTAAATGGAAGAGTCTGAATTTATATTTTATTCCCCACCCCCTTCACCTCCCTGTTTGAAGAAGAGAAAACGGATCTTTGATTTTGGTTATCAAGTTTTATAATCATTCTAATACTCGTAAATATGATTAGCAAATATTTATTGCTTAGCTTTAATGTATTTTATGAAATAAATGTCAAATGGCGCATTATGAAAAAAAAATGATTATAAACATATTTTTTTATTAAAAATAAATCTATAATGTTAATGGCAATTTACGTATGTTCATAAATATTTGGGATATATTTCAAACAGTCACACTCGATATTTCATCTTATTTATTACACCAAAAATATATCCTTGTGGACTTGGCCTATTGGCGTTCAACCGTTGAAGAAAGTTTTTCCGAGTTTCACGTTTGGTTTTGAAAAGAAAATGCCGAGTTTATATCAACATATTTCGATGATGCTCTACTTTCGAGTTATTTTGCTCTTGTCTGTACAAAAGGCCCTTTCTCAATAAATATGAAATGTAAGTGTAATTCTAGGCTCGTTCAAGCTCTGTAATTGTTTTCTATACTCGTTTCATTTCTGCGGAAGGTATAGCTGTCCCATGCGTATACCTTGGGGCAGACAGAGCTCATGGATGCCCGAGCATCAAATGTAACTTTGGGGCACGAACGAATTTTTAAATTACGCGCTTTCCTCGTTCATTTAGCGTATAGTTTCGTATGTATTACGATTAATTACCAGATTTAAATGAAATATAGACGCTTAAATTCTTTGACGTCACTGTAGTTGCGTGTTATAAGTTTCACCCGAGGGAGGCCTGACAGACCTGACAATAATCTCGCAGGTTCGGCCTAATTATAGTAGTAAAAGACGTCATAAAGGATTGTTACCTTCACTTTTGAAACGTCGTTTATAGTTTTTCCACAAATGGTGAATGGGGTTCAAATCAGGACTTTGAGGCGAGGCGGCGGTACTTGGGTCCTCTCAGTCTGTTCCTGTCTTTCCAAGTATGCCTCGTTACGTATTACAGTATGTTTTGCGTCGTTGTCTTGCTGGGGGATGCAATTGCCCCCCAAATTAGATGAACTCCACTCGGCAGTGCATGATCAACCAAAATTGTGTCAACGTACATCTTATTTATGTTCCCCTCGATTTTCACGATATCGCCCATTCCAGCTAAAGTGAAGAAAGCCCACACCATAATACATAGAACCACCACTATGCTTCACTTCCAAAACATTTAAATTTGTTATTTCATCACGCCACAGAACATTCTGTCATTCATCACTCTAGTTCTGATGTTCCTTTGCAAATTCAATCTTCTTTTTCTGGTATTACTCATATACGGCATTCTGACAGCAATTTTTTTTTTCTTTTATAGGCCCCCGTTCAAGTTTTATTTTTCACAATGTACGTACGTCAGCAATTCTGTGGTGATTCTGAGTAGTTGCATTTATTTATGGAGCTGTCTTTTAGTGATTTGCTAAAGAGAGTTTGTGCATAATGCGATCCTGTCTTACAGGCCTGACAGACCTGACAATAATCTCGCAGGTTCGGCCTAATTATAGTAGTAAAAGACGTCATAAAGGATTGTTACCTTCACTTTTGAAACGTCGTTTATAGTTTTTCCATAAATGGTGAACGGGGTTCAAATCAGGACAGTAGTAATTGCGGCCCTACCTTGTCCGTTATGAGTAGTCAAACTGCCATTTTCTCGCACCCGCTGGAGGATTCTTTAATTGAACTTGTCCTTTAGATATTTTGAGTTCCATTGCAATTTCTCTGTTGCTGTTGCCCTGTTTGAGGAGATTGGTTATTTGGGTTCTTAATTCATGCGTTAACTATTCATTTCGTGGCGCAAAAGATTATTAGCCATTTTCCGAGAATATCTGAAGAAGCTAAGAGGACCAATTATCATAGTTTTATTATCTCTTATCACATCTGGCCTCGTATGTCAGTATTAAAACAAAAAAGTAAGAGTAATGAATTGTGTAATTATGTTCAGCAAATAAGAGGGTTCCAATAAACCATACATACACGATTGCTGAAGCTATAGGTTGATGAAGAGATACTTGACGAGGCTGTTCCACACCATTAGTACAGATATAGATAGATAGTTCTGTGAGAGATAAAAGGTTTTTGCTCTAACGAATAGTGCGAATAGTATGTTACGAATATGTGTAAGTTATCTTACATTCGGTTGGTTTGTTCCATCTGTTTCCGCTACATAGGTTCCTATACACGTAAAAAAGACTGAACTCAAATTTATATACAGGGTGTTCAAAAAGTCGCACTACCGCTGGAAAATTTATTTATTTACAAAAAATGTATAATAAATAAATTTTACATAAATTATACATTTATTGTAAATAAATAAATTTTCGAACTGTAGTGCGACTTTTTGAACACCCTATATATATATATATATATATATATATATATATATATATATATATATATATATATATATATATATATATATATATACTACCAGTCAAAAGCTTAAGTACATCCTGAAATATTCATAAATTTCAAATTTTGTTCAAAGTTTTTTATTTATTAACTAAGTTATCATGACACAAATTCATAAGTACAAACATGGGAACTTAAATAACAACAAATCAGGACAATTTACCAAAAGCAAAGTCTAAATTTTAGATTCATCAAAATAGCCTCCTCTAGCAGCAATTACAGCAGAACAAATTCGAGGCATGCGCTCAACAAGAGAAAGAAGATAGTCTGGTGAAAGCTGCTGCCAGCACTCTTGTAAGAGTTCCCAGAGCTTCTGAGCACTGGATGGCTGCTTGGCTTTCACTCGTCGATCCAGTTCATCCCACACTAGCTCGATGGGGTTCAGATCCGGGGACTGTGCTGGCCATTCCCTAACTGTGAGCTGACGTTGCCGTTCTTTCTGCTTCAGGTAATTTTGACACAGCTTGGAAGTGTGTTTAGGATCGTTGTCTTGCTACATTATGAACTGTTGGCCAACTAGTCGCAGTCCAGATTGGATGGCATGGCGCTGTAGAATGCTGTGATAGCCACGTTGGTTCAGTATTCTAGAGACTTTGTGGAGATCTCCAACTTGCTCCCCTGTAAAACATCCCCATCTTTTTGTTCTGGATCTCAGCATTGGTTTCTTTGCTGCAGTTCGTCCTTTTAATCCTGCCTCTCTTAGTCTTCTCTGAACAGTTGATGTTGAAACTGTTGTACTTCTGGAGTTGTTCAGCTGGGCTTTGATTTCAGGTGCTGTGAGGCGTTTGTTGCGCAGACTAGTGACTCGGATATACTTGTCCTCGGAGTCTGTTGTGGTTCTTGATTCGCCCTGGCCTTTTTCTGTCCGTATTTTGACCAGTTTCTTCGTACCGTTTAATGGCACAAGCAACCGCATTCACAGAAACTTTTATTTTTTTTGCAATTTGCCTCAGTGATGGCCCTCATTTCTCAAAGTTACAATCGACTGTCTTTTTTCTGTTGTTAACTGAGCTTTGGCACCCATTTTCGCTTTTTGAAACACAGAAATATTCCTTAAACTACACGGTTAGCTCCTCTGTAAGGATTTTGTATGTAAAGACCTGCAGCGCATGTTAATAACTGAACACATGTATTAACATACTCCTGAAGAAACACTACCCCAGTAAAGACTTTTAAAGTGTTTATGGACCTTTGTGCAGAGCTAATGGCAATAATTTTAGGTTGCATGCTAGACATAAATTAACACATTTTGAAGGCTATTTTGAAGAAGCTTCTGTGTTACAACACACTGCATAGGGCAGATGCACTGAAGCATACAATATGAAAGCCAGGTAAGCAAATTCATCTCTAGTAGCTGTTAAGTTTATATTTGAAGTTTGTCATGAGCTAAGCAACAAAACATTGGAAATTAGTAGGTGTACTTAAACTTTTGACGGGTAGTGTGTGTATATATATATATTATATATATATATATATATATATATATATATATATATATATATATATGCTACAACTCTGAATGATCCCCTGAGAAACTTTTGTTACACACAGACCGTGCATGGAACAAGAAACTACTCTTCTGGGGAAATTAAATCCACTATAGTTCGAATAAGTAATGGTGAATAGCAAATACTAAAGTTTTTCTTTTTCATAATGGAAGCCCAACGTGGGCAACGAGTCACTAACAACGAGACCCCAAAATATAACGTCCTTCACCAGCAGGGCCGTACCAGTGCAGGAGCGAGCGGTGCGGCCGTCCAGGGCGCCGGCGACGTGTGGTGGGCTCCAAATTGTTAGTTTTTTTTGCTGCCACGTAGAGTGAAATTTGGATTTTTAATTAATTATGTATTGTTTATGTATTAAATAATTATGTACTTTAATTAATTATGTATTTTTATCATAATCAAGTTTTATATGTTCCGAATTTAATGGTGTGGTGGGGGGGCGCATAAGGAATGCCTCGCACAGGGCGCCATCACAGGTTGGTACGGCCCTGCTCACCAGCCATCTACGAAGCAAATGACAGAAACTAAATTATTTTGGGGCCTCTTTGCTTGTGACCCGTTGCCACGTTGGGCTTCCATCATGAAAAAGAAAAACTTCGCTATTTGCCACTTATTATTACTTATTCGGACTATAGTGGATTTAATTTTCCCAGAAGAGTTCTTTGTCCCACGCACGGTCTGTGTGTAACACACACATACACACTTTTAAAAATTATTAGATATTATCTGTTTTTACTTTGTAATTATGTATTAAGGGTTCTACCATATATTTTATATATATATATATATATATATATATATTATATATATATATATATATATATATATATATATGGGAGAACCCTTAATACATAATTACAAAGTAAAAACAGATAATATCTAATAATTTTTAAAAGTTTACTTTGGAGGAGAAACAAAAACAAACTCGTGGCACTTTGGAGGTTAATGCATGCAATGCCACTAGCCCCGTGGTCAGTGCCAACCATTTGAAACCTTATATCTTATATACCGGTATGCACGAAATTCACTAGAACATAAATCGGCTTCTTTCTACAAAACTCGAATTTCATAAACAACCCTGATATATATAATAGCGATTTTTTTTTTTAACATGTGACACTTTAAAAGTTTTGTGTTTTCTTAACTGAAATAAAATTATGAACTTTTTACTGTACGTTTTCTACATAAGGGAATTAGTTCCATAGTACAAAACACACTCTGTGATGTCCTTTCAGCTCACGATACTTACTCGATACTTTCGACGGAAGGGTTCTATTCAACAGATTTCCTGCTGTTTATGATAAAGGAATATCATAGCCACCAACATCACCAGATCTAAATCCCTGTGACTTTTATCTGTGAGGTTATTTAAAAAATAAAGTACGGTACTTAAACACAATCCACACGCAATAGAAGAACTGAAAGTATCCATTAATTGGACAAGAAATCTCTCAAATTTCAACAGATACTCTGTCCAAAGTAGTGCAAAATTTTGTTGTTCGTGTGTAAAGAGTTAGTGAGCTGAGAGGACATCGCACAGAGTATGTTTTGCACCAGGGGACTACCTCCCTTGTCTAGAGAAGGAACGGTAAAAATTTCATGTTTTAATTTCATTTAATAAAAAAATACAAACCTTTTAAAATGTGAATAAAAAATCACATATAATTCGATTTTCATTAAAGCAGCCCCTTTTAAACGAGTATATATATATATATATATATATATATATATATATATATATATATAAAGGGCTGCTTTAATGAAATAATTAAATTAAACAAGAGTTGTCTTTTTTTTTCTTTTTTTCTTGAAAATTACTCTTTTTTTCGGATAAAAAACTTGCATTTGTTTGAGATAATATAATTAGAAGGTTGTTGTGCCATTCTGTTTCTCACGAACGCCTGAATTATTCGTATCTAGTAAGATTAGCGAGGTTAAGTGGCAGTGAGTCTATTCAGTGGGTGGATGGGTGAACGTCCTTCGCGTTTAGATGATGTCGAGACCCTTAGATAGTCCAGAACTTGACCCGTAAAGCCGTAAGTCCTCTCCGCTACGCAACGGATGAGGTTAAACAACCTCAAACACAGTGATCATCCTCGATCATGTCTGGACTTCGTGAAATCGTTAAATCATTGCAGTTTTGCACACATTCAGAAATGAAGAAACAACGATTAAAAGTCGAACGAATTAAGATCAGAAATAAGAGAAAATAATGAGACGAAATACACTCCGAACTGAGGCAAAAGGTAAGGAAAATTATAAAGTTAGTCAACAAAAGAGAGAGAGAGAGAGAGAGAGAGAGAGAGAGAGAGAGAGAGAGAGAGAGAGAGAGAAGAGAGAGAGAGAGAGAGAGAGAGAGAGAGAGAGAGAGAGAGAGAGAGAGAGAGTTACAAGGAAAGGAAAAGAAGTACCTCAAAAGGCCTTGCGGCCCACACCGAGGAGGTATCAATGGCAACGGGTGCCAGGGAAAATTTTGTACACACTCAAATAGTGTGCAAGATTTGGTCTAACCTTTTCTTGAACTGATCCACAGAGGAACTGTTCACAACTTCCGAAGGTAACCTGTTCCATGTGTCACAGATCTTATACGTAAAGTAATTCCCACACACACTAGTCCTAAACCGTTTCAAATCCAACTTCCAACCATTGTTACGAGTTGGGTTATCATTTAAACTAAACATACTTCTAAAATCGACATCGTTGAACCCGCGTAAGAGCTTGAAAACCTCGATCAGTTGACCGCGCAGCCTCCGAGTTTCAAGCGAAAACAAGTTCAGGGCGCGTAGCCGTCGATTGTAGCCCATATGCCTAACGGAAGGGATTAACTTTGTGGCCCTCGCCTGCACTCGCTCCAGCCTCTCAATATCTTTCCTGAGGGTGGGCGACCAGAACTGCACAGCATACTCCAGGTGCGGCCGAACAAGGGAATTGTACAGTGAGAGCACAATCTCCTTGTTCCGAAACTGAAATTGCCTCCTGATATAACCCAATAGTTTCTGGCTTTCTTTTCCACCTCTACACACTGTTTCGTAAACTTAAGATCGCTGCTAATTAGCACACCCAAGTCCTTTTCTAAATCAGTCACCTCGATATTACTACCCACATCGAGTAGTCCGACTTGGGATTGGCGTAGCCAATGTGCATCACTTTGCATTTACCCAAGTTAAACGGCATTTGCCATTTTTCGGACCACTCTCCTATCCTACCTAGGTCCGCACGCAGTTCCTCGATCGCTTCGGGCGTCCCAACATTGGCCCCAAGCTTGGTGTCATCAGCGAATTTGGCGATCCGACTGACGATGCCACCGTCGATATCATTTATGTAAATGATAAACAACAGTGGCCCCAAAACGGAACCCTGAGGAACCCCACTAGTGACCGAGGCCCAACCCGAACTAGCCCCTTTAATTACCACCCTCTGCCGCCTATTCCTCAGCCAGTTTTCAATCCACCTACCTATTTCCCCACCGATACCCAGCGCGCGCACTTTCGCCATTAGCCGGCGGTGAGGTACCTTATCAAAGGCTTTCTGAAAGTCGAGATAAAGTATATCAATCGCCCTACTCTTATCGTACTCACTCAACATGACGTGGAAAAACTCGAGCAAGTTGGTGAGACACGACCTATGCCGTCTAAACCCATGTTGGGAGTCCCCAAGCAGCTTGTAGGAATCCAAATGGTCAACGATCCTATCTGCTATTATCCCTTCTAATAATTTACGTACAACTGAAGTGAGACTAATGGGACGATAGTTCCCTGGACTTTCGTGATCCCCTTTCTTAAAGATAGGGGTCACGTTGGCTTCCCTCCAGTCACCAGGCACCTGGCCCATCTCCAACGATTTGTTGAAGACTGTAGCCAGGTGGGGAGCCACCTGGTCGCGCATTTCTCGCAACACTGGGGAGAAACTGGTCTGGCCCAGGAGCCTTAAACGCGCTCAGTTTGTCTATTCTATCGGCAACGACTGTCGCGGTACATCTAACACTATCCAGGCCAGCACCTTCGTGCCTCACGCCTGGCTCGGGGATGACGCGGGTATCCTCCCTGGTGAACACTCCCGCAAAGTACTCATTAAGCACATTAGCAATGTCCGCGTCGGAGGTCCACAGAACGCCGCTTCCGTCCTTTAACGGACCTATCATGCTTCTAATGGGCTTTCTACTATTAACATAACTGAAGAATTCCTTAGGGTTCCCCTTGCAGAGGTTTGCCACCCGTAGTTCTTCGTTACGTTTCGCTAGCCTAACCTTCGCCTTCACTTCCCTACACAGGCGGACATACGCTTCAGTGTTCTCGTGGGAACGATTGGCCTTCGCCCTCCTATACGCTACTTTCCTATTTCGGATAGCCGAAGCGATGTCACGATTGAACCACTTAGGCTGCGTTGAAGCAGGGGTGACCGGTTTTGAGGGTATGGCAGCAGACTGCAGCACCATAAACTCGTCCCGGAATGCACTCCACACTCCCTCAACATCGCCGCCAACCTCTAACCCCATCTCTCCTACGCTATCCCTGAGGCTAACAAAGTTCGCCCGCCGGAGATCGAGCTTATTGCCTCTCGAGTTACTACGCTTCACCCGAGGGACGCACACACGGAACCTGATAAGACCGTGATCACTCCCGCCCAATGATTCGTCAACGGTGAGGCCAGTGACGAGGTTGTCTTCGGTCGTGAATACTAAGTCTAGAACGCTTTCGCCTCGTGTAGGCTCGTTGACCCACTGAGTGAGGAAGTTCTCATCAACAAAGTCAACTAGCCTCCTCCCTTCAGCATCGGCAGTCCTGTTTTCCCACTTTATGCCGCGACAGTTGAAGTCTCCTAAAACTACACACACCCTATCCCCTAGCAGGCTACTGAGTTCGGTGTACAGGCTGTATCCTCCTCGAGGAGGAGATGGGGAGGTCTGTACACCAAGATTAACCTATAGTTCGTCCCTCCCACGTTCAGATCGACGCCAAGCAGCTCCCGTTCCGACCGGAACTGGCAGTCAACCGGACTCAACGTGTCTCTGACGTATATTAGTACCCCACCCCCCTCCCCACGGGTGCGGTCTTTGCGAAACATTCTATACCCGGGAATTTCGAACTCCCCAACGTAGTCCCTACGATCAGTATGAATCCAGGACTCGGTGATAGCAACGATATCCTGGTATTCTGATGCTAAGAGCGCCCGTAGCTCGCAAAACTTATTCCTGATCGACCTAGCATTAAAAAGCATTGCACGGAGGGAGCTTCCCCTATTCTGACCGCCCCCTAGCACGACCCGTTTCCCGAACAGCCAGGGCTGTCGGGAGTTGAAGAGCCCCTCACTAACGAGGGGACAATCTCCGCAGGAGCCTGAGCCCCCTCCAACGTGGAAGGAGAGTCACTACCTGCTGTTGGAGGGGGAAAAAACTTAGCCCGTACAGGGATCGAACCTGCGACCTCTGCATTGTTTCAATTAGAATCAGAGAGAGAGAGAGAGAGAGAGAGAGAGAGAGAGAGAGAGAGAGAGAGAGAGAGAGAGAGAGAGAGAGAGAGAGAGAGAGTTAAAATTGAACAAAGCTACGACGAAAAAAAGGACCTGATGAATAACAGCAAATGAATCTGAGCAAAGAATGGGTATGAAAAGGTATTTTAGTCCCTTAATTAACAATTAACCTCTCGTAATGATTTTAAAGTAAATTTTCAACTATATAACGATTATCTTGTATGGTTTGAGACGCCATCCAGAAAGATAATTTTTTTGCCGTTTATATATCTCGAAAATTTGAAGTCATAATTGAAAAAAAAAAATATATATATATATATATATATATATATATATATATATAGATATTATATATATATATATATTAGCAGAAGCCGTGTTAAAAAATACCACGCTTAAACAATCAAGAAGGGCAATTTTATTTTTTTTATATTATTTCCCCCAGAATGAGCACATACACAAACGAACAAACAAACATTATCCGACTTCAGCTTTCTATATATAAACTAACCTAACCTAACCTAACCTAACCTAACAAAAACCCGTGGTGAAAATACCACACTTAAACACTGAACAAGGGCAATTTAATATTTTTTAATTAATAATATTTTCCGGGATGAGCATATATACACAAACAAACATTATCCGATTTCAGCTTTATATATACATAGAAGATTATAATTTTGCCGAAGGTTTCGATTGGTTGGTTTGCTCATTGTATCAGTTGCTCGGAGACACTAGCACCGGACCTCCGATTAATTTTAAGCAACTTTTACTTAATATTTTTTTTCTTTCCAAAAAGCCGTTTCGCGTTTTAGGGTGGGGCAGACAGACAGACAGACGGCATTAGCCCATTAGTGTATATATATACAGGGTGGGCCAAAAGTCTGGATCCATAGGAAACTATTTATTTTAATACATAAATTACAACAAATGGTAAATACTTAAAATGAATATCAACTTTAACTCGTAAATGCGTATCCGTGATACTGTACAGTGGTTCGTACTCCAGTATAAACAACAAATTATAACAAATGCTCAAATTGGCGGCCTCTGACATCGAGACACTTAGGGATGGAATTTATGATTTTTAATAATTAATTCTTCGAATTGAAGTTCTCGAGATGCGTGTTTCATTTGATAATCTTCTTATTGACTTTACTGGACTATTCGTTAAAGTTTCACATACCATTGCAGGGGTATTTTCATCAGTTGCAGTTTTTGGACGACCAGAACGCCGTCGATCATGTACACTTCCTGTTTCTTTGAAACGTTTAAACAACTTGCCAACAGTCGCATGTGTTACTGGATGCTTATCAGGATGATTTCTATTGAATTCGGTAGCAACTTCTCTGTGTGTAGCGCCCTGTCTTGCGTACATGAGCACAAGTTCTACCCGGTCTTCTGTTGTTAGATTCGAAGCCATTTCTGGGCTGAAATAAAAAAAGTATTTGAGTATTTATACTGGAGTACGAACTACTGTACAGTATCACGGCTACGCATTTACGAGTTAAAGTTGATATTCATTTTAAGTATTTACCATTTGTTGTAATTTATGTATTAAAATAAATTTTTCCTATGGATCCAGACTTTTGGTCCACCCTGTATATATATATATATATATATTATATATATATATATATATATATATATATATATATATATATATATATACAGGGCGTCCCAAAAAAATGTATACACACTTTAAATACTTATAAAGGCAGTGTTTATTAAAATACATTTCATTTTCAAAATGTAATAGAATCTACAGACATTATTTAATTGTTTTGTCAACGCCTGTTTTCAAACTGACGTCCGTTCTGGTCCAGGCACTGCTGATAACGCGAAGCAATGGAATCGCAAACATCACGAAACATTTCGTTTGGTATTTGTGTGCATTCTCGTTCAATGGCTGCTCTCAATTCAGCGACTGTTGCAGGTTTTATAGCGTAGACTTTGTCTTTTAAGTATCCCCATAAAAAAAAGTCTAGTGGTGTGAGGTCTGGTGAACGCGGAGGGTATTCTACGAAACCCCTTCGTCCAATCCACATCCACATCGTGCCAAGTACCACTCGCAATACTCCACTCTTCGGTCCGGATCATCTTCATTAATAGCATGGACTAATCTTGGAATGTAACTTTTCCATTGACAGCGCTTCAAAATGCGTTGGACAGACGATTCTGAAATTCCTACCTCACGACTCGCTTGCCGCACAGATTTTCTTGGACTTTGGTGATACGTTTCCAGTACTCTTTCTTGCTTGTGGGGCTTGTCGATGTCCGTCGTCTTCCGGAACGCTTCTTGTGGACATTCTGAACTGTTCCATCGGCTTCAAACTTATCTCTAATTCGAGTGATGGTAAGTCGCGTTGGTGGATCTGTTTGAAACTCCCTCCTAAACTGTCTTTGCACTTCAACTGCGTTTTCAACTTCCAGTAGCATTTTAGAATGAATTTCCTTTGTTCAAAGCTTAGTCTGACTGCCATTATTAATTCTAATGGGTTTAACTTGGAAAGAAAGAAACATCAATTGAGCTATCAGCTGTTAAAGTGTGTATACATTTTTTTGGGACGCCCTGTGTATATATATATATATATATAAGAAGAGAGAAATACACCATAATTTACACGTGGAAAATAATGGAAAAACTGGTACCAAACCTCAAGCTGAACCCAGTAACCACCCAAACAACAGTGGAAAATAGGAAAGGTAGAATGTGCAGTGTTCCCAAACTAGAGGTCAGACAAGGGACACCCTCAGCTCAAAAGGAAAATAGCTTGGTTTTTAGGAGGCCAAGACTATTCATCCAGCTTCGGAAGGAGACCAGGAATATTACTGGTGTCAACGTAGAATTCTTCAAAAGAAGACAACGCCTGGCTCAGATGGTACCAGATGAGCCGGGTGTGCGATGGAGATCGTAAGGAAGCAACTCGCTCCTCCACCAGGCCAGGCCTAGAGGTGGGGCCACCAGTTTGATCTTCGTGTGAAAAGAGAGCAACGCACGGAACTGCTTCGAGGTTGAGAGGTATATGAGACAGACAGACAGAGTGTATATTATTTTTTAAGTTAAATTTTGCAGTATGTGTACATTTACAAAGAAATACCAAATAAAATCCACGTAAATTTTATCATTATCATGAAGGTCTAACTAACTTAAGGCCACGCCACATACCCTTTTCGACTGAGTTTATTCGACCTCGCGAATAAATTTCTTCACCTTTCTGCTTCTTTGATAAGCTAATGGTAAAAGAGTCACCAATTCGATGATTTGAGGCTTTTAAAAGACGTAATGTTGGAAGGTTGGAATTTTATATAATTGCGTATTGGCACGTCTTCTATATTGATAATATTTGTCACCGTAATCTCTCTTTAGGGCATACAGTTGTTTACTATTGAAAATAATTTTGAAATTTGTGTAAAACTTATCACTGTTTTCTTAGAATTATTTAACATGTCTGTGTGAGTACAAACAAAAATATATATATGTGTGTGTGTGTGCGCGCGCGTGTGTGTGTGTGTGTGTGTGTGCGTGTGTGTGTGTGTGTGTGCGCGCGTGTGTGTGTGTGTGTGCGCGCGCGTGTGTGTGTGTGTGTGTGCGTGTGCGTGTGTGTGTGTGTGTGTGCGCGCGCGCGTGTGTGCGCGCGCGCAAGGTTAAGTCCATACATACATAAATTCAAGGCATTGTCTAAAAAAAAAAACCAGTAGATATCTCCCCCCAAACTGAAACGAGACAAAATTGTTAGTGAAAAGATTAAAGATTAACCAGAATGGTCGCGTCATATAAATTGATTTTCAGACATAAAAGTGCGACCCTATCTTTATTTTTCGTTTTTTTCTGTCTACTTGTCTGCATGTCTCTGTCTGTCTCTCTTTTTTTTTTTTTTTTTTTAGTTCTTTGTTTAGCCGTTAAAGTTATTTCAAGAACGATGTGTGTAGAGAAAGGAATTAAGACATTTTTTTTGTTTGTATTACCCCCAGTGTGTCACGAATTATATATAGGTATGTTTCGTATATTATTTACTCAACCCTCCCTTTTCTACCGTACATATTTTCTCTCCATTAAATATCCATAACCCCCCACCCCCCTACCCTACCCCCAAAGACAACGAAAGAAAAAGTGAAGCTTTTTTTTTGTCTAAAGAGGAAACTTTTAATATAATATAATTTAATAATAATATATTTTAAAACTTTTCAGTGACAATAAAACGTTAATTGTCAATTTTGCTTTCTTCGCTTCGCTTCAAGAACTGAAATGACCGCTAAATTCGAAGGTTTTATTTCTTTACCCTTCGTCTAATTAGTAATTACTTAAAAACCATCAAATTCTCTCTTCTCACCTACTTACAGTGTGAAATTCAAGCGAGTGGAGGACATAAATTTCAAACGATACAGGGTGTCTCAGAAGTCTAGACTCGTAGACAGAATTCAGTTTTCACTTTTATTTTAACATTGTTCAAATTGTTGCGTGCTATTAAGTCGCATATACATATCTGTTCTTGCACGTACGCTTCTCCCAATTACTAAATTAAATTAGATAAATTCTCTCTCTCTCTCTCTCTCTCTCATATATATATATATATATATATATATATATATATATATATATATATATATATATATGTTATAATGTTATAATGTTATAATGTTTCAGACCAACAAAGACCCTAGGATCCACTCATGGCTGGTCTACCTAACTGTGTTCGTAATCGTGTATTGTGTATACACATACGAGGAAAAGTGTAGGTGTGGCTGTAAAGACTGTACAGTAATGTAGAAATGTGTGTGCACCCATTATGGGTCTCCCATTTAAAGGTGTTTGTGGGGCAAGTGAAGATCATGAGTTTTTCAATACCTCACAGTACTATGGGGGGCACCGCTCGGCAGAGGAATCTCTTTAAATGGGGTGTGTAAGGACAGAGAGTATCCCCTAACCCAAGACGCTGCCTCCCTATATCCCACAACACTTGTGTTGAGCTGTGGATCTATCCCCACAAAGCCTTAATTTTACTACCTTAAACTATACCCTTTCTATCAACATGCGCGTCCAATCGATTCTTAAACATGTTTATAGACGTGCTACTAATTACTTCTACCGGCAAACTATTCCAGCTATTTACTATTCTATGCGTAAAAAAGTTTTTCGCAACTGCTGTCTCGAACCTTCTACTTGTCAACTTACACCCGTTATTTCTAGTCCTATTATATTGAGATATTTCGAAAAAGCTATCTCTATCTACGTTATCAAACCCATTCATAATTTTGAAAACCTGGATTAGATCACCCCTTAACCTCCTAGTCTCGAGTGTAGTCAATTTTAACTCTTTAAGCCTATCCTCGTACGACTTTGACCTAAGAGACGGAATCATCTTAGTTGCTCGTCTTTGAACTCTTTCGATTTTGTCTATATCTTTGCGCATATGCGGATTCCAAAATTGGACCGCGTACTCCAAATGGGGTCTAACTAATGATTTATAAAGAGGAACTATAATATCGCGCGATTTGTACTCAAAATTTCGAGCTATAAAACCTAACACTTTGTTCGCCTTATTGACCGCCGCTGTACTTTGTTTCGCTACTTTTAAATCACCAGTGACTATAACTCCTAAATCTTTTTCCTGCTCTACGCTTGTTAAATCTTTCCCTGACATACTATACGCAAAATTACCGTTACGCGAACCTATATGCATAATTTTGCACTTATCCACGTTAAATCTCATTTGTCATGTGACTGACCAATCAACGATTTTATTCAGATCTTCCTGAATTTTACCTCTATCTTCGTCATTAATCGCCCTACCACCCAGCTTCGTGTCATCCGCAAACTTTGAAACTGTACTGACTAGGCCGACATCTAAATCGTTAATATATATAAGAAAAAGCAAGGGGCCCAATACAGAACCCTGAGGAACGCCACTCGCTACATTAGCCCAACACGACTCCGCTCCATCAACGACCACCCTCTGTTTCCTGCCTCGCAACCATTCTTCTAGCCAATTTATTACTACACCCCTGATTCCATGAGCCTTAGTTTTTTCAATCAGTCTTTTGTGCGGCACGGTGTCAAACGCTTTTTGAAAATCTAAATACACTACATCAACCGCCCGATGTCTATCGTAAACGTTAACGATATATATATATATATATATATATATATATATATATATATATATATATATATATATATATATATATATATATATGAGGGGTCGCCCGTCTTAAGGTATCTAAGCGCCACCACAGGCGAAAACGTGTTTTTTATGGATATCACTATTTTTCACCCTTCCTCTATCGCGTGGTTTGGGTTATAATGACCTTACGACACTAGAAGTATGGTTCAAAACCTTATGAAGCGAACTACTTTTTTCACCTCTATCGCCAGCCAAAAGTTCACCCAAAGTTCGGCATAATAAGAAAATCAAAAATTAAAAAAATATATATATAAAATATAAAATATGAAAATCTATTCCAAAAACTCCTCAACATCTTCATTAGCATACTTAGAACTCTAATTTAGCCAAAAATGAACGTTCTAGCTCAATTAATAACAGAGATACTTTTGCCAGAATATTGCTGAACTTTGGAGGCGATTTCTGACGAATTTTAATTTTGGTGCTTAGGTACCTTAAGACGCGGGACCCCTCATATATATATATATTATTATATATGGTGTCCCACAAGTCCTGTCTTAAAGGAAAATTTATTTTAAATTAAATTTACAAAAGTAATACATTGGAGCTACAGCAAATATTCAAATTGATGTGTTGCTTTGGGACTTTTTTTTTTTTGTTGCAGTTAGTGGCTTATTTGAAGCGAGTCTCGGAGGCCTTTTCCTCACGAGTGTAACTCGCTTCCATATTAATTACTACCTGCAACAAAAAAAAAAGTCCCAAAAGAAGACATCAATTTGAACATTTATTTTAGTTCCAACGTATTACTTTTGTAAATTTAATTTAAGATAAATTTTCCTCTGAGGCCTGAGTTATGGGATACCCTGTATATGTATTAGGGTGTCCCACTTATGACCTTTTTTTCAGATCCATTGAACATACCTTTTTTCCTGTTAGAAATGGTTCACTTTTACTAAATATATCAAAAAAAGATTCAATTTAAAAATTTTGGGGTCCCCGACCCACCCCTGAAAATGCTAGAAATACCCATTTTTTGTATTGTAATCAACCTAAATGAACAAGATTTTTGTCAAATATCAACATATTTGATATCAAAAGAAAGGTAATTCGAAGCTTTATTCAGTAAGGTACAAGAAACAGTAGTAGGGTGTTACCGCCCCCCTTAGAGCACCATCCCAATGCAGCTCTGCGGCGATGGGCCTCGAAAGGATAAGACGAGTAAGAACTTTATTCATCTTATCGAATCGAAGTGGGAACAACTTGGTTAACATTAGGTTAAAATTACATAAATTAAAATACTTTAAGCTTTTGACAATGTTAACAAAGCCCCCATCGTTTTTTTTTTATTTATTTCTCAAAAATAACAAAAAAGATCTTTACCAATAACATAAGAAAATAAAGGTTAAAACAAAAGAAAGTAATCTTAGGAACCTTTTGCACTTAAAGCAATGAACAAACTTTTATTCGCTTGAAACAAAGCTTAAAATAAAAAACAAAAATAAATAATCTTAGTTACATTTTAACCTCAGAGCAGTGACCAAATTTTTCTTCGTCATGTTTGGGATTGCGTGTCCATTTTGTTCAACGACCTGCAAAAGTTGTTGAAACTCGCTTTCATCCTTACAATGCCCATGAAAATCTTGCATGAGCTTGACGCCACGCTCTGCCGTGTTATTTACTACTTTGGCAGACGAAATAAGGCCCCCTCATTTTTTTAAAATCGTCATCTTTTAAAATCGTTATAGTATTCAGACTTCTCAACTCATCTAGAGAATGGATTAAAAAACCCATATCATTATGGAAGAAGATGACGTATTTAAAGAATGAGGGGCCTTATTTCGTCTGCCAAAGTAGTAAATGACACGGCAGAGCGTGGCGTCAAGCTCATGCAAGATTTTCATGGGCATTGTAAGGATGAAAGCGAGTTTCAACAACTTTTGCAGGTCGTTGAACAAAATGGACACGCAATCCCAAACATGACGAAGAAAATTGGTCACTGCTCTGAGGTTAAAATGTAACTAAGATCATTTGTTTTTTTTTTCATTTAAGCTTTGTTTCAAGCGAATAAAAGTTTGTTCATTACTTTCAGTGCAAAGGTTCCTAAGATTACTTTCTTTTGTTTTAACCTTATTTTCCTTATGTTATTGTAAAGATCTTTTTTGTGTTATTTTTGAGAAATAAATAAAAAAACGATGGGGGCTTTGTTAACATTGTCAAAAGCTTAAAGTATTTTAATTTATGTAATTTTAACCTAATGTTAACCAAGTTGTTCCCACTTCGATTCGATAAGATGAATAAAGTTCTTACTCGTCTTATCCTTTCGAGGCCCATCGCCGCAGAGCTGCATTGGGATGGTGCTCTAAGGGGGGCGGTAACACCCTACTACTGTTTCTTGTACCTTACTGAATAAAGCTTCGAATTACCTTTCTTTTGATATCAAATATGTTAATATTTGACAAAAATCTTGTTCATTAGGTTGATTACAATACAAAAAATGGGTATTTCTAGCATTTTCAGGGGGGCCCATTTTCGGGAGTGGGTCGGGGGCCCCAAAATTGTTAAATTTAATCTTTTTTTGATATATTTAATGAACGTGAACCATTTCTAACAGGAAAAAAGGTATGTTCAATGGATCTGAAAAAAAAAGGGTCATAAGTGGGACACCCTAATATGTATGTATACGGGAAAGAGTGACACTCGTCTGTTTTGGCTCTCATTTATTCGACACGCATTGGCCCTTAGCATGTTGACATTATCTTTGAGGATAAATAAATGTAAAAGTTGTTTTTTATTGTTGCAGGGACTCGTAAAAATATTACATTGAAATGAAATGAATATTATAGACTTTGTTTATTTTAATCAACTCTCCCACGTACGAGGAATAAAAGTATGTTGTCCGCTGTAACAGTTTTGATGTATTTAAGAAAAGATAAACGGGCAACCAAAGATCGATTATAAGTTACCTTGAAATTGGTAAAAAAAAAAAAAAATGCCGCAGCATTGAGTGTGTTTGTACCCGATCACCCGAAGCAAGTTTTCACTTGGACATCTCATTAGGAACGATGGTGGTTTCGCCTTGTCAGTGAAGTGATTCTGCGTAAAGGTAAGGGCTTCTGTTTAGAAAGAGAAGTTCTCCTAAAGAGAGTTTTATGAACGGAAACTGGATGAAAGATATCCATTATCAAATATCACTTTTAGTCCTCAGTCTTTTCTTTCGCACTTTTATCATCTCGAAGGTATCACTACCCATCGCTAACCTCTTTTGCAGTGATCTACAGTAACTTACCCTAACGTAAGTTAAACTTTAGAAGTTTCGCTTAGATTAGGTTAAGTTAGCTTAATCTCTCGGGATTTCAGAACGTTCCAAAAACTTTTGCCTTTTACAAATTACATATATTCTTTTGGACAACAGAATTTCTCTCGCTTATTTTACTAATTTTAGAAACCTCATCTCGTACGTGGACAGTGAGTATACCACTTAAATAGCATCCTTTGTTCTTGCGGAATCTTTACTGTTACTTTTATGAAACTCTCGAAAAGCGGAATTTCCTCATAGAATAATCGTCTTTGTTTCAACAGTCCCTGTACAGAACCCCCGCGTGCATTGCCCTTGTAGAGAACCCTCCTTGACGCCATTTCCTCGTCCGCGTATACAGAATAAAATTGTCGCGCACTGAAAATGTGTAACGAAAGACTCGCTTCAGAATTAATGTGAACAAAACTTGAACTTGCCATTTTTCCCATTAAAAACCTCGCATACTTTCAAAACATTTTTTTCTTTTGTCTAAATCATGCGTGGGCGTTCCTGTAAGATGTACGAGCAGAGTAAGTGTATGGGAAATTTTTTTTTTTTATTATTATCTCGCATGAGTTATTTGGGATGTTTTATTTCTAGTTTGACCTACAGAAATATTTGTATATCTTTTAATTAGGTTTTGTTATAATAGTTTTAAGGTTAAACAGAAAAATGTGAAGATTTAGTTCGTATAAATTTTGACAATCTCTCGTGAATAATTTATTTATGGTTGAAAGTGTTTTTGAAAAAAATAGTTTGATATTAATCAAATGAATAGGAATTTAGTTCATTATTGTTAGTGTTATTATTACTTATTATTATTATTATTATTATTATTATTATTATTATTAATATTGTTATTATTATGAGAATTTTCACTTTCATTTATTATTTCTGTTTTCGATGGTAATTATGAAAAAAAAAAAATGACGAACACATTTACTGTCGATGTAAATACAGTAAAATTGCTGTTGATTCTTCAAAAAAAGATGCGCACCAGATCAGGTGTTTAGAAACTGTGATGTCAAAACAAATTTTAGAATCAAAAATCGAAATGTCAAAACAAATTTTTTAGTAAAAAACTAATTTAAAAAAATAATTTCTAAAATTTATAGTTTGTTTTCAAAATTGGAACCGAAGTACTGAAATTATTGTAGTTTCGTAATATTTTTTTAGGCTTAAGTTCATTGTCCTTTCACGTTTATTTTGGTTATCTGGGTTAAGTTTATGCGTAAATAAAAACAGAATTTGAATACGAACCACGATCACAAAATCGTAATTGTCAGCGTATACGAAGCGAAGTCTAAGACACTGAGGTCGGGGGCTCGACTCCCGATGGTGTTTAATAATAAGCCAGGAGTTAGCGTAGTGGTCCGCGTTAGTTTGACCCGTGCGCCGTGCCAATTTCTGGTCCTTCAGAAATTACTACAGTTATTGGCGTTATGCGAAGTACAATGGGTGTTTTTTCTCGTACTGGTTGGCATGAAGTCTCCCTATTGGCTATAAAAACGAAGGCGCTGCTGCATAAAAATAGGAAACCCTTGCGTTGGTGACCTCACTGGTTGAGTAGCGTATGTAACATTGTCGTAAGAGAATCATACGACTTACTCCAACTATCTAAAATTAAACGCTAAATTCCCCGTTTTCAAACTTGACAATGAATGTGGATTTTTTTGACAATCCATCAAATTGGTGACATTGTCAACGAAAGCATTTCAGACCTTCAAACAAAGCGACTTCAATGACGTTTTTCCCCACTGTTTTAAAGGCCACGAGAGAGAGAGAG
This sequence comes from Bathynomus jamesi, assembly GCA_023014485.1. NCBI lineage: Eukaryota > Metazoa > Arthropoda > Malacostraca > Isopoda > Cirolanidae > Bathynomus > Bathynomus jamesi. The sequence continues at coordinate 585,643 of JAJOZX010001623.1, forward strand.
AGAGAGAAGAGAGAGAAGACACAGAAGACACGAGAAAAGCGATATATTAAATTCTTTCAAGCGGGTATATAAATAAGTAGGTATACAATAAACATACACACAGTTCATCCGAGCCATCCTAATCATAACTAATCCCAAATAAGAGATCATGCAAGCGATAAATTCACATTAAGTTGCAACAACACGAGAATGAAATAAAAATTTTCCATCGAATCATAACCTTAAATTAATATTTAAAAGTAAACTCCATAGCCACTAAATTAACTTTTTTCCCCTCAGAAACGTATGAAACCGCCTCCAATTACTGCGATGATATCCGCGTCAGAGAGGAGACAACCTCGAAATCCGAATTTCGCACTCTTGTTTCTCCTTTAATTTAATGTTTAAATATATTCTTCATAAATTTAAGTAAATGTCATTTTTTTGTGTTCTACAAAATATTCAATACATTTTAACAATTAAGAAACAAAGTTGTTGAGGGTTACACGCATTATATACATGCTTGCATAATTATAATAAATTATATATTATTATATATATATATATATAATATAATATATATATATATATATATATATATATAATATATATATATATATATATATATACACACAGGGGTTAGACAAAATAATATGAACACCTTGATAAATGGCGGTTTTTATTCTTAATATGGAGTTGGTCCTCCCTTAGCGGCAATAACAGCTGCAATGCGTCGGGGAATTGATTCATACAGCTTTTGGACAGTGGCTAGAGGAATCCTGAACCATTCTTCGAGCAAACCCTGCTCCAGTTCCTCCAAAGACGCCGGCGGTGGGAATCGGCTTCTGACCTGCTGCTCCAACTGACACCACAGATGCTCGATAATGTTAAGATCCGGGGATTGTGGAGGCCAATCCAAGCGTTCTACTTTACTAACATGCTCTTCAAACCAGTTTTTAACGACCCCAGCGGTGTGGATTGGTGCATTATCATCCTGGAAGACGGCGCCGCCATTGGGAAACAGCGTTTGGACCATGGGATGGACCTGGTCAGCCAATATTGACAGATAGACCTGGGCGTTAACCCTACCATGCAGTACTACAGCTGGGCCAGAGTGTTCCACGATATGCTGCCCAAACCATCACAGATCCGCCTCCATGCTTAACGGTTGGGGTCAGGCAGTCGGGGTCATAAGCATCTTTAGGCTGTCTCCAGACGTAAACTCGACCGGAACATGGAAATAGCGTAAAGGAGGATTCGTCGGAGTAGACTACATTCTTCCACCGGTCCATTGACCAATTCTTATGGTCATTACACCATTTTCTGCACCGCTCAATGTTGATGTGCGAAAGGAAGGGTTTGGCAATTGCAGCCCTCCCATGGTATCCAGCTCCATGGAGCTCGCGAAGTACAGTTCTGGTCGATACCGGGCTTGCAAGATGCTGATTAAGCTCTGCAGTCACTTTTGGAGCTGTGGTCTTATGGTTCTTTGTCACAATGCGCTTTAGCACCCGGCGGTCTCGATCACAGCTTCTTCTTGCGTCCACTATTGCATTTGTCGGTGCTTGTCTTTCCATGGTTTTGGTATGCAGACATGACCATAGAGACAGTTCCTCTGGATACATTGAACATCTGAGCGGTTTTCGTCACCGATGCACCAGCCATCCGCTCTCCGACAATTTGCCCTCTTTGGAAGTCTGACAGGTCTTTCATAACTGCTAATTCATAATTCACTCAGATCTGTAAAAACAACGTGAGGGTTATAACATGACGTATACACACTCTGTTACGCATTTAAATAGGTTTGCCAGTCATTTGACCGTTTACTTTGTGTCTGAGCAGTCCGTAAAGATAACCGGTGAAATCGGCGGGTGTTCATATTATTTTGTCTAACCCCTGTATATATATAGCGGGCAGACAAGAAATAGACAAACAAATTCCTTCCACGCCGTGCGTAGACAGCTTATAATCATATGGAAGCGAAAGACACACGTGGTGTTCAAGGAATCGGAAACAATAAGGACGCTTGTCTTTTCCCAAAAGGCCCGCGAAAGCTAGCGCCTTAACGACAATAGGACGCTTGTGGCTTCCCAGAAAGACCCGCGAAACTTGGCCTCCTAAGAGCCTATAAAAGAGAGAGTTCACTGAAACTCTTCCTCATTCACTCGCGTCTCTCCGCATTCTTCACCTCTCGACTTGGTCGTCGCGTCTCACTCTCAGCATCCTTCGTCAGCAGTACCACACGTCAACCCACCCGCTCTCCGGCCTTTGCCAGAGAGTGGCCTGTTTCCTTCAAGGCTTTGGTCGGGCCTCCACGAAGTCTATCATCAAGTAAGGCTCTCTACCAACCTTCACTCCGCTCGTACTTCCCCCTCCAACGTCTACACTCTCTACGCAGTGCCATCATCGACTTTAGCCGGCTGCATTTCCACGTCACACTTCAACCGTTATACCAGAACGAAGCAGCACTTGAAGTACGCTACAATTCCTTCCTGCAAGAAAGAAAATCACTGCTGTAGGCGTCTAGTTGGCCTCTTTACTACAACCCCTACCGGTTTCTCAGCACATCAAACTCATCTAGGCCTACAGTCTACAAGGTCAAACTTCAAGTATCTCCATCTATAGAGGTATTCGGCATTTCGGGCCTACAGTCTACAAGGTCAACCTTCAAGTATCTCTTCCTTTTCCAGAGGTATTTCAACATTGTCGGTAAGCTCTCTGTGCCTCGTTCTTAAGCAATTCTCGTAATCTAGGGTTGCCAGATTTTTCAAATGCCCATGCAGTACAAAAATTTTTTTTTTTTTTCCCCAAGACCAAATTTTTTTTCAAATTGAAACTAGATTTCTTCAACGGTTACAACAAACAAAATTAGAAAAATTTTATTAAAATAATGCTTAACAATTAAATATCGTGAATAATATTGAAATTATTATACATAATATTGAAATATCGTAAATAATATTGAAATTAGCCTAACATATTAAATATTGTAGTGTACGTCGCTTTACTAATAACACTGGGTAACAAAATTTGAAAAAATTTCTGTTTATTGTGATTTTTCTGTCGTTTCTTAATGATTTCGGGGGTCTGATTCCAAAAATGATATTGGTTTTGCTCTATCATCAACCGTTTAAAAAATACAGGTTATCACACTTTTCATATGGCAAAGTATATAAAGAAGGCTAATATAAATATTTTCTGAAAATAAAAACACTATTGGAAATTAATGTTTATTGAGCCAAAATTGTTTGACAAACCCAAAATGGTGCAAAGGATATAATATATATCATGAGGAGAACCGATAAGAGAATAACAAGCCTCGTTATGCAGTGTGCGTTCCTTAAAAATGCACTGAAGAACGCGACTTCCGCGTATGAACATTCTTATCCTTTCTGATCAGCGACCATACGTAGTCTCCCATCATGGAAGCATCCCAATGGCCCTGGCACCTTTTCTCCATCGTTTGAATATCTTGATGGAATCTTTCGCCATGTTCTTCACTCACATCGCCCAGGTTATCACGAAAAAAGTCTAGATGTGAATGCAGATAGTGTAATTTTAAAGACATACGGCACCCCATTTTGCCATAGCACTTAATCAAGTTTGACACTAACTCCTTATAGTTTGGTGCTTTATGGTTGCCTAAAAACCCACGAACCACATCACGGAAAGCACACCAAGCTCTTTTTCGATCGGAGTCATCTTGGCTTCAAGGTTCTTTGAATTCAACAGGCCTTGACTTGTGGTCCTACAAAGATGCCAGCCTTGACTTTGGCCTCAGAGAGTTTAGGGAACATGACCCGAATCTGTTGGAAAACTTCCCCTCCAAAATCTAACGCAGTTACAAACTGCTTAATTAGACCCAACTTAATATGGAGAGGTGGTAGCAGAACTATGTCAGGCTTCACAAGAGGTTCCCTAAGTACATTGTACTTTCCTGGTTGCAGTCCTTCACGTGGAGGCCACTGAACTGTTTTATAGTGCTCACTTGAAGCCCTGCTATCCCACAGGCAAAGAAAACCTGAATATTTTGTAAACCTAACAGGAAACCAATCATTTTGAAATCACCACACACGTCCCAGTTACAGGCACGTGCACAGGGGGGGCTTGGGGTGCTTGAGCCCCTGCCCTTTTTCTTCTTCTTATCAAAAGTGCCCTTTTAGTCAAAATTCATAAATATATTGATTCGACATAAATTTGAATTAATTAGTTATATTTTTATTTAGTTACTGCTACTTCAACAGATTTTCAAAACTGGAATTACTTTGATCTATGATTTTTTTATTAGAATAATAAACTTAACATACCGTTACTATTATTTTGTCAATCAGGGAGGGCGTCCCTAGTGGTAACACTGACTGCAGATGTTCACTGTTGATTGCGTCTCTCGGGTATGTGGGTGTATTGTTTACTGTTTGTTTATTTTACGTTAACCTAAGCTAACTAGTGATTTCTCACTGATAATTCTGGTTTATATGATGAGCAAGCTAAAAGTCAATATAAGTAAAATTGAATAATAATTGTAAATACACTCCAATATTTCAATATCTTCATATCTTTTGAAAATCTTGCAATAAAAACATGCCTTTTTACAACAAATTTTCATTTATTTTCTTTAATCAGCTTTATATACAAAAATAATGCATTGAATTTAATGGAATTTAAGAATATTTACCACATAAAATTTTAAAATTTTCTTTGTGTGTGTATACATATATATAGCCTATATGGCATTGCGGATTTCATTTTTAAAAATGTTAGGGGAGTGCCCTTTTTTCAACTGAGCCCCTGCCCTTCTGAAAGTCTGTGCACGTCACTGCCCAGTTATATTGTTCATACCTGATTTGAGTGAGTAGTTGTTTGACATTTTCATAGTCCTCTTTCATTTGAACAGAATGTACAACTGGTATAGATGGATATTTGTTCCCATTGTGGAGTAGAACAGCTTTTAAACTCCGAGTTGAACTGTCAGTAAACAGGCGCCACTCTGAGGGTATATGTGTTATTGTGTAACCCAATAGCTGTGAATAAACCATTACCCTCGCTGCAATAACAGAGAGAGCCATTGACATCGTAGAACCTTGCAAACTCTTCATGCCGCTTTCGGTATACAGTACTCTTGCAGTCTTCTCCAAGCAAATTCCACTCTTTGAGTCTGGAGGTCAGAAGCTCAGACCCTGATTTCGTCAGACCCAAATCTCTAATTAAGTCGTCCAATTCCCTCTGATTTGGAAAGTGAGGGTTTGTACTGAAAGTTACTGTATATTCTTCATCATGACTGTCCTCACCAGCCGACATTTCAGATGAGCTAGCTGCATCCTCATTTTCAACCTGCAAAGCAAAGAAACAAAATATAGGCACAGCTATATATGTAGAAGAGCATCAGCACTAAGAAAAATCGACACATAATGACCCACAGTCTGTAAATACAGAAGGTAAAGTAATGGATCGATACCTGTTCTGGTAGACGTGGTATTGGAAGACCTTCGCCATGTGGTACAGGAGCTATGGACGACGCTATGCTTAGATACTGAAGAGTCTGCCTTCCTTTAACTTTCCTGTACTTAGAAACATCTACCATGCAGTAGTAGCAATCGTCGTGGTGGCTGTTTGGTTCTCCATATTCTGGGTACCGCAAAGGGCATTGCCTTGCGTACTCCCCGCAGCCACCCTTCAAGTGTGGAGCGGCAGCTTCCACAGATCACATGGGGTGCCCAGGGCTTATCTTGGTCACCCATAGGCATACCAAAATAGAGCCGATACGCGATCCAGAACTTGGTGCCTTTCACAATCTTGTGCGATACTTGCTTGGGGCCTATGTAATACCCACAAACGTAGCAGAATATATCCGGCGAGTGTTTACAAGCTCTAGTTGCCATTCTCTTTACCAAACTGTACTACATTAATCATAACCTGCAGATATAGAGAGAAGAGTTATTAAATCTACAACAGATTACAGATTCCAGAAAAAAGATGTATTCACAACACTGAAATAATGTTCGCAATAAAAAAGGATCGATAACACTCAAATCGTCAGCACAGAGAAGCACAGAAACAGTACCTCAGTGCTGGTAACCATCAGACAAACAACCTGCTATCTTTGTGTGCTCACACTTACTGACTTCTCAGACTCTGCGCTCTTCTTTATATAGCACAGTGGAAGTTTCGGGCAATTTCTAGAGCAAGAAACTGTCAACGAACATCCGGATTGTTCTCAACAATTCCTGATTATTCTGATATTGCTGCGCCCATAATAACATTATATTGGTAAAACACGAAAAATGGATTATCTCTGAAACCATTGAGGATACACACAAACCAAGGCCAGATTTGGACTCAGCGCCCACAAATGCATATAAAAACATAAAAAATTCTATATAAACAGAACAGTGTTACACAATGTAATATTATGACCAGACATGGGGTCAATTACTGGGTTTCTATTACTATTACTTTTGATTCCTTCTATTACTATTACTTTAATTTTCATCTATTGCTATTACTATTACTTGGTCATCCATTACTATTACTTTTGTATGTGGGGTACTTCACTCATTTGAAAAGGATCCTTATGTCCATTTAAATGCAATTAGAAGCAGTGTGTTAACAAACAAACAAACACTTTATTTCAGACTCAACAGGTACAAACATTATACAAGAGGTCCATAAAAGATTAAGAGATAGTTGTCTGGAGCACTGACTAAGTAGGCCAGTGAATCACTGTGTATAATGAACATAAAAATACAATTATCCAACCGTGAGGTAGTGTGCCAACTATCACTAACATAAGTAAAGCTATCACCAGAAAGACTACGCATGGATGAAAGGGTCAAGTTATTATCTTCACAGAAGGCTTTTAAGTGGTTGCTAGACAAAGAATTATCATTAAGTACATAAGCATTAAAGTCACCAATAATAGCTACACATGTCGTATCCAACTCATCAATAATACTGCTGACTTGCCCCAATTTAATGAGGTAATCATCTTCATTATCAACTGCCTGAAAAGGCATATAGATACACAGAATTACAAATTTTTTATTGTCTACACAAATTTCTATTCCAGTTAGCCAATTCAAACCAAGTTTTAATTCACTAATATATTTCCCATACCCCAACCTCCATAGAATAGCTACCCCACCAGGTGGGTGGCCCGCAAGGAACCATCTTGTTTATCTCTGGTGGCCTCCCCTATCCCATGAAAGTTACTGGACAGGCTATTCAGGTCATTTAAGTCCATAGCCATGTTTCCTGCAAACAGAGAATATCAACATCCTCTAACACCTTATCAATTATGATCCGCCTGTGTTTGCTGTTATTGCCTAAGCTTAGGCCTTTACAGTTATAAGAGATTACCTTGAATGTTGCAAATAGGAAGATGCAGGAGTTCTGCCAGCCATTTCTACATGTTGAATTCCACTTATACCAGGCACAGCAGTTACAGCATTAGATCCAGCTGGATTTTCCTCCGCAGTACGACGCATGATGTCTCCATAATTACCCTCGCCAGCACTTGCGAGGGGTTGGGTACGATTCGATGTGGCCGACTCGATGCGACCCAACTCGATGTGGCCGACTCGATGTCAGGACAACTCGATGTGATATCCCTAAGGGATATTTTCGTTAGTTTTAACGAAATATCACAACTTAACCTAACCAATCGTCAAGGGCGTACAGTTGACCTAACCGGGCATTCAGTTAACCTACATTAAATATAAAAGAAAATGAATCGACTTGGCCTGGCATCGACTTGGCTTGACATCGAGTTGTCCTGACATCGAGTCGGCCACATCGAGTTGGGTCGCATCGAGTCGGCCACGTCGAATTGTCCCTGCCCCCTTGCGAGAGGGGGCTGCAGGTGTTTTTCTTCCCTTCTTCTCATAGAACCGCCGTACATATACCCGTTCCGGCACACTGTTGGATCCATAAATACCCTGGATCATCACAGACTGCTGTAACTTGAAAGGAACTGTACGTAGTCCATCTGGAGTCAATTTTCCTACATGTAACCTGAAGGTTCACTTTATCTCCACAAATGCCTGCAGCTCCTCTGCCGTAAGATCAGCTCGACATCTCGGGACGAAAATGTTTGCGGTCTTTGTTGGTACAGCCATCATACGATCTGTTTTGGCAGCCCTTATGATACCCCGCCGTTCTCTGCCAGCCTTTGCCACAGACTGACTCTAGCCGGTGCATGAGTGGGACCAGACCCCCTTGAGGGACCAACACCATTAGCTACTGCAGTGGTTGCAGTTCTCGGAGGGGTCGCTCGCTTCCGGCCCCTCCTTACCACTATTGTCCAAGATGGCTCCTCATCATGACCCCCGACTGCATTCCCAGCATCCCGATTCACCAAGACCCCTTGGTGGGTAACCTGTGTGAGATGGTATTGAGCTGGCGATGTAGCAGTGTCTGGATTCAGGGATCCAGGATGAGGCTGAGTGGCAGCCAAATAACAAATATTTGTTTCAACTAAATCATTACAATTTCAGAGACTGTAGGTCTTGATAAATTTTACTTTTTTGAAGGAAAAATTTGCCACAATATTAGTTCACCTACATGTTTATTTTAGTTTAAAGTAGATTTAGTTCATTTTTCAGTTCTTCGTTCACACAATATGTCCACTGCCACTGTAATAGAAAAGTAATAGACTATTATCTATTATCATACTTTGCCTTCTATTACTATTACAGCCAAAAAATTATGATCTATTACTATTACTATTGAAAAATCCTATAATAGTCTATTACTATTACCCCATGTCTGATTATGATATATATCAATATTTTTCTAAACTTTTAATTTTCTTCGAAATTTGAGCTCCATCTTGTGACTTCAAGTATAACTGAAATTCCTTGCAAGTCGGAAAATTTTTCTTTAATCACGAGTTCTGATTCCAAGTTTGCGATGAGCAACCGATTTCTGTCTTTCCTCCAGTTGGTTGTCATCAAGCTAAAAATTCTTTCAGACACAGCTGACAATATAATTACAGCCGAAAAACTACCAACTCGTTGCAAACAACATTTTACAAGCGTTATGTAATTTTTAGGATGTTCTAGAACATTCAACATTACTCTACACTCTACAGAATTCTACAGGGTCCTACATAATTCTAGAAAATTCTAAATCAATTCATCCAAAAAAAATTTGCTTAAAAAATATATTTTGGGGACATTTTGCATACAAAGCGGGACGCGGTATTTTTGGATCAAATGCGGGACGTCTGGCAACCCTAGACTGTAATCACAGAACCGCGTTAGACCATACCTAAAAGTGCTTTCAATACCGTTCAAAATAACTTTCCCGTTAAGTCTGCAGTAGGCCTATTCTAGCGTTGTATCAAATACCGTAATTTTGTATCACCCTGTTATTGTGATCATGGTAATTTACTTATGCATCCTCCTGTTTACGTGTTCTTTTAGGCATTTCATTCTAGACGATCTAATCCATTCACTGTACCAAAACGTACGTGCATAATTTCTGTTATCAATAGGCTTCGTACTTCATGCTGTGTTCCATTTTGCATACCATTAGCCTATCATAAATGAGTGTATTACTTAACAATTAATCTGTATAACCATTTCCTTATTTGCTAATCCTCAATCATATTTAGCATACTATAAATGTCGTTATGTAATTGTTAATCATCGTAAATACCTTTATTGTCATTTTTAATCACTGTAAACAAAAAACTGATTTATTTTCTTAAACACAAAACAACAAGGTAATTTTTCTAACATTATTATTTGCTTGGGTGTAATCCAAGCTGGTGACCTCGAATTATTCATCACATGTCATTAAGTAATTATAGTAAGCCTACTTCATTGGTCACTTCAAACCGGTGATACCGTAGGACATTGTAAATTGTTGACCCCAGCTTTGTCATTAACAATCAAATCATTATCAATCATAATCATTATCACCTCAATCGGCTAATAACTAGAATATATATATATATATATATATATATATATATATATATATTAATATATATATGGACGACGGGTAAAGTAAACACGCTTTAAATCAGGGGTGGGGAAACCCTCGCCCGCGGGCGAAATTTCGCCCACGAGCTAATTTCAATTCGCCCACTTAGGTATTTATTATTTACTAAAAAATATTTATTTACAGCCCAGCAAATAGCTTTTTAAAATACATCTTATATACGCGTGTCCCAAAGAAATGTATACCCACTTTGTTCGATAATACCAGCTATGAGGATAATAAATATATTACTTTTTATATGTTTTTTAATAAAGAATTTTCTCCTGAATCTAAATATGTAATTATTTTTTTAAAAATTGAAAAACAAAAAAGTACAGATGTTTAAATTATAATTATTATTCTCGAGACTTCATGTGAGATATTTTCTTATATTTTTGCACGTATACGAGATAAGTTTGAAACCGACGGCACTGTGCAAAACTTACAAAAACAACGTTCTGGAAGACGTCGAACATCTTAGATAAAGTGTCATTTAACCATGGAATTTGTAAATTTTTTGAATTAATTATAATTACAACATTATGCTTCAATATCAACACTAAACATAAGTATCTCAAACAGTCGGTTAAAATATTAGAAAATATCGCACATGAAGTCTCGAAAATAATAATTATAATTTAAACATCTGTAACTTTTTTGTTCTTCAATGTTTAATAAAAATAATTACATATTTAGATTCAGGAGAAAATTCTTTATTAAAAAACATATAAAAAGTAATATATTTATTATCCTCATAGCTGGTATTATCGAACAAAGTGGGTATACATTTCTTTGGGACACGCTGTATATAAGCTTAAAATTTGCCAGACGCCCGCAGGGGTGTTTATGTTATCGATTTTCGCCCTTGGTACTGAAAAGTTTCCCCACCCCTGCTTTAAATAAACATTCAGATAAAGTAAAGTAAAATTCTTGGTAACGCGCCTGGTTATAGAGTAAAATCCGACTGATAATGTAAACTTGCCTACGCTTAATGTAAACTAATGTAAACTTGCCTACGCTTAATGTAAACTAATGTAAACCAATGTTCACTGGTGTAAATTATGTTTGGTCAGTATTATAAAATACGCCGTGGGTGACGTGCACGCTTTTAAATTGTCTTCAAAATTTTATAGATTTAAGATAATGACTGCAAAACGTGTACATGTATCATTGACTCTTGATCATAAATTTAAGCTAGTTGAAGAATATAGAAAGGTTGGACAAACAAAGGTTGCTCTTGCTGAAAAATTTGGAATTCATAAATCAACTGTCACCCAGATATTGAAAAATAAAGAACAAATCGAAAAACAATTTCAACAAGGTGTAGCGAGTGGATCAACAAAACGTAAGAGAGAAGGTAAACATGCCGTTCTCGAAAATGCCCTTTTTGCTTGGTTTAAGGAGAAACGGGCACAAGGTGTTCTGCCTAATGGTGTGCTTATCAAGCATAAAGCTTCAGAATTAGCTGAAAAGATGTCACTGAAGGATTTTCTGCAAATGATGGCTGGTTTACTCGCTGGAAAAACAGATTCGACATAAAATTTACAGTAGAACATGGTGAAGCTAAATCCGCAAATGTCCCAGCTGCCGACCAATGGATACAAAATAATCTACCGAGCATATAAAAATCCTACGACGAAAACGATATCTTTAATGCTGACGAAACTGGTCTCTACTACAAACTGGTCGAATCGCGGGTTACATTGAGGCTTGTGAAAATAAAGAAGTAAGCCGGTCGCAAACAACCAAAGGATAGGATAACGATCTTAGCTTGTGCCAATATGACTGGAGCTGAGAAAAGACCCTGTTTGTATTGGAAACCAAAGAAAACCACGATGCTTTCCTAAAGAATCAAAAACTTTCTGTAATTATGAAAATTCAGCAATGCATGGATGACCAGCACTCTTTTGAAAAATGGCTCAGGGAATGGATGTAGAGATCAGAAGGAAAAAGAGAAGTGTGTGCTTGTTGCTAATAATGCACAGCACATCCCCCTCATTTGATGAAACTTGATCACATTAAGTTGGAGTTTTTGCTGCAAACACTACTCAATCATGCAACCGTTGATATGGGTATAATAAGGAATAAAAGGACACTATCGCTCTCTCTTACTTTGGCCGTATGTACGAGTTTTGGACAAAAAGTGATGCAGTCTCATTTGCAAGTGTTAAAATGATCATGGATGCGTGGACAACCATCGCTGAAGCATGGAATATGGTTCAAGAAACTAGAGTAAAAAATGTTTCGGAAAGGCGGGATTTAAATCATCTGGTCTGGCGTCTACTGAAACGGAGGAATCGGATTGTCTTCATGATGTTACTGTTCCCGAAAATATTGCTTGGGATGCGTTCTCTTCTCTTTTGGCAGTAGACGAGAATGCGCCCGTGCATCAAGAATTGACAGACGATATTCTTATTGCTGATGCAATGTCTGCCAATTCGGAGAAATGTCCGCGAGTGAAGAAGATGAAGATGAGAATTTTGATCCACCCTCAGTAAAGGAAGTCCGCAATGCGCTTGATGTCATACGCCGTTTTTCTGCAGTTGAAGGATTGAATAACCCTACATTATCTCAGCTGGAAGCGGCCTTGAACAAAAACATATTTGCCAAAAAAAAACAAATCAAAATCACAGATGTATTAAAGAAAAATTAAACAGTGAATAGTACGAACTTTCGAAAATAATCCATACTTGTTTTTTGTTTAAAGGAATGCATATTTGTTTTTGTTTAAAGAATTATTTGTTTTGTTCGAGGAATTGTATTTTATATAGTAAGTTAAAGGTACATATTTTATATGCTAAATGCAGTATTTCTGTTTGCTTTTTTCTTTATTTTCACCCTAAAATTGCGTGAATTTGTGTACCTACGGATATTATAAACATACGGTTAAAATAAACTTTAGAGCAGTAACGGAGTGGTTTATTTTAACCGTCGTCCACTATAATATATATGTAATAGTTGTGTGTAATAGTTGTGTATCTGCCTGTCTGTAAAAGAACGCAACCATGAAAATCTTGAGCTACACATTGTGTCAATAATTGAATCCCCAGTAATTGAGGGCCCTGCGGTCCCCCAATTACTGGGGTTCAATTATTTGGTCAATAAAACTATAGTCATGAAAATTTTAAGTTTCACAAATCTTGACACAATGTGAAGCTCAAGATTTTCATAGCTGCGTTCTTTTACAGACAGACAGGCACGCAACTTGCCCTTATGTAGTAGATTGAAGCTTTTATTGATGAAAGAAATGTTACAATATTAATTAAAATGTTTTGTTACAAAAGTTTTAATAAAAAAGAATAAAAATTTTATTTCATTTAATTTGGTTCTTGATCTTTTTATAGGCTTTACTTCACTCTGAGATTAATCAAAGTTAAACATATTACTTCGATTAAGCGTAAATCGTGAATAAGAAATATTAATTAGTTTAGATTACACGAAACAAACTAATTGTTGAAAATGAAAAATGAATAATGTAATACAGTTATAAGTATTAAATCTTAAAAGTCATTATTATAGATATGATATAAATACGATAACAAAGAATTGATAGTTCAACGTGAGAAATAAGACTAGTATTTCAGTATTGGAGAAATTTGAAACTGTAATACAGGGTGTACATAAAGTCAGGATCTATTTTTGTGAAGCACTTGGAAATTATATGGAATTCAATCATGAAATGATAAAGTGGTAACATTTATTAAATAATTAAGAGTAGGATTCGACGTGACGCCCATCAGTATCCCTGCACAGCTCAAATCGTTCCGCAGCATTTCTAAACACATTCTGGAGCATTTGCGGGGTTATGTTATCTGCAGCAGTTCGTATACGTGTACGTAAGTTTTCAAGACTCGTAATCTTCGTCTGATAGACGTGCGATTTGATAAAGCCCCATGCAAAGAAATCTAAAGGGGTTAAATCTGGTGATCTCGCTGGCCAAGGTCTGTTGCTTCCGCGTCCGATCCAGCGATTTGAAAACGTCCATGTAGATAATCCTGAACAATTTTGGCATAGTGACAAGGAGCACCATCATGTTGATAGACGACGGTACTAACAATCCTATCTCGTCTATCAACATGATGGTGCTCCTTGTCACTATGCCAAAATTGTTCAGGATTATCTAAATGGACGTTTTCCAAATCGCTGGATCGGACGCGGAAGCAACAGACCTTGGCCAGCGAGATCACCAGATTTAACCCCTTTAGATTTCTTTGCATGGGGCTTTATCGAGTCGCACGTCTATCAGACGAAGATTACGAGTCTTGAAAACTTACGTACACGTATACGAACTGCTGCAGATAACAACCCCGCAAATGCTCCAGAATGTGTTTAGAAATGCTGCGGAACGATTTGAGCTGTGCATGGATACTGATGGGCGTCACGTCGAATCCTACTCTTAATTATTTAATAAATGTTACCACTTTATCATTTCATGATTGAATTCCATATAATTTCCAAGTGCTTCACAAAAATAGATCCTGACTTTATGTACACCCTGTACAATAATGTACATTTAAATCCTAAAAATATTTTTAATTAGTATTCCTTTATTATTAAGAGATATTTCAACTTTCTTTCGAATTTACATCAGTAATATTTTTTAATATCAATATTTAAATGATTTTATATTTTTAGTCCAAACGAAACGAATGAAGACAATCTAAATTGAGGGCTAACACGGTTTTGGTCTTCTACTAATTTGATACAAACGAATTTTTTGATGAGTTACAAACTATTCATTTATGCACTGTAAATTAATGATTTTGTTCGTACACTTCTAAATGAAAATATAATGTGCCAATTTGATTACACACACACACACACACACACACACACACATATATATATATATTTATTTTATTTACTTGTGTTCCATCTGAAATACTATGAGTGACGATTTTATAAATGAAAGGTGAAGAAACCGTTGTAATTAATTAAAAATGAAATCTAGAACTTAGGAGACAGATGCTGTAATTTTGTCCTGAGAGAGATTGCAAATAAATCACTGATAAACATCGAGAAAAGTCTAACTTTTTTATTTTAGCTTCAATTTATTGCCTATATATATATATATATATATATATAATATATATATATATATATATATTAGTCATAAATACCCATTTCGCTCACACTTTTGCGCGAGTTTTCATCCGTGCTCAATTTTTGCTCAGTAGCTCCTACGGCTCATATTTATTATATTTTCAAATTTTAATCGCTTAAACTTGTATTAAAATAGGGGGTAGGGGGAGTCCATTAAAATGTTTAGAGAAAGCGCTTTTTTTACCCAATACAATGTTTATTTTTTAAAATTTCGTCCGCGTAAGGATTTTAATTCAAAACCTCGAAATCAAATAACTCCTACTTCATGATACCTCAGGCTTCTATACACCCAGTGATTTTTTAATTAAGGTTAACCTAACTTAACAACTTTACCTAACCACCGAAAGTTCGACCGATTTGCAAACTAGGAGTTAATGGGTAAAAATTGACTTCCTCTTGATTTTACTTTGGGGGGGGGGGGGGGGAGATATATATACTCGTATATAAAATTGTGTTCCAAGCCTAAAAATAAATTCCTATAAATATATTGCGATGATTTTTAGAAAAAATAAAGTATATGACAGAGTAAAGCTGTAAAGTTACATCATAAGATCATACGTGTATACAGGGTGTCCCATAAGTCCGGTCTCATAGGAAAATTTATTTTAAATTAAATTTAGAACTAAAACAAATGTTCAAAATGATGTCTCGTTTTGGGACGTTCTTTTTTGTGGCAGGTGAAGTAATGTGGAAGCGAGTTTCACGCGTGAGGAAAAGGCGGAGTGTAACTCGCTTCCATATTAACCATTGTGTGTTATTCTACCTGCAACCAAAAAAAAAGGGTTCTAAAACAAGACCTCAATTTAAACATTTGTTTTAGTTCTAATGTATTACTTTTGTAAATTTAATTTAAAATACATTTTACTACGAGACCGGATTTATGGGACACCCTGTATATATATATATATATATATATATATATATATATATATGCAGTGGTTAGCGTCGCTGACTACGAATCCATCGGCCCCGGGTTCGAGACCCGACAGCAGTCAGCGCGCAGCAAAACCCAGTTGTTCATCCTTCCACACAATAAAAAGAAAGTGGTTGGTAGATAAATGGGTACCCTAGGTGGCCTAGTGATTAAGACTCTGGGCTGCTGATGGGGCGTGGTTCGGATTCCACGTTAAACTGTAGGTCTAAGGTGGAGTGAAAAGCTTGACCTTCGTCAGAATGAACAATTCGGGCGGAAGCTAACCAAAGGTAAGGTATATCCAGACGGAAACACGATATTACCAATTTGTAATTTTTGGTGTTTTTAAGAAGTTGTTTCTGTAGGCGAAGTTTTTACAGAAACTGTAGATGTAGATATAGAGAATATGGATGACTTGTATTTTGTTTTTTATGTAGTTCTTTTGTATTAAATACCAAAGATATAGATACAAATGACTAAACAGGGTGGATTAAAAACTTTTAAGACGGATACAAAAATTTCTCATCATAAAATTATAATTAGGTCGTCGAGTTTTGGGTTCCCAACATTTGTTTTAATCTTCGTGAGAAATTTATGAAACCTAAAATAAACTCTTTTTTTCCCTTTTAAAGTATTTAAATTGTACCTTTTTTGCCCCGTTAAAGTATTTTAAGTAAACCACAAAAAAGTTTTTTAATTTAATTTATAGTATTTTGTTAAAGTCTAAAATACAATTTAAAGTGTTTCGGGTGTTTAATTACTTTTTATTGGTACTTACATATTTAATTTGTAGTTTTATGGGGCATGGGGTACGCAATACAATTTTTTACTTTTTTTTTTTTTTTTTTGCGGTTGCTATAATCGTTCTTGTCAACTACTTTGTCGAGAGAATCGAAGTTATTGCCGTTGTTTTTCATTGCTATATCGTTGTCCTCTTCATTTTTATTAATGTGGTTAGAGTATAAACCCCGAGAAATGTTTATATGAAAGAGATCAGAGAAAGAATCTATACCCGGAGACTCCTTATAAGTCATTTCTTTCGCCCGTCAACGTTTGTCCCGCTGTTAGTTAATCAGGAAGCCTAATCTTTCTGAAAATTAGAATGATTTTTGTATGTGGACACTCGCTCGATAATTGTCTCGCTAAAATAACGTTATCATTTCTTTCTGACCGATGTTAGAAGTGTCTCTCGTTTTTCCAAAGATATATCAACTCCGATGAAATGGATAAAGTGTAGTCCTAAAATTAAGGATCCATGAGATAAGTTGGCCCGCTCTTTTCGGCTATTTTAAGAAAACTGACAACTTTAAGGATAAAGGTTCGCGTTAAGCATATTACAACAGCATTACGAGAGTATTCTCTTATTACAATTAAACTAGAAATAGCTCGTGGAATTTTGGAGTCACTGGAATAAAAATGGAAGACAAAGACCCAAAGGAAGACGGAACAAATCCTTGAAGAACACCGGAGTATTAATTATGCCTGCGACATATGAACGTAAAGCAAAAATTGCGCATTATTTGTAAAAAATTCGAAATCTTAAATTAATACATTCGTGCTCATTATTTTACTGAACCAACTTATTCACCTGTTGCAGTGTATGACATATGTATATAAAATATCAATATTTATTTATTTATTTATTTATTTACTCTTTGGCGGCTGCAATGTAAACAAACGCATTTACCTACTTTAGTTCAGTTAATGAAATCTTTATTGTTGCTCAAACTTTGATGACACATGAAATTATCAAATATTCTCGAAAGTTTAGTAATCGCAAATTATATTGAGTTTCTCGAGTTATAATCAGTTATAATTTGCTTATTTCTTAACGGTTCGTCAGCTCAAATGTCAGCTCTGAAGCCCATTTTAGCTTTAGGAGAATGCTTAATGCTCATTCATTGAGATATGTCACGTAGACAAAATCTTCGAATAGAAGAAATTCCTTTTGGATAAATAATTGCGTGATTATACGAGTATTTACAATTATATGCTATCGTCGTTTAAATAATTATTTAATTATTATTCAAGCGTTTATAAAACGTGTTTTATTCCATTCATGCTGAATACGAATACGTATTATGAGTGAGCTCATGAATAATGTTCACTTAAAATGTATTAGAATTGAAGTTTTTGCAAATGAATAAACTTTATTGATAAAATAAATGCAATTTTAGTTGTTGTTTTGTTTTTTTACAATAATTTTAACATAATTGTGAATAATAATTGTGAAAATAGACTATTTACTTTATTTAATTTGGCCCTTAAGCTTTAGGCGTAAGGGATGGAATCTCGCCTTTACCAATAACAAAATAATAGGATAATATAATGCGAGTAAATTTTTTTTTTTTGCTTGAAGAAATAAAAAGCCGTTCTAACACGAGTTTTATAAATCAGTATTCTTAATACTTACTGTAAGCCCTATTTCAGGTTTAATCATACATTTTGTGTTCTATTTCAGTAACATTCCAAATGTATTGTTCATTGCATATTCATCAGTAATTTGGTAATACGTTTAACTGAATCTTATAACAAAGACTGCTGATGAAGATTCATGAATTAGAAGTTCAACTGAAACGTATATGACCAAACTTAACAGAAATGTGCAGTGAATTATATACATTTGGATGCTAGCGAAATGGGACTAACAACGCTTAATCAAACGTTTAATATACGATTTACACTGAGATAACACTTTGAAAAGTCATTGGTGCTACTGTAGTATGCGGTCTACCTACGATTCGGCGGTCTACCTTTTAATTATAGCTTCTTATCTTGTTTACTAATTGTTTGTTTACATCCCATTGTCAATCGCCCTTGACGATTGGTTAGGTTTAGTCATGATATTTTCGTTAGTTTTAACGAAAATATGATTAAACCTAACCAATCGTAGGTAGACCACATACTACAGTAGCACCAAGTCATTGCTTTCACTTTGAGGGGAAAAGGTGATGAAAGGGACCAACCAGCAACTGGCGAACATCTATTTATTTAATTTGCTCGTATTATTTATGTACCGATTGATTTACAATTTGACCACTCGAAGGTACTCGAACATTAATTACGTATTTTGTTTGCGGTAAAATGGTCTTTTGGAACTATGAAGAATCGTTAATGACTATAGAAATATTTTCCTGGCATTTCGTGATTCAGGTTCAGGGAAAGAGTCGCACGTTTGATTCAGACCCGTTCGACAAAGTGCATTGTCGGTTAATTAGGGAAATAGGACACTCGAATGATATTAAATTAGATTTCAAGATAGCTTTTGTTAAAGGTAAGAAAAACACGAATCAAAACATTTTTAGAATGTATACGAGGACTTCGATAATGCTGTGAAACTGCAAATAATTCCATACCTAATAGTGGTCCAGCCTGGCACGCGAGAAGTGAGGACAGGGATAACTTTTACGTCTCGTGTGCCAGGCCGGAATACTTTTGGATTAGGTTGCTTGAAATTTCGAAGCGCTTTATTTTAGTTCAAAAATATATTCCTACTTCTGAATAAAACGAAGAGGAAATGCATTTGCGGGCTAAGGGATAACTCGATAAAACAAAGAGAAGAGTTGGCACTGTTTCTGCAGTTTTTAACAAAATTATCTTTCATATAAAGTGACTGTTTATGGAGAGTTTGGAGTAGAAATGCGTTATTGTTTTAAGTTATTTTCTCTCGGATTTTTCATATTTTTAGGCGAATAAAGTTGTTCCCAGTTCTCGCTCTCTCTTTCATATCGCTTTTGTTTTAAACAAGTTGGTTGTCGTACGAGTGTTACTGTATATTTAGAAATTTGAATTACCTTTTGGTCACTTATTTCTGTACTACGTGTGCTGAAGTTCGGATATACTGCTTCGTAAATGCAATTTGAATAGGTTGTCTTTCTTTTCGTGGATAATCCCCGAAATGATTTATTGATGGGGAATGATTTTATGTTGAACTATTTTTGCTTTTAACGTAAAACGATTATTATAAAGATCACGAATTAAAGCAGTCAAAGAATGAACACAATCTGGGTTGCCTGATGACCCCTAACTGTCATCACATTTAAATGTTTTTTAGCTCTAATAATTTTTCTTTTGTTTGTATTGGCATGGAAGAATAATCTATATTTTACTTTTTCTTTTTTGGGATTGACATTGTATCAGATTCGCGGAAACATTGTTGCTGTAGATTTGGTTAGGGTAGGTTATATTATGTCCGGTTAGGTTACGCTAGGGTAGGTTAGGTCTGATTAGGTTAAGCTAGTCACTTCAGTTGAAAATATGAAATGTATGGGTTTTTCAGTTTCGATATAATTAATGTTTTTAACAAAGGGACTAGCTATACCCCGCTATACGCGGTAGTTGTGTTCCTGGAAACTACCGCGTATAGTGAGGTATATTTACTCATAGACACAATGTTAATTAGGAGGGTAACTTTCCACAAAAAATGTTCAAACTATAATAAACCGATAAAATCAATAGATAAACCTATCCTATCAACTGTTTATGCAATCAAATAACAAAACGACAATATAAATTAATTATAAACCTGAAAGAGAACAATAATTAATGCATAATATCATACATACGTATTTGTTTATTATTAATGTATGTACTTAATAAACTTAGGGGAAGGTGGCAAAGACGCTAAGGCCGAATGAAGGGAAACTTGAAGATGGAATTTAGGCTTAAAGGGTTGTTGGAGGGTTATCTGGAGCTGAATCTGACTCTTCGAAGGGTGGGGCAGTTGATGTGGGTGGAATTAACGTCTTCGAATGCTCGCGAATGTTCTCAAATGTTGGTGCGGATAGACTTGAGAATTCTCCAACCGCGTAATCTCGAGTGTGTTTCCGCTTTATTATAGGGTAGGTCCTTAATTAATCAACCGCGTAACCTCGAATTCGCGCAAAGCGGGTCCGCGTATTGCGGGGTATACCCGTATTACGAATTTGTCTCTTCTTCGGAAGGTCCTCAATATATGTTCAGTTATTCTCTTCGCTTTGTTCACTGTTATCGCGCCGTAGGTAGGATATTGGACGCGAATTTGTTCCCACTTCAGTAAAAAATTAAAATATTAAAATATTTGTTGTCTGTAATGGGTTTATTATTAATTCTTAGTTTTTTGAGTGTAAAGGGATTTCGTTTGTTTTTATTAATAGCTCTGTTGATGAGGTTTCCAGTATTGTTTGGGATCGTAGTTATATTCTTCGATTTTTCCTATATTTTATGCTTGTTTGATGGATGTTTATAAATCAGGGATCAACCAAGGGTCAACCAGGGGTTGTTTATTCTAGCAGTAGGAATATTTTTGTTTATGATGGGACATGATTCATTAAAAGCGGCCCCTAATGTTTCCTGAAACTCTTTAAATTTGGTATTTATGTACAGTATACGTGTAGGTTGTCAATAGAGTCGAAGCTTGCTGTGCGTAACTTTATTTGGTATCAGTTTAGCTGATATCGCGCTTCTGAATTTAATATTTGATTGTGATTGATATAATATAGCTTGAGAGATGATCAGTTATGCCTGCGAGAAGTATCCCGGTACCACGTATGTATTGTTGGTCTATGAGTATATCTGACCATATGTGGACGATAAGAGGGGTTTTGGTCAGGTCGGCAAAGGGGCGTATCGGTCTGGTGTTCCACAATGATCAGATAGTACAGTCTGTCCCTGTTTTGATTAAATTTATATTAAAATCCCCGGCGATTGAATTGCGCGAACTTTTTAGACTGCAGGGGCCTTCAACCTGGGCGGTAGCGCCCACTAGTGGGCGAATTGTGATTTTAGGTGGGCGGTAGAAAATTTTCACGAAAACTGTAATTATATCTATACTTCAAACAAGATAATTTTCTTTGCAAATAGATGAATCTACAATCACTGATAACAAAGCTTTACTAATGACATATGTTCGGTATTTTGATGAAAACGGTGTACTGCAAGAAGAGATGCTTTTTGCAGATACACTTACCACCGATACAAAAGGTGCATCAATTTTTGCCACAGTTAAATCATACTTTGAAAAAAATAACATTCCATTGACAAATATTATTGCGTGCGCAACAGACGGAGCACCAGCTATGGTTGGTCGCTACCGCGGCTTTATAGCACATTTGAAGAAAGAAATTCCCAACATTTTATGCGTTCATTGCATAATCCACAGGCAACATCTTGTTGCAAAAAATGTAAGCCCAAGTCTGCATTCATCTTTGATCGTCGTAATAAATGCAATTAACAAGATCAAAGCAAATTCTAAAAATGATCGAATGTTTCGGCAACTGTGTCAGGACTATAATGAACAATATGTTCGATTGTTGTTGCATACAGAAGTTCGTTGGCTTTCAAAAGGCCAATGCTTGACACGTTTTGTAGAACTATACGACAGTGTACTGCAGTTTTTAGAAAATGAAAAAGAATTTGGTTTGTGCCATAAATTAAAACAGGAAAGAAAGAATGATTGTGTTTACTTGGCTGATATATTCACAAAGTTGAACGAAGTTAACTTGCATCTTCAAGGGAAAATTATGACTCTCATTGAGTGCAAAAATGTTGTTTGTTTGTTTATTTATTGAAAAACTTAATTTATTCAGACAAAACATCATGCAACAGGAATGCCATCAGTTTCCAGGATTGTTATCAATCAAAGATGATCTCACAGCTAGTGACTTGGAAAAATATAGTAGTCATCTTGATGCACTAAAAATTGACATGGAAAATCGCTTTCAAGACATTATCAACCTTAAAGTCGATGCGTGGATGGAGACTCCTTTTATTATAAACGTATGTGATGTTGAGGTTACCTGTCAAGAGGAATTATTGCAATTAAAATATGACGCTGAGTGCAAAGCAAATTTCAAAGCAGGTGGATACCTACAACTTTGGCAGAACAAAAAAATGCCCAAGCTGTATCCACATTTATGGAATAAGATTTCCACTCTACTAGTAGCTTTCCCTATCTCATATCTGGTTGAATCAGGATTCAGTGTAGTGAACCACATTCTTACCAAGGAAAGAAATCGTTTGAATATAGCAGAGAAGGAGATCTTCGTTTGTTTCTTACTAAAATAAAACCCAACTTAAAGTTTTTAATTAGCAAGCATCAACCACAAGGCTCTCATTAAAGGTAATTAAACATTTATTTTCTTTTTTCTTTTATTAATTATGATGATTTATTTTTTTTGCCCTAAGGTGGGCGATAAGTTTTTTTAATTCTCAAAAATCAAAAAAGTGGGCGGTCAGCTAAAAAAGGTTGAAGGCCCATGTTTTAGAGATTGATGTTTGATTATATCCCGCAAGGTGATTGTATAGTTCTTTCCGCTTCCGTTAGGTGGAATGGATGTTGCCAATATGCTGAGACTGGTTTTGCCGAAAGCAAGATTTACTGCACATGTTTCGATGTGAGGTTCAACAGTAAAGAGTGGTTTTTTTTTTTCATTTTATAGCAGTATCTTCTAACGATATTTTTTAGCAATATTTCAATAAAATCTTAAAAAACGTATTAACTCGACATCTCAACTATCCTATGGTAACACGCAACAATTAAAGTGTATGTACACTGCAAATTTGGGATTAATAGGCTTTGTCGAGAACCCTGTAGTTTGAACGATAGCATGACCCTGTAGTTACCCCATGGGGAACATCGGGATGCAAATAAGCCTTTTGTATAGGCCTATAACTATGGTGTCTACTTTTTGTTTCTCAAAATTTGATGCAAATCAGTTAAGAGAGGAACTCTGTAGGTTCTTTAATGTATTTGATCTTTCATGACAATCTGATAATGGTAGAGGATAAAGGTTCCCTAACAGGTCTTGAATTATAATGTAGAGACAGAAAATAAACTCTCGACTTTACTTTGTGTTTATAATGTAAGTACGTACTGGTTCGTTAATCGTTGCAACGAATGCGTTCATAAGAAAGACCTAACTTCGGAATGGAGGTACAGCTACTGTACAGTATATGCACCAGGTAATATTACTAGTAATAAATAAATCTTTTTCCGTTAAATGTTGTATAGAGTGGGAAGCCATTTTATTAAGAAAAAGGGCAAGGGGATATACGCGCGTGGTAAAATTGAGAAAATGAAGGTTATAAGTAATAATCGTAAGAAAAATCAGTTTTAACCATTTGACCCGATTCCTCTCGTGGCCTCATTATTGTTACCGAAGAGGCAGATCTAATTTAGGACGAATGTAATCGGAGAAAGACAAAGGTCTTCCTGCGTAGAAATTGTCCCTCCACTTTGAATCAATTTGAACAGATGCTGCTGCTGCTGCTGCTTAAAAATATGTGAAAAATAACTGATAAAATAATATATAAATAAATACTTTTTATTATTTTTATTAAGTTAATAAAAGGAAATACATTAATTAAAAAAAGTAAATAAGAATTAAATAGCAAAACACTTCTCGTGTAAGAATGTCCGCTTTCAGTGCATCCTCCCGTAGAATAGGTGTCCAGGGAAGGATAGGTTAGGATCCATTGAGTCTCATAAGGAATGAAAATAATCTGAAGGTATGTTGAATTTAGTTGGTAGTAACATAGAAGTAACAAAGATACAAAAGGTGTTGTAAAGGGGGACAAAAGAGTAATGTTGCGAGGAGGAATACTCATGGCCGGACATGACTTCTCATTGTTGGAATGCAATTACCTTTGCACTTGGAATCCCCTAAAATGTAACTACGAAGTAACAGTTTAGGAATACGATTGGTAGGAAAAAACTGGATTAAATGGAAAATAACGTTTGTGAGAAATGCAATCAAGATCATTGGATGAGAAAATGCGAGATACAGTAATTGTTAATTCTGACTATACAACTAAATGTTAGGTTCACATAATCGCGAAATAAATGTTAAAAAGTTAATGTACAGGGTGATTCAAAAGTCAGGTTACATAGGGAAATACTGTATTATGTAATGATACAGGGGAATAGTCACATCACACGTTCGATATGGCCACCGTTAACGGCAATGCGCTTGTGCAGCCAGCTAGGAATATCACATCACTGCGCTCCTCCTTCGATAACATCTCATAACTCATTTACCTGCAAGGAAACAGAAAAGCCCTATGTAACCTGACTTTTGAATCACCCTGTAGAGTTGGTGACTACTATCGATGACCGAACTGTTCTGTCCATAAATAAATGTAAAGTTACACGAAAAAGGTTAGGAACGGATAGTTGGGTATTTTGTTTTACGAAAGGATGATTGAAAAAAGGTCATTACATCAAATTATGAAGAATGACGTAACTATTATGGTAAACAATTAAGTGTCCATATTTACTTTTTTTATATTTTCAGTGTCCTCTTCTTTGAGTCTCGAGAAGGGGACGGGATTTCGTGAGTGCGCGTAGGGTATTTTTGTACGTAATTACGTACATATAATCAGTTTATTTACGGATGTAAATGTAATATTTACGTAATATTCCATTTATTTGATGTATATAAATAGTAAAAGGGGTAAACAAATGATATGTTTATACTCAAACTTTACATTTATGCGTCATTAATATTTTTCAAATCAGACGTTGTAAAATTGAGTATGAAAATACGCTTAATTAATATCAGATAATTTTTTGGAGACAGAAAATTTATTTATTTATTATATAATTCTATACTCGTATATACACTAACATCTTCGTCTCAAATCTTTGTTTAGAAAATTTAACACGCGATTCATAAGTTGATGAAGGAGGCAGGATAAGAGCATGTGACTTTTTAAATGATCGTTTGTCGTTACAGAGTTTTAGATTTAGACATAAATTGATGAGCTCAAAATCAACATTATAGATTTCGTAACAGTTATCAATCTTTTATATTTTTAGAGGCTTCATATATGGATACCTAAATTTGCATAAAATTGCAGAGAGCCAATAGAAATTATATATAAATATATATATATATATATACAGTATGTATATATATATATATATATAATATATATATACAGTATGTATATATATATTTGGCGCCGGTATAGCAATTTCTTGGTTTACTTTATTTGAATTTCTGTCAGTCAGCATTAGAGAAAATGCGAAATAAAAATAACTTAAAATAAATATATTTATTTTTTAGCAAATTTAAATTTGTCTCTTGAGGTTTTTGCGAATTGAAATACTTATTAATAAAAATATTAATATTTTTATAGTGCTTTTTTCAATAATACATACAGTGTTTATATATTTTTCAAACGTATCCTTCGCGATGTATTCTTTATATTTTAACTGCTAATTATAACTATTTGAGATAAGACATTTTAGCGATTGGTTGAGAGGGGTGAAGATTAGCGGCGTATAAGATTTTTAAAATAGACATTTATTTGTTTTGTGGACACATTTGTGTATTTTTATTCAGAAAGTTTACACAAATTGAAGAAACTATAATGGCCCAGTTTAAAACAGTAATAACAATTTAATGAAATAGTTTTTATTATTAATTAGATTAACTCTTATGTTTAAAAGAATATATATGCTTTTCAGTAAAAATAATTGATAAAAAAGTGTTTTTTATTCGTGCTTAAATAAAATCAGTCGTTAATGTATTTGAAGGGAAATAAAAAAGTAAAACATTCTTAGGTGTTCTGAGTGAGTTAGTTAGTTTGTTTCAAGGAGTTACAAGGACAAGCCTCGGAGACCTTTCGGTCCACTCGAGGAGGTTCCTGTTATTAAACTAGTGCATTTTTTAATTATTCTAGCAGTAGTAGAGAACTGGATAGAAAAGCGTAAAGCTCTCTCCCTACCCTCCGCTCACTCTTCACCAAGAAAATAGCTTGACCCTGGAAAAGTAGCTAAGGAAATTTTATGGGAAAGAGGAGACTATATCATCGAGCTCGACAATTACGTTATGCACACGTAGAAACCGTACACTCGAGAGCGTGGTTGTATAAACTGACATAATAGTATCAACTATTTGGTATCGTCGCAAAAACCTCGAACGTATGTTTTTATTTAATACAAAATACTTACGGCTCTATTTTAACTCTCCACGTCTTCACCCATGTACACGCAAAGCCATCACGCTGGCACGGTGATGAAATGCTTCTACAGGAAAGGGGTTGAAACGAGAATTGAGAAAGGAAATCACATTTTCCACCCCATACCCTCACCCTTCACACGCACCCAGCTCACCAAGAGAAGGAAGAGGAAAAAAAAAAAGAAATAGGGACCTAATCCATGCCATGTATTTTTTTTAGTTTTTGTTCATTGGGAAATTATGTATTTCTAAAAAATAATTATCTGGTCTATTAACAAGACAGGCAAGTGTGTGTGTGCGTGTGTTCTGTAATTGGATGCCCATGATGCGTATGTGTCTGCCAACTCTTTGAATGTCGCCGAACTTCAACTCGGGTCTCTCGCCGTAAGAGGTGTTTATGCGGCAAGTGATATACTGAGTCGTTCAAACTTCGCGGTGTTGTGTCACCACGGGATAGAGAAAATCCCTTTCTGGCGAGGATATCAGCGGAAGGTCCCCGTATCTATCCCGTGTATTTGTCCTTTATGGAGAATGAAAGCGTTTCGTGGGTGATCACCCGTTGTTGTTACGGCGAATTCAAAGGTATCCCACTTAGAGGTGTTTATGAGGCAAATGATCAAAAACTGAGTTGCTCGATGTCTGATCATACTATGTGGGGCACAATGCAACCAGAGACGTCTCTCTAAAGTGGGGAGGACTAAGTGTAGGAGTAAATGTTTAAACATTGAGAGAGAGAGAGAGAGAGAGAGAGAGAGAGAGAGAGAGAGAGAGAGAGAGAGAGAGAGAGAGAGAGGAGGGGGGGGGGAGGAGGTTTTGTTAGTTGGTTCAAAGAGTCAATAAAAGTGAGTGACGAGGAATTAATTCAAACGTGAATTATTTTTGTGTTCATTCTTCGTGGAAATCTCTTCGGTTTTTTAAATTTTTTGCAGAACAAAGCAATGACGCATCCTCACAAACACCCACTTATGATGCATTGCCACGCCTCACAAAACAACTAAACATATTTATCTACTTATTATTACTTATATATACTTATATATAATAATATATATATATATATATCATGAAATCGCTGAAATTTTCAGTAATTTCGCGTAATTGGAGTTCCTGAGTGAAACAGTAACTACGCAATTAGGTTAGGTTAGGTTAGGTCAAGTTAATATCAAATATAATGTCAAATATAATTAACCGAACCTAATCGGCGTAATTACTGTTTCACTCAGGGACTTCAATTTGCGCGAAATTACTGAAAATTTCAGCGATTTTATGAAATCAATAGTTTCACAATCTTACTGTAATATATATATATATATATATATATATATTATTATATATATGCCCCAAGTTGGTCGAACATTTGTGTAACTTTCGTCCGTGGCCATTCTTTACCCATTAGGTCGAACAGGTTCTGTATTTAATATTTTCAATTTTTTAATCACTTTCGCTCGTGTTAAAGTATTGGGGTGGGGACTTTTATGAGAAAGGTGAGAGAGAGCATTTTCTTTTACTGTATACAATGATTATTTTTCGAATTTCACCTGCGTTTGGATTTTAATTAAAAAAAAATCGAAGTGAAGAAATCGGCCTTTACGCTACCTCAGCCTTTACACGTCCACTGATTTGTTTAGCTTATATTATGTTAATTAACTCGAGTTAATTTAACCTACCGAACTTCAGAAAAGTAGGTCGTACAAGAAAATTCGACTTAATTGGTAAAAATAGGTGGCTTACTATTGCTACAACTTGGGGTTTTAGGCATACATATATATACGTCCGTCGCCAATATTTTTAGACATGAATTTCTGATAAACGTGCCGTTTGAGTGGTTACACAAAATACTTCAATATATCTTTTCTCCGACATTCTTCGGCTATTAGTAATTCTCTGATCCAAGAGGCGAGGAAAAATGTATATGTTAAAACAATTTCTCTCTCTCTCTCTCTCTCTCTCATGGGTTACGCGGCATAGGTCGTGTCTCACCAACCTGCTCGAGTTTTTCCACATCATGTGGAGTGAGTACGATAAGAGTAAGGCGATTGATATAATTTATCTCGACTTTGAGAAAGCCTTTGATGAGGTACCTCACCGCCGGCTAATGGCCAAGTCCAACACTGAGTATCACTGGGGGAAGTAAGTAGCTGGATGGAAACTGGCTGAATAATAGGTGGCAGAGGGTTGTAATTAAAAGGGCTAGCTCGGGTTGGGCCTCGGTCACTAGTGGGGTTCCTCAGGATTCCGTTTTGGGGCCACTGTTGTTTATCTCATTTACATAAATGATATCGACGCTGACATCACCAGTAGGATCGCCGAATTCACTGATGACACCAATGTTGGGGCGCCCGAAGCGATCGAGCAACTGTGTGCGGACCTACGTAGGCTAGGAGAGTGGTCCGAAAAATGGCAAATGCCGTTTAACTTGGATAAATGCAAGGTCATGCACATTGGCTACGCCAACCCCAAGTCGGACTACTCCATGTTGGCGAGTAATATCGAGGCCACTGATTTGGAAAAGGACTTGGGTGTGCTAATTAGCAGCGACTTAAGTTTACCAAACAGTGTGTAGAGGTGGAAAAGAAAGCCCAGAAGCTGTTGAGTTATATGAGGAGGCGATTTCGGAACAAGGAGATTGTGCTCTCTCTCTACAATTTCCTGGTTCGGCCGCACATGGAGTATGCTGTGCAGTTTTGGTCACCTACCCTCAGGAAAGATATTGACAGACTGGAGCGAGTGCAGGCGAGGGCCACAAAGTTAATCCTTTCCGTTAGGTATATGGGCTACAATCGACGCTTACGCGCCCTGATTTTGTTTTCGCATGAAACTCGGAGGCTGCGCGGTCAACTCATCGAGGTTTTCAAGCTCTTACACGGGTTCAACGATGTCGATTTTAGAAGCATGTTTAGTTTAAATGATAACTCAACTCGCAAGAATGGTTGGAAGTTGGATTTGAAACGGTTTAGCACTAGTGTGCGTGGGAATTACTTTACCTATAAGATCTGTGAAACGTGGAACAGGTTACCTTCAGAAGTTGTGAACAGTTCCTCTGTGGATCATTTCAAGAAAAGGTTGACCGAATCTTGCACACTATTTGAGGATGTGTGTTAGTGTCTTCTGGGATGGCTGTTCGAGAAGCTAGCTGTGACAATGTGTAGGAATTTCTCCCTGGCACCCGTTGCCATTGGTACCTCCTCGAATGGGCCGCAAGGCCTTTTGAGGTACTTGTCCTCTCTCTCTCTCTCTCTCTCTATCAAAAAAATCTACGTTGTACATTAGATTAAGTTGGTCAGTGTTTATGTCATCCTTTATATTTTACTGTCCTCTAATACATAATTGGGTACACGAGATAAGTGTACGCATGGCGTGAATGAACTCTGAATCTATTCTGTTCATTATGCTTTTTCCTGCTTTCCGATAAATCTTCTTTCAGAACTATTTTCTGTCAGCAGTGGTTGGCGGAAGAGGGAGAGAGCCTCGTCTGTTCCGTACTTTACTGTTACTATTATTCCTGGTTGAAAGCTTTACGCGTCTATAAGTGTAAGCATGGTTTTTTCCGTATTCTTTATTTTCATTTGTTTCTTCCGTTTTTCCTGTTTTCTCTACTTCTTTCGTGGGCTAACCTAGAGTGGATGTTAGGGTCTTTGTAAGCCTCGCTCTGTCGTGAAGTGTCTTAGATTTACGGCATCATAAAGAATTGTATTGAGTAAAACGATTTTTTTTTTTTAGGGACGGAAAATTTCATCATCAAATTTTTAACTTAATTTGTAAGTAAATTAAGATAAATTAATTTTAATTTATTCAATCCAAATTTACTTGTCCCAACTGCGCCTAAACTAATTTTGTCTCCATAAACATAGTCCAAGGTTAAGTCGTAGGCACGTCGCAACACCTCTTCCCGTTAAAGCAGTGAGGTTAAGCGACGTTTGGTCTGTTCAGTGACCGTCGATCGTTTCCGTTCAGATGTAGCGACCCGTAGATGGTTCTCATCCCACCTAAAGCTGTAGGTCCCCTCCATCACGTGACCCCTGCTTTTACGAAGGATGTCAGACAACCCCAAAACAAAATTTATTAAAATGGGTGAACATGTTCAACGTGGATACAGCTTAGAAATTCGATTTTGTAACAAAGAAATACCAACACGGAAGAGGTGCGCAAAATCTCGAGACATTCGGTACTAATGCGACCAAATGCCACTACTTTACCTCTATTTGAATGAAATATTTACCTACAACACCCTTAAATAATGTCAACACGAGCTTTTTTCGTTTAGAGTCATAAAGGCTATTATTGTGTTTTATGTTAAAGGAAACGGAGCATTTTGAATAGATACAAACCACTTTATAATTTATATTGCTCATTTACTGTCGTAAATGAACCCCAATAATTATTCATTTTGACCGTACTCACCTCGCGTAAGTTAAATTTTCACAAAGTATTCCTTTTTCTCGTAAGTTATAAATCAATTAAATAAACATTTAACATAATAAAAAGTCACGTTTACATCATACAGAAATACTTTCTTCGATTAACTTTGTTTTATGACAAGTTAAAATACATAAAAAAAAATGGCGAAAGAAATGAGAAACATTTTGTATAATGAAATATAATAATATCGCATTCTGTCACTGTTGCGTGTTGGAAACTCAAAATATTAAAATTCTGAAAAAAAATATCAACTTTGAATGTCAGGATCAGTCGGTATTTGAAGTCTTCAATCACGGCTAATGTCAGGTGGGAGCAACGGATAGGCGAAAGAGACAGATTCATCATTCGTATCTCGTATGATATATTGTTTACCCTAAACCTATCAAATATTATAGATAATATCCTAATTCTAAAGGCGCGTACCCGCGGAGAATGACTGCCAATTCTTTACGTTAATGAAAACGGTGGGTGAAGGAGGGATACATTTTTAAAACAAAAAAACAAACAAACATATAATTAAAAACAAAAAATGGCTGCGAAAGAATTATCTTTTTCTAAAAAAAAATGCCAAACCCCACAAAAAAATATACAAAATCGATAAATTTCGATGTCTGAGAAGAAAAAAGAATATTTATCAGTAGAGAAATTATAAATTTAAATAAACCATTAAAAAATAACAAAGTTTGACAATTACTTATTGCTTGAATTTATGACTTAATTCAAGTCCCATTAAAAAATGTATATATTTAAAATTCCTTCCCAGTGAGCAAACATTTTTCTATTCTGAATCAAGATCTTTACTTAATTATGTGATGACAACCTTTGAACCAAAATAATCCTTTGATAAGAAAAGCAGAAAAACAAACAAATAGACAGAAATAACTTTAAAATCCTAAATAGAAATTATTTGCGCACAAGCGATAATTTTTTTTTTTTATTATTAAATATACAGGGTGTCCCATAATTTGTCTCGTAGGAATATTTATTTTAAATTAAATTTCCAAAAGTAGTACGTAAGAACAAAACAAATGTTCAAATTGATGTCTTGTTTTGGAACCTTTTTTTTTTTTTTTTTTTTTTTTTTTTGCGGGTGAAGTAATATGAAAATGAGTTACACTCGTGAGGTCTTTTCCTCACGCGTGTAATTCACTTCTATATTAGCAATTGCGTGTTATTCTACCTGCAACAAATAAAAGGTCCCAAAACAAGACATCAATTTGAACATTTGGATCAAGTAAAGATAAGCACCCCCAGCCTTCTTTAATTAGCCTTATAAGGCTAACTAACGAAAATATCACGACCTAACCTAACCAATCGTCAAGGGCGTACAGTGACAACGATTGGTTAGGTTAGGTCGTGATATTTTCGTTAGTTAGCCTTATAGGGCTAATTAAAGAAGGCTGGGGGTGCTTATCTTTACTTGATCCGAACATTTATTTTAGTTCTCATGTATTACTTTGGTAAATTTAATTTAAAATAAATATTCCTATAAGATCGGACTTATGGGACACCCTGTATATATAATTCTCAATGCGATAATTATATTTCTTTCATTCTATCTTTTGCGAACAGATTGGGGATTTTTTGTTACAGTATTTATTAAGTATGGAACGAATCTTAAAATAAGGACCTTCCAGAACAGGTCTAGGATCGGAATTTTTATTTTGGGATCCTTCCGATCAGGATCAATGGTGTTTTTCATATATTTATTACGATGTTGATATATAAAAAGAAAGATAGCGTATATCGCTGCAAGCTTATTTTGTTCTTGAATTTAATACTGATCCTATAAGCAATGAGAATGATACGAAGATTATTAAGAATATTTATATTATTCTTAACACGTTCCCGGCAATGTCTGGTAATTCTGTCATTTCCCGAGAGAAAGCGCATTCCTTCAACTCCATTTAGTTTCGATTGATAAAAACTATAAAAATAAAAAATTGGCCACCAATAACCCACTTTGCTTTAATGGATAGTCAGCAATGTCGCACCGGTACCCACTCTGTCGCGAACGTGTTGAGGAGTAATCAACAGTTTTTTAATTTCAAATTATCAGGTTGTAACAAAATTCTGCTCGATTAGAAAACGGACGATTGATAACACTGCCCAACACCAATTTTGCTGATTTAATTCTAACACCTGTTTTTAGGTAACTTTGGTGTGCTGATTTCAAAAATCACTTTAGTTTTTGCCTATCACGTCAGGTTTTCGAGCAATCAAATACAGACATTTTGGAGATATCGCATTTTGGCAGGGTTATGCCCAATTTTTTTTTTTTCAAAAAATAAGTTTTTACATACTCAGAATCAGCATGGAAAAGTAAACAATTGTGCAGGGAGTGAACTTTAATATACAATGGTAATATTGACACATAAAGTGATTAAAAGTTTTTAAATAAGCAAAAAATGAATCCATATTAAAGCAAGCACGGGACCAGTTTTCTTAACATTGCCTTTTTCTTGTTTTCTTACTTTTCAGTGCTGATAAATTTTCTCTTATAGGACTTCCTAGAATGAGAGACGTCAAGACAATCTCTTTGCAGGCTCCAGCAGTAGTCAGCCATCATATGGGTATCCTATCTTCCTTGGTATCGTTCTTCCATCACTTTGATATCTTGGTGGAACCTTTCACCTTGCTCTTCACTAACATCAAGATTTTCTGGAAATTTATCCAGATGACCTTTAGATTTAATGCACAGATTTGCGTATTCCACAGATAAAATTTTAACAGCAAAACAGCTGTTAACAGGTCTCAAAAATCATCAATTTTGATAAGCGCCCTTCATGGATCACCCAAAATAGGGATATTGCATTGCACGAAAACCTGATGTGATGGACAAAATCTAATGTGATTTTTTAAATCAGCACATCAATATTATCCAGAAACAGGTCTTAGAATTAAATCAGCAGCAAACATTTTTTTTTTGTTGGGCAGTGTAATACAGGGTGGGCCGTAAGTTTCCATACATAGGAAAAATAAACATTTTATGGACAACCATTTTTATTTATATAATATGCTCTACATGGTTGCCATTGTTTTGAAAACACATTTCAATACGTGTTCCCCACTGTTGATGAACACGCATTAGCACAGTTGACGTTATGCTTGTAATGGCGTTGGTGATACGTTCCTTTAGATGATTTATGTCTCGTATCTTTTCCCGATACACCATGGCCTTCAAGTGCCCCCAAAGATAGAAATCAAGGGGGTGAGATCTGGGGATCTGGGAGGCCACTCCACAGGACCACGCCGACCAATCCAAGCATCCGGAAACTGCTGCTGCTGATCCAAATACCGACGCACGTGAAGACCATAATGAGGTGGAGCTCCATCTTGCTGGAAGTAAACTGGGAAGTTACCTTCCTCGTTTAGCAGGGATGGGAAAATCTCTTCTTGCAACATGTTAAGATACCTTTCGGCATTAAGATTTCCACTGACAAAAAAAATTGGTCCAATAATTCTGTCACCCCATATCCCGGCCCACACCATCACTTTACCGGCACCTTGCATCTTCGTCGGACTCAGCCAGTTAGGGTTAGCATTACTCCAATAACGTATGTTTTGCCGATTAACCTCTCCTATGACGTAAAAATTTGCTTCATCAGTAAACAAGATCTTACAACGCATATTCTTAGGGTATCTGAAACATAAAAACAAATGTTTAAATTTTCCTATGTATGGAAACTTACGGCCCACCCTGTAGAATAACCTCAAGATAATGTGAAATAGTTTAGAAATGTTGCAAAATACACGCGGCGACAGGTTCGCACAGGTTTTAGCACGATACAGAATGACTTAGGCTAGTGTAGGATTACGCTAATGAATATTTTCTCTGGTGTTTTTCATACAGTTACAACGCCACCCACGATATTACAGTAATTGAAAAAACATGGAGCCCACAAAGAGCATATCGACATGCGATGCTGTACGAGTTCCATAAAGGATCTAACGCTAGTGAATCCGCAAGAAACATTCAAAGAGTTTATGGAAATGATGTTATGAGCGAATGGATGTTTAGGAGATGGTTTGAGAAGTTCAGAAATGGAGACTTCAGTCAAAGGTTATCAACGAACAGGACGACCAATGAGTTAGATGAAGAGTTGCTGAAAGCAACAGTGGAGGAAAACCCAACGGTAACTGTTAAAGAACTTGGCCTGCAACTCGGCGTTAGCCATATGACCATTCATCGTCATTTGAAGCTGTTAGGAAAAGTAGTGAAGGTTGGAAAATGGGTTCCGCATGATTTGTCACGAGCGAATCTTCAACATCGAATCGATATTTGCACATCACTGCATTCTCGGCAACTGCAGGCACTGTTTTTGAATCGGATCGTCACTGGGGATGAAAAATGGGTCCTCTATAACAATATTAAGTGTCGACATCACTGGCTTAGCCGTGAAACAAAGCCTGAACCTCAGCCAAGGAATGGACCCCATCCAAAGAAAATTTTTCTATGCGTTTGGTGGGATATGCAAGGAATTATTCATTTTGAGCTTCGGCCAGATAACCAAACAATCACAGCTGAAGTCTACTGCCAACAACTCCAACGATTGAAGATGGCATTATAAGAAAAACGTCCCAGCATTAATTAATCGCAGAGGCGTTGTATTCCACCAGGATAACGCGCGCCCTGACACTGCTCGAATCACCACTGCCGAATTGGAGGCATTTGGTTGGGAAAAAATGCCTCATCCACCTTATTCCCGGACATCGCACCTTCAGACTACTATTTATTTAGAAGTCTGCAACACCACCTAGATGGACAAAAGTTGCAATCCAGGGAAGCTATCGAAAACGAAGTGATCGCTTTTTTTTAACTCGAAACCAAGGGATTTCTTCGAACGTGGCATAAAAAAACTTTTCTACAGGTGGGAGGTGGTTATAGAAAAAGAAGGGAATTATATTGATGATTAATTTGTCATTATAAGTCATTTAATTTTTGTTCTGAATGAACTAAAAAATCGAGCAGAATATATGTTACAACCTTACAGAATTTACTTTTAGCATGACCAACTGTTTTATTTTCAAATGAGTAGCAGTTGAATGAGATACGTAAAATAAGAAATAACTGCTCCCAATGGAAAGGTATTATTAAATAATAATAATAATAATAAAAGAAATTAATGTGTTAGATTCAACTTTTCTACATCACCCTGTGAAGACACGTTTAGATTTGTAGTGTGAGAACCACTAACAAACCAGGTTGGGTGGCGAATTCCCGAGTTGGAACTATACAACACACATTGGGAACCTCTTGTCCAGAAGTGCCCTACTCCGTATGAGGTTGACATTCTCAGTGCGACAGTGGACTCTTGAAAACAGCTTCCGTGGTGTTAAGCAATTAGCAGTACCGCCACATCCTCGAACCTAATGTTTCTATTAACAGTTATTAGCACCTTAACCCCTAACGGTGAGGTTAAATAGACAAAAGAAGCGGTGATGACATCACCGATTGTCTCTTTTTCTATTTTAAAAAATTATTCAACTAATGGTAAGCTTATCTTACATTTCATAAAATATAAATTGAACTTAGTTCAAGTAATTCACTTTCACTTTTCACGAGGTCATTCTACAGCGGACAGAAGTTCATCTTTATTTACAATTGCGGGTATGAAACACTCCCCCCTCCCCAATATCTGTAGTGCATGAACAAGCGAATTAAAAATTTAAATCACTTTCAAAGTTTGGTTTTCGATTGAGAAGAATAATACATCATTTTAAACTAGATCACGAGTCACCCATGATGATTGACAGAGAATGTTTTAATAATTGTCTCAAAATTGTTGACTTTAGGGAAGTTTTTTATGTGACGACTCGGAAATAATTTTGAACCGTTCTAACTTATAACTTTATTTTAAACCCTCTACTGTAAAATCGAGATGAAAAGAAGAGAATTAATT
The DNA here is from genome assembly GCA_023014485.1 of Bathynomus jamesi. NCBI lineage: Eukaryota > Metazoa > Arthropoda > Malacostraca > Isopoda > Cirolanidae > Bathynomus > Bathynomus jamesi. The sequence goes on from JAJOZX010001623.1 coordinate 622,887, forward strand.
CCCAATCTTAATTTAATAATAATTTACAATTTTTGGAACTGAAAAAGTGTTTATTTACTCTAATTCCTTGGGAAAAAAGAAAAAAAAAGAAAATCACTCTGTTCAAACCCTTTAAAATGTATTCTTAAAATTAATTCTTACGTATATTTTAATAACAAATCAACCATCATTCTTACGTATACTTAATAATAGTTGCGAGTTACCATTGGTAAAATGTACTTCAGAAATGGGCATTCTTCGGCTTTATCGGCTGTTAGGCGATTTCTCAGTGGATCGTAAATAATTTATAGTCCACCAAACATTTGCTCACTCGTAACTCTTGGACTGTAGGTGGAGCTCCCAAAATAATTCTCGCCACGTGCCCTAATTCCTTATATTGAGATTCGTGTTCTTTTTACCGTATCAATGCGTGTTTATCGCCTTGAAGACGTTTCTCTTTTAATTAATTATTCTTCAATGACTTTCATCATTGATTTTGAACCATCATTCTTTTACGTTGAAAAAATTTAGATCGGAAATGTTTACAATTTTCTTTGTTGTCACCGTATTTCCTCCTTCAACATCATATATATATATATATTGAAACCAATATGCCTATTTGTTTGCCTAGTATGGTAGCACAGTCAGGATAGGGATCAGGATTTTTAAATTTGAACGGGATCATAAGGATATAAGATCAGAATCAAGATCTGTGTTCAATCTTTAATATTTATATCACACTGCATATAAATATATATTAAAAAATACCCCACAAATGTTTCATGAGTGCGAGGATAGGTTTGTATGTTGGGGTTAGGTGTGTTTTGGGGATTGTTCAACCTCCTTCACTGCAGCAAAGGTCACGGGCGACTGCTACAAAATGTTAAGGTCGCAAACAAACTCATTCCTAATATGATCGTACAAAAAATTCCCGTTAAATTCAATAGAAGGATTGTTATATAACTGCGCTAATTTTTTCGTGTCGCCTTGATGATGGATTACCTTTCAGAGGCTCAAAAAAATGTTGAAGTCCATAATTAAACTGCATAGTTTGCTGTCAATAACTGAGCTTCGTTTTTCACAGTTTTAATTTTTTTTTCTGACGCTAAAACTCGCAAATACCCAAACCCCGATTTCCCCCTTCCACGAAATGATTTTGGTGATGAACTGAAGTTGTTTTTACGCTTGTCAAATTTATGATGCAGAAAATAAATTAATCAAGTGTGAAAGTGTCATTAAAGAGAATATTAATTAGATGACGAGTCATTGGAGAAAAGCCTAAGTTAATAGTAATAATAATAATAATATTATTATAGCAAAATCGTTTTTGTAACTACGAATAATATTGGTAATATTAATAATATTTCAACTACATTTATTCTACTTTCTCTTCCTTTTATAAGAGTGGATCTTAAAATCTGCGTAAGTCTGTAACTTCTAACCATACGACTTTTACTACTGCGTTTTTCGTTTTACTCGAATCCTTTGTCTGGATACGCGCGTAAGCTCTCGGTTCTCCTTCTTTCTTTATCTCCTTATCTTAACCCGAATTCTTAGTATGGTGGAATGCATGACTGCGTAATTTATGTCGCCTAAAAATTACGTCCAATCGCCATTTTAGGCTTGGCGGACAAATGATAAATGAAATAATATGTTTTTGCGTGTTTTTTTAATGCATTGAAAGACTTCTATTTAAAGGAAAAGCGCGTGTAGATTAGTCATATGTATAATAATAATAATGTTCGTGGTTGTTTAATCTGCTTCGTAACAGCTAAGTCATGGGACGGAAGAGAGATACTGCTTTCCGTGGTATCCGACCTATCTTAGGGTCGCTACAGTATTTGAATACGAAGGATGGTTACCATCCATCTACTGAGTAGACCCAACGTCGCTTAACCTCGATTATCTGACGGGAAGCGGTGTTACACCGTGGCCACGACCTAGCCCAGTTATACGTATATAACGTAGGGTTTCACCCCCTCCTTCTATATGATTCGGGACACAAGATAAGTGTACGAATGGTGTAAATATATTCTGTCACATTTTTTTTTAATATTTTCTAACTTTCAAAAAATTACATTCAGGAATTTTTATGGCTATAAAAGACATCAAATTCAAATTCAGAAATTTTTTCTCTATGAAGAACACCAAATTCAGCGAGCAATCACGTGTTTAGTATGTTCATCACGACGATTTAGACACTCGTCGATTTAGACTGAAGAGTTTCCAATCACACGTTGGCACATTTCCTATGAACTGGACTTGATAAAGCGTTCTACAGTTGTCTTCAAATCATTTGTTTTTCTTGGGTTGTTTCTACACACCATTGTCTCTGGAAAAGCCCCAGAGGAAAGAGTTCACTAATAATAATAATAATAATAATAATATTGTGAATGAGGAGGCCATTCAGTCTCTGTTCTGTTGGAGATGATCTGATCACCAAAATTTTCTTTCATCCACCGCAACGTTTCATTTGCTGTATGCGGTGTTGCACCGTCCTGGAGAAACCACTGATGACTGATCCAATTTGACCTAAAGCTTAGTCAAGAGTGCGCAGTAACTTTGTTGGTTCACAGTCAAAGTCTCTCCCTCTTCATATTCGAACCAAAATGGGCCAGTGAATCCATTAGAATTGAAAGCACACCACGCTGTGCATTTGACACTATACTGTATAAGGGTATGTCACTGACCTCCTCTTGGGAACCATTTCCCCAAAATCTACGGTTTGGGGAATTCACACCACTATCCAAATGAAAATAAATGTGCTTCATCTGAAAACCAAACATTTTGTAACCAGTTTTCATCACCCTCCATGTTTTCAATGACCCACCTGCGCATGCTCACTCTTGCACACTTATCAGCATCCGTTAACTCTTACTTGATTTGAATTTTATAAGGAAACTTTTGCAAATCCATTTTTAAAATTCTTCAGGTCTTCGTGGCAAACCGAGTTCTTGTGATCTTCGTAATTGTTTTCTTGGGATCCGAACAGTTCTTCATCTTCCAGATTCTCCTTTATTTTGGTTCGCAATCTCTAAGCTTTGGAACAGTGCGGGATATTGTTTTTTTGTTTGGTGTCATCTGAACATTAAAATGACGGTAGTAAATCTTCGTGTCTCAACTACTAACTTTGTCATAAAGAAGAATTCTACTACTTTTGGACTTTGCTCTATACTTAAGCCAGTATTTGTTCATTTACTTAGAAATTTTCACCTTCAAATAACCGCCAGGTGTCCACATTATAACCTATAAAAAGAAAAGTTAGAAATTACGAATGTTACATAAATATGAAAAGGGGTATATATATTTTTGGCTATCCCTGTACTTTTTATTTCGTAACACCGTTTCCCGTTAGGTCATTGAGATTAAGCGACGTTGGGTCTCTTAGGCAATTGGATGGATAATCCTCCTCTGCGTTCAGATGATGTAACGATCGTAGTTCGGACCCTACGTAAAGCTGTAGGTACCCTCTGTCACGTGACTGTAGCCGTTAGGAAGGAGATTAAACGACCCAGAACATTATTATTAGTGGAGATGGCATTTCACTTACTAATACCGCATGCCGCTGGGGACTCCAAAAATATGTTTGCTAGAGAGAAAGATTGAGAGAGTGAGTACCCGCACGAGTTTTTGTACAATTATAGTATTGTGGGGTAAAACATTAAAATATCTGGGGTAGTTTCGTTCTTATTTTGAACAGGGATAACCGAGAGAGGCTTTTGAGTTATCCTTATGCTTCTTAGGTTCTTATGTATTGCAGTAGACTTCCTCTTCTACCACTTCTACTACAGTACTTCTACACCTTTACTTTGTTTACCTCTTCTACTTTTATTTTTGTCCCCGACCAAATAAATTGGGAGGGGACACACTGGATTGCATTTGTCCGTCCGTTCGTGTGTCTGTCACACTTTCGTGTCCAGGCTATAACTTTTGAACCGCTGAACATAGTGACGAAATTTTAGATACACGGATCATCACAAGACGAAGGGTCATGAGCAAGAATCGGGTTCTTGCATCAAAGAGCAAGGTGAAAAATTCTTCACACACGCATGAATAAGCCTAAGACGATGTATTGTGAGCAAGAAGTAGGTCGTTGTATGGAAGGTCAAGGTCACAACTAGAGATCAAAGGTCAAATGGAGGTCCACGCCATAATTTTTTAACTCAACATCAATTGATGAAACTTCGCACACATGTTGATGACCATAAAATGCTGTGTTTTAGCAAGACACAGCTCCTTGCATTAAAGCAGGGATGGGGAACTTTTGAGATCGGATGAATGTTGAGCCAAAAAGACAGAATGCGTCTTGCCCTTCTCCGTGTCTCTTGAAACTGGGCTTAAACCAGGGGTTAAAAGAGAGAAAAACAATTCAAATATGGTCACGGGCCACCATAACACCTTCGGTGGGCCACAGTTTTCCCACTCTATATAAATTGATGAAACTTCACACACATATGGGTGATCCTAAGACGATATGTTTTTTTGTGAGACTTCGGTTCTCGCACCGAAAGTCAATTTTTTTCTCTTTACTTAAACATCCGATGCGTATTTTTAAGTCTGTAGAGCGATGCGCATAAGCCACTAAATTTAACTACAGAGAGGCAGAATGCTTATCAAGTACCGGAGTACATTTTCCAGGCCGGTATCATATCGACAATTCCTCTGAACGAGATTTGGGACCAATGTTTTCTTGATTTTGTTTTAAATGAAATAAAGAATTTTTCTATGCTTGTCCTTTCACTTATTTTTTCCTTTCATAAGTAATTGACACATAGATAAGTGAATGCAGGGTGTGAATCTATTCCGAAGCATTTCCTAATAATAATCTTTTCTAACTTCCTCAATATTTTATTTCGGCACTTTTTCGCCAAGGAGTGCCACGCAGGAGAGAAAGGGACTTAGCGTTTGTTTGCTTTTTATATTTATTTCTGGATTATTTCTTTACCATTGTGAATAAGTTCAAGTATGACGTGCGTTTATTTCATTCATCTAAACTCCTTTTCCTTCAAGAGACCCAGTGTAGATCTTCAACATTGTCATTCTATAAACTCTGTGCTTGTACTTTTCTTCTATATCTACAAAATTTTCTGCTTTTCTACTATTTGCGCTAATTTTCCACTTCTCCCTCCACAAATTTTCTTCATCTTGCTTTGGATTCCATATCTACAAATAATGAAGTAAAATATTTATAATCAATAAGAAAATAAAGCTAGGCTAACTAGCCTACCTGGGAGCTGAAGTATGAAGAAAATAAAATAAAATTTCTAGCGTGCCCTTTCTTTCACATCAACTGAAATGGCACCGTGCCTTTTACCCTATTTGGTATTGTATATTATAAATGGGCTACCAGTGAAGGTATTTATAAGGTTGAAATGATTTTATGCGTATATGATGACGCTTCTTTATGAAAACAAGATAGTGACACTCTTATAGAAAATCCAAGCAAAATAGTCAAAGAAATAAAGAAAGAAAAATTTGAATTATTTTATTCACAGTTTGAGCCTTAAGAAATAATTATGGAACATCACATAATCCTCACACTCTATTTTTATAAGATACAAAGATTGCCTGACATAGTTATAAGGAGCAGTTTCAGTATATATTATATATATATATATATATTAATAAATGAAAGTTTTTATACACATTAATACCTGCAAATTTTGTTTTTAAATTAACAAATATATAACATTATATATATTAATGAAACATCCCGCTATAAATACATAATATGTAATAGCATGTAAATATCATTCAACATTTATTATGCCATTCAAGGGCAACGTCAGACATAACCCAACCATTTCTTAATTATTTTTAGAATCTCGCTAAAGGGCCAGAATGCTTCTTGTCCCATACTTTGCATTTTTGTTTTTTTTTTGCATTTTATTTTTTGGTTCAATCGTTTAACGTCATTCTTGTACATGATACCCCGTGAAACCGCAGTGAAAATACCCGTAGTGCGTAGTGTGTTCTATTATATACGCGAAAACTGTCGAACCTTGTGGCTGAAACCACGGGAAATCAATTTAAGTAAGTTGACTAAAATAAACTGTTTAAATATAATTTTTTTTTGTATTGTGAGTTTACTTCATTCGTGATATTTTCTTAGCCAATGTAACACACTTATCTTTTATTTTAATTATTATTTATAATTGATACTATATGAAGTTCAAACAGTTTGAAAAATTGCGAAACCTCTTTATGAGAGCCATGCTGCGTCAACACACAATGGAACTGTGCCAACCAAGGGTTACGGGTCGTGAAAATTGTTTCGAACAGGTGCACCGCCAATTGGCACCAACATTTTTTTTCTAAAATGGAGATATACATGATAATTGGAACCTGAAAAAGAACGCATGAAAGGTAAAATAAACTCAATCGAAAGATTATTCCTCAGGTAATTAGGTGAGCTATTTTCAAAGCATTTTTACATCAGATTATTATTATTATCATTATTATTATTATTATTATTATTATTATCATCATCATCATCATCGTATACCTTTAGCGCTGAGCTTCCATTTTTCACCTTTTCTAGAGTTTCCTCGCTTGGCTCTAAGTAAAGAATTGGTTACATTAAATCGTGAATGTGAAGCATTTGGTTAAATTTGTTTGATAAGCATTTACAGCTAGCTGAACTATCGACCACATTAAGACTGCATATACGTACAATAGACCTTTAAAATGAAACTACAAAAGTATCATAGTTGTTAAAAATTACGTGACCAATATCTTGAGTAAAATAACCTTTTTTTTCATTGTGATAACGTATAACTTCAATTCAATACTTCTGCGTGAATCGTATCGAATGTAAAGATAAGAAACTGTTGTTACTCGCCTCCCCAAATTAACTAAATTTGTACACAGTAAAGTTCCTTTCGACGTCGACACAATAAAAGTTCCTTGAACCAAGCTTTTATTTATTATCCATTAAATACCAAAGGCAAAAATTCTTTATCTTCGAGTCACTCTGACGAAACTGTTGACGTACTGTAAGTAATTTTAAGTATTTCGTATATAAATATAAATAAATCTCCCGTAAATGATGTAAGTGCATTGAACCTATTTATTTGTTTATTATTTTCGGAAAAGTTTAGAATCGTTTAAATCTTAAAAAATACCTCCGTTGCAGACGTTTTGCGCAGTTCTTCATTCAATGGCATTTATGAGGGATCAAGTCCGTAATATACAATGTTGCAGACATTTTAAATTTTTAGTCGCATTTCTCATAGCGTTTAATTTTATCCTCTTTCAAACAACATTAATTAAAGGTAGGATAGTGTGTATATATATATATAACCATATGTGTGTGTGTGTGTGTGTGTGTGTGTGTGTGTGTGTGTGTTTAAAACATTATTTTGCATAATATTAAGTCACGTATTGCAATTACCATATTTAACCGTACGCAAAAATTCATTTTTGGTTCATATTTTCTGTTGTGACTAGTAAATTCGGAGAGATTTAAAGTGTCATGTATTTACTACAGACAAGTGAAAGCTCTACTTTGAATAAATTAACTCTTTAAGACATAAAAATCTGAGTTCACTGAAAAATAGTGTGTATTCTATCAATTTGCGACACTTTTATGAGCGAGGAAAAGAAAACCGACCTTCTGAAGGTCAGCCGGTCACAGTGGAATAAAAGAACTTAAATTCTTGGTGTTACGAATCTAATGTGACAAAATAGAAAGTTAGAGCCAGAAGATCAATACACACCAAATTAAGTGATCATTTCAGTGATCAACATTTGTTCTAGTACAAAAATGTTTTGAACTATTTAAATCACAAATTACAACCTCTGCAAAAATCACTGAAATTCCTTTCTGGAAAAATTCTTGAGTGGAATGAAACTAGAAATATATAGGCCCTATATATACAGGGTGTCCCAAAAGTCCCTACAAAAGTAGAACGGGGCAAAAGTGGCCAAGAAATTGTGAATTTTGGGATTGAAAGTGAAATAACAAGAAGTAGAGCAAGTAAGGCATTTTATTAATTTGTGAATTAAAAAAGAACAGGCTTTTACCTATTAAATGCTATAAGCAGAATCATTTTCAGTTACTTAGAAAAATGGACAAATGTACTATAGAAAAGTTAATTTTGAGAAAATGAAATGGGGCAAAAGTGGCCATACATGAATGAACAAAAAACTATATATATATATTTTATTATTTATTTTTTTATTTATTTATTTATTTACTTACTTATTTACTATATATTTATTTTAAAAAAGAGAGGGAGAGAATGGAAAGCCCACCAGGGCCCACCCCTGTCCAATCTAGCAAACCATAGCAAGCGTTGGTTGCGAGACCCCTGCATTTGCTTTCCATTTTCTCCCCCTCTCTTTCTTTTTTTCAATGGATTTTTTATTATAAGAGTACAAAAGTATAATATATATTAATACGGCAGTAAAAAACTAGAACAAACAGAGAACAAACTAGAACAGAGAACAACTAGAACAAACTTTAGAAGAAACAGAGTGGGTAGGATGTACTACCGCACAACCAAGTCTTTAAAGTGCTTGAACTTGAACATGATTGTCGTTTTGTATATGTCTGCAAGCGGCAAGGTCTTGACAATTTGTTCCTCTGTTGCTTCTCCCTCATCTGGTATTCGAGGTTGCCTGAAGGGCACCAAGCCAATTGCAGCCTTCTGCAACTCACCTCGCCTATAGTAAACGACTCTCCAGTTGAAGCCCTTCTTCTCCTTCACTTGGGCGACGTAGTGATACGCCCCCTTACTGCTCGCATCCAAAAATTTCACCAAAACATAACAATTACGAGCTAAACTAAGCACGGTCTCAGCCTCTTCCCCTTCCTCTTCACAACCCGTATTGTCCTCAGTCTCCTCTTCTACGTCGTCCTCCTCATCTGCGTCGATGTCTTCGTCCTATTGTAGCCGGCGCCTGCGTTTCTGCTTGGTGGCAACAGGTGTTGTTGTTGACGTTGATGCTGCTGCTAGGTCTGCCAGGCTGATGCTATGTCCACGTTCGACATTCAGTTTCTTTCTTCTTGGCCTCTGCTGCTGCACACTGCTCTGCCGCTGTTCCTTGAGGTATGCCAGTAAGTTTGGGCTGACATGGTCGCGGGCTTGGTACACTGCAGGATCATCGCGTCGCATCTTTACCAGCACAGCCTCTGAATTGCAGGGATGGATCCCGCATGTCCGAAAGGCTGCTGCGCAGAGCATTGGCCACTTTGGTTCCATTGCCTGCAGTAGCTTCAGCAACAGTCCAGGCAGGCACCACTTGGGAAGAGTTCCCACGTGTTTTCCATCTCCCTCTCTCCATGCCATGATGATTTTTCGCCATGCTGACTTCAAGGAGCTGAACACTCCTACATCAAGTGGTTGCAGCATGTGGGTGGAGTGGGGAGGCAGGAAAACCATCCTGATGTTGTTGTTGTCACACATCTCAACAACCTCATAGGATACATGGCTGGCAAGGTTGTCTCCGATGACAACCTTGGGCTCATCTCCAGGCAAGGTACGGGTGTAGGGGATCAGGATCCTCTTGAACCAGTCAATGAAGATATCTGAATCAAACCATCCTGACTTTGACGTGTTATACTTGGCATGTAGTGGCCCACCTGCAATCCAAGTATCTTGCAGCCGCTGCCCTCTGTACACCACATACGGTGGCAGAACTTTGCCTGTAGGGGTAACTGCAAACATTATTGAGGTTGAACTCTTGCTGGTATCCATGATATTCTCTGCTTGTTTGAGCCCTTTCCTGAATAGCATGAGCTTGGACGTGGGATCGTCGGTCAAGTTTGTTTCATCATAATTAATGATGTTCTCTGCTGGCACACCAGCCAAAGTTACCTCTAGGTGATTGAAATAGGATTTCACATCATCCTGAGAGACGGCAGCTCGGTTTCGCTTGATGTTCTGGCAGTGTCGTTGGGTGAAGAGGTCATTATGGCGTTTCAGAAAACCATAAGCTCAATCTTTTCCTGGCAAATTATCTTTAAACTGCGGGATGGTTCGGGCATTTCTGTTGAGGTGGTGGCGTACAAAGTTTCGTAGTGACGTAATGTCAAATGCAAACCCGTAATCCCCCAGTGCTGCGACATTCTGAGCTAACGCTAGCTCTTCAGCTCTCAGAAGTGCCGTATGACAGCCGGACTGACCAGGGTTCTTGACGGCCCCATGATAGCGTTTCTGGAGCGTTGCTCTGGGGATTTTATACGTTTGACTGACTTCTCTGTCAGTTTTTCCAGCTGCAAGATCAGTCAGCGCCCTTGCCATGTCATCTTGGCTGTACTGCAGTCTCCCAGTATTTGCCTTCTTTGTGTACGTTCGCACCATCCTGCAATATATATATAATATACATTATATAATATAATATCACAAAATAATAACTCTCAAAGATACATGGGATAACTTGGCCACATTTGCCCCAATGTAAATAAATGCCAATAGCTACTACTAGCAGTTACCTTAGCGATCTAATATTTTTGTTATGTGCTTACCTTGAAGTATGTAAATAACTGCTGTGAACTATCTTCAATTTCCTTTTAAAATGTTTGCGCTATTAACCTTAGCGTTTACTTATTCATTAATTGGCTGTAACAACAAAAAAGAAAATTAGGACCATTTGTTCATGAAATTAGATATTTTATCAAAATTTTTTACCTCAGCTCTAATAGAGGATGGTTAATAAAGGTACTGGTAGCAAATTATCAATTATAATGTTCACCAATATATATAAATCAATAAATATATGTTTATTTTAAAGTGTGGCCACTTTTACCCCACATGGTTACTTTTGCCCCATTGTACGCCGTATCTATTTTGTTGAAATAGGCTGAATTTCAAGTGAATGTTTTAATGACATGATTGCATGCACCTTTCTAGACAAATACATGCATTAGATTTCTATTTTAATTATTTTTAAATTTTTAATTAATTTTTTCAGATCCATATCATTGGTGATGGATGTGCATGAACGTGTTATGATAGTAACATGTCGCATCAAAGGAATGAAATGTTGTGAAATTAGAGACCGATTTTCAAGAAGGTTTCATAAGCCTGGACCGACAGATAAAGCAATTCGTGAATTCGTGAATTCGTGAGCAAATTCAAAAGGACTGGATCTGTGCATGATGAAGGAAAAAGTGGACGCCCAAGACAGTACAACAAAACATTGAATCTGTTCGCATAATGTTCGAAGACGATCAAAGAATGTCAGTTCGCCAAGCATCCCACAGATTGACCATACCCAAAACAACTGTTCACAGAATCTTGCGTTCGACGCTGAAGAAGTGTTATCACATTCAGCTGTTACACAGCTTACACGAGGAAGATTTTCCAAAAAGAGCAGCAATGTGTGCGGAACTGGTCGAACAAATCCAAAATAACAATTTAATGGACCACATTTTGTTTAATGATGAGGCGACTTTTCACAGCTGTGATAAAATCAATCGACATAATTGTCGCATCTGGGCTAATGAAAAGCCAACTGAGTTCGCTGAATGGGAAAGAAATTCACCTAAAGTCAACGTGTGGCTTGGAATGACGAAGTCTAAGATTTACGGTAGCTGATGTAGCGGATGTCATTTTTTTCACATCCGCGGATGAGGATGAGGATGTTTGATTTCAACATCCGCGGATGCGGATGCGGATGTCTACATTTTCGTTATTTTTTAGGATATATTCGAGATTTGTTGTGTTTAACGTATATAATAAGTTATTATATAGAGAGAGCTGTAGCTATAATGTAGTATAATTGATTAATTGTACAATAATTGCTGTACTTTTCTCTGAACATATAAAATAATATCAAGCATCTAACTAATATAGAAATCAATTAGTGAATTCGTCTGCAAATAAATTCGTTATATTTTGTTGAGTTTCAGCCACAATTAGAAACCATAATTGTGTTACCAGGATGCGGGACGTGAACCCAACTCAAATGCACCCCACCGTCCTCTTTCCCCAACCTCCACCCTTATAGAAAGAGATCTTTAATTAGCTTGATAACTATTTATATTAAGTTTAAAGTTTTATTAGGCATATTTATAAATGAGTAATTAAAATAAAGTAAACTAAGATGTTCATCGTTTAATGTTCAAACTTAATTATAGGAAGGTTATGCTTAAGGAACATTAATTTTTCTGCCTTTTCTGCTGCCAGTCTGTTTCTCTTTTCATCATATATTAATCCAGCACTGCTAAATAATCTCTCGCTTGGTACGTTTGTTGGAGGACAGGCTAAATGTTTCCTTGCAAGTTTACTCAAGTATGGATAGATATTCTGCGTATTTTCCACCAACTAATAGGATTGTCACATGCAACCAGGCGTTTTTCTTGGTGATAGCTCTCGATCATTTTTACAACATCTTTTGACATCACGTAGGTCTCGTCATCGCTGCTTGACTCAAGAAACTGAGAGACAGATTCTGTGATAGATTTGCTCGTTGAAGGTGTTGGTTCTGTCACTGAAACTTTTATTCTTTTGGTGGGTGGCGAAGCGACAGATTCAAGAGATTGAAACTCTTCAACTGCTTTGCCAAGTGATGATTTAACTCGTTCTAATGTACTAGGTGAAAATAACTTAGCTTTGTAACGTGGATCTAAGTAGGTTGCAAGAGAGTAACTTCATACAAGAACAGCCTCTCGTCTTGTCGCTTGCATCACTTTTGCGCACAATAAACTAGTTCTATTAATATAGTAGAATTTGATAATTTCCGCTTATTAATGACGTTTTATCTCAACGGTCCACATCCGCACGACATCCGCAGTCCAAAGTGCGGATGCGGGTGCGGATGCGGATGCGAGAAAATGCGCGGATGTTCCGCGGATGCGGATGCGGATGTGACCTACATCACTAATTTACGGGCCCTTTTTCTTTGCAGAGGCTACAGTGACAGGGCCTGTTTACTTTGATATGCTTCAAACTTTTCTAGAACCTCAACTTCTTGAAGATGGCATTCTCGACAATGTAGTCTTTCAGCAGGATGGGGCACCATGTCATTATGCCAGAATTGTTCAGACATACCTAAACGAGCGTTTTCCAAATCGTTGGATTGGACGTGGGGGAAATAGGCCCTGGGCAGCGCGATCTCCGGATTTGACCCCATTGGATTTCTTTGCTTGGGGTTTCATTAAATCAGAGGTCTATCGCAGAAATATTCGAGATTTATCAGATCTGCGAGATCGCATTAGGCAAGCAGTTGAGAAAATAACCCCTGAAATGCTCGGAAATGTGTTCCGCAATGAAGCTGACCGCTCTGAGATTTGCAGAGATACCGATGGAACACATGTGGAAACTACTAATTAAAGATTTTAATGGTGTAATACTTGTAATTTGTATAGAAATACATCTGTATTCAGGTCAGTGTGACATTTATTTGAAATTCAGCCTATTTCAACAAAATAGATAGGGACTTTTGGGACACCCTGTATACTGTGTGTGTGTGTGTGTGTGTATATATATATATATATATATATATATATATATATATATATATATATATATATATATATATGGGTGTACACAAAGTTCTCTCCCGATTATAAACTTTAATTACATGAAATCCAAAGAAGCACAGTAATGCTTTGTTTTGCATGTTGTTGCATAACACATCAAGTTTTTATGTTTCTCGTTAAGTCTCATCATGTGCGCCATTAGTTACACGTAGCACATCCAAGCGAAATTAGAGTTCACGCCATACGTTCGCTAGCATATATCTCGTGACACTGTTGATGGCATCGCAAATCGTGGAGACTATGGCACCTCCCCGTCGCGCCCAATCCATCTTCCGGGAAACGTGGTGTTCAAGATTCTCGCACTAACAAACCCCAAGGTCTTGCTGTTAAATGATGGATGGTTGAAGGTCTTCCAACTGGGGGTCTACAAAAAACTCGAGTATGTCCAGGTATACTTGTGTCGTAATTATTCTTTTCAGCAAAGAAGAATGGGCCTATCACCCTGTCGTGCATTAATCCACACCAAACATTGAGAAGAAAAAACTTGATGTGTTTGCAAAAACATGCAAAACAAAGTATTATTGTCTTTAGATTCCATGTAATTAAAGTTTATAGTCGGAAAAAGACTGTGTACACCGTATATATATATATATATATATATATATATATGTATGTATGTATGTATATATATATATACACCACACAGTGGTGTAGTGCTGTGGGAACGCGTGGGAACGGCGTTCCCTTACTTTTTTTGGTAGACGGAACGGCGTTCCCTCACTATTTCAAATAAATCCGAACTTACAAATCTCTAACGTCATGAAATTTTAATTCCACCCCTAGAAGAAATATGAGAAAGAATCATTAACTGCTTCATTTCTTTTAGCTTCGACTGAGGCAATGCTAGCCTATAAAGATCTGGTGAAACAGTCACCACGGCGTACCAGTTAACTTTTTTTTAGTTAATCATTCCAGTTGTTAGCTATTTTTATTGATCGTACTGGATGTCGTATATCTAATGACACTGGAAATACTGCATCTTCAACCTTGGAATATATCCTAATATCCAGTGCATATGACCTCAAAATATCCCTGAAATTGGTCAGATTTCAAAAGATTCCCGGGGGGCTTACAGTGCCCCCGGACCCCCAGCTGTATGGGCTCGCCGCGCTCGCCATTGTCCCCCCCGCATCTGAGTAACACTTTCAAAATGCGTTCCCTCACTTCTTTATTTAGCACTACACCACTGTATATATATATATATATATATGAAAAATTATTTCACGAAAGTGACACGTGAAAAGTATTTATGATGAATAAAACCACGAAGGAAAAAAGAAACACAAAGGGGTGCTCAAGCGCTTTCGTCTAATGACATCCTCAGGAACACGAGTGAAAGGACAGATCAAGGCAATAATAGGTTACAAAAATAAACATACATACATACATATTCATATATATATACACATATATATATATATATATATATATATATATATACATATACATATATATAGTAAGCATAGAAAAATTGTGGGAGGAGCAAACATTTATATGGGAGATTGACACTTTTAGCACTTCAGCCGACATTCAGTATAAATTCAAATGGCTTGTTTATGAAACAGGTCACAAAAGAATAAAGAAATAAAATAAATATAAATATAAATTGAGAAAAAATTAATTACAAAATAGTGCCTTAGTGATATATATGTCACAGCCTAAATAATCATAACGAAATAAACAGGCAAATAAAAAAAAACCACAAATATATATATATATATATATATATATATATATATATATATATATATATATATATATATATATATAAAGACACTTTTAGCACTTTGGCCGACCTTCAATATAAATTCAAATGGCTTGTTTATGGAACAGGTCACAAAAGAATAAAGAAATAAAAATAAATATAAATATTGTAAGTGGAGTCTACAAATTCAAGCTCAAAAGGGAAGTTTTACAATCAATTTAATAGATGATGCCAAATTGATATATATGTCACAAAGAAATAAAGAAATAAACCAAAAAAAATAAAAAAATAATAAAAATAATAATAATAAATTGAAAGATAAATTTTAAGAGAGGCACACCAATTTATAAGGGAAAAATTACCACAGGTTTTTTAGTTATTGTCCGAATCATGCATATTATAGTCACAAACGAATAAAAAAGTACAAGTAAATATAAATTGGAAAACAAAATGATGCCTAGATGATATATAAAGAACCATAAAATATATATACAACATATATACGGTATATATACGAAATATAAACGCAATATATACAGAATATATATATATATATATGCATAAGGGAAAAAAATTACATCCTGAGAATGTCATTAGACGAAAGCGCTTGAGCACCCCTTTGTGTTTCTTTTTTCCTTCGTGGTTTTATTCATCATATATATATATATATAATATATATATATATATATATATATATACACACAGGGTGTTTCAAAAGTCCCTCATTATTTTTAAAATTTTATTAAAATAGCAATTACAAGAGGAACCAAATGACAATTTGGTTGCTGAGTCTACGATTCATGAGAATTTTGGTGGCATCAAACTTGGCTTCATAAGTCTACTGGAAAGTCACTGGTACACCTCAACGTGGGCACCGTCTTTTTCGAAACAAGCGAGCCACCGTTTTACGCATTCCTGGCCGACATTGGACAACATTTCGGGAGTAACAGAAGCACACGCATTCCTGATCCGTTCTTCTAGTGTGAGGAGGACTCGCGGCTTGGTGGCGTACACTTTGCTCTTAATGTAGCCCCACAAAAAGAAGTCGCATGGGGTAAGATCAGGCGAGCGAGCAGCCCATTCGATGGGACCACGGCGACCAATCCACCGATCCGGGAACTGCTTATTCAGAAATGAGCGAACCTCACGCGAGTAATGAGCAGGGGCACCGTCTTGCTGGAAAATGACTTCTTGCAATTTAGGGCTGGTCGTACTCAGGTGACAACATGAATCTGAAGGAAATCCTACCATCAGGGGTGTCTAAATTATGTGTTTTTACATGGGGAATTCAAATATGAGCTGCTTTTTTGGATAGGATAACTCTAACCTACATCATTTTGTATTTCTAAATTGCCAATTTTACCCTTTTGAACCCCTTTATAATATATTAAAAGATATAAGGTAAATCATTTATATTGACAAGGCCAAATCAACTTTACATATATTTATTAATAGGTGAACTGCATGTATATCACTGGATATAATTACAAAGATCATTCTCCTGACATCTTGAACTTTGCCAGGTTGCACAAATCCTGCTTTGACTCAGACTTGGACATCAGCTTCCTGCTGGTCTCCTGAGCTCTGATCCCTCCATCCCTCTTTTCCTGTGAGAAGTACTTAGCAGAAGCCTCAGTCACCATTTTAACAACCCTCTCAATGCTTTGTGTGTGGCAAGGCCAGTTGCGCACCTCCATGGGGGTGTTGATGAAGTTTTTCACCTCTGAGGTGCTTAGAGAGCAGGTGAGAGGTGGCTCTGACACCTTCTGACCAGCTGACCAAGTCACCGATGCTGGAAGCATCACAATTGATGTCAGGTGTCCTTCTGCTCCTAACAGAGGAGTCCCCCAGCTGAGTGTCCGGGTCCCCCTCTCCCCTGATGGCCAGGATTCTCTCCACCCCTTCAATCCTCTCCTTCACACCATTGTTGACATTTGTTGAGTCTCCTCCAATGGCCAACAAGGTCTTATCATAACCCCTCTCTTTCAGCCAGGCAAACAGGACCTTAGCAATCTTCTCCGCATGTGACTCCTCTTTAGTTGCTTTCTCTGGGGTAAAGTGGAACAGATAGTAGCTGCCAGGCTCACTAACAACACTATAGTGTTCTTCCTTGACCTTTGCGGGAAAAGATTGGTCACTGCCCTCAGCTTCCATCATCACATTGGTCAGGTCAATCCGCCCATCAAAGAGGATGCAAGAGATCCCCCCCCTCCTGCACTTCTTCTCGAACTGTTCCCCCAGCTCTCATCAACTTCTCCTGTGCTCTCTTGACCTTGCTCTTATCAGTCACTTTACTTGTATTGTCTTCTGTGATGATTCCTGCGTCAATCAGAGCTGCTGTTGCTATCGCTGCAGTTGGCCTCAGCCCTATGCCATACCTTACACTAGCAAGGGCAATGTTTTGAATCTCATCATAGTTTTTCTGTACCTTTGCCGAAGCTGCTGGCTCAGGGTCAGTTTGAGGGAAGAGCTCAACTTCAGGAACAAACTCATCTTCATCACCACTTCTCTCCAATTCCAGATCCTCATCACCATCTGCTAAAAATCTCAACATCCTTCCTGGCTGCCTTCTCTGCTACTGCAGCACTTTCCTCCTTGCTCCTTCTCCTTTTCTCTGCCTTCTTTTCCATCCACTGCCTTTTCAATGTCCTCACCTGTCTCTTGTGCTCTGGTAAATCAGGACCCCCTATTTGGTGGGGTCCCTTACTTCCAACCTTCTCTTTCTGTCCCTTGATGTAGGCAAGATCTTTCACAGGAATCTTTTTCTCTCTGCTGCAGGAACAGTTAATGTGGGCTTGGATAACACAGCCCTCACAGCCTCCCCCTCACAACTGGTAATCTGACACTTGCAAGTCAAAATATCAAAGAACTTGTCTAACTAGACAATGAACCTCTCTTTGGCATCAAGTTTGCCCTTCCCAAGAGAAAACTTCACTGCCTGATTCCAGACCTCCTTGAGCTTGGACATGATGGTCACTTTTTCATTGATAACAGGTGGCTTGAAAAGAGCATTAGCTTTGCTCCACTGACAAATCAGACCAGGATAGATGTCACTCACCAGCTTGTCTACTGGGTAGTTCCTCCTGTCATCTTCACTTTGCTTCCTCAAGTAGATGCCATACCTCAGGATATCCCTCACAGTTGGCAGTTCAGACACCAACAGCTCCCGGCCAGTGCCAACAAGATTACTCAGATGAGAACTTGATTTCGTCCTTGTTCTGACTTGAGCCATTTTCTTAATGAGTTCACACTGAAATAAAAACAATATACAACAGTTAAGTATCCACTACAGACAGGTATTAACTCTTTTCAGCGCAAAATTCTTGGTTAAAAAAGAGCTGAAATGAGCAAGAACAAATTTATCTGCAAATGCTAAACACATTATGCTTTTTTGGTTTCAAAATGTTATAAAATGCTAATTTTATCTGTTTGCTGTAATGCAAATAATTTGTTCATGTACTCTAAAAAAACTAAAGAAACATCCTAAAAATATTCTTTAGAACATTGAAATAGGCCTCATACTGCTCAGTTGTACTAAAAATGAACCACCTAATTTTAGCTCAAATCAAAGTTGTTAATTAAATTTTGCTCAATGTATCACTATAATATGCGTAGAAATAGCTTTTTCTAAAATATAACAGAATAATACTCACATGTGAACAGTAACAAAAAAAATATCAGTAGATAATCACTAAATCTATCCCCTCACTGCAAGCCGAGGTGGTAAAATAGCCTTATAAATCATGAGTCACTTCAAATATTTCACAAAAACGTTTTAGAATGTTCTGAAACGTTACATTCTAGCCTCTGAGAAAGGTGGCTCAGAAAATGGCCTTATGCGCGCCAGAAAACCGTCAAAATATTTCATATACCAAACTGTATGATAATTACAATTAAGTGGAATGGCACACCTTTTTATTTGAGTATTTAAATATTATTATTATTATATGAATTACATTATATGTGTTTATATGAATTAGTTAGAACAATGCTCTATGAGAGATAACGTGAGCAGCCATGATAGAAAAAGTGAGAAGACATTCTGGGGTAACTACAATAGTAAAATAATCAACAATTTAATAATAATCAACTGCAAAATGATGTAGGTTAGGGTTATCAGAATTAAATATTTTCTTCAGAATTGTGTTCTATACACTAAAATATGTCATTTGAACACCCCTCTCCATTGATTTAAAAAAAATGCATAGTATGACTCGCCCTATATCTTGCATGTCAGCTACAGCTGACAGTTGGGGGATGCAGAACTCCTGAAGCATACGAAGGTAATTGTCTCCGTTGACGTTCACGGAATTTCCATCTTGATCCCGGAAGAAGAACGGACCAATCAGCCCAGCTGAGGAGATGGCACACCAGACGACCAATTTCGGCGTGTCCCTTTCATGTTCACGGATCTCCGCAGGATTGTGAGTTCCCCAGATGCGGGTGTTGTGCCGATTGACGCGACCAGAAAGGTGGAAGAGAGCTTCGTCGCTGAACCACATGTGCTCCAGGATCGATGGGTCTCTTTCGTAGTGATGCAGCAGTGTCCACACATCTCCACCCGGCAATCGTAGTCTTGAGGTTCCAGCTTCTGAACCACCTGGATCTTGTACGGATACAGCTTGAGACCACGCCGCAAAATCCGTTGGATAGATGTCGCGCTGATGTTCAGTTCCGCAGCAGCTCGCCGAATGGACTTTCCTTGACTCTGAGTAAACGCCTCACGGACAGTTTCGACATTCTCCTCACTCCGCCCACTTCGAGGTCTTCCTGATCGTGGTTTGTCCTTTACGGATCCGGTCTCCATAAACTTCCGGTGGGTGGCGACGATGGTGTTCCTATCCGGTGCATAATGCTGTCCGTAGACTGCCCGGAATCGTCGCTGCACTTCGACCACAGATTGAAAAACCTCCTGCCATGCAGCGATTTTACACCTCTGCTCTAGAGTCAGCATGGTGGTAGAAGGAAACGGAGCAAAACTTCAAATGTAGACTCAAAAAAATTCTCAACTACTGAGTAAGAGTTTACCACAAGATGAACGTCGTTGGTCGATTAGCTGCAAAGAAAATTGAAAATCAAATTAGTGAGGGACTTTTGAAACACCCGGTATGTATATATGTGTGTGTGTGTGTGTCTACAGTATGTATGTATGTAATTGTACTGTACATATATTTTTTTTATACGGGAAAGAGGGGACAAAGACGAATGCCCACAAAAACGCTGCCCCCCCCCCCCCAATAGAGAAAGAAGAAAGCCAAAATCAAGGTCCAAGGTTTTTCAGATGTCTGGACACTGCGTTTGAAAGATTGGAGGTCATAGACAGGGGGAAAGATGGACTGACTGACGAAGTTTGTTTCAGAGTTTACCGGTTGAGTAAATGAATGATTGAAAATACCTGTTAACCTTTGCGTTAGAGAGTTTCACTGAAAAGAATGAGAATGTGTCGAAAATATGGTGCTGCATGATCTTAAAGGAAGAGGCGTGCAGTTAGAGAGTTCAGAAGAGCAATGTCCGTTATAATAGCGATACTAAAGAGAGAGAGAGAGAGAGAGAGAGTTACAAGGAGTTACAAGGAAAAGAAGTACCTGAAAAGGCCTTGCGGCCCATACCGAGGAGGTACCAATGGCAACGGGTGCCATGGAAAATTTTCTACACACTTAAATAGTGTGCAGGATTTGGTCTAACCTTTTCTTGAAATTATCCACAGAGGAACTGTTCACAACTTCTGAAGGTAACCTGTTCCACGTGTCACAGATCTTATACGTAAAGTAATTCCACACACACTAGTCCTAAACCGTTTCAAATCCAACTTCCAACCATTGTTGCGAGTTGGGTTATCATTTAAACTAAACATGCTTCTAAAATCAACATCGTTGAACCCGCGTAAGAGCTTGAGAGAGAGAGAGTTACAAGGAAAAGAAGTACCTGAAAAGGCCTTGCGGCCCATACCGAGGAGGTACCAATGGCAACGGGTGCCAGGGAAAATTTTCTACACACTTAAATAGTGTGCAGGATTTGGTCTAACCTTTTCTTGAAATGATCCACAGAGGAACTGTTCACAACTTCTGAAGGTAACCTGTTCCACGTGTCACAGATCTTATACGTAAAGTAATTCCCACACACACTAGTCCTAAACCGTTTCAAATCCAACTTCCAACCATTGTTGCGAATTGGGTTATCATTTAAACTAAACATGCTTCTAAAATCAACATCGTTGAACCCGCGTAAGAGCTTGAGAGAGAGAGAGTTACAAGAAAAAGAAGTACCTCAAAAGGCCTTGCGGCCCATTCCGAGGAGTACCAATGGCAACGGGTGCCAGGGAAAATTTCTACACACTTAAATAGTGTGCAGGATTTGGTCTAACCTTTTCTTGAAATGATCCACAGAGGAACTGTTCACAACTTCTGAAGGTAACCTGTTCCACGTGTCACAGATCTTATACGTAAAGTAATTCCCACACACACTAGTCCTAAACCGTTTCAAATCCAACTTCCAACCATTGTTACGAGTTGGGTTATCATTTAAACTAAACATGATTCTAAAATCGACATCTTTGAACCCGCGTCACGTAAGCGTCGATTGTAGCCCATATGCCTAACGGAAGGGATTAACTTTGTGGCATTTTTCAGCCGGTTTTCAATCCACCTACCTACTTCCCCACCAATACCAGCGCGCGCACTTTGGCCATTAGCCGGCGGTGAGGTACCTTATCAACTCTTTCTCATCAATCGCCCTACTCTTAGCATACTCACTCAACATGACGTGGAAAAACTCGAGCAAGTTGGTGAGACACGACCTATGCCGTCTAACCCATGTTTGAGTCCCCAAGTAGCTTGTAGGAATCCAAATGGTCAGGAGCGGGCTCGCAGGTAGGCACTGTGGAACTGCAGCACCCCCATGATCTTATGATCTTATATTTAAATATTTAAAATAGCCTCTCTGATTTTTTTTTCAATGAACTTTGAGTTTTTAAATCAAATTATATCCTTTTTCCTTAAACTATTTCAATGCGAACGAATGAATCACGAAAGTAGCTTCAGCCTTCCCGTGGAACTGCGTACTTAACAGTTTCCAGATTTTGTTCGAAACGCTTGAAATCTCGGTGGCGGACGTACGAAGAGCGAGTCAGAATCGCGGGTTTAAGAGGATCCAAAGCACTGTGGACAGAGCAGTGCCGATTTGTTTGTTTGACGTGGTAGTTGTGTTGCTGTATCGTTTGCTAATTCGAAATTTAATTTCCGATTGCATTATATCAATGATTCGTTATCATTTATTTTTTGTCGTGAGATTGAAGTTAATTATATAATAATTGGATTATTTACAATATATAGCTTTCATTTCTCTTAGAATATTTTTTCGCTCAGAATAAAAACAGAAGAATGGAATTTGTTTAGAAATAAAATTTTTGGCAAATTCGAAATTACCCGTTAAGCGTAAGTACCCTATAATTGATTTTATGATACTATTTTACTTATTTTTGACTGAGTAGTTATCTATTTATCTATTCGACTTTCTCTCTCTCTCTATATATATATATATATAATATATATATATATATTATATATATATATATATATATATAATCGACACAATTGTTCGCAATTTCTGAGGCAGCACCCCATAACTGAAAGTCACGAGCCGCCACTGCAGTGAAATGGTCAACAATCCTACCCGCTATTATCCCCTCTAATTATTTACCTGCAACTGAAGTGAAATGGTTATTTATAGAGGTTCCAAAGCCTCTCTTCCCACGCATGAGGTAGCAGTAGGGTCCTAATAGTAAGAGTAGAGAAAAAGACTTATACTAAAAGTTTTTTTTTTTTTTTTTTTCTCCAGAGAGCATCCTTAACCTAAGCTAAAAGGACAGAGTAGGGATGGGAGGGGTCCTAGTAACCCACGGGACAGGTTTGTACAACAGACTTCACCCGCCCTCCCGAAAGAGAGAGAACCTAAAGGAACTGGCAGCCAATTCTCTAGAATCCCCGACTCGGACGGGGCTGTCACACCCAAGTATAAAGTTTACAACACCCAGAAGGAACGTGCATAACCTTTATACCCCCTGCGATTTAATAGATTATTAATAATAAAAGGAAAAAGTGGGGGACGAGCCCTGAGGAACACCACTATTAATAGCTTTAGAAGAACAGTGGTCATCTGCAACCGCAGCGATAGATCGGCCAGAAAGGAAATTAAGGTGAAGGTACAGATAGAAGGCTAGAAACCGAAGGAGGGCAGTTTGGAAATTAAAGGTTTGTGTAGGGCCGTTTCTTGCCATTAGAGGGCCCTAAGCAGTATACCCATTTGAGGCCCCACCCCCCATCCACCAACTCGCGCCTTACTACATCACCTCAGCACACACATACAAAAAATGGCTGTGCTAATAAAAACAATTATGAAACAATTTTAATGAAACATTTATTTCCAAACAACAAATATGTACTTTCAGAAGACAAACAGAAAAAATACTCTTCATGAAATTCCTGAAAATTAGCTTATACATTATTTAGAATAAATGGCAGAACTATGTATAAAAAATAATGCAATTATCAACTACCAAACATTACTAACTCTACGATACAATCATGTAATAGCTAACAGTTATACAGAACAGTTTGTCTCTTCAAATTTTTGCCGCCTCGATTTTTTCTGGGCGAAATCATCAATAACATCATCATATGAAATCTCCCTGCCCGTCCTGGTTGATGTTTATGATGCCAAGGCCACTGAGGCGATCCTGCCCATTGATGATCTGAGTAGTTTCTTGATTAGCTTCATCTTAGAGAAGCTCCTCTCGGCTGGCCCTACTGTCACAGGTAGAGTGAGGCAATTTCTTAGTGCAACCCAGAGATTGGTATAGTTCCTCCAGTTGCTTCTGATGACTGAAGGAGAGAAGCTCCAATGCAATCATGTTGTGTGAAGGTAAAGTCGGTAAGTTCTTAATTTCGAGGGCCAGTTCTCTTCATCAATGTCAGAGTCAGCTCCAGAGCTCAGTACTTAGAGAGCTTTTCACACTTGCAGGACAAGTCTTCCTTGTTCATTGTGGTGAAGTTTAGGAGAACCCCAAATATGTCCCTCACATCATCTAATGTTTGAATCTCTCAATTATTGACCCGACGGCACAATCCACCACCACATTGAAAAATTTGACTTCCAGCCTCTTTAAGGCTTCTGTAAATGGTTCGTCAGGAGTTTCGTAAGCAAAGTGCTTTTTTGTGGATCTGAGCTTCTTCTCCTTCAGCACAGCCTCCACATTCATTTCCTCACATATTTCCCTAGCTACGACTTGAGCTGCAACAAATTGTGAGGAGGTTGACTGCCACATCAAACTGCATTGTAGGAGACTGCAGAAATTTGCTCACATGGTTAACTGCATGAAGAATATCATACCATACTACTGTGCAAATCTGAAAGCGATAAGACCCTACTTCCTCTGCAAGTGCTTGTGCTTCAGTCCTGGCTATGGCATCTGTGGCATTGTTTCTGACTTCCAACAGGGCCTCTCTGATGTTGTGGCTCTGGTATCGCACAGCCTCAATGCTCTTAAGCCGGCTCTCCCACCTGGTTTCACTCCAAGACTTGAGTGTTATGTTCATGTGCTTCTTTAGGATTGTCCATCTCTGTGTAGCTGCTGCAAAAAGGTTGTACAATTTTTGTACGTTGCCAAAGAAGCTGATGGCATCTGTGGAAGCTTTAGCTGCATCAGCCACTACAAGATTCAGAGTGTGAGCCCCACATGGAACATAGAGTGTACGACAGTTCTTCTCTAATAACCTTGCCTGAACACCTTTGTTCTTGCCCTTCATGTCCGCTCCGTTGTCATATGACTGTCCTCTGTAGTCATCAAAGTGAATATTCAGTTCATCTAGTCTCTTCAGAATCAGAACTGATAAACCCAGGCCTGTACTTTCTGAAGCCTCAAGAAAGCCCAAGAAGTAGTATTTTATTTCTGGTACTTCACCCATTTTAACAGTTCTGATGATAATCGACATCTGTTCTTGGTGGCTTATGTCTGGAGTGATCTAAAATGAGTAAGTAATATTTAGCTTGTTTTATTTCTGCTACAATGGCATCCAAGATCTTTCCACTAATGGACCCAATGAGCTCATTTTGAATGATGTTTCCTAGGTAACTTGAATGACAATATTGGTCACTTTCGACTCTGCTGATGTGTTGTTTCATCACCTGATCAAATTTGGCAAGCAGCTCAACCTCCTTCAAGAAGTTGCCATTGTCTCGATTGCACAATGTAGAGGAAGACCCCCTGAAAGCAGGGCTTCTCTCTGCCAGTGATTGGATTATACTTACAAGACGTGTGAGAACATCTCGCCAGCGTCTTCGCTCTACCTCCATTAATGACATTTCAGTTTGGTCAATGGTCCTCCCAGTTTTTAGCCGCAGTTCCAGATCCTTCCATGTTGCCATGTTATCTGCATGTTCTGAACTATTTTCATGGCCTTTCAGAAGCGAACCAACGTTTATCCAGTCTGAAAGTCCATCCGTAATTAGTTTGTACGACTTCCTTGAAAACAACTTGCAGCAGAAGCAATAAAGAGAATCATTCCTTCTAGAGTACATCAGCCAGCTTCGCTTTATTTTTTCCCCATTAATTAATGTTCTGTACATGTAATGGTGATGAACGCTTCTACCGTCCTCTCTTTAGGGAATGTGAAATCTGGACTGATTTGAAATGGTCCTCGAGACACCAGATCTGTCTTCAAAGCATCTGACAGGACAACTGGCCAGTCATACGGATCAAGCGGTGGAACAGATCTTGGTTCTTGTTGCTCAGTAGAAATGCCTGTGTGTGGTGTTTGAAGCTGAACAGAAGATAGGCCACTTGTTGGTTCATCAGGCTCTACTTCTACTGGTGTTTGAGGTTGCATAGAGGATGGTCCTGCTGTTGGCTCATGATGCTCATCAGACTTTGCTGATGATGGCTTTTCCAAATATTTCAGTAGTGCTCCTGAGAAGAACATAACATTACATATTCTGTTAATTTTTGCTAAAACACTCTTTCTTATCTTGTTTGATAATTAATTGTTCTGTGTGAACAGAATTTGAGGTGATGTGATCCATTAAATTTCACATTTCGAAATATTATAAATATTACAGAGACTAGCTTACTCTACACGATTCTGAGCACTTGCCTAGCTTGATGGTCTACCTAACCTAGTTGCCTGAACTGTAATCATAAGAATATACAAGTGGCACATCTCACCTGTGCTACTGGAAAGCTTCTCCTCCCCTATTTTCTTCTTTTTCCGTTTTTCAGCTCCTGATGGATGATAATGTTTCATTTTCCAAGATGCACGAAGTCACATCTGTTAACCACAACTAATCTGCTAAATAATAATAATCATGATAATAATGATGATGATGATAATAATAATAATAATTGTTATAATTGTAACGTTAATCAAATACATTCAAATAATCAGACCATTTAGGTTTTAACCAACAAAATTCACATTATCTGAAAAAGATGAGAAAAGAATTAATCAGTGCTGGGCAGCGCAAACGAAAATTCACTTGCGCAAGCGCAAATGCGCAAACCCAAACCCATACCTTGCGCAAGCGCAAATGCGCAAACTTCTCGAAACTTGCGCTTGCGCAAACGCAAACGCAAAGTTGAAAATTAAATTCATTTTGAACGTTTTCAATAAATGTATTTTAAAACATAAGTTACAAAAAAGATTAGGTATGATTGTAAGGAA
This sequence comes from Bathynomus jamesi, assembly GCA_023014485.1. Taxonomy (NCBI): domain Eukaryota; kingdom Metazoa; phylum Arthropoda; class Malacostraca; order Isopoda; family Cirolanidae; genus Bathynomus; species Bathynomus jamesi. The sequence continues at coordinate 649,774 of JAJOZX010001623.1, forward strand.
AGTCTTTATCTTATCTTTACAATGAATTTTTATTTTTTATATCATATAAATATTTGATATATTTAATAAATTATTTAAATTATTCTATTATTAGTGTATAAAATTAAGATTATAATTATTATTTATTTACCTGTGCAAAAGGTCCTGGGCCTTGCTATTGTTGAAGGCGGCAGATCCAGCAAAGGAGGACTCTATACTGGCCTGGCGCATTCTCTTGGAGCCAGAGTCCTTGGTGTCGCCAGAGAGGGACCGGCCGCGCTTGGACCCACCACTGATGGCAGCGAGGTCTTTGCTCTGGTTGGGGTGAACCTTGAAAAAAATTATAAATTATATTGTAATGACAGTGTAGTGAATACTCTTATTTTAGTTTCAAGATAAATGTTAATTTTACCGTCTTGAATTTCGGAATAGCTATAAATTCATTTTAAATTAGTTACCCATCATAATTCAATTGTAAACCACATTAATACTAATTTTATGTATACTGTATTATTTTATTGTATGTAAACATAATTAATTATATATCACAATTGTCAGTTAATTATTTATATTCAAATAATTATTTTAATCTAATACCATGTCCATTTTGCAAATAAATAATAGAAATCCAAGGGTTATATTTTCCATCCTTGGTACTGTCGCAGTTTCGCCTAACGGACTCAATACGGATCGTGAGATAATCACTGGTTGGCACTTAACCAGCGGCAGTGCTTATGGCTACATCATCCAGGTTAACCTATACCGGATAGATGCGCTACGGTCCCAAGCCGTAGCTTGCCTAGGCCCAACGACGACGACGACGAAAACCAACAATTGGTGACCCCGGAGTTGGATTCCCCCCTCTTTTACCCGAACGACTAGGACTAGACTGTAACGTCGTTCGTGCCCATCACCCCCTTCACCCGAGCGACTAGGGCCAGACTGTAACGTCGCTCGTGCCCTTGCCCCTCACCCCTGCCCGTGCGCTCTGTGCCTGCGCTCGTCTCAACCTCCACTCCTTCGTTGGTAACTTGTCGTCTTGCTTGTACGTCAGCAAGCATAGGAGAAGATGCCTGACGACGCTGGTGCCATCTCCACTTGAGCGTAAAGCTCCCCGTCTTCTGGCCGGGTGATCCATTTATTTGGTTCCACCAAGTGGAATCACAATTCAACTTGGGAAGGATCACCGCTAGCAGGACAAAATACGATCATGTTTGTCCTCTCTACCAGCGAGCATCATCTCTGAAGTCCGTGACGTCATCGTGTCTACTTCCACGAGTGAGGACCCATACAACGATCTGAAGTCTGCCATCCTGTGCCGCACCACTGTCTCCGAGCGTGAGAAAACTACATCAGTTAATCTCAAAAGAAGAACTTGGAGACCGTAAGCCCACTCAAATGCTGAGGGCTATGCAGTGCGCTCTAGGCGAAAGCGCACAAACCTTCGATAAGGACATCTTTAGACAGTTGTTCTTGCAGAAACTTCCTCCATCAGCTCAGCGTGTCTTGGCCACTATGGATCCTGCTACTCCAGTTGATAAACTAGCAGAAACTGCCGACAAAGTAGTGGAGATTGACACAGCTCCGGTCAACAACGTGAACACACAATCGGAACTGGAGTTGAAAGTGGAAGAGTTAAGTCAACAACAACCACGTTTGTTCTCTGCTACAAAATCAACGGCAAAGAAGCCATTCTCAGTCAAGATTTACGAAGAGGCATCGTTCGAGTTCCGGGAAGATCTGCTTCTACCACTCTAAATTTGGAAAGAAGGCTAGGAAGTGCATCTCCCCTTGCAATTTTTCGTCGAAAACCCCAGCAGCGAGTCCTAATGGCGTCTAGTACTCGCACTGCCAACCTGTTATTCATAAAGGACAGGAACTCTGGTGTCAATTTCTTGGTCGATACCGGAGCGTCAGTCAGTGTATTCCCTCAAAAATCTGGTCATACGCACTCGGAATCTCCGCCTCTATACGCTGCTAACGGTTCACGCATACCCACGTACGGTACTCAGTCGCGTGAACTAAACTTGGGCCTTCACCGATCCTTCAAGTGGATTTTCATCTGTGCTCAAGTGCAGCATCCCATAATCGGCGCTGACTTCCTCCAGCATTTCAAACTCCTGGTGGATCTTGACAAGCGACGCTTATGCGACCAGGCCACACTGCTTTCTGTTCTTGCCAAACAGGTTGCCCTTCCGGACGCCTCGAACTCTGCACTTTCCCTCGTTCCCCCTAATTCCATGTACCAGTGCCTTTTCCAGCGATATCCAGGAATTCTTCAACCGATGCAGATGGGTGATACCATTAAGCACACCATTACCCATCACATTACAACAAAAGGTCCCCCTGTGTTTGCAAAAACCCAGACGTCTTGCCCCGGACAAACTGAAAGCTGCCAAATCAGAATTCCAGCTTATGATAGATCTTGGGATAATAAGACCTTCCAAAAGCAGTTTGGTCCTCTCCCCTACACCTGGTCCAGAGAAGTCAGGAGACTGGAGACCATGTGGGGATTACCGGTTTTTGAATTCGACAACCATCCCGGACCGATATCCGGTACCAAATGTCCAAGACTTTACTTCTCTTCTCCACGGCAAATCTATCTTCAGTAAAATAGACCTCGTTAAGGCTTTCCACCACATTCCCGTAGAGCCTTCGGATATTCCCAAGACTGCAGTTTGTACACCATTTGGGTTATTCGAATTTGTGAAGATGCCGTTCGGGCTACGGAATGCTGCGCAAACCTTTCAGAGGTTTATAGATGAGGTCACCAGAGGCTTAGACTTTGTTTATGCCTACATCGATGATTTGCTTGTGGCCAGCTCAACGGAAGAGGAACATAAGGAACATCTTTCACTCCTCTTTCAACGCTTAGAACAATACGGTGTTACTATTAATGCATCTAAGTGTGTGTTTGCACAGCCAACCTTGGAATTTCTTGGTCACACGATTTCGCAGCACGGAATTACCCCCCTTCAGGACAAGTGTGAAGTGATAAAAAATTACCCTATGCCAAATAATCAGCGTGAGTTACGTCGGTTTCTAGGTTTGGTAAATATTACCACAAGTTCATTAAAACTGTGCCAGTGTTCTTGCTCCTCTACACGCTATGATCACACACAAACGCAAGGTAACGAAATTGGTATGGTGTAGCGATAGTTTACAGGCGTTCGACAATGCCAAAAATGCTATCAATAGTGCATTGTCTCTGTCATTTCCTATCAGTGATGCCCCCCTAACTCTGACGGTCGATGCATCAGATGTTGCGATCGGTGGGTGTTGGAACAAACCATTAACGGTCAACAAGCACCCATCGCGTTTTACTCGAAAAAGCTGCAGCCAGCCCAAACGCGTTATAGTGCTTTCGGACGTGAACTTCTTGCTATTTACTTAAACGTGAAGCATTTTCAACATTTCCTTGAAGGCCGAGAGTTTTGTGTTTTTACCGACCACAAACCTTTGGTCACTGTCTTCAATAAAAACAGCTGTAACCACTCTCCCAGAGTCATCAGGCAACTCGATTATATCTCGCAATTTACCACAGATATCCGCCACATCAAAGGTGTCTTGAACACTCCAGCGGATGCACTTTCAAGAATAGAGATTACTTCTGTTACCCTCAGCTCTACACTGTGGAATGCTATTGCACAGGATCAAGATAAGGATACGGAACTACAAGACCTGCTCAGAGAAGACTCCACTCACTCACTTTCCCTCAAGAAAATGAGTATGCCAGGATTGTCTGTGCCCCTCTATTGCGACGTATCAACAGCTGCTATTCGCCCTTATGTCCCTCCATGTCACAGACAAGCAGTCTTCACGGATCTTCATAAGCCCTCCCATCCTGGTATCCGTGCTTCGCAACACCTGGTTACCTCTCGCTTTGTTTGGCCCTCGATGCGGAAGGATGTCAAACATTGGACCAAAACGTGCCTTGCCTGCCAGCGTGCCAAAGTCCAAAGGCACACCAGGTCCCCCTTTGACGCATTTCCGCCCCCATCCCCACCCCCCACCCCCCCCAGCGATTTGAGGTAATTCATGTAGACATTGTTGGCCCTCTTCCAGTGATTCAAGGCCAACGTTATCTGCTCACCTGTCTCGACCGCTTTTCCAGATGGCCTGAAGCCATCCCACTTCCTGATATCCAAGCGGACACTGTTGCAAGAGCCTTTCTTCATGGATGGGTATCAAGATTTGGATTGCCGACAAAAGTCATCACTGACCAAGGTCGCCAATTTGAGTCTTCGCTTTGGAAGAAGTTTACCAGCTTGTTGGGTACAGTACATGCGCATACCTGTGCGTATCATCCGCAAGCTAACGGCCTCGTCGAACGCTTCCATCGCCAGCTGAAGTCATCCCTTATGTGTCACGAAGACTCCCATTGGATGGATAAGCTTCCACTCGTGTTGCTTGGTATTCGCTCTGCATTTAAGAGTGATCTGAAGACTACAGCGGCTGAACTAGTCTATGGAACAACACTGCGGCTACCAGGTGGCTACTTCACTGCAGGGGATAAGTCATGTGATCCTACGGAATTCGCTCAAACACTTTCCTCTCACATGCAGTCCCTTCAGCCTGTTCCCCCTCGATTGACTAGCCAACAGAACATCTTTGTTTCCCCAGCCCTCCAGTCTTGCACCCACGTTTTCGTTCGTGTACCTGTCCCAAAACGGCCTCTCCAATGTCCATATGACGGCCCTATGAAGTTCTCCGACGTACGCGCAAATCATTTCTCATCCAGCGCGGTTCCAAGGTCGACAAGGTTTCTATCGATCGTCTTAAGCCTGCGTTTTTGGAATCAACCTTAAGCGAGGTACATGTAGCTACCAAAAAGGTCCAGGGAAATCTGTGTCGTTCGGAACTCTTTGAACTTCCTCTCTGGTGGGGGAGTGTGTAGTGAATACTCTTATTTTAGTTTCAAGATAAATGTTAATTTTACCGTCTTGAATTTCGGAATAGCTATAAATTCATTTTAAATTAGTTACCCATCATAATTCAATGTGAACCACATTAATACTAATTTTATGTATACTATTATTTTATTGTATGTAAACATAATTAATTATATATCACAATTGTCAGTTAATTATTTATATTCAAATAATTATTTTAATCTAATACCATGTCCATTTTGCAAATAAATAATAGAAAATCCAAGGGTTATATTTTCCACCTTTGGTACTGTCGCAGTTTCGCCTAACGGACTCAATACGGCTAGTGAGATAATCACTGGTTGGCACTTAACAGCGGCAGTGCTTATGGCTACATCATCCAGGTTAACCTATACCGGATAGATGCGCTACGGTCCCAAGCCGTAGCTTGCTAGGAGGCTAGGCCCAACGACGACGACGACGAAAACCAACAACAGTGATATACAACAGAAGTGTTTGAATTGAGACAAAGTATAACTTATTATTTAATATTTAATTATATTTTAATAAATAATAATTTCTAAAGTTAACTACTTATCAAGTTTTTTTAAAATTTTAAATTTATAAATAAACTTAAACTCTCATGCTGGTAGTGGCTCTTGAGGGTGTACATGCTGATGGTGTTGAAGCTGACCTTGGCCTTGCACCTCTTACAGATGATGCTGCCCCTGTAGACCACCCTGTCCCTCTCAACCACCCTCTTCTTGCTGGTCAAAGGTTCCAAAGAAGGTGTCCAGGTGGGGCCAGGGGTTGTTGAGGTCCTCTTCCTCCTGGTGAGGCCCTGAGCCATGGCTGGTCACGCTGCCGGCCGGGCTAGGGCAGAGGTGGGGCTGGACAGAGACTGGTGTCTGATGCTGTCCATGGTTCACTAGTTATAGACAGTAGTTATGACTTATGAAGTTTCTAGAAGTTACTAGAGTAGTTAGTAGTTTGAACTCTGAAATAAAATTAAAATCAACTAATCAAATAAACGTGTTTCACTAGCGTTGTTGGTATACTGAGTGCTCACTGCTGTCTCGCGGCGCCACCTGTCTGACAGTCACGTGTTTATGAGCTAAATCCACTATTTTTAATAGTTTTTTTTTCACGTTTGCGCACAAGTTTGCGCAAGAATTGGCGCAAACGCAAATGCGCAACCGAAATCACACTTGCGCAATTTGCGTTTTGCGCAAGTGTTTGCGCAAGTGCCCAGCACTGGAATTAATAAACTTGAAAACATAACGAAAATAATCCTAGGTTTTAAAGTGTTACAAAATAATCAGTAAATTAGTGAAATAATGTTTTACAATACTAGAAAAATTAAGCATTTAGGAAAGTATAAGCATATAGTAAGAATAAAGTTAAATAATATAGAAATAAGATCTCTCAATAGTTATTTACACACAACGACCAAAACGTTTCGTTTGTCTCCGTTTTATCACATTTGTCTCATACAAAAACTTTAATTAATACGATAATAATAATAATAATGATGATAATAACAATAATATTAATAATAACTTCAGCATATTCCTATTCTTGCCCACTGAGCTATAACCTGGGAGCCTGTCTAGGGGCCCCCTAGTAGCAGCGGGGCCCTAAGCGGCCGCTTAGTCTGCTTATGCCAGGAAACGGCCCTAGGTTTGTGCCACTCTCTATCAAAAGCTTTTGGTACGTCTAGCGCAATAGCAAAGGTTTCACCGAAATCCCGAAAGGAGGAAGACCAAGAGTCAGAGAGATATGCAAGAAGATCGCCAGTCGAGCGTCCCTTACGGAACCCATACTGACAATCTGAAAGAAGATTGTGAGAAGGCAAGAAATGAAAGCAATAGGACGATAGTTGGAAGGTTGAGAGCGGTCACTCTCTTTTGGGACAGGCTGAATAAAAGCGAACCTCCAACAGAAGAAAAAGTACCAGATGAAAGACAAAAACGAAAGAGTTTCCCTGGGTAGGGTATCAGCAAAGAAGCACAGTTCTTGAGAACAACAGGAGGGACACCATCAGGATCGTACACCTTCCCAGAGTCGACTGCAGATAGGGCAGAAAGAACATCTTTGAAGAAGATTCTATGATAATTTCAGACATAATTAAGTCGGAGGGAAGAGGAGATGGAGCAACAGCACCGGAATCGTCCAGGGTTGAGTTGGAAGCGAAAGTTTGAGCGAAGAGTTCAGCTTTATCAAGAGAAGAGACGGCAAATGAGACGTCGGAATGGAAAAGAGGAGAAAAAGAAGTAAAGTTGTTGGAGAGGTTTTTGGCTAGATGCCAGAAAGAGCGAGAAGAATTAGAATTAGATTGGTTTTCACATTTTTGTCTGAGAAAGTTTTTTAGCGAGTCGAAGAACAGATTTTGCACGATTCCGGCCAGAAATATAAGCTAAGTGAAAGTCAAGAGTTGGATGTCGACGGTACCTTCCGAAAGCTTCGTCGCTGTTACGGATAGGATGAGAACAAGCAAAGTTAAACCAAGGATTTTTACATTAGTGGTAGGAATAGAATATGGAATGTACGCTTGCATGCCCGAGATAATCACCTCCGTGGTGCGCTTAGCACACTCCCAGACCACGGACGCAGTAATCATTCGATGGGAGATAAGAAGTATTGAAGAAGTATAAGAAGTATTTTTAACTAGCTTCCAAAGAACTTCAGAAACGTTACAGGCGTCAAAGTTGAAGTCTTCAAAAGAAGACTAGATGCCTGGCTCAGGACGGTACCAGGTGAGCCGGGTGTACCTGGCTATGTGCAGTGGAGAACACAAGAAAGCAACTCGCTCCTCCACCAAGCCAGGGCTAGAGTCGGGGCCACCAGCTTGACTTTCGTGTGAAGAGAGACCAACACACGAAACATCAACAATGTTAACGAGGTGTAATATATATATATATATATATATATATATATATATATATATATATATATATATATATATATTACCCGGAATCTTCCGTGACCCTGAAAAATGTCCTCGGGGTAAATCCTGTCTTATTTGGAATTTGCCTTTGTTGTACAGATAAAGTTTGAGGTAACCATATATCAGGTCATCCCATAAGTAATGTCGTTTTTAGATCGGAATTTGAAGGACAAAAAAACTCAACCGAAACTTTTTAATCTAGTATATACATATTTTCCATCGGAATCAATGACACTCTGCCAACGTCCTACAAGCTTTTCAATGCCATGTTTATAAAATTCAGGCGGTTTTGAGGCAAAAAACGTACAAAAACTGGTGTGCAGGTCATCTAAAGAAGTATAATGTTTCTCGTCAAGATAGTTTTGCAGACTCCTGAAGAGATGATAATCTGAAGGCGCAAGGTCTGGAGAATATGGAGGATGTGGAAGTTTTTCCCACCCAAGCTCCTCAATTTTTGCAGAAGTGATCCGAGCGGTATGAGGACGTGCGTTGTCGTGGTGGAACACGATTCTTTTCCGATTAATCAAAGAAGGTATCTTTTCTTTTAGTGCAGTGTTCAATCGATCCAGTTGTTGACAGTAGACTTGCGCGGTGATTGTTTGGTTGTGTGGTAAGGTTTCAAAGTGTATTACACAACCTTTATCCCACCAAACACTAAGCAGCACCTTCCGAGGGTGAAGATTTGGTTTTAGCTGTGGTGTCGCTGGTTCACCGGCACAAACCCACTGTCGACGGTGCTTAACATTCTGGTACAGTATCCACTTTTCATCGCCAGTCACTAAACGGTGCAAAAACAGATCTTGGAGTTCACGGGAATGAAGAGCTGTGCTAATGTTTACCCGCACCCTCAGATTGTCGACCGACAATTCATGTGGCACCCATTTTCCTAACTTAGGCACTTTCCCGAGTTGTTGCAAATGTCGATGGATGGTGGACGGGGATGAATTGAGTTTCTGGGCCAATTCTTCGACAGTTGTTGAACAGTCTTCTTCAAGTGCGGCTAACAGCGGGTCATCATCAAACTCAGCAGGGCGTCCAGAGCGTGCTGCATCTGTCAAACAGCAGTCACCATTCCTAAACTTTTGAAACCATCTTTGACATTTCCTCACATGCAGAATATCGTTGCCATAAACGTCCTGAATGTTTCGCGTTGCTTCAGTAGCACTATTCCCTTTTTTGAACTCGTAAAGCATTATATGCCTGATATGCTCTTCTGATACCGCCATGTTTATGAGGGGTTCACATAAAGCAAAAAACACGTCTTCACTGGTCAAGGTCTGTAAAGTATGTAGCGAAACACGATAGATCTCCTCTTAGATATAAACTTCGGAAAATTTATGCTTAAACCGAGTAGGACTAGTTTAAACTTAATCTATCGTAAAAAACGACATTACTTATGGGATGACCTGATAGTATACTCCAATACCCCTTAGCAACGCGGAAAATAGACACCATCACGTGATACCCTCACAAATAACCCCTCGTGAGGTTTGAAAAATAAGTATTTGAAATATTTTAACTACTTTATTAAAACCTTTTTATTACATTTTTAGATTATTATTTTATGTACACTTGGATATAATTTTTTTCTTTCCGAAGCATTGTTTTAGTACACTTCATTGATTTATACACTGTCAAATTGGGATTTTACAATACTTTAAATTTTACCTCTAAAAGACGGAATCCTCTATTTCTCGGACTACCCTCTTCCCCATGTAGTTTGAGTTATACAGGTTTTACTATATGTTAGTGGTGTACCGATTAATCGTCATCGGCAGAATCGGCCACTTTTTTATCATCGGCATCGGCCAAATTTAGCCGATTCTCACCGATTCTTTGAAAATTTAAAATTTTCATTACAAAAGAAAATCTATATTTATGAAAAATTGAAGAGACAAAAAAACGCTATTAATGATAATTTATACTCATTTCAAAGTGTAATCATATAAAAATATTTTACATTCACAAGAAAGGGAAAGCTTTATACGTTGAATTACTCATATATTTACATTTTCTCTAACTAGCTAATCTCTAAATATCATAAGCTATTGCAATCTCCAACTCTATATTAATAATAATAATTCTACGCATATATTAATTTGTTAATTTACAGTATATATTAAACCATCTCATTATGTTGACTTTATTTCAAGTATTTTAATAATTTGATAAACTCAAATTATATAGTAATTTTTTTTTTTTTATTCAAATTGTCTTCCAGGGACTTGAAATTTTAATGAAAAATTTTGTTGTTGTTGACATTGTTGAAGAAAGAAAGTACCTTCAACATTAAGAAAAAAATTACTTTAAGTATTGGTATTCAATTTATAAAACTAAAATGAAATTATTTTATTATTTTACTGAGTAATAAAGCTTTTTCATATCATTTTAGCTACGTTATACGAGTTACAAATTCTCTCGTAGAGAGAAAGTAAGGCTTCACTACTTTTAAAAGAGCACCGCTACCCCATCCACTATGAGTTGGATTGGAGAGTGACTATTTTTGTTGTGACTTTGAAATCGGAAAAGTAGGAATGCGTAGAGAGTAAACAAACAAAGCAGTGACAAGAAAATTTTTTTAGTTCTTTGTGTGACCCATTTTTTTTCAAAGCTGGAGCAGCACATTCGAGACAGATATTCGTGAGTTCGGGGTCTCTGAACCAGTATTGTAGAAGACGTCTCGCAGTCCTATTTTTTTGTTGGTGTTTATTTTTTCTAGAACCGATTCTTGAGTACAGCATATAAATTATCTTGGATTTAAATCAGGTGAATTTCCTGGCCAGTCCCTCGGTTCATTGCCATTGTCTTGAAAACCTTTCCTACAACTTTGGATGTGTAACAAAGGCCAAATCTTGTTGTAAGACCACTTTTATATTTTTGAAACATCATGAAAGTAGAATACAGCTTTCCCGTCAGCACTGAAAGTTATTCATCATGCTTTCCAAAAAGTACAAGTCCCCAATTGCACAATATGGAAAAAACAAGTCCATACTATAACCTTTTGTGAGTGCTTTGCAATGGACACCTGATGAGCTACTACTATCTTCTTGCAGCTTCTCATTTTTCGTGCATAAGCTGGACGAACACCATCAATCTTAAAACAGGGCTCATCATTAATTATGACTCAGAAAATTGAACAAAACCTGTAGACATAGCCTATGAAGGAAGAGTCAAACAAACATGAATGAATTTGTCTTTAATTCCAAAGAAAAGTATGGTTTACCTCTAATTTATATGTTGTTTATTAATTAAGTATGGATGATATTTACCGTATTTTCTGTATAATTTTAGTTGGTGAAACCTATACTCAGCGTGACTGTTCGCAATTTTGAGGAAAATAATGTTAAGAACTTTGGAACATTTTAAATCACTCAACACGTTCATTACATGTTCATATTAATTTTTTTCCGTTTTAGTCTTCAACATTGTAGTTTCGATGTCTTTTGCCCATCATCGAAGGCGTTTAGCACTTACCTGAACAATTAGAAAGGTTTTTTTGAATACTTGATATGAGGCGTATAGAATAGAAAGGGCGTACGCCCGAAAATCAAGTTTTCAGATGAACGTATTTATTAAAATTAGCGAACGTTATTATTCGTTAACGACTCAACCGAGTTTAATGGTTTTGGTCTCAAGCCCGTGTGGGGGCGCGTCACACCCACGAATACAGAGGAATTACCGATTGGTTACTGCGCGAAAAAGGGATACCGGGAAACTGGGGGATACGCCTGTGCTATTCTAATGGTCTCGTATGATAACGTGCATTCCTGATGAAGTCTTTTTCAGACTGTTCTGACACATATATTAATGGCATTGTTCTCAAGTTCTCATGCATTGAATTTCGAAGTCTTCTAAGAATATTTTACAAATAATTTCCAATTACGTGTTATCTCTCGCAGTTGTCTGCCTTTTTCTCCCAATTTTTCCATTCATCAAGCGAGGCCTTCCTAGGAAAAAGTGGCTAAGCGACGAAAGTAAAACACGCCAGATAAAGCAGTTAAAGTTGTACCAAATTTGAAAGTGACATCACTTTTGAAGATATTTTGTTGAAATATCTTCAACAGTTCAAGAGTTATGTCACTTTCAAATTTGGTACAACTTTAACTGCGTTTTCTGGCTTTTTTTTTACTTTTGTCGCTTAGCCACTTCTTCCGAGGAGGGCCTCAAGTGTTCCCTTATATTTGTACTAGTTAATAATTGTAACAACTGTTGTTGTTTGGTTTTTGTTTTGTTGTGGTATCTGTTGTTATAGATATATCTCGAATTGATTTCCATCATCCATGTATGATTATACAAAACAATAGAAGTTTGCAAACGTCAGAATATCGAACCCATGAACATTTCGTTGACACTTTAATAACTAAATTTAACCAAACTTAACCTAACCGTAAAAGAACATGTCTATAAAGTGTCACGTCGAAATAGCGCTACTTCGAGAGTGCCATCCAAACTGGGCCTATACAATTCCAATACCTCCGACTATATACCAATGCTTTTAAAAATAAGCTAATCTTCTTTATTATTATTATTATTATTATTATTATTATTATTATTATTATTGATACAATCTACGTTGAAACAATCTACGGAATTGATACGCCTAACATGAATAAATGGTGAAAACGGACTCTGATAAGCGCTTTCTGTAAAAGAACATTAAGCTAAGATACATTCATTAACTTTTACGTACGTCTAAACTTTGGCAGAAATTGGTAGGTTAATGTTAAAGAAGAAATATAAACATTCTTCTCCCACATTTCGTTTAATCGTTTGTACCAAATTACTTGTATTTTATGCAAACCCCTTAAAATGAACAACCTGACCAGTACAGTAATTTGCACCGGACACTTGCCACATGTATATGTGACCATACAGTTTGGTGTTCACTGGAAAAATGGTAAATTTCGAACACCACTTTTACAGTAGTGAACTGTAGTAAACAGAAATGTTGACAATATAATAGTATTTGCGAAATAGAATAGGTTAAATCAATGAATAATTATAGCATGATAAAATAACTTTATTTTGGTAATAATTATAAGCAGTTAACTCTTAGGTAAAAGAAAGTTATTTAAAGCTTTGCAAGAAAGAAGGGGAAAAAATTAGTTTTGGCCTTTCGAATTAACCAGTGAACTAAATTGTTATGTTATAGTAACTTTTTTTTTCTGACCAGTCAGATAGCTGCTTCTCTAAACTTTTTTGGCTCTTGAAAAGAAATTGGAGGCTTGAGGGGCAACTCCCCATATTCTAATTTTGGTTTGGTTTGGAAAAGATATTTTAACTGTTGAAAATGAACTGTAGGACTACGACCACGTAATATATATATATATATATATATATATATATATATATGTAAAGAACGACGCTTGTGTAGAAGAGCGTTCCGCACAAGATGAGGAGGGAGAACGAACAAATGAAAAATGAGGTACCACCCGGGAATCGAACCCGGGATCATCCGATTGCCGGTCAGATGTACTATCCACTACACCATGGACCTCGATCAATCAGAAATCGTAATTCTCCTACATACGAGCAGAAACCAATGCCCTGAGGGGGCACCTCCGCATGCCGTACATATATACATTTTAACTGCAAACAACACACAGTATAATTAATGTAAAGAACGACGCTTGTGTAGGAGAGCGTTCCGCACAAGATGAGGAGGGAGAACGAACACGCGTCGTTCTTTACATTAATTATACTGTGTGTTGTTTGCAGTTAAAATGTATATATGTACGGCATGCGAAGGTGCCCCTTCAGGGCATTGGTTGTGCTCGTATGTAGGAGAATTACGACTTCTGATTGATCGAGGTCCATGGTGTAGTGGATAGCATCTGACCGGCAATCGGATGATCCCGGGTTCGATTCCCGGGTGGTACCTCATTTTTCATTTGTTCGTTCTCCCTCCTCATCTTGTGCGGAACGCTCTTCTACACAAGCGTCGTTCTTTACATTAATTATACTGTGTGTTGTTTCAGTTTATATATATATATATATATATATATATATATATATAATATATATATATATATATATACAGGGCGTCCCAAAAAAATGTATACACACTTTAACAGCTGATAGCTCAATTGATGTTTCTTTCTTTCCAAGTTAAACCCATTAGAATTAATAATGGCAGTCAGACTAAGCTTTGAACAAAGGAAATTCATTCTAAAATGCTACTGGAAGTGTGAAAACGCAGTTGAAGTGCAAAGACAGTTTAGGAGGGAGTTTCAAACAGATCCACCAACGCGACTTACCATCACTCGAATTAGAGATAAGTTTGAAGCCGATGGAACTGTTCAGAATGTCCACAAGAAGCGTTCCGGAAGACCACGGACATCGACAAGCCCCACAAAGCAAGAAAGAGTACTGGAAACGTATCACCAAAGTCCAAGAAAATCTGTGCGGCAAGCGAGTCGTGAGGTAGGAATTTCAGAATCGTCTGTCCAACGCATTTTGAAGCGCTGTCAATGGAAAAGTTACATTCCAAGATTAGTCCATGCTATTAATGAAGATGATGATGATCCGGACCGAAGAGTGGAGTATTGCGAGTGGTACTTGGCACGATGTGGATGTGGATTGGACGAAGGGGTTTCGTAGAATACCCTCCGCGTTCACCAGACCTCACACCACTAGACTTTTTTTTATGGGGATACTTAAAAGACAAAGTCTACGCTATAAAACCTGCAACAGTCGCTGAATTGAGAGCAGCCATTGAACGAGAATGCACACAAATACCAAACGAAATGTTTCGTGATGTTTGCGATTCCATTGCTTCGCGTTATCAGCAGTGCCTGGACCAGAACGGACGTCAGTTTGAAAACAGGCGTTGACAAAACAATTAAATAATGTCTGTAGATTCTATTAGATTTTGAAAATGAAAATGTATTTTAATAAACACTGCCTTTATAAGTATTTAAAGTGTGTATACATTTTTTTGGGACGCCCTATATATATATATATATATAGATATATATATATATATATATATATATATATATATATATATAATATAATTCTCTCTCTCTCTCTCTCTCTCTCTCTCTCTCTCTCTCTCTCTCTCTCCGGAGGGGGTATAAACGTTATGCACATTTCTTCTGGGTGTTGCGAACCTTATACTTTGGGTGTGACAGCCCTCCGGTCCCGAGTCGTGGGATTCTAGAGAAATTGGTTGCCAGTTCCTTTAGGTTCTCTCTCTCTTTCGGGAGGGCGGGTAAAGTCTGTTGTACAATCCTGTCCCGTGGGTTACTAGAACCCTATCCCATCCCTACTCTGTCCTTTTAGCTTAGGTTAAGAATGCTTTCCTCTGACTGACTGTAATAAAAAAAAAAAATTCTTTTAGTATTAAGTCTTTTTCGCTACTTTTACTATAAGGACCCTACTGGTACCTCATGCGTGTGAAGAGAGGCTTTGGAACCTCTATAAATAACACCATTTAACCTCGTAGGTCGTGAGAGACTGGGATGGAGGAGTCCCAGGCGTAGGGGCGCGATGAATGGAGTGTGGCTAGTGCCCCGTTAAGCCCATTCCTAACGCGTAATGGCCTGACCAGCCCCCTGCGACCGTTCTTTGGTGACCAATTGATGGTTGGCTGTACTGCTCTTAGGTGAGAGAGCTTTACTCTCCAGCTAGCTGCCAGGCCAGCGGAAAGTCTCGGGCGTACCTGCTGGGCCTGGTGGGATATCCCTTGAACACTGGATTCTAAGAGTCTGGCCGTTTGTGAGTGGCTAGAAAGACTTAGTAAGGAGCTGCATCTCGCTGTCGCTCCTGGCGGGATGAACGTCACTGGCAGATTGGCGGATGCGGCTTGCGCAGGAAGAATTCGCCGACCCCCTCCATTTTTTTTATGTAGCCACTGGTCAGAAAGTTTTCGATAGTTTTCGATAGTTTTCGTTGTTAGAACGCTTTATTTTATTCAGTGTATTCGGAGTTAGAAAAATAAGTTATAATGACTGGACCGCAGAAACTAAAGGCTGAGTGCGCGAGGTGTGGAGTAAACCAGTGGGTGACGAACTTCAAAGAAGCTTGCTTCGAAAAGATCAACCACTCCAGCATGTGCCGCTTTTGCGAACTCGTGCACTTGTACGAGAAGCTAGAAGAGAGGGTCCGGCGGCTCTAGTCGTGCAGATCGGCTGTTGGAGGCTCGGCGGTTGCTGACACGGCTGCGCCCCCACCCCGGAGCTTATTGATAGGATAGCCGCCCTGGAAAGGCGGGCCAGCGGCGGACTGGACAGACCTCGAGACCGCGGAGAAAGGGTAGAGGTGCAACCGGGGTCCGGGGTGAAAAATCAGTGTCAGGAATTGCCAGCGACCACGTGGAATGCACGGAACCGCGACCCAAGGTGGAGGGAGGGGAGGGCGCAAAGAAGGGGCCGATAGAGAAGGGTGGGAAGGGGGCTTACTGATGGTCCAAAGAAGCCGAAGGATGTAGCTGCCGGTCGAGGTGGGTCGGGTGCTGTAAGTGTGGCTGAGTCTACGGGTGGCGACGGGTATCGAAAGGTATCGGGCAAGAAGGCTGCGAAGCCGAAGTCTGAGACCCCGGTTGCCGCTGTCAGGACCTCCAACCGCTTTAGTCTCCTGTGCGCGATGGAGGAAGACACCGTTTTGATTGGGGACTCGCAGATCAGGGGCCAGGAGAAGCACTTTGCTTCTGCAAACTGGGACAGAAGGAAGGTAAGGTGCTAACCCGGGCGGGAACGGCGCACTCAAGGAAGGAGTTAGAGAAGCTGCGCGTGGCTAGTCGGAAGACTGCGATCGTTGTCCATGTTGGTGGCAACGATCTGTTCCTCAAAGGCGGTAGGGTAGGTTCGACCGAAGGGATCATCACCGGGATCATATCTCTTGCGGATGATCTAAAACTTAAGAGAGACAGGGGAATGGTGATGGGTATTTTACCGCGGATGAATGCCGGTGACCACGCGCTCAGGTCATTGGCATCAACGAGAGGGTGCAAGAATTGTGCGTCCCACTGGACGTGAGGTTTGTTGACCACTTCGACGCGTTTTCGGGTAGGTGGGACTTTTATCAGAGAGATGGTGTCCACCTCACTGACAAGGGTAAAGGTGTGCTAGGCACGCTGCTC
The DNA here is from genome assembly GCA_023014485.1 of Bathynomus jamesi. Lineage (NCBI taxonomy): Eukaryota > Metazoa > Arthropoda > Malacostraca > Isopoda > Cirolanidae > Bathynomus > Bathynomus jamesi. The sequence goes on from JAJOZX010001623.1 coordinate 666,653, forward strand.
GACCGGCACCTATACCGTATGGTGAGGTCAAGCCCGGGGGATTGATGACGGGCCTCCACCGGGGTGATATAATCTTGAGCAGCTGGCGGACGTACCTTCAACTGAAGGGTGCGTCCATGTACAGGTGGGTGACCCTCCTTCCCCGTTGGAGGGGGATCGGGCTCCTGCGGAAGTTGCCCCCTCGTTGGCGAGGGGCTCTTCAACCCCCAACAGCCCTGGCTGTTCGGGAAACGGATCGTGCTAGGGGGCGGTCAGAATAGGGAAGGCTCCCTCCGTGCAGTGCTTTTTAATGCTAGGTCGATTAGAAATAAGTTTTGCGAGCTACGGGCGCGCTTAGCATCAGAGTACCAGGATATCGTTGCTATCCCTGAGTCCTGGATTCATACTGATCGTAGGGACTACGTTGGGGAGTTCGAGATTCCCGGGTATAGAATGTTTCACAAGGACCGAACCAGTCGGGAGGGGGGGAGGGGTACTAATATACGTCAAGGACACATGGAGTCCGGTTGACTGTCAGTTCGGTTCGAAACGGGAGCTGCTTGGCGTCGATCTGAACGTGGGAGGAACGAACTATAGGTTAATCTTGGGATCGAGGTACTTTCGTCTAAAACACTTTCGTCTAACGCAGTTTAGTCTAAAGCACTTATGTCTAAAAGCACATTCGTCTAAAAGCACATTTGTCTAAAAGCACATTCGTCTAAAAGCACATTCGTCTAAAAGCACATTCGTCTAAAAGCACTTTTGTCTAAAAGCACTTTTGTCTAAAAGCACTTTTGTCTAAAAGCACTTTTGTCTTAAAGCACTTTTGTCTTAAAGCACTTTTGTCTTAAAGCACTTTTGTCTTAAAGCACTTTTGTCTTAAAGCACTTTTGTCTTAAAGCACTTTTGTCTTAAAGCACTTCCGTCTTAAAGCACTTCCGTCTAAAAGCACTTTTGTCTAAAAGCACTTCCGTCTTAAAGCACCTTCGTCTGCAATCACTTTTCAAAATCATTTAAATTATTCAAAATAAAAGGGAGAAAAAAAAGAAATACCATTAAAAGCATTTATTTTCGCGAATTAAAATCGTAATGAATGTTGTAAAAGTATAAACAAAAACTAAAATTATAAGCTATTAGAAGGATTTTACTTAATTATAATCAAGGGTATGCGCAATACCATGAAGGTAGTCTTCTATAGATCTGTTTCGATAGTCTGCGACAACCGTACGTATTCTTTGTTCCCTGATTACAGCTTTGGAATTTTTTCTATTAGTAACTGCTCCAGCGCGGAGTTGTGCAACTCTAGCTTCTATAATTCTTTCTTCCCTTCGTAGTGCATCAAGCACATGATAAAAATTAGAGTTAGCTCTAACTAGAACACCAAATCGCCTATGCCAGGCTTCTACAGAGTTGTTTGTGCGAGCACGACCTTGGAGTGTGAGTTCGTAAACGTTCTATTCAGATGGAGGAAATAAGTAAAATCCTTCTAATAGCTTATAATTTTAGTTTTTGTTTATACTTTTACAACATTCATTACGATTTTAATTCGCGAAAATAAATGCTTTTAATGGTATTTCTTTTTTTTCTCCCTTTTATTTTGAATAATTTAAATGATTTTGAAAAGTGATTGTAGACGAAGGTGCTTTAAGACGGAAGTGCTTTTAGACAAAAGTGCTTTTAGACGGAAGTGCTTTAAGACGGAAGTGCTTTAAGACGGAAGTGCTTTAAGACGAAAGTGCTTTAAGACGAAAGTGCTTTAAGACGAAAGTGCTTTAAGACGAAAGTGCTTTAAGACGAAAGTGCTTTAAGACGAAAGTGCTTTAAGACGGAAGTGCTTTAAGACGGAAGTGCTTTAAGACGGAAGTGCTTTAAGACGGAAGTGCTTTTAGACGAATGTGCTTTTAGACGAATGTGCTTTTAGACGAATGTGCTTTTAGACGAATGTGCTTTTAGACGAATGTGCTTTTAGACGAATGTGCCATCTCCCTAATCTTGGTGTACAGACCTCCGCATCTCCTCCTCGAGGAGGATACAGCCCTGTACACCGAACTCCGTAGTCTGCCAGGTGAATCGTAGTAACTCGAGAGGCAGTAAGCTCGATCTACGGCGGCGGACTTTATTGGCCTCCTGGATAGCATAGGTGAGATGGATTTAGAGGTCGGCGGCGATGTTGAGGGAGTGTGGAGTGCATTCCGGGACGAGTTTATGGTGCTGCAGTCTGCTGCCATACCCTCAAAACCGGTCACCTCTGCTTCATCGCAGCCTAAGTGGTTCAGTCGGGACATCGCTTCGGCTATCCGAAATAAGAAAGCTGCGTATAGGAGGGCGAAGGCCAATCGTTCCCATGAGAACACCGAGGCGTATGTCCGCCTGTGCAGAGAATTCAAAGCGAAGGTTAGGCTAGCGAAACGTAACGAAGAACTCCGGGTGGCAAGCCTCTGCAAGGGAACCCTAAGGAGTTCTTTAGTTATGTTAATAGTAGAAAGCCCATGAGAAGCATGATAGGCCCGTTAAAGAACCCCAGCGGCGCGCTGCGGACCTCGGACGCGGAGATCGCTAATGTGCTGAATGAGTACTTTGCGGGAGTGTTCACCAAGGAGGACACCCGCGTCATCCCCGAGCCAGGCGTCAGGCACGAAGGTGCTGGCCTGGATAGTGTTCGATGTACCGCGACAGTCGTTGCCCATAGACAAACTGAGCGCGTTTAAGGCTCCTGGGCCAGACCAGTTTCTCCCCAGAGTGTTGCGGGAGGTGCGCGACCAGGTGGCTCCCCACCTGGCTACAGTCTTCAACAAATCGTTGGAGACGGGCCAGGTGCTTGGTGACTGGAGGGAAGCCAACGTGACCCCTATCTTTAAGAAAGGGGATCACGAAAGTCCAGGGGACGTCGTCCCATTAGTCTCACTTCGGTTGTAGGTAAATTATTAGAGGGGATAATAGCGAGAGGATCGTTGACCATTTGGGTTCCTACAAGCTGCTTGGGGACTCCCAACATGGGTTTAGATGGCAAAGGTCGTGTCTCACCAACCTGCTTGAGTTTTTTCCACGTCATGTGGAGTGAGTACGATAAGAGTAGGGCGATTGATATACTTTATCTCGACTTTCAGAAAGCCTTTGATAAGGTACCTCACCGCCGGCTAATGGCCAAAGTCCGCGCGTTGGGTATCGGTGGGGAAGTAGGTAGTTGGATTGGAAACTGGCTGAAGAATAGGCGGCAGAGGGTTGTAATTAAAGGGGCTAGCTCGGGTTGGGCCTCGGTCACTAGCGGGGTTCCTCAGGGTTCTGTTTTGGGGGCCACTGTTGTTTATCATTTACATAAATGATATCGAGGCTAGCATCGTCAGTAGGATCGCTAAATTCGCTGATGACACCAAGCTTGGGGCCAATGTTGGGACGCCCGAAGCGATCGAGCAAATGCGTGCGGACCTACGTAGGATAGGAGAGTGGTCCGAAAAATGACAAATGTCGTTAACTTAGGTAAATGCAATGTCATGCACATTGGCTACGCCAATCCCAAGACGGACTACATGTTGGGGAGTAATATCGAGGCGACTGATTTGGAAAAGGACTTGGGTGTGCTAATTAGCAGCGACCTTAAGTTTACCAAACTGCGTAGAGGTGGAAAAGAAAGCCCAGAAGTTGTTGGGTTGTATGAGGAGGCAATTTTGATTTCGGAACAAGGAGATTGTGCCCTCTCTCTACAATTTCCTGGTTCGGCCGCACATGGAGTATGCTGTGCAGTTCTGCAGTTCTGGTCACCCACCCTCAGGAAAGATATTGACAGACTGGAGCGAGTGCAGGCGAGGGCCACAAAGCTAATCCCTTCCGTTAGGCATATGGGCTACAATCGACGCTTACGCGCCCTGAATTTGTTTTTGCTGGAAACTCGGAGGTTGCGCGGTCAACTCATCGAGGTTTTCAAGCTCTTACACGGGTTCAACATGTCGATTTTAGAAGCATGTTTAGTTTAAATGATAACTCAACTCGCAAGAATGGTTGGAAGTTGGATTTGAAACGGTTTAGCACTAGTGTGTGTATGAATTACTTTACCTATAAGATCTGTGACACGTGGAACAGGCTACCTTCAGAAGTTGTGAACAGTTCCTCTGTGGATCAGTTCAAGAAAAGGTTAGACGGAATCTTGCACATTATTTGAGGGTGTATGAATTTTTCCCTGGCACCCGTTGTCATTGGCACCTCCTCGGTATGGGCCGCAAGGCTTTTTGAGGTACTTCTTTTCCTTGTAACTCTCTCTCTCTCTCTCTCTCTCTCTCTCTCTCTCTCCTCTCTCTCTCTCTCTCTCTCTCTCTCTCTCTCTCGCATATGAGCCTTCAAAGGGGGGTTGTTGGGGATGATGATGATGATGATGATGATCTCTTTTGGTCGTAAATGTAGTAGGAGGCGCTGGCCGGTTCTGGTATCAGAACCGTAGGAGTTCCCAAATGATAGCCTTTTTTACCTTTTCTTTATATTTTTATTTACGTGTTTTAATAGATGGGAATTCTCGGGAGTCAAAACCTCCGAATCGCTACTTGAGGGAGGGCTAGTTCGGATAGAGTAAAGTTGTTCCCTTTGCCAGCAGGAGGCGCTGGTCTGGTCTGGTTTCAGAGCACTGGGTGTTCTCGGATGATGGAAAGCTTGATGAGAACTCTCGGGAGTCAAAACCTCCGAAAAGACGTGTTCATCTTGAGGGAAGCTCCTTAGCTAGAGTAGAATTTTAATTTTAAATAGTGTGTAAAAATCACGAAAAAAACAACGTATATGTGCACTGTGGGGGGGAAATCTTAAATTGGGAGTGTTGGCCAGTTGGAGGTGCCTCTGGCTCAGTGCTTCTTTATCTTAGTAATTCCTATGTGAAGGACGCCGTATAAGTTACGGAATTCGAACCTATAACCTCACTGTTTTCACTTTGCTTATACAGAAGCTGTTTTACCCACTGAACCACGGGCGCTGGCCTCAATTCTCCGTTCTTGTGATTAAGTTAGGTCAGTGTTTCCCAAACTTTTCTGGCATTTCTCAACCTTTTTCCAATGCCATCTGTTTTCTTTCGCGGCACCCCGGAGGAGTTTCGCTTACCACTGTTCAACATCCAGTTCTTCTCCCCTCACTCAACACACCACGCAACTTGAAATTAAGCGTATCCAGTTTCCCCTTGTTTTGTTTCATTTGAAATTTCTGTATATTCAATGACTTTTCAATTTTTAATTACTTGTTTTTTGCCATTTTCATGACATTTCGCGGCACTCCTGTTGGAGGAACATTGAGAATATGTTTTGGGAGGTTGTTTAGCCTCCTTCGTAACGTCAAGGGTCATCTGACAGAGAGAACTTACAGCTTTACATGGGGTCCGAACTACGGGTGGTTACATCATCTGAACACAGAGGACGGTCCCCTACTCAACTTCCACACACATCCAACGTCGCTTCGCTGATCGACGGAGAGCAGTGTTGCGACATGAAGACGACGTAACCCTGAGTTAAAACCGAGAGCAAGTAATACTGTACTCAAGCAAAGTAATAGATCAAATAGATTTCGACTATTACTGGGTTGTTACTGCATTGTCACGTTACATAAAATAATGTACTGAAAGGAATTAGTGTATAAAACCGAATTATGAATGACGAATGTTATTTGGTGAAATGTTTGGGTTGAATTGTGGAACAATTACATTGGTCAACACTCATTTTATTGCCAATCATATTAGAGTGATTTTGGGGTAACTTTGTGGTGCTGATTCCGAATATGACATCGGTTTTGCTAGATTGGCTCTAATTTATGAGATAATTAGTACCCCATTGAAACACGTAAAAATGCAAAAAACTTAATGTTCAGGCGGAGCCTACTTACAAATCGCATTGAAATTGTCTCAAATCATACAAAAGTAAACACATGAAATACATAATGGCATTTTATTCGGTCTCACCATCTAGAATGTTCCGGTAGTTTCCCATATGCACGCGTTATGGTTACGTTTCCTATTAATTGAGGGTATTCATTATCACAAGAACTAGAGCCAAATCGGAAAAACTACTTTCATTTTGGAATTCAGCAACCCCAAAATACCCTAAATTCGTACGAATTTCCTTGGCAACGAAAAAAAAAAGTTTTTTTGTTGACCTGTGTTATAGACAATGAAATAAATTAAATTTTATATAAGAATATATAGGCCTGGTCATAAGCCTGAGGACACCTCTGAATTTAATGGAAGCGTTACTGGTGGGGCGTAGTTCGGATTCCACGTTAAACTGGAGTGGAGTGAAAAGCTTGACCTTCTTCAGAATGAGCAATTTGGGTGGAAGCAAACCAAACCTTTTTTAAACCTTTCAAATGTTCCGTGCTATGATTCCCCATTTCACGAAGGTCAAGCTTGTCGCCCCTCCTTTCCTACAATATACTGTGTATATAACACTCACACACACAAACACACACACTTGGTCTTTTCAAAATAAGTCAACGACGTCAGTTCACTATTCAATAAGTAATCAGATTAACTTAGAGTTTTTCTGACCAAAATATATTGTTTATAAAAATATAGGGATCAATGAAAGAAAGCCACCCCCAGCCTTCTTTAGTTAGCTTTATAAGGCTAACTAACGAAAATATCACGACCTAACAACCAATCGTTAGGTCAACTGTACGCCCTTGACGAGTGGTTAGGTTAGCGTTAGGTCGTTATATTTTCGTTAGTTACCCTCATAAAGCTAACTAAAGAAGGTTGGGGGTGGCTTTCTTTCATTGATCCAAATATAGCATGCAATATTTTAAATATTTTTTTATTGTGCTATTTTGTAATTGAACTATAGTTTAAACTTTACATAAACTCGTTGGTTTTCATATTCTTAAACATCGGCAGCAAATGGAAAATATAATTTTTTTAGGGTTGACCAAATCTGTATATTGTCAATCTTGATTTCGTATAATGAAAAGTCTAATAATGTCAGTAGATAATATGACCAATGCTCTTCCATAAATAATATTTGTATAACACAAAAGAAACAGTTTAGGTGTTAAATGTAGCCTACTTATTTCTCCAGACGATATTCAGTTTGGGAATTGATTGGGGAATGTGGGGAGGAGGGTGGGTGAAAGAACTAAATAGGTTAACTTCGCATTCAACGTCATTCCCATTCGCATTCGCGCTCCGCGAGTGAGAGTTCTCAAAGTGAAAATTCCAAATTTGGGAAAGAATTTCCAGATTTGGGTATTTTCTACGAAGAATATAACTTAAATTGGGAAATCCTATAATGAGAATGGGAATGAATTGTTTTGAGAATTGCCCCCCCCCCCCCTCGAGATTCTCAAATCTCTCACGCTTGGGCGAAGAATGAAATGGAAATGACATGGAGTGGAATGAGAAACTCTTACGTAAATTTCCAATCATTTGAAAAAGAAAAAGAAAGCGTATCTTGACAATTTACCTTACCTCTGTTCCGTGCGACGATTCCTCATTTCACGGAGGTCAAGCTTGTTGCTACCCCCCCTTATACATACTTAAGGCGCATTTTGCTCCTGAAAGATCATGCATCTGGACTGATGATAACTTGAGGTGTCTGTACTACGAACTGACGAAAATTGCCCGAAAACGGATACGAAATTGCGTAGTCCTTGAACTGGAATAACACGACGCATTGTGGCTTTAATTGGCAATGAACTACGTACGGAAGGGAGGCCTCGTTCGTACCTGCTGTTTGCTTGGCAATGTTGCTATCAGCTGGTCGTACCCTTAAATGGGTGCATGGGCGGAATGATGCTCTGTATGAAAAATGTTAAACTTTTCATCTTACACTTAAGGTGTAATTACACATGTCTTAAGCATTGACTGATATACAGGGTGTTTCATAACATGTGGGACGCACTTTCAGGATGAATTCAGGACCTGAAAACAATGAAAAACGTTTATATAAACATATGCCCGAAATCGCTTTGTTTCCGAGTTACAGCCCGTTTTGTGTTCCAGCAAGTATCCGCCTTGCCCTTGAATACACGCCTGAACACGCCTCGTCATACACTGCCTGACGCGTTCAAACATTCCAGGTATTGCTCGGATTTTCTGGCATCCTTGTTCTACACGTTGGCGAAGCATTTCAACGTTGTCAATGGGTGTCACGTAAACGATGGATTTCAGATGACCGCACAGGTAAAACTCGAGTGGATTCAGGTCCGGGGAGCGAGCAGGCCACGCAATGGGTCCTCCACGGCCTATCCATTTATCAGGGAAATGATAATCCAAGTAGTCTCTGGCTACTCGACTAAAATGAGGAGGAGCGCCGTCATGCATAAACCACATACGACGTCGGACACCAAGAGGAACTTCATCTAGTAAATTGCTTAAATCATCCTTTAAAAAATTGGAATAGGATTCTTCTGTTAACCTTCCAGGCAAAACAAAAGGACCGATTAAGTTGTCAGCAATAAGTCCTGCCCATACATTGATACTAAATTGTTGTTGGTGCCTTAACTGGATGATGGCATGCGGATTCTCTTCGGCCCAGTGATGAGTGTTGTGAAAATTGATCACACCATTTCTTGTGAAGGCAGCCTCATCAGAAAACAACTCGGAGCATAGAAAAAGAGGATCGCGAGCACACTGTTGAAGGAACCAAGTACAAAAAGCCTCTCGTGGTGGGAAATCAGCTTCAGTAAGGCCTTGTACTCTCTGAATGTGATATGAGTAAAGCTGTTGTTCCCGCAAAATTCTCCACACAGTTGTGTATCTTACACCCTCTGCTGCTGATATCCTTCGGGGTGCTGACACCAGGATGTTCCTCCACGCGATTCAGGACCCACTCCTCCAACTCAACGGTTCTGGCGCTGATTGGTCTACCACCATCTGAAACTCGCTTGTTGAATGATCCTGTATCACCAAGACGCTCGTCTATTATCTGAAAGGTCTTCTTATCTGGCAGACGGCAATTCGGAAACCTTTCCGCATTCAGACGTCTTGCTGCGGCCGCATTACACTCGGCAAGCCCATACATGAGATGCATGTCTGCCATTTCTCTATATGAATAAGCCTCCATTCTCACTTCAGATGCACACTATCATTGGATAGCACAAAAACTTTTAAGTTTTTTTTTCCATTGGACTGCACTTATTCCCGGTAGGAAGTTACAAATACGAACAGTTAAACACCGCGATGAACCTCTGGCTCTGACTGACTGATGGCTGTACACTCAACGATATTGAAACGTCATAGAGTGTACGAAACATTACAATTGGCAAGGTCATACATGAAATAAGTCTCGTACACACTCACAAACAGTAACTCGGAAACAAAGCGGTTTCGGGCATATGTTTATATAAACTTTTTTCATTGTTTTCAGGTCCTGAATCCATCCTGAAAGTGTCCCACATGTTATGAAACACCCTGTATATACATACAAGTGGTGGCATAACTGTATAGGTACAGAAATCGTATAGAAAAAATATTTGCTAGGTATCTGTATTTAAATAAATTTTCAGGAGGAATTAGGTATACTGTATACCAAATGTTCAAGACGGTTTTTTGATGTTACGTTGCTAAAACCTTGAGTCAAGTTCAGAAATTAATTTAAACGAAATGTCGGGCGTAAGGTGATAATAATCGATGATGCGAAACTACTTATCGATGCTTGATGCACTTTACGATTTACAGAATGAAAGTGCGTCCCACACGTTATGAAACACCCTGTATATCATTCAGTGCTTAAGACATGTGTAATTACAGCTTAAGTGTAAGATGAAAGGTCTAACATTTTTCATACAGAGCATCGTTCCGCCCATATATATATATATATATATATATATGATGAATAAAACCACGAAGGGAAAAGAAACACAAAGGGGTGCTCAAGCGCTTTCGTCTAATGACATCCTCAGGAACACTGTTTCAGTGTTCCTGAGGATGTCATTAGACGAAAACGCTTGAGCACCCCTTTGTGTTTCTTTTCCCTTCGTGGTTTTATTCATCATAAATATTTTTCACGTGTCACTTTCGTGAAATAATTTTTCATATATATATATATATATATATATATATATATATAATATTTAGGAGAAATCCAATGACAAGGAGAAATGTACAGTAAATGCCATGAAAAGTCTTCTTTAATGCGCAACGTTTCGAGCAATACGCTCATCTTCAGGCTGTATGATAACAATGTGAAATTAAAATCAATAATTGAATGAAAAACAAGACAAAGAAAATTTCTATAACCTATTCATATATATATATATATAATATATATACAGGGTAGTCCAAGATAAAGTAGCCGTATTATTTCTTTTAACAAAACTCAATGGAGTTACTTTATTTTGGTCACCCTGTATATATATATATATATATATATATAATATATAATATATTGCGCAGAAGTTAATCCGAGGGAATGGTGCACACAGGCTGTTTTTATCCGTTGCCATCATCCTTCACAAGACCCCATTTGTTAATGATAATTCATTCGCGTGTATAAATAGATCTTTTCCCCTGAAAGTACTTTCATTTTACTCCTTCGTTAGAATATTAAACTTTTTTCTCAAAATGACTTTATTTTTTTATTTTTATTTTCAATAATTTCTCTCGCAGTTATTTATGAACATTTTTATGGCTTACATTAAAACTGCGAGGCGGAAATTTTTTTTTTTTTTTTTTTTTTTTTTACAAATTTATTCAAGTTTTAAGTTAAATTAAAAGTTCATAATAAGAATTTTAAATATGATAATTTAAGTCAAAGCGTTACTTATTGAATATATCTTTAAGTCTTAAAAATACAATGACGTGTGTGTGTGTGTGTGTGGTTTTCATTTATTTATTTATTGTATCATTTATACATATACAAGGAACATACATTGGTTGTAATAAGAAATATTTACGTAAAAATGGGATAACTAGTGTTTTCCGATACATACGTTGCGTTAGTATAGGCGCATTTAGGGAGAGGTGGGGGTAATGGGCGATGAGGGGAGTGCCAAGGGCAGGGCCGGATTAACCATTAAGCAAAATAAGCCCGTGCTTAGGGCATCAAGGGAAGGGGGGCACCACAGAAATTTTCCATTGTCGGATTTACCATGGATTTATTATACTATTATAATACCAACAGAACAACTATGCAACAAGGCAGGCTGGATGCCTTATCTCTACTAAGTATAGAAGCAGATGTGTTACGTAAGATTAGTTTTGAGGATCTGATCAAAGACTTTGCAATTAAAAAAAGTAGGAGAAAACTTTTCAAATATAAATGAAGTGGAAGTATACAAAAATAAACATTATTTTCCATCTTACTGTAAGTTTTGTTTCATTTCAAAAAATAAAATTTTATTTGATGGTTTATTTTTGTTTATATTTTGAATTACATATATATGGGGCACCAAAATCTTTTAAGTGCTTAGGGCCTCTAAAGGTCTTAATCCGGCCCTGGCCAAGGGGATGAGGGTGTTATCTTCCCCCAAAATAAAAAATACAGAGTACAGTAACCTAACCTAACCAAACCTAATCTAGAAAATAAAATTTATATATGTGTATATAGTCTAGGGTGGTCCACAAAATGGAAGTATTTTAAATTCTTCCTCCCAGGGTTTCATTAGGTTCCTTTTCCCAAAACACTTCTCTGAGCAAAGTTTGGGTTCAATCGGTTAATATTTAGAGGTGGCTCAACTACCCCCAGAAGTCCACATTCATGGCTTCTGGGTCCCCCCCATATATATGGGTATTATCCGCTTGTTGGCGGGGGTATCATGGCTGACCAGGACACTCATTGTTGCCCAGCTAAGATTGTGGACTTGTTAGAATCAGGAAACCTCTTTCGGTGCTCATCCACCACACTTAAGAGAAACTGGAGTTGATCTTCTCATTTCGTCAGAGTTCCGCTGAAGGTCTGAATGAGAGCTACTGCCCTTTCAGCATGATCATTAACTACTTTGATGTTTCCTATGATTCTTTTAGCTTCTTGGAAGTTTTCATTCTCCTCCCAGGTGCTGGGGTCATCATCAAGAAAACTAATATTGATCGGTAGGGCCTTAAGAAGCTTTAATGAGTTCTTTGTGGCAAGAGTTTCTAATTTCAGTGTTGCTTTGCATTCCTTGAGTCTTCTTCTCTTTGAGAAGTCTAATGACCCCTCCTTTTCCCTCATACACTGGACCATGATTCCCTTGGTGTCTGGTGCAACAGTTTGATCGAAGAGAGCAAGGGCCACCAGCTCTTCTGATAAGTACCATAGGTGGTTTTCAAATTTCTTGAGAGCTGCTTTGGCCACTTTCTGGTCATGATAGTCCTTTAACTTTTGGATAAGATCCAGATCATTCTTCGGAGCTTGTGATGGAATAGGAGCATGATCCAGCTTTTTAAGTAGATTAGGACTCCAAAAAGGGTAAGGGTTTTCAGGTCCTTCTTCTCTCGAGGAGTCAGGGTGATTTGATTTCGAAAAAGCCACATTTTGATGGCATAGATAACTTTAGCCATCCACCTTGCATAGTGCGTGCCAGCAGGACGTTTGAATGTGTAACTTTCAATTTTTTCACCAAGAAAGATCAAGAAAGTTCCAAAAACTCTTTATAGTCATCTCGAAAATTTCCAGTGGCCAGATGTTCTTTGGCAAAGGCAATTATTTCATTTCTGAAAGGATCAACTTGCTCCTTCATCTCATCATCATCCTGTGATGTAGAGAAGGTTTTTAAATCAATGTAGTCCCACATAGATTGGAACCTTTTGAACAAAAGTGGCTCAGGGGCAGAAGATGAACCATGGACTGCTTCAAACACACCTCCATACATGACTTCCATGCAATGATGCCTACAGGCAAAATAGAAGAGTGGTCGACCAAGTTTCTGTTCCAGAAGAACGCATGCTCCCCTGTTTGTTCCTGTATTTGATGCTGTAGTATCTGATAACATTCCGATTATTGACTTATCTATGTTCCATTCGGAAAGAAGATTATACACTGCAGCTGATTGAGCTTCCCCTGTTCCACTTGGTAGTTTGGGAACACCAAGCAGTTTTGAATCACCTGATTCAACTGAAGAGACAAGGACTGGGAGTCTGTCTACCTTTTCATTCTTGGCAAGTAGATTAGGGATCAACTTCCCATCCCAGTGGACAATCGAAATACTTGGACTAAAGCTAGCTTTAATGCATGGGTTATTTGCCTTCGATGCCTCTCTCGGTGCCTTTTGATTGAAGAACGAGAGATGTTCACCTCTGAAAGATCTTGACCAAGGCTAGATGCAGTTTCAGCTAATACAAAGGTGGCCCTCCTGTCACTGATGCCAGTCCTGTCCAGAGCAGCAGCCAATTCAGGAGATATGATATTCTTTGCTGCCTTTTTCTTTGGTGGAGTTGGTCCGCTGGTAGATGGGGGATTAATAAGGTAATCTTCATCTTCTCTTTCTGACTCACATAAAGACTCAGAAGAAGAACTTCCCTGATCTAGCATAACTTCCTGTGAAGCAGCATATTTTTCTTCTTCAGCTTTCCGCTTCCTATTTACCAATTTCATTTGCTTCTCAGCAGCTCTCTTTTCTGCCTTGTCAGTCACCATATCTGCAGAGACCATTGATCCCACTCGTCCCGCTTTCCTTTGTTGGATCAAGAACTGCCGGTCTTCTTCATTTTTGATTAAGGTAAAGGCATCAGCATGGGCGACATCAAATAGGTTCTCCATTTCTTCCTGAAAGGTTTTCTCTTTTTCTAACTGAGAGTTGCTTTTCCTCCCAGCATTCTTCTTAATCGCTTTCCATTCCAAGTGTAGAGCCTGAATTTTGTGAAGAATGTGGTCTTTCCTTTGAGTAGGGATTCGGGCTCTCTCCCAGAAGAGACGCAATTCTTCAAAAACAGCTTCTGAACTAGGTTTGATCTCCTTCTTCAAGACTTGATGATGGTGGAGGGACATGCGGAGGACCTGGCCACGGGAAGGCAGCTTGGCTCCAGTGATTGTTTCCTCTGACTTTTTCATTAAGTAAAATGTACGTTTATTTGACATTGCAAAACCTGTAAATTTAATAAATCTATCTGAAAGAAAAATAATCATTAGTTAATGTATCTGTAAATAATGTTTGTTTTAATTATTCACTATATTAATAAAGGGCATAATGGTATACAAAAAACAGCTTTGAGCCACCCCTAAAAGTTATTCGATTTGCCTTAAATTTTAGATGAAATATTTTTTAGCTAAAGGGAACCAGATTATAGCCTGGGAGGAAAGAAAATTGAGCTTCGATTTTTTACCCCATTCTGTGGACCACCCTAGTATATACTGTATATATATATACACGGCGCAAAAGTCGCGCATCATAGGAATTTTCAGTGTTGACAATGATGCTTTATTTTTTCTTTTAGGTAGGGGATGACTACAAAATTAATAATAGACGAGAGGGTGAGCTTGGTTTTAATGTATGGAATACCAGGTACAACAAATCGATGAATCTGTACAGAATTTAACTTCTGTGCCCATTCATTGATTTGTAGTACCTGGTATTCCATGCATTGAAACCAAGCTCATCCTCTCGTCTATTGTTAATTTCGCAGTCATCCCTTACCTAAAAGAAAATAATATATTATAATCAACAGTGAAAATTCCAATGATGCGCGACTTTTGCGCCACCCATATATATATATATATATGATGAATAAAACCACGAAGGAAAAAAGAAACACAAATGGGTGCTCAAGCGCTTTCGTCTAATGACATCCTCAGGAACACTGGAGTGAAAGGACAGATCAAGGCAATATATAGGTTACAAAAATAAACATACATACATACATATTCATATATATATATACATATATATATATATATATATATATATATATACATATATACATATATATAGTAAGCATAGAAAAAATTGGGGAGGAGCCAACATTTATATGGTCACAAAAGAATAAAGAAATAAAAATAAATATAAATACAAATTGAGAAAAAATTAATTACAAAATAGTGCCTTAGTGATATATATGTCACAGCCTAAATAATCATAAAGAAATAAACAGGCAAATAAAAAAACCACAAATATATATACATACATACATATATATATATATATAATATATATATATATATATATATATATATATATATATATATATATATATATATAAAGACACTTTTAGCACTTTGCCGACCTTCAATATAAATTCAAATGGCTTGTTTATGGAACAGGTCACAAAAGAATAAAGAAATAAAATAAATATAAATATTGTAAGTGGAGTCTACCAATTCAAGCTCAAAAGGGAAGTTTTACAATCAATTTAATAGATGAAGCCAAATTGATATATATGTCACCAAAAAAATAAAGAAATAAACCAAAAAAAAAAACAAATTAATTATTAAAAAAATAATAAAAAATAATAATAATAAATTGAAAGATAAATTTTAAGAGAGGCACACCAATTTATAAGGGAAAAATTACCACATATGCATATTATAGTCACAAACGAATAAAAAAGTACAAGTAAATATAAATTGGAAAACAAAATGATGCCTAGATGATATATAAAGAACAATAAAAAATATATACAACATATATACGGTATATATACGAAATATAAACGCAATATATACAGAATATATATATATATATATATGCATAAGGGAAAAAAATTACCAAATTTGTTTTTAAAATTATTGTCTGAAAAAACGGTAGGTCTTATTAAAACCCACAAACCGGGTAACCCTATGCGCCCTATTATTAGCTCGGTGGGCTCTATTACCTATAAACTCTCCAAATGGCTTGTTAATGTTTTGTCCCCCATTCTTGGAACTGTCTCTGATTCACACGTAAAAAATTCCATGGATCTCACTGAAAAATTGAATAATGTTCGCATTAATACCAACGATAGATTGATCAGTTTCGACGTTTGTTCATTGTTCACAAAAGTGCCGATTGATGATATGCTTGACTTTCTCGCCAGAGAATTACATAATTATGATTTACCATTACCTGCACACACTGTTTTGGAGCTTATTAAGCTTTGTATCAAGGATTGTAAATTCACTTTCAATGGCGAGCATTATCAACAAGTTTTTGGGATGGCCATGGGCAACCCTTTGTCGCCCCTTCTCTCCAATATTTATATGGAGTTTTTTGAAATTACTTACATTCCGAGAATCCTGGGGTGGGCATCCCTTGGTTGCGGTACGTCGACGATATTTTGTGTATCTGGCCCATGAATCGTGACCTGGATGACTTCCTCCTTCAGTTAAATGACCAAGTCCCCTCCATTAAATTTACTTTAGAAGTGGAACAAGACAACTCAATCCCGTTTTTGGATGTGCGTGTTCATAGGGATAGCCCGGGTTTTAAGTTTAGTATCTATCGGAAAAAAACAAACAATTTGTCCTACGTACACTTTTACTCTGGACATGACACCCCTATTAAAAAGGCCATATTTTCCTCAATGTTTCTCCGCGCTCTTAGGATCGCCAGTCCGGAATACATCGATGCCGAATTGGAAAATATCAACGGTATTGGAAGTGAGTTGTGTTACCCATCTGCGTTCATGGAATCTTGTCTTAATAAGGCTAAACGAACCTTCTATTGTGTGAATAATAACACTCGCACCTTGTCAAAGAATATTTTAGTACTTCCATTTTTCCCGGGCTTCTTAGGCATTGCTAATGTACTTAAACTTTTGGATATCAGTGTAGTTTTTTCATATAACAATATTGTGAAAAACATCATAGTAAAAAATAGCCCTACCAATAATTTAGGCATTATCTATAAAATTGGGTGTAAGCAATGTGATTCCTTTTACATAGGTCAGACGGGAAAGGATTTGCAAACGCGTGTAAAACAGCATCAATATTCCGTTAGAACGGGACAGTTGTCCAGTGCCCTTTTTGTCCATTTGTCAGAGTTATCTCATTGTATTGATTGGAATAATGTTTCAGTTTTGTTTCACTCTAGCAACATTGTTAATAGAAATATTCTTGAGTCGGCTATAATTCAACTTACAAATAACCTTAACATGAGTAAAGGTCTGTTTCAACTCGATCCCGTTGCTCTGAATTCCTTCAGAATGGATTTAAACAAAAAGGGCAGGTTGTTAAATCTTTGGTAAAAATTTGTTTTTGTCTTTTGTTTCCCTTACAATTTTATTTTTCAATTTTTTGCTGTATGCGTGTATGTGTATGTATGTATGTGTATGTGAGTATGTGTGTGGTCATTGCAGTTAAATGTGTTTGTATGTATATGTGTATATGTATGTATGTATGTGTGTATATGTATGTATGTATGTATGTATGCAGTTAAATGTATATGTATATGTATATATATATATATATGTGTATGTACCTTACCTTACCTTACAACCTCACAAAGGTTCTGCGGGATGATTTCTCATTTCGCGAATGTCAAGCTTGTATGTGTATATATATATATGTGTGTGTGTGTGTGTGTGTTTGTATATATGGGTGTATATGTATATATATTTGGTTATGCGGGTATACATGTGTACGTGTATTATTTGTAATTTTTTCAATTTATATTTATTTTTATTTCTTTATTCTTTTGCGACCTACCGTTTTTTCAGACAATAATTTTAAAAACAAATTTGGTAATTTTTTTCCCTTATGCATATATATATATATAATATTCTGTATATATTGCGTTTATATTTCGTATATATACCGTATATATGTTGTATATATTTTTTATTGTTCTTTATATATCATCTAGGCATCATTTTGTTTTCAATTTATATTTACTTGTACTTTTTATTCGTTTGTGACTATAATATGCATATGTGGTAATTTTTCCCTTATAAATTGGTGTGCCTCTCTTAAAATTTATCTTTCAATTTATTATTATTATTTTTTATTATTTTTTAATTAATTTTGTTTTTTTTTTGGTTTATTTCTTTATTTTTTTGGTGACATATATATCAATTTGGCTTCATCTATTAAATTGATTGTAAAACTTCCCTTTTGAGCTTGAATTGGTAGACTCCACTTACAATATTTATATTTATTTTTATTTCTTTATTCTTTTGTGACCTGTTCCATAAACAAGCCATTTGAATTTATATTGAAGGTCGGCCAAAGTGCTAAAAGTGTCTTTATATATATATATATATATATATATATATATATATATATATATATATATATATATATTTGTGGTTTTTTTATTTGCCTGTTTATTTCTTTATGATTATTTAGGCTGTGACATATATATCACTAAGGCACTATTTTGTAATTAATTTTTTCTCAATTTATATTTATATTTATTTTTATTTCTTTATTCTTTTGTGACCATATAAATGTTGGTCCCACAATTTTTTCTATGCTTACTATATATATGTATATATGTATATATATATATATATATATATGTATATATATATGAATATGTATGTATGTATGTTTATTTTTGTAACCTATATATTGCCTTGATCTGTCCTTTCACTCCAGTGTTCCTGAGGATGTCATTAGACGAAAGCGCTTGAGCACCCATTTGTGTTTCTTTTTTCCTTCGTGGTTTTATTCATCATAAATACTTTTCACGTGTCACTTTCGTGAAATAATTTTTCATATATATATATATATATTATATATATATATATATATATATATATATATATATACACACTAGCGGAGCGACCCGGCGTTGCCTGGTGGATGTTGAACGCTATATATATATATATATATAATATATATATATATATATATACACAGGGTGTCCGAGAATTATCTGTATAATTTTTGGCTGTTATTAAAAGTCAACCATGAAGTGTAGAAATTCCAGTCTTGTCTCATTTTACAGAGAATCTCATTAAGTTTTTTCTGATACCACGTTTTGACAAGTGTTTTAGAAATGTACGCGGGTGACAGACATTGATGATTTAAAAGCAAGAATCACAGCTGCTATTGAGCGAATTGATGTGGATATGCTGCAGCGTACATGGCAACATTTGGAGTATCGATTGGATGTTTTGCGAATCACTAATGGTGCACATATCGAATGTTTGTAACAACGTTACTTTAATAAAAGAAACTTTTGAAAATACAGATTCTAAATAATCTTGTTTTAGAATTTTACGTGTGTTATCAAGAATTTTATTAAAAGATGAAATTGTACAGATAATGTTCGGACACACTGGAATTTCTAAAAACTTGTCAAAACTTGGTATCAGAAAAACTTAATGAGATTCTTTGTGAAATGGGACAAAACTGGAATTTCTACACTTCATGGTTGACTTTTAATAACAGCCAAAAATTGTACAGATAATTCTCGGACACCCTGTGTGTATATATATATATACAGGGCGTCCCAAAAAAATGTATACACACTTTAAATACTTATAAAGGCAGTGTTTATTAAAATACATTTCATTTTCAAAATGTAATAGAATCTACAGACATTATTTAATTGTTTTGTCAACGCCTGTTTTCAAACTGACGTCCGTTCTGGTCCAGGCACTGCTGATAACGCGAAGCAATGGAATCGCAAACATCACGAAACATTTCGTTTGGTATTTGTGTGCATTCTCGTTCAATGGCTGCTCTCAATTCAGCGACTGTTGCAGGTTTTATAGCGTAGACTTTGTCTTTTAAGTATTCCCATAAAAAAAAGTCTAGTGGTGTGAGGTCTGGTGAACGCGGAGGGTATTCTACGAAACCCCTTCGTCCAATCCACATCCACATCGTGCCAAGTACCACTCGCAATACTCCACTCTTCGGTCCGGATCATCTTCATTAATAGCATGGACTAATCTTGGAATGTAACTTTTCCATTGACAGCGCTTCAAAATGCGTTGGACAGACGATTCTGAAATTCCTACCTCACGACTCGCTTGCCGCACAGATTTTCTTGGACTTTGGTGATACGTTTCCAGTACTCTTTCTTGCTTTGTGGGCTTGTCGATGTCCGTGGTCTTCCGGAACGCTTCTTGTGGACATTCTGAACAGTTCCATCGGCTTCAAACTTATCTCTAATTCGAGTGATGGTAAGTCGCGTTGGTGGATCTGTTTGAAACTCCCTCCTAAACTGTCTTTGCACTTCAACTGCGTTTTTCACACTTCCAGTAGCATTTTAGAATGAATTTCCTTTGTTCAAAGCTTAGTCTGACTGCCATTATTAATTCTAATGGGCTTAACTTGGAAAGAAAGAAACATCAATTGAGCTATCAGCTGTTAAAGTGTGTATACATTTTTTTGGGACGCCCTGTATATATATATATATATATATATATATATATATATATATATATATATTTAAATAAACGAGTGTGTGTGTGTGTATTTATATATATGCCCGGTTTTGGTCATCTGAATGCCAGATTAGGTTAATTAAATGCCCGGGTAGGTTAATTGTACGCCCTTGACGATTGGTTAGGTTGAGTTGTGATATTTTCGTTTGCTTTAACGAAAATATCATGACTCAACCTAACCAATCGTCAAGGGCATACAGTTGACCTAACCGGGCATTTAATTAACCTAACCGGGCATTCAGTTGACCTAACCGGGCATATATATATTAATATGAAAAGAAGGATCAACACAACGGCAAACATTTTCATTTATTTGTACATCAGACGTTTCGACAAATCTTTTGTCATCATCAGTGAGTTAAGTCTTAAAACCTTAAAACAAAATTGAAAAGTGAAAGTTACATCAATACAATATTAAAACCAGGTTTTAATTTTAATGGTTTTAATATTGTATTGATGTAACTTTCACTTTTCAATTTTGTTTTAAGGTTTTAAGACTTAACTCACTGATGATGACAAAAGATTTGTCGAAACGTCTGATGTACAAATAAATGAAAATGTTTGCCGTTGTGTTGATCCTTCTTTTCATCTGTAAGCTCCGTTTCCCTAAGGAGAAGTCAATAGTTTTGATATATATATATATATATATATATATATATATATATATATATATATATATATAGCGTTCAACATCCACCCTGGCAACACCGGGTCGCTCCGCTAGTCTATAATAATAAAAGGACGTGTGGTGTGTGTGTGTGTGTTCCAGCCATAGATCCATAATGGAAGCAGTTACAAACATGAAACTTCACACACATATTGATTAGGTCCCGAGGTTGTGCACCTGGGTGTTGAATGCCCATTGCCCAAGCTAACGAAAATATCACGACTTAACCTAACCAATATTGAAGGGCGTACAGTTGACCGAACCGGGTATTCAGTTAACGTAACTGGGCATTCAACACCCAGGTGCACAACCTCGGGACCTAATGAATAAGTGTGTGAAGTTTCATGTTTGTAACTGCTTCCATTATGGACCTATGGATCTATGTGAAGACTTTAAATTTTTATATTTTTACATTTCAAATTTGTTTAAATGCTTTTCCTCACCTCACTCCACAATATACAGGACCAGAATTTGTTACTCAAATGATAAAAATGATGTTGAAAAGTTTTATTACTCAGTAAAATGCTAAAATAATTTTATTTCAGTTTCATAAATTGAATACCAATATTTGAAGTAATTGATTTTCCTTATGTTGAAGATATTTTCTTTCTTCAACATTGTCAACAACAACAAATTTTCTTTAAAATTTCAATTCCCTGGTGGCCAATTTGAATAAAAAAATGGATCTATAATTTGGGTTTATAAAATTATTAAGATACTTAAAATAAAGTCATCATAATAAGATGGTTTAATATATAAATTATAAAGTACAATTTAATATAGAATTAATATTAATATAGAGAGGAGGTTGTAATAGTTTATAATATTTAGAGATTAGCTAGTTAGAGAAAATGTAAATTTATGGGTAACTTAACTTATTAAGCTTTCCCTTTTATGTAAATGTAAAATATTTTTATATAATTACACTTTGAAATGAGTATAAATTATCATAATTAGTGTTCCTTGTCTGTTCAATTTTCTATAAATATATATTTTGTTTTGTAATGAAAATTTTAAACTTTCGAAGAATTTTTGAGAGAATCGGCTAAATTTGGCCGATTCTGCCGATGCCGATGCTGATTAATAGGTACACCATATATATATAGTGGCGCTCAAGTATTCGTACAGAGAAATATTTCAGTTATATTCGTCCTTATCTTTTGTATCATGCATTGGATAGTTAGGAAAAGTTTACCGTTCGTTTGGAAAAATTTTAAAATAAAAAATTAATTTAACTCCAGTATACAATGTAAAACATCAACGAACTTGAGGGAAATAAAAGTTTAAATGCAAAAGTTTTCGTACATTTACTTAAAAAATTATTTAATACTTTGTGTGTCCACTTTTGCTTGAATGACTTCAGTGATTCATTTTAGGTATTTTTCTACACGGTTTCGACATCTCTCGGTACAAATTTTAGCCCATTCTTCGAAACCAAATTGTTCAGAGAGTTTCTATTGCGGACAGCTTTTTTCAAATCAAGCCATAAATTCTCGATTAAATTGAGATCTGAGCTTTGATTGGGCCACTCGAGAAGTTTAAATTTGTTTTGTTGAATCCCAACTGCGACCCATCCCCAACTCCTGTGAAGGCCATACATTTTCTTCTAAGTTTCCTCATATTTCTTCGAATTCAGGATTCCAGTGATGACAAGAAGCTCTCCAGGACCAGATGCACTGAAGCATCCCCAAAGAAGCAAACTACTACTACCACCATGTTTAACCGTAGGAACGATGCTGTTTTTTTCGTCGAATACAGTACTGTATTTGATTTTCGCCAAACATACCGTTGATCGTTGTTCCCGAATAATTCAATTTTGTCCAGAGAACGTTATTCCACAATGCAAATCCATCATTTTGATGATCCTTGTCGTACTTAAAATGAGCTGCTTTGTGCACTTTTCGTGCGACTCTTCCATGCAGATCATTCTTTCCCAAATACGACGTCGTACAGTAGAGGGATGGACATCGCTCATAGACATTCTAAATGTTCGCCAAATATCACTCGTGGATTCGCAGCAACCATTCTTTCAATCCGTCTAGCTGTACATGCTGAAATCTTGCAAGGTCGTCCATACCTTGGTAGAGATTTGACTGTTCTAAAGCCTTTCCATTTCTTTATAACTGCAGCAACCATCGTATATGGAAGGCGAAGTAGTTCTTCCGTCTTCCTATAACTCTTTCCAGATTCGTGTGCAGCAATAACAGGTCTCCAAAGATCTGGAGGCAGCTCTTCACTACGACGACCCATTACAATTTAGGGTGTGTCAATTTTAGTGAAGTCAACAATTCAAAAACTACTAGTGATCAAATGATGCATTTTTATGTACTAAATCAAAATATGGCTTTAAAATCCAGATTTGACCACTCCGAGCTATTTATATTTGAAGTTGAAGTTTACGAAAAATCAGCAATTTTTGCAAGTATTTTTTTTTATTGTATATAACTACATTTTACATACATTACATACAATTAAAGACATTTTGATTGTATTTCAATATTAAAACTTAGAAATATAGGTAGGTTTCTTGATTTTTGCCAAGGATGCCATGCCTGCCTTGTTCTTGTTCCTGGACATCAGCTCCCTACTGGCCACCTGGTCACTGATGTACGCCTCCCTCCTCTCTTGTGAGTAAACATGTTGTGCTGCTTCAGTTGTCATCCTTACACACCTCTCTACTGACTGTGTGTGTGAGGGCCATGCAGGAACTTCCATTGGTCTCTTCAGAAACTCCTTGATTGCAGCAGTGGTGAGGGAGCAGGTCAGAGGAGGGTCAGTCACGCCAGAGTTCCAGTCAATAAGCTCCGAGAGTTTGGTGGCATCTGGGTTGATGTCAGGAGTCTTCCTGGGTCTGACACTGCAGTCTCCTACCTGTGTGTCCTCATCTCCTTCACCTTTGATTTCCAGTAATTTAGGGTGTGTCAATTTTAGTAAAGTCAACAATTCAAGAACTACTAGTGCTCAAATGATGTCATATTATCTAGCAAACTTAGAAATATCTTGTGTTGTTTAAAAAAGCCATTTACCTACTTATAATTGACCAGGACGAAGGAGGACGGAGACTTCATACCAGACTCAGTCTGGTATGAAGTGCTCGTTCTCCTCTCCTCCCTGCCTCCTACACTCATGCATTCACAATCAAAACTCCAGCATTTGTGACTATGTGAAACTTAGAAACCATACTGCACACCAAAAATAACAAAGTTCACCACACATATCAATGGCACATTGATATACGATGCTACAGTCATATTTAGGTTATATTTCAAACCTTTATGGTCAAATATAAGTGGGTAAATGGCTTTTTTAAACACTGAAGATATTTCTAAGTTTACTAGATAATATGACATCATTTGAGCATTAGTAGTTTTTGAATTGTTGACTTTACTAAAATTGACACACCCTAAATTACTGGAAATCAAAGGTGAAGGAGATGAGGACACACAGGTAGGAGACTGCAGTGTCAGACCCAGGAAGACTCCTGACATCAACCCAGATGCCACCAAACTCTCGGAGCTTATTGACTGGAACTCCGGCGTGACTGACCCTCCTCTGACCTGCTCCCTCACCACTGCTGCAATCAAAGAGTTTCTGGATAGACCAATGGAAGTTCCTGCATGGCCCTCACACAAACAGTCAGTAGAGAGGTGTGTAAGGATGAAACTGAAGCAGCACAACATGTTTACTCACAAGAGAGGAGGGAGGCGTACATCAGTGGCCGGGTGGCCAGTAGGGAGCTCATGTCCAGGAACAAGAGCAAGGTAGACATGGCATCCATGGCAAAGTTCAAGAAACCTATCTATATTTCTAAGTTTTAATATTGAAATGCAATCAAAATGTCTTTAATTGTATGTATGTAAAATGTAGTTATGTTATAATGTTTCAGACCAACAAAGACGCCAGGATCCACTCATGGCTGGTCTACCTAACTGTGTTCGTAATTGTGTATTGTGCATGTCCTCCGTGGTGGCGGAGGGGACCTACAATTTAACGTGGGTTCCGAACCACAAAGCCTTAATTTTACTACTTTAAACTATACCCAATCTCTCAACATATGTGTCTAATCGATTTTTAAACGTGTTTATAGACGTGCTACTAATTACTTCTACCGGCAAACTATTCCAGCTATTTACTATTCTCTGCGTAAAAAAGTTTTCCGCAACTGCTGTCTCGAACCTTCTACTTGTCAACTTACACCCGTTATTTCTAGTTCTATTATATTGAGATATTTCGAAAAAGCTATCTCTATCTACGTTATCGAACCCATTCATAATTTTTGAAAACCTGGATTAGATCACCCCTTAGCCTCCTAGTCTCGAGTGTAGTCAATTTTAACTCCTTAGGCCTATCCTCGTACGACTTCGACCTAAGCGATGGAATCATCTTAGTTGCTCGTCTTTGAACTCTTTCGAGTTTGTCCATATCTTTTCGCATATGCGGATTCCAAAATTGGATCGCGTACTCCAAATGGGGTCTAACTAATGATTTATAAAGAGGAACTATAATATCGCGCGATTTGTACTCAAAATTCCGAGCTATAAAACCTAACACTTTGTTCGCTTTATTGACCGCTGCTGTACTTTATTTCGCTACTTTTAAATCACCAGTGACTATAACTCCTAAATCTTTTTCCTGCTCTACGCTTGTTAACTCCTTCCCTGACATACTATACGAAAAATTACCGTTACGCGAACCTATATGTAAAATTTTGCACTTATCGACGTTAAATCTCATTTGCCATGTGACTGACACTGACCAATCAACGATTTTATTCAGATCTTCCTGGATTTTACCTCTATCTTCGTCATTAATCGCCCTACCACCCAGCTTTCTTGTCATCCGCAAACTTTGAAACTGTATTGAGTAAGCCGACATCTAAATCGTTAATACATATAAGAAAAAGCAAGGGCCCAATACAGAACCCTGAGGAACGCCACTCGCTACATTAGCCCAACATGACTCCGCTCCATCAACGACCACCCTCTGTTTCCTACCTCGCAACCACTTCTATCCAATTAATTACTACACCCCTGATTCCATGAGCCTTAGTTTTTTCAATGAATCTTTTGTGCGGTACGGTGTCAAACGCTTTTTGAAAATCTAAATACACTACATCAACCGTCCGATGACTATCATAAACGTCAACCACGCTTTGAAAAAATTCTAAAAGATTAGTTAAGCAAGATTTGTTTCGCCTAAAACTGTGCTGCGTATTTCTAACTAAGTTATGCAATTCTAAGTGTTCGACTATACGATCCCTAATATTTATTGATTCCAGCAGCTTACCTACAACAGACGTTAAACTGATTGGCCTATAATTTCCCGCCGCACCTTTATCGCCTTTCTTAAAGATAGGTGTTACGTTTGCTAACTTGAAATTATCTGGTACGCACCCCTCAAAAATAGACGCATTAAAAATCTTTGTTACCGGCAGAACAATACGATCTTTTAATTTTTTAAGTTGTATGGGATATATGGAATCCGGCCCCGGGGATTTACACATTTTCATTTTATCACTATAGCGCATTACCTTCCCTTCACTAACCACAATATTATCCAAAATATTACCATTATCAAAAGGTATTATGTCTATCACCGTAGGGATATTCGTTACATCTTCTATAGTAAAAACACGTCAAAAATTCGTTTAGCAGGGTAGCCATTTCCTTGTTTTCATAAGCTAGATCTCCATTAACATTTTTCAACGGCCCCAAGACACTTTTTACTGGATTTCTATTGTTGACGTATTGAAAGAATCGCTTGGGGTTTTCTTTACCGTCACGAGCTATGAAGATTTCAAATTCGCGCTTGGACTTTTTTATTACACTTTTCGCTTCACGCCTTAGAGATATGTAGTTGTTTCGTAACCACAAATTGTCTTTATCGCACTTATGTAGCCTCTTAGCCCTATCTCTACTCTTTATAATGTCTCCTACTCTAGAAGCAAACCACAAGGGCTTGTTGTTTACTTTCGCACGCTTAATTTTGTACGGTACACATTCCTCATTTATATTCCTAAATACTGTTTCAAACGATTCCCACATTAGTTTTGCGTTGGAGATCCCCATTACGTTTTCCCAATTGACGTGTGACAATTTATTTCTAAATTTACAAAAGTCTGCGTGCTGGAAGTTAGGAATTTTAGTCGAGTTAGCTGGTTTCGAGTGACTTACTGAGGACAAACTCTACAGTCACAGCAAATAGAACTGGGACCTTTCCATATAGAATTTGACCTACTTTGAAAATATGATAAATGAGCAGTTTAACACTTACATTAATATTTAGTTATGTTGCCCTTGGCCTTGATGACCATCTGGAGACGTTTCGGCATGCTATCACTCAGTTTTTTAAAATAATCCAAGGTCATGTTCTTAATCCACAACGACTTGATCTCGCGCTGCAGACTATCGAGTGATGTGGTGTCGA
The DNA here is from genome assembly GCA_023014485.1 of Bathynomus jamesi. NCBI lineage: Eukaryota > Metazoa > Arthropoda > Malacostraca > Isopoda > Cirolanidae > Bathynomus > Bathynomus jamesi. The sequence goes on from JAJOZX010001623.1 coordinate 693,907, forward strand.
TGTTTGAAAGCTTCTGCCTCATGACATTCCAGCAGTTCTCGATGGGATTCAGGTCAGGGCTATTTCCTGGCCACTTCAGCACGTTAATATTATTGTCAGCAAGCCACTTTGACACTTTTTTCGCCTTATGACAAGACGCACTGTCGTGCATGAAAACACTGGCGCCGTGTATTTCGTAAAAATTAAGCTGCCAGACACCGCAAGATTATTTCGTCATTCGTATAGAGCCACTCTGGCAAATTAAACTGGGGTAGCTTGACAATGGAGTTTATATGGAAAGGTCCCAGTTCTATTTGCCGTGACTGTACCATATTGTGATCGCTATTGCTTAACGGTTCTATTACTTGAAGATCAGTGATTAGCCTATCATCTGTAGTTATTACTAAATCTAAAATACTGTCCAACCTCGTAGGTTCCCCAACTTTTTGAATAAGAAGCTATCCTCGAGAAAATTAACTAAACGATTACCTTCCGCGTCTCCCTGCATTGTATCGTAATTCACGTTGGCGCAATTAAAGTCACCCATAACTAAAGCCTGCTCACTACCTATTATTCTCTTTAGTTCACGATATAACGCTTCGTCTGTATCAGCTGTTTGATTATGGGGTCTATATATAACCCCAACAAGAAGTTTGAAATCGTTCAATTTAAGTTCTGCTATGATCGAATCTATCGGTTCTGGAATTATGTGCTTTACTTCTATAACGTTCGCAATATTATCTTTGATATACAACATAACACCGCCTCCTCGCCTACCTATTCTGTTTTTGACAAAAAGTCCATAACCTCTAATTTGATACTCCCCTACAAAGTCACGTGTTTCAGTGCTAAGCCACGATTCATTTATCGCAATTAAATAATAGTCTTTACAAGCAATTAAAGAAAAAAATTCGTTTATTTTATTTCGTAGGCTACGAGCATTTAAAGATAGAACCTTCAAATTGTTTGTAATTGCGACACCTTCGCGAGCGCAGGGGAAATTTGTGGAAATTACGCTGGAACCGTTCGAGTTACGGCAGCCTGAAAAGAAGAGACAGTATTATGAAATAGTCTTCCTAAACGCTCAGCTCCAACGTCATTAAGATGAACTCCATCTCCGAGGAACAAGTCCTTCCTGCCGTAGAAACTGTTCCAAAAATTCGCAAAATGCACTCCTTCCTGTTGGCAAGGAGACTTTAGGTTATTGTTGATATAGGTCGCCTTGCTGTAGAAATCGCTACGTTGGATAATTCGAGGAAGTATACCTGTTAAAACAATCTTATTAGTTTTTCCTTTAGTCGCTCTAGTAAGTCCCTGTACCTAGCCAGCAGTTCTTCCGATCTAGAATTTAAAACGTTATTAATACCGACATGAATAACATACGTTGTGTCCTCAGAGGTACCGTCTGTAAAATGGTCAACACTATTAGTTATATCCTCCACCCTTGCACCAGGGTAGCAGTAACGGCGCCTACGACGAGGGTTTCTCCCACAGAATTCCTCGAGCTGCCCTCGAACAATGGAATTGCCAACGAGTCGTATTTCCGGTTCATCAGCATCTTCGAAACCTAAAACAGAAAACTTATTGTTTGTTATTACTGGTAGACAAGCATTAGGTTTTCTCAATGGGGCTCCATTACGCACTCGAACGAAGGGTTGGGAACTAAGGGGAGAGAGAGGGCTATTAGTACTATTTATATTATTAGTAGAAACTGAGGCAGGAGGGGTCGTAACTGGAGTCTCAAGGGATTCTAATTTTGCCGTCAGGAGCATCACGCTTTCTTCAAGCCTCACTCTGGCCTCCCTCTCACGTTCTAACTCGTTCCTCAGGACTTCCATGCTTGAGCACCACCTGCAAACTAACTGTTCATTATTATTAGCCATTGTAAACGCGTAAGCGGCAAATTTCCCTTCACAGCGACTGCAAGTACTTGACAGGGGTGCCATTCTCTTAATTAGTTAAAAAACAAAAAACAAAAAACAAAAAAAACGAGCGTTTGGAAATTAATAAATTACAACGTAGGTCTACCGCGTGTTTATTGTGCCGTCACCTGCGCAAACCCGCAAAAATGTTCTTGAAACGCAGAAACAGGTTCTTATAACACAATTTTATACTAAATGAATATATAATTGAGCTACCGACGAAAGATCTGTAAAAGAAAAGTATTAAATGAAACTTATCTGTCCGCTATTCGACCGACTTTTTTCCTTTTTTTCCCACGGTGGGTGACCACACTCTACCTGATCTCCTGAAGAAAGGGAAAATGAACCTTATGAAACCTCGTTTTATGATAGATTTGAAAAACAAACAAGGCAAGCCACGTGCACTAGCCTTGGTTTAATCAAATAATTAGTAATGAATAAAGTCAATAAATGAAATATATTCGTTAATGAATGATTAGTAACACTAGGTAATTTAGTTAAGAATGCACCAAACACTATTTTTTTAAAGACACTTCAACGAAAACCACTTATTCAATTGGTAACATTGGACACTCGATAAAACGCGTCTGTTCACAAGGAAAGACTGATCACATCTGGGAAGACTGATCACATGGCATCCTTGCAAAGTTCAAGAAACCTATCTATATTTCTAAGTTTTAATATTGAAATACAATCAAAATGTCTTTAATTGTATGTAATATATGTAAAATGTAGTTATATACAATAAAAAAAAATACTTGCAAAAATTGCCGATTTTTCGTAAACTTCAACTTCAAATATAAGTAGCTAGGAGTGGTCAAATCTGGATTTTAAAGCCATATTTCGATTTAGCACATAAAAATGCATCATTTGGTCACTAGTAGTTTTTTAAATTGTTGACTTTACTAAAATTAACACACCCTACCATTACATACTGAAGACTTCCAGAGAAAATTCTAGAATTCAGAATTGCCAATAGTCTCTAATCCGTAAACAGCCAACTACTGATAAAAGTTTTAAACTCAAACCTAAGGTGGATACAAAAAGTATGAAATAATTTTGTAAATAAATGTACAAAAACGTTTGCATTTTATCTTTTTTTAATTTTCACCAAATTCTTTGATGTTTTACATTATATGCTGCAGTTAAACTAATTTTTTATTTGTTAAATTTTTTCCAAACGAACGGTAAATTTTTCAAAACTATCGTATGCATGGCACAAAAGATAAGGACGAATGTAACTGAAATATTTCTTTGTACGAATACTTATGAACGCCACTATATATATATATATATATATCAGAGCTGGGCACTTCCGCAAACACTTCCGCAAACCGCAAATTCCGCAATTGCGAAAGATGTTTTTCGTTTGCGGATTTGCGTTTGCGGCAAAGTCATCGCAAATTAGTGAATTTGCGTTTGCGGATTTGCGTTTGCGGAAGTGATTTTGAGTTTGCGGATTTGCAATCGCAAATCCGCAAACTCAAAATCACTTACGCAAATCCGCAAACGCAAATTCACTAATTTGCGATGACTTTGCCGCAAACGAAAAACATACTTCCGCAATTGCGGAATTTGCGGTTTGCGGAGTGTTTTCGGAAGTGCCCAGCTCTGATATATATATATATATATATATATATATATAACTGCAATGACCACGCAGTATATTAATGTATAGAAACGACGTAAGTATAGAGGAGCGTTCTGCACACGAGGAAGAGAAATAACGAACAAATGAAAAATGAGGTGACCGCCCGGGAATCGAACCCAGGATCTTCCGATTGCCGGTCAGATATGCTATCCACTACACCACGGGCCTCGATCGAGGCCCGTGGTGTAGTGGATAGCATATCTGACCGGCAATCGGAAGATCCTGGGTTCGATTCCCGGGCGGTCACCTCACTTTTCATTTGTTCGTTATTTCTCTTCCTCGTGTGCAGAACGCTCCTCTATACTTACGTCGTTTCTATATATATATATATATATATATATATATATATATATATTAGGGTGGTCCACAAAAGGGGGGTGAAATTTTTTCTCCGAAATTTTTGTGCTCATAGCCCAAACGTACCCACTAGATGAGAAAATAGCGCACGTGAATTTTTTTTTAAATTAATGAATATTTAGGGTTTGCACACGGCTGCCATTTTTAATGCAGGCATAACTCGGAACGTAAAAAAAATTGCGCAACTCGCCCAGTTTCTAATTCCAAATTACGTTCCTAATTAACTAATTAATTAAGTTTACAGTGGGCAACTCTTATTTTTGAACATACTACGATTTGGCATCTTATTTCAAATACTAACGGTTTTCCTCACTTACTCTCTCGGCAAGAATCGGATAGGGTGTATTAATAAGTATTCACGCATCACTGGGAATCATTTATCTTAGCTTGCTTTTTAATGACTCAGGTGCATATTTAATTAATTAATATTTAATTAATATGTAATTAATAATTAATTAATATTTAATTAAGGTGAATATATATTCTATAGCGTTATAAATTGCTATGACGCTAAAAGTTGCTATATTACTATTGCGTTATTATTTTTGGTTTATGTTGAATAATAATTTTTCTGGAAAGAGATGTATATTAGTGCAAGTTTAGTCCTAAAGAGTAACGTTAAAACTGTGTATGCTTGAAATTGCTATATTTTCTACTGCGTTATAAATTGCTATGACGCTTAAAGTTGCTATATTACTGCGTTATTGTTTTTGGTTTATGTTGAATAATAATTTTTGCTGAAAATTCATGTACATTGGTGCATGTTTAATGTTAAAGTGTGACTTTAAAAGTCTATATGTTTGAAGTTGCTGTATTTCTACATTATTTCCATAATCATGAAAAATGTCAATTTTTGGTTTCTCTTTCTAGGTTGTGATGATGGCAACTGCATTGTTATAATGTTTCAGACCAGCAAAGACCCTAGGATCCACTCATGGCTGGTCTACCTAACTGTGTTCGTAATTGTGCATTGTGTTTGTCCTCCGTGGTGGTGGAGGGGACCTACAATTTTACGTGGGTTCCGAACCACAAACATAAGAAATTTATGTAAGAACTGCCTGTACATTGGCAACGACCAATTTTTACATTGCGTAAGAAAACAACTATCTACTTGGTTGGCGGCACCATCGAAGCGATTCCTAAGTCCCGTCTGCCTACTCTTAGGCAAGTTCCCCAACGTTATTTTCATCTCCTGAAAATGAGTGAGCCAACTCCTACGAAAAACGAGCGCATCAATATGGTGGCGAAGGAAACCATGGATATCTGGGGAATGGCCTGCATCCCTACTCAAGAGGAGCGGAATATCAAACGAACCCTGAATGGAATCCTGTCCACTTGGGAGAAGTTGAAAAGGGGTTCCAACAGGAAAAGTAAACTACAAATACAGAAGGAACAAGAGTTCTCAAACAATCTGAAAAGCTCTTCAACATTAAGCATCATGATGTGAAAAGACATACGGATAAAGGAAGACCGAGTCTTCTTGAAAGACCAAGAGAGGGAACGCAAGTTTCACATGGGACGAGTCGACGAAGCCCTGGCTTAGAAAAAATGAAACAGAAGTATCTTAAGAAGAAGGTCAGAGAGCAAAAGGAAGTAGCAGAGAAGCAGATGCGTGAAGAGCAAGAGACCGTTCAGCTGGAGTCAACCAGCACCTCTTCTGATGATGAAGGCCCTCGTTCACTTCCAAAGATGCCTCGAGTTGGAATGGATCCGGATTTTCAGGTCCCTGGCCCGTCAAATGCAGCTCCTCGTCTTGCACCTCAAACGAGGCCTAAGAACTTCATGTCCCCTGGTCTCGCTGCCGCCCTGGATAGAACCAACACCAGCGATCGTGAGGCAGTTCACATCGTGGCAACTACAGTGAAAAGTCTTGGAAGGAACATTGATGAACTGGCCATCAGTCGCTCCACATTCAGGAGAACCCATATGCGACATCGCAGTGACCACATCACTTCTGTAAAACAAGCTGTCTCATCTTCTGCTGTCAATACTGGAATTGTTGTTCATTGGAACGGGAAACTCCTTCCATTCCTCACAGAAAATTACTACGTCGATCGTCTCCCAGTACTGATCTCTGGGAAGGATGTTTCGTCATCGTCAGAGGAGAACATCTAACTTCTGGGTGTTCCGAAGCTTGCATGTAGAACAGGAATAGCGCAAGCAGACGCCGTGGTTGAGGACTTGAAGGATTGGAAGGTCGAAGACCGAGTCGTCGCCATGAGCTTTGATACGACTCCAAGCAATACGGGTCATATTGGTGGAGCTTGCACTCTGATTGAACAGCGACTGGGAAGAAATTTACTCCACCTTGCTTGCAGACACCATATCTTGGAGGTCGTTCTCAGAGATGTCTTCAAGACAGTTCATGGATCGTCCAGCGGTCCGGAGGTTCTATTTCAACGGTTTCAAAACAATTGGCAGCTGGTCAATCAAGCAAACTTCAAGACTAGAATGATGGACGACCACGTCAGTGCAGTTTTCAAAGAGAACCCTGAATGGGTACAAAAAGTTCTCGACTACTACATAAAAGCTCTTGAGTGTAGCAAACCCCGCAACGACTACAGCCGACTCCTGGAGCTTAGCGTAGCCTTCCTAGGTGGGAAACCTCCCCGAAGATTCGATTTAGACAGCTTGGCCCCATACACCATGCTCGCTGGATGTCAAAGGCAATATACTGTCTCCAAATATTTATGTTTCAACCTCAGTTTAAGGTGTCCTCCAAGAAAGAGAAGTCCATTCGAACCATGGCCCTCTTTGTTGCTCTTGTCTACGGACCAGCATGGTTCAAGGCCCCCATAATCTTTGAAGCCCCGAGCAACGATATCTCCTTCCTTAAGAAAATTCAAGAATACAGGAATAAAATGGATGGAGCAGTTGGAGCGGCAGCTACAAAGGCATTCCAATGACATCTGTGGTATTTGAGCGAGGAGTTGATAGCTCTGGCTCTATTCAGTGACGCAGTTTCCAGTATGGAGAAGAGAGGAATCCTGGAGTCGACGAGGGTAAGGGAAGGAGAGAAAGATCCACCGAAGAGAATTAAAGTGCCGGAAGAGGACATTCACTGACGCTGAAGAAGCGGGCATCCAAGAATACCAACCGCTTCTTCCAGACACGCTACTAGGCTCCGGATTCATCTCTAAAGATCCATCCCAATGGAAGGATGATCCGCAGTTCCTCCAGGCCAAGGAAGTCCTCCAAGATATGCCGGTAGTGAATGATGTTGCTGAAAGAGAGGTGAAACTAATTCAAGATTATAACTCTTCCATTACGAAGAACGAAGAACAGAAACAGTATCTGCTGCAGGTGGTCGCTACACATCAACGCCAGTTTCCTAGTGCAAGCAAGGCTAACTCGTAATCGTGAGGTCGGAAGAGTTGTTTTCCTGTTTCAACCAACATTGTGTTTTGTTTGCCTCTAATTAAAAAATTAATCATTTAAATAATAATTTACCTATAGATATGTAATATTTGAGTATCATTTTCCTAATAGAGTCATTCTGTAGGGAAAGAGATTAAACAAATGTAAGCTTTTCTTAGTCAGCTTGTGCATACCCTAAACAAAATCATAATGACCTAAAACTTGATATGCAGTATTTTCGTGGGGAAGGAACCAAAGAAACGCTGAGCACAAAAACAAACAATAAACAACTTCGATTTTGTGGACCACCCAAATAAATAAATATATATATATATATATATATATACGGGTGGGGCACGGGAATCAAGTGTTTTTTGAATAGCTAGTAATCGGCCATTAGGAATGGGAGGGGCGTGCGGTAGGTAGCATTCCATTCCTGGGTTCATAGCATTTAACTTTAACTAACACTCACCTTTATCTTTCAGGTGCCATCATGGAGCAGTGGACGTTAGAACACCGCATGTTCGCGTATGATCATTTTGTTAGGAGTGGCGAGTCAGTGACAGCAGTTCAGCGTGCGTTTCGCCGCAGATTCAACATTCATCGAAATGACTCTGTTCCCGCTCGTGACACAATCTTACGTTGGGTTAACAATCTTCGAACAGGAGGCTCAATAATGAAAACAAAACCGAAGGGGCCGCAACGCACTGTGCGTACTCCAGAGAACGTTGAAAGGGTCAGACAAGCGATGTTGCAAAGCCCAGGCCGCTCTGCTCGGAGACATTCAGCTGCACTCGGAATCAGCAATCGTACTGTTAGACGGATTTTGCATGAAGAATTACATTTTCACCCATACAAGTTAGCGATGGTGCAGGAATTGAATGTAAACGATTGCCCCAACGACTGAATTTTGCACAGGAAATGCTTGCACTTTATGAGCAGAATGAAAACATGATGGTGGTAATGAGTGATGAAGCCCATTTCCACCTTAATGGGGCCGTCAACAATCAAAACTGTCGGTATTGGGCTGCTGAAAATCCGCGACAACTCCATGAAAAACCGCTGCATAGCCCTAAGGTTACAGTTTGGTGCGCGGTGGGAAAGTTTGGCGTCATCGGTCCCTATTTCTTCGAACAAAATGGGGTTACCGTTACCATAACATCTGGGCGTTACATTGAGATGGTGAACACCTTTTTCATCCCTGAGTTACGAAGAAGGCGTATTGCTCGTCGACATTTGTGGTTTCAGCAAGATGGGGCCACGCCACACACCGCCAGAGCGTCAATGGCTGTTCTTCGCCCCCTGTTTCCCAACCATCTCATTTCGAGATTTGGTGACATTGCATGGCCCCCTCGGTCCCCTGACTTGTCCACATGTGACTTCTTTCTATGGGGGTACCTCAAGTCACGTGTCTACGAGGACAAGCCCCGTACATTAGATGCATTGAAGGAAGCGATCCGTCAACAAATCATCCAAATCAACAGAGACCTGCTGGGAAGAGTGGAGGCCAATTTTCGTAAACGCCTTCAACAATGCGTCGACGGCCAAGGACATCATATGCCAGATATAATTTTCGGTACATGATTATTATGACATGAAATGCTATGTTCTTACGAATGTTGTTCTACCAATATATTTTCTTTACAAAAATAAATATCATTTTCCTGATTATTCCAAAAACACTTGGTTCCCGTGCCCCACCCTGTATATATATATATATACAGTATGTGTGTTTGTGTGTGTGTGTGTGCGAGCGCGACGCCGTAGTATGAACTTAAGCGGCTGCTATTTTAAAAGATGTTCACCTGATGTAATACAGCACGCTGACCCACTGCTACTATGAATGAAGAATATAGATTCCACGACAACACTGTTTTAGGCATTACAAAGTGGACCACATTGAATATAATATCCCAAAAAGGTTACTTGTTCATTGCACGGTCTGTGTAATATATACAGGGCGTCCCAAAAAAATGTATACACACTTTAACAGCTGATAGCTCAATTGATGTTTCTTTCTTTCCAAGTTAAACCCATTAGAATTAATAATGGCAGTCAGACTAAGCTTTGAACAAAGGAAATTCATTCTAAAATGCTACTGGAAGTGTGAAAACGCAGTTGAAGTGCAAAGACAGTTTAGGAGGGAGTTTCAAACATATCCACCAACGCGACTTACCATCACTCGAATTAGAGATAAGTTTGAAGCCGATGGAACTGTTCAGAATGTCCACAAGAAGCGTTCCGGAAGACTATGGACATCGACAAGCCCCACAAAGCAAGAAAGAGTACTGGAAACGTATCACCAAAGTCCAAGAAAATCTGTGCGGCAAGCGAGTCGTGAGGTAGGAATTTCAGAATCGTCTGTCCAACGCATTTTGAAGCGCTGTCAATGGAAAAGTTACATTCCAAGATTAGTCCATGCTATTAATGAAGATGATGATCCGGACCGAAGAGTGGAGTATTGCGAGTGGTACTTGGCACGATGTGGATGTGGATTGGACGAAGGGGTTTCGTAGAATACCCTCCGCGTTCACCAGACCTCACACCACTAGACTTTTTTTTATGGGGATACTTAAAAGACAAACTCTACGCTATAAAACCTGCAACAGTCGCTGAATTGAGAGCAGCCATTGAACGAGAATGCACACAAATACCAAACGAAATATTTCGTGATGTTTGCGATTCCATTGCTTCGCGTTATCAGCAGTGCCTGACCAGAACGGACGTCAGTTTGAAAACAGGCGTTGACAAAACAATTAAATAATGTCTGTAGATTCTATTACATTTTGAAAATGAAATGTATTTTAATAAACACTGCCTTTATAATTATTTAAAGTGTGTATACATTTTTTTGGGACGCCCTGTATATTATATATATATATATATAAGAAAACCTAATGTCTCATTATCCCTTGTTTTTTTTTAACAAAATCATATTCATAATTCAACTTCATATATACTGTATATATATCACACACACACACACACACACACACACACATACACACACACAATTGGTCTTTTCGAAATAATCAATCGGATTAACTTCGTTTTCTGACCAAAATATATTTTTTATAAAAATATAGCATGCAATATTTTAAATACCCACTGATTCGTATTATACGATACCGTCATTTAAAAAAGTCTTTGGATCCATTCGGCGAAGAGAAAGTATGCTATTTGTAATGCCCCTCATCCTGTATTCCGCTAACTCCTGATTATTATCAACCAGCAACATCGGGAGGCGAGCCCCCGACCTGCACCCACAATATGCATTCTACACTTCAGATATATTTCGTATAAATTAAATTAAAACTTTTCATGAAATTAAAGTGTCTATCTAGTAAATGGAACTTTCCCTGAACAATATATATATATATATATATATATAGGCAGAGTAGGCACTTGTCTAGGGCGGCAAATTTTGAGGGGCAGCAAATTTTGTTGTATTTAACCTAAATAGGGCAAAGAAAAAAAAAGAAAATAAATAACTTAAAAGCACTGACAAATTAAATGGCCTCACAAATAAGTTTTAATAAAAAAAAAGAACAGCATCCTCTAATAACAAACTAACGATATCAAATGGCACAACTATAAGGCACTTTAATCCCTGCCGAGGGGCGGTAAAATGTTAAGTACGCCTCTGTATATACACGGTGTAACAAAAGTCCATTCTCATAGGGAAATAAGATATAACAGAATTGAACGAGAAAATAGTTTTAACTATATATTACAAACAATACAATCAATTTGCCAATTAATCCAGTACATGCTCAAATTGCATTCCATGTAGCCGTTGACTTATTTCTACTCATTGGTTATATTTTGAAGTGTTTCCGCACTAATTCTGATACATCTATCTGTAATTTTCCTTTAATTGCTGGATTGTTCGAGGTCTTGACTCATGAACAACGGACTTTAAGTGGCCCCACAAAAAGAAATCAAGTAGGTTCAAATCAGGGCTTCGGGACGGCCATTCCACACAACCTCGGCGTCCTATCCATCTGCCACGAAGATTCTCGTTAATCATTGTCTCATGAACGAGCGAAATGCGGAGGTGCACCATCTTGCTGAAACCAGAACTTTCGTCTCCCATCCAAAAACATTTCGTCAATGTACTTTTGCAAAATTCCCTCCAGAATGTTGTTGAAGTAACAACTCCCGTTCATGGTTTCATCAAAAAAGTATGGTCCTGCGATGGCTCCTCTGTGAATTCCTGCCCACACCGTAATCCCGGGATCAACCTACGAATGTGCATCTTCAACCCAATGCGGATTTTCGTCGCTCCAGTCAAGATAATTGTGGCGATTCACTGTTCCACGATCAATTCTGTTATATCTTATTTCCTATGAGAACGGACTTTTGTTGCACCCTGTATATATCCAAATTCACTTACATTTATTATGAAAGATTTAGAATATTGAGAAAACGAAGGAAGATTATTATCGGAATTACTTCAAACAAATCTTTGAGATTTAGACTCCGATCCTATCTTCGCATATCCTGATAATGACTCACTGAAATATAAAGAAAAAATAATTTTAATTTCAAAAGAATTGAGTCGTCTCTCTTTTGAAGATGAAATAAAGAAGAACCTCTTGTATGTATCGGTCTCCAGTTTTTATATCGCCTGTAAATAGCATTCTGTTTACACTATATATCCACTGCAAATACAGTCAAACACATTAGGAATAAATGAAAAAAAAAAACATTTTTTTTTCTACGTGAAGGTTAAAATATGATGATAAAAACCCACTCTAATAGACAGAGTTTATTTCCACAACAGTTTCGATGCCCACTGGCATCCTCTTCGGGTGGATACAGAAAAACGAACCGTTTTTTTTTCTGTATCCACCCGAAGAGGATGCCAGTGGGCATCGAAACTGTTGTGGAAATAAACTCTGTCTATTAGAGTGGGGTTTTATTATCATATTAGGAATAAATGTATGGTTGTGTATATGGCTTTCAACCTTTGTAAATAGCTAAATATATTTACTGGCTCTCTTTATATATATATATATATATATATATATATATATATATATATATATATATATATATATATATATATATATTAGTGATGGTTATAATTATTAACGCATGGAATTCTTCATTTCCAACTGAATTAATATAAAATGAAGTAAATTAACATGGAATATCGAGTAAAGTTGTTAATTTATTCGCATAAAATAATTTCGTTATTATCAAATGGAAATATTAGCTTAACCCTCTGTGGACACATTTCCGTAGGGTTCAGTTATAAATGACTGTATATGAAAAGTTAGAAATTTGTAGCAGTTGTCCGTATGGGGTTAAGGTGAGAAACGTATGCTGGAATTCACTTTATGGGACAGTGTTACTTTACTGATTTTGTTCCGGTTAACGCCAGACGATTTTATTTAGTCTCGGAAGGACCTCTGTGCAGTAAAGGATTAAGCAAACGTCTCTCAACCCTTTACTGCACAGAGGTCTTTCCGAGACTGAATAAAATCGTCTGGCATTAGCCAGAACAAAATCAGTAAAGTAATACTGCGTGATAAAGGGTTAAGGAAAAATTACAATATTGAGAAAACGAAGAATAACGTTAATTCAAATAATTTTCTGAGGTTTATCTCGCATTTCAGCTGAATAAATATGGAACCTTTCGCTAGTCAATTTTATCTCTTTGGCCAGCGTTATACAGATATACCATTCCTTTCCCTGATGGGGGGGTCAATACACGATAGGACTCATTGAAATTATATATATATATATATATATATATATATTATTATATGATACACACAGACCGTGCATGGAACAAGGAACTCTTCTGGGAAAATTAAATCCACTATAGTCCGAATAAGTAATGGTAAATGACAAATACCATAGTTTTTCTTTTTCATGATGCTAGCCCGACGTGGGCAACGGGTCACTCGCAAAGAGGTCCCATAAATATAGCTTCCCTCACCAGCTATCTGCAAAGCAGACAGGATCCAGCTTTGGGACATGGATCTAGGGTTTAAAGCAGCCTAGCCCTGCTACATTTAGAACCTTAATATAAGCAAAAGACTCGCTGCCTTCACGTCAGATTGAATACATCAAAGAAAAAGGGGTAACTATTATATTTTTAGCCAAAAACCAAAACTTAAACCTCAACTGGCAGAATTGAGCGTCCACTTTTCAAGGCACATAACATGTCCGTTTCAAGATGGGAATGAACTCAGAATGGTCCCCTTAGTTTCTTATGATACACACGTCGGGCTAGCATCATGAAAAAGAAAAACTATGGTATTTGTCATTTACCATTACTTATTCGGACTATAGTGGATTTAATTATCCCAGAAGAGTTCCTTGTTCCATGCACTGTCTGTGTGTATCATAAAAAACTCAGGGGACCATTCTGAGTTCATTCCCATCTTCAAACGGACATGTTATGTGCCTTGAAAAGTGGACGCTCAATTCTGCCAGTTGAGGTTTAAGTTTTGGTTTTTGGCTAAAAATATAATAGTTACCCCTTTTTCTTTGATGCATTCAATCTGACGTGAAGGCAGCGAGTCTTTTGCTTATATTGAGGTTCTAAATGTAGCAGGGCTAGGTGCTTTAAACCCTAGATCCATGTCCCAAAGCTGGATCCTGTCTGCTTTGCAGATAGCTGGTGAGGGAAGCTATATTTATGGGACCTCTTTGCGAGTGACCCGTTGCCCACGTCGGGCTAGCATCATGAAAAAGGAAAACTATGGTATTTGTCATTTACCATTACTTATTCGGACTATAGTGGATTTAATTATCCCAGAAGAGTTCCTTGTTCCATGCACGGTCTGTGTGTATCATAAAAAAACTCAGGGGACCATTCTGAGTTCATTCCCATATATATATATATATATATATAATGAACAGGAACACCAGAGAAAATACAAACATCCTTCAAGGTTTAATAGTACCAACGTTTCGGAATGCACTAATTCCATCTTCAGGGCTAAAACAATAAAATTCCAAATCACATACAAAATTACAAAATACAAATTGCTTAATAACAATTTAAAATAAACTTAAAAAAAAAAAAAAAAAAATTATAAAAAGTAGCTAAGAAAATGTAAAACATTAAAACTAAAAGGTAAATAAATGTGAAGTTAAAAAGTTAAAATTATAAAAAGTAAAAGCATTAAAACTAAAATGTAAATAAAATAAACTAGTACCTTAACCAAAACATAGCAGATCTATCGATGATTCGTCAGAATTTAGGTCTGGTTTTAGTTTATAAATAAACAGAGACTCCATAATTTTAAGCTTAAGGTCAGAGCTTCCAGCAGCAAGTACGGTGAAATTAGACTGTGAAATTGGGTGGTTATTGTTGTGCGAGTGATTACGTATGAGAGAATTAGGTGGTTTGCCAAGGGGTAAATTTGTACGGACCGATTTACCGAGATGTTCGTAAATACGAGATTTTAAATGTCTTTTAGTTTTACCTATATATGACCCCATACAGTGGTCACACTTGTATTGATAAACTATAGATGACTTAAGAAGTGTAGGAATAACATCCTTGTATTTAAATAAATGGTAAATGGTAAATGGTAAATGGTAAATCGGTCCGTACAAATTTACCCCTTGGCAAACCACCTAATTCTCTCATACGTAATCACTCGCACAACAATAACCACCCAATTTCACAGTCTAATTTCACCGTACTTGCTGCTGGAAGCTCTGACCTTAAGCTTAAAATTATGGAGTCTCTGTTTATTTATAAACTAAAACCAGACCTAAATTCTGACGAATCATCGATAGATCTGCTATGTTTTGGTTAAGGTACTAGTTTATTTTATTTACATTTTAGTTTTAATGCTTTTACTTTTTATAATTTTAACTTTTTAACTTCACATTTATTTACCTTTTAGTTTTAATGTTTTACATTTTCTTAGCTACTTTTTATAATTTTTTTTTTTTTTTTTAAGTTTATTTTAAATTGTTATTAAGCAATTTGTATTTTGTAATTTTGTATGTGATTTGGAATTTTATTGTTTTAGCCCTGAAGATGGAATTAGTGCATTCCGAAACGTTGGTACTATTAAACCTTGAAGGATGTTTGTATTTTCTCTGGTGTTCCTGTTCATTATTAAACTGCGTTTTCCACGCCACCAATCAATAGCCGATATATATATATATATATATATCGTAAAGAACGACGCTTGTAGATGAGATATTCCGCGCAAGACGAAAGAGAAAGAACGGAACAAATGAAAAAATGAGGTAACCACCTGGGAATCGAACCCGGGATCTTCCGATTGCCGGTCAGACGCGATACCATTACACCATGGACCTCACTCTTCCAAATGCCGTAATTCTTCTACATACTCGCAGAAACCAATGCCCCAAGGGGGCACCTCCCGCATGCCGTAACATTATATACATTCAACTGCAAAGAACACGCAGTATAAATAACGTAAAGAACGACGCTTGTATAGGAGATATTCCGCGCAAGACGAGAGAGAGAGAACGGAACAAATGAAAAATGAGGTAACCACCTGGGAATCGAACCCGGGATCTTCCGATTGCCGGTCAGACGCGATACCATTACACCATGGACCTCACTCTTCCAAATGCCGTAATTCTTCTACATACTCGCAGAAACCAATGCCCCAAGGGGGCACCTCCCGCATGCCGTAACATTATATACATTCAACTGCAAAGAACACGCAGTATAAATAACGTAAAGAACGACGCTTGTATAGGAGATATTCCGCGCAAGACGAGAGAGAGAGAACGGAACAAATGAAAAAATGAGGTAACCACCTGGGAATCGAACCCGGGAAGAGTGAGGTCCATGGTGTAATGGTATCGCGTCTGACCGGCAATCGGAAGATCCCGGGTTCGATTCCCAGGGGTTACCTCATTTTTTCATTTGTTCCGTTCTCTCTCTCTCGTCTTGCGCAGAATATCTCCTATACAAGCGTCGTTCTTTACGTTATTTATACTGCGTGTTCTTTGCAGTTGAATGTATATATATATATATACACAGGGCGTCCCCCAAAAAAATGTATACACACTTTAACAGCTGATAGCTCAATTGATGTTTCTTTCTTTCCAAGTTAAACCCATTAGAATTAATAATGGCAGTCAGACTAAGCTTTGAACAAAGGAAATTCATTCTAAAATGCTACTGGAAGTGTGAAAACGCAGTTGAAGTGCAAAGACAGTTTAGGAGGGAGTTTCAAACAGATCCACCAACGCGACTTACCATCACTCGAATTAGAGATAAGTTTGAAGCCGATGGAACTTTTCAGAATGTCCACAAGAAGCGTTCCGGAAGACCACGGACATCGACAAGCCCACAAAGCAAGAAGAGTACTGGAAACGTATCACCAAAGTCCAAGAAAATCTGTGCGGCAAGCGAGTCGTGAGGTAGGAATTTCAGAATCGTCTGTCCAACGCATTTTGAAGCGCTGTCAATGGAAAAGTTACATTCCAAGATTAGTCCATGCTATTAATGAAGATGATGAGGATGATCCGGACCGAAGAGTGGAGTATTGCGAGTGGTACTTGGCACGATGTGGATGTGGATTGGACGAAGGGGTTTCGTAGAATACCCTCCGCGTTCACCAGACCTCACACCACTAGACTTTTTTTATGGGGATACTTAAAGACAAAGTCTACGCTATAAAACCTGCAACAGTCGCTGAATTGAGAGCAGCCATTGAACGAGAATGCACACAAATACCAAACGAAATGTTTCGTGATGTTTGCGATTCCATTGCTTCGCGTTATCAGCAGTGCCTGGACCAGAACGGACGTCAGTTTGAAAACAGGCGTCGACAAAACAATTAAATAATGTCTGTAGATTCTATTACATTTTGAAAATGAAATGTATTTTAATAAACACTGCCTTTATAATTATTTAAAGTGTGTATACATTTTTTGGGGACGCCCTGTATATATAAATATATAATATAACCTAGAATACGCTTTACATTCATTATGAAAGATATAGAATATTGATAAAATGAAGAACGATTATTTTTAGGCATATTGAAGTACTTCAAATAAATGTCTGAGATTTATTAGATTATTATTGACTAGCACCATCAGAAGTCGAACCTCCGACCGCAATGTCTGCACCTCGCTTAAAAAAAATTAAAGGGATAAAGCAAGGTATCATACAAATGCAGTCAACATCATTGCTCCACAAGAAAAGACATTTTTTATATAGAAAGGAGGAGACCAAGGGCGGGTGTCCGCATAAATGCCCCCTTTATAAGAAAGAGCAAAAATCAAGGTCTCCAAGGCTCACGATGCTATTTTTTTTTTACTAAATTTTGGAGAGAGAGTGAAGTGTGTAAAATGCATGCGTGTGCAGTGAAGAATAGAGGGAGAAATGTGTGTTTGAGAGCATACTGGACTGCTCACAGGGTAAATGAGAAAGAAAAAGATCAGCTAAGGAGGACAGTGACATGAGAAACGAGGGTTTCAGCATTCCCCGTCTCGTTCCTAACATCCCCCCCCCCCTCGAGTACGGTGTACCTCCCCGGTCAATTGGGTCTGCAATTCTTCTTCTTTAGTGTATATACACCTGTAATCAACTACGAGTACAAAATTTGAGATCCAGAACAAATATGGTAAATCTGATCATTACATGGTTAAGTTTTGTTGATGGAATAAATCATAAATCTGAATTAATATTATACAGTATATGCACTGGCGTTCAAAATTATGGAAAACTTTTTAAAATGTTGATTATATAATAATAATAGAATTCTTTTAATTAATTTTATACGTTACAGGAAGTAAAATGATATGTCCGTCCAATTAAGGAGCTTTCAAATGTGGTGTTTTGTTGCATGAAGACTTACGAGCAATTAATCAATATTGAAAGAAGAAATTGTATTTAATAGTCCATCACGTTTTGATTAAAATAATTGTTTATGTTCACAGAAAATATTGATATTATTTTATTAGAATGTTTTTCTGTTAATTGTATTTATACATTTTATCCCATTTTCCTTCAAAAATGTAATTTGACTCGTGAAACCTGCACCTGAACATTGTTTGGTAACATTGTGTCCTTCTCTTACGGATATCTCTGTATAATGGCTCTTGCAAAGGAAATATCATACGAAAATAGACTCAAGATTAATACCTTCTTGATGAAGAACTACAGAGACAAATAGCCAATAAAGTGGGAGTTTCATTCTCCACGGCGAGCAAAACTCTCTCTCGTCATTCCCAAAATGGGAGTGTAATGAACAAAGTAAGCCGACGGCGAAAAAGGAAGACCTCAGAAAAGAAGACAAATACATGATTTTATTGAGCAAATGCAACAGAAAGAATATTAGCGTTCGAATAGCTGCTGAAGTGAATGTGTTCACGCAACGGCAGCATTTCTACTTCAACAGTGAATAGATGTTCGAAGGAGGTTGGTTTAATGGGTCGGGTTGCTACTCGAAAGCCGCTTTTGCCAGTCTTGGAGCGACCATTTTTTGTGATTTTATGCCAATTTCAAACGTTGGTTTTATTTCTTCGTCGCAAAAGCGGCTTTCTGGTAACAACCCGACCAATTAAACTAACCTCCCTCAAACGTCTCTGCGATGTTAAAGTAGAAGTGCTGCTATTGCATGATGCATTCACTTCAGCAGCTATTCGAACGCTAATATTCTTCCTGTTGCATTTGCTCAATAAAATCATGTATTTGTCTTCTTTTTCTGAGGTCTTCCTTTTTCGCCGTCGGCTCACTTTGTTCATTGCACTCCCATTTTGCGAATGACGAGAGAGAGTTTTGCTCGCCGTGGAGAATGAAACTCCCACTTTATTGAGTTTATTTTCGTATGATATTTCCTTTGCAAGAGTCATTATACAGAGATATCCGTAAGAGAAGGCCACAATGTTACCAAACAATGTTCAGGTGCAGGTTTCAAGAGTCAAATTACATTTTTGAAAGAAAATGGGATAAAATATATAAATACAAATAACAGAAAACATTCTAACCAATAATATCAATATTTCTGTGAACATAAACAATTATTTTAATGAAAACGTGATGTTACCATTAAATACAATTTCTTTCAATATTGATTAATTGCTCGTGTAAGTCTTCATGTAACAAAACACCACATTTGAAAGCTCCTGTAACGTATAAAAAGAATTAAAAGAATTCTATTATTATTACATAATCAGCATTTTAAAAAGTGTTCCATAATTTTGAACGCCAGTGTACATAACTTGGAATTCGCTTTACATTCATTAAAAAAGATTGGCAAAAGATACTATTTGTATGCATATGTAAAATAGCAGCGACCAGGTTTTGAGGGTGGAGCTTACAATGCAAGGATGAACTAAACAATTAAACAATTAAATAATGTCTGTAGATTCTATTACATTTTGAAAATGAAATGTATTTTAATAAACACTGCCTTTATAAGTATTTAAAGTGTGTATACATTTTTTTGGGACGCCCTGTATATATATAATAGTTTATTCTGAACATGATACACAAATTTTAGTAGCTTATTTATAGGACGCGCAATCAGATTAGTGTGGGCGAACTCTGTAATGCAGCAGTAACTGACCACGCGTTTGACCTCAGCTGTATAGACTTGTCCGTTCTGCTGAAACAGCAACCAATATGATGATCAAGAGACCATGTAAGTTTTTTTAAATGTGTTTAAATGTGTGTATTTATCAGATTTCATAAACAACATAAGCATCGACGCTTTTTTTTCTGTCGATTTTTTTTCAGTGCTCACGATTGTGAACATTTTGAAGACGTTGCTTAAATGGCATCATCATCGACTCAGACACCTTGGAGGAAGCAGACTCGATCATTCACGATGGCCTGTAAGTATCTATTCATTATTTTTCACAAATGCGAGACGCCAATCATTCGCGAAACAAAACAACTTAATATTTTATATCACTTATTGAACTAAAATCAAATATTTTATTCAATATACAGTATATATGTATATATATATATATATATATGTTAAACACAGACCGTGCATGGAACAAGCAACTCTTCTGGGAAAATTAAATCCACTATAGTCCGAATAATAATGGTAAATGACAAATACCATAGTTTTTCTTTTTCATGATGCTAGCCCACGTGGGCAACGGGTCTCTCGCAAGAGATCCCATAAATATAGCTTCCCTCACCAGCTATCTGCAAGCAGACAGGATCCAGCTTTGGGACATGGACCTAGGGTTTAAAGCAAGCCTAGTCCCTACATTCAGAACCTCTATATAAGTAAAAGACTCGTTGCATTCACGTCGGATTGAATAAACAAGAAAAAGGGGTAACTATTGTATTTTTAGCCAAAAAAAACCATGGGATCTCTTTGCGAGAGACCCGTTGCCCACGTCGGGCTAGCATCATGAAAAAGAAAACTATGGTATTTGTCATTTACCATTACTTATTCGGACTATAGTGGATTTAATTTTCCCAGAGAGTTCCTTGTTCCATGCACGGTCTGTGTTTAACATATAAATTTCTCAGGGGACCATTCTGAGTTTGTGTATATTAAACGGACGTGTTACGTGCCTTGAAAAGTGGACGGTCAATGTCCCGGTTGAGGTTTAAGTTTTTGTTTTTTTTTGGCTAAAAATACAATAGTTACCCCTTTTTCTTTGTTTATTCAATCCGACGTGAATGCAACGAGTCTTTTACTATATAGAGGTTCTGAATGTAGGGACTAGGCTTGCTTTAAACCCTAAGTCCATGTCCCAAAGCTGGACCCTGTCTGCTTTGCAGATAGCTGGTGAGGGAAGCTATATTTATGGGATCTCTTTGCGAGAGACCCGTTGCCCACGTCGGGCTAGCATCATGAAAAAGAAAAACTATGGTATTTGTCATTTACCATTACTTATTCGGACTATAGTGGATTTAATTTTCCCAGAAGAGTTCCTTGTTCCATGCACGGTCTGTGTTTAACATATAAATTTCTCAGGGGACCATTCTGAGTTTGTTTATTATATATATATATATATATATATATATATATATATATGATGAATAAAACCACGAAGGAAAGGAAACACAGAATGGTGCTCAAGCGCTTTCGTCTAATGACATCCTCAGGAACACAAGTAAATAAAGAGTTCGAGACTATATATAGACTGTAAATTCACTTTCAATAGCGAGTTTTTATCCAGGTTTTTGGGATGGCCATGGGCAACCCCTTGTCGCCCTCCTCTCCAATATTATATGGAGTTTTTCGAAATTTCTTACATTTCGAGAATCCTAGGGGTTGGCATCCCATGGTCGCGGTACTTCGACGATATTTTGTGTATCTGGCCCATGAATCGTGACCTGAATGACTTCCTCCTTCAGTTAAATGATCAAGTCCCCTCCATTAAGTTTACTTTAGAAGTGGAACAAGACAACTCATTCCCGTTTTTGGATGTGCGTGTACATAGGGAAAGCCCAGGTTTTAAGTTCAGTATCTGTCGGAAAAAAAAAAACAATTTGTCCTACGTACACCTTTACTCTGGACATGACACCCTCATTAAGAAGGCCATATTTTCTTCAATGTTTCTCCGCGCTCTTAGGCTCGCCAGTCCGGAATACATCGATGCCGAATTGGAAAAAATCAACGGTATTGGAAGTGATCTGTGCTACCCACCTGCGTTTATGGAATCTTGTCTTAACAAGGCAAAACGAACCTTCTATCGTGTGAATAATAGCACTCGCACTTTGTCAAAGAATATTTTAGTACTTCCATTTTTCCCGGGCTTTTCAGGCATTGTTAATGTACTTAAACTTTTGGATATTAATGTAGTAATATTGTAGTGTTTTCATATAACAATATTGTGAAAAATATCATAGTAAAAAATAGCCCTACCAATAATTCAGGCATTATCTATAAAATTGGTTGTAAACAATGTGATTCCTTTTACATTGGTCAGACGGGAAAGGATTTGCACACGAGTGTAAAACAGCATCAATATTCCGTTAGAACGGGACAGTCGTCCAGTGCCCTTTTTGTCCATTTGTCAGAGTTATCCCATTGTATTGATTGGAATAATGCTTCAGTTTTGTTTCACTCTAGCAACATTGTTAATAGAAATATTCTTGAGCCTACTATTATCCAATTTACAAATAACTTTAACATGAGCCAAGGTCTTTTTCAACTTGATCCTGTTGTTTTGAATTCGTTCAGAATGGATTTAGACAAGAAGGGCAGAGTGCAAAAAAACTTTGGTAGTTTTCCCTTTTAAATTTGTATGCTCCTCTTACAATTTTTATTTTTCAATTTATTTTTATATTTTTTTATTTTTTGTGACATATCAATCAGGCATTATCTATAAAATTGATTGTAAACAATCCATTTGATCTTGTGTTGAATTTGTTCAGAACGGATTTAGACAAGAAAGGCAAAGTGCTAAAATTGATAGTTTTCCTTACAAATTTGTATGCTCCTCCCACAATTTTTATTTCTATATTTATTACACAGGGTGTCCGAGAATTATCTGTACAATTTTTGGCTGTTATTAAAAGTCAACCATGAAGTGTGTAGAAATTCCAGTGTTGTCCCATTTTAGAGAATATCATTAAGTTTTTTCTGATACCAAGTTTTGACAAGTTTTTTAGAAATTCCAGTGTGTCCGAAAATTATCTGTACAATTTCATCTTTTAATAAAATTCTTGATAACACACGTAAAATTCTTAAACAAGATTATTTAGAATCTGTATTTTCAAAAGTTTCTTTTATTAAAGTAACGTTGTTACAAACATTCGATATGTGCACCATCAGTGATTCGCAAAACATCCAATCGATAATCCAAATGTTGCCATGTACGCTGCAGCATATCCACATCAATTCGCTCAATAGCAGCTGTGATTCTTGCTTTTAAATCATCAATGTCTGTCACCCGCGTACAAAAAGAAAAAACTTGTCAAAACTTGTTATCAGAAAAAACTTAAGAGTTTCTCTGTAAAATGGGACAACACTGGAATTTCTACACTTCATGGTTGACTTTTAATAACAGCTAAAAATTGTACAGATATTTCTCGGACACCCTGTATATATACAGGGCGTCCCAAAAAAATGTATACACACTTTAAATAATTATAAAGGCAGTGTTTATTAAAATACATTTCATTTTCAAAATGTAATATAATCTACAGACATTATTTAATTGTTTTGTCAACGCCTGTTTTCAAACTGACATCCGTTCTGGTCCAGGCACTGCTGATAAAGCGAAGCAATGGAATCGCAAATATCACGAAACATTTCGTTTGGTATTTGTGTGCATTCTCGTTCAATGGCTGCTCTCAATTCAGCGACTGTTGCAGGTTTTATAGCGTAGACTTTGTCTTTTAAGTATCCCCATAAAAAAAAGTCTAGTGGTGTGAGGTCTGGTGAACGAGGAGGGTATTCTACGAAACCCCTTCGTCCAATCCACATCCACATCGTGCCAAGTACCACTCGCAATACTCTACTCTTCGGTCCGGATCATCTTCATTAATAGCATGGACTAATCTTGGAATGTAACTTTTCCATTGACAGCGCTTCAAAATGCGTTGGACAGACGATTCTGAAATTCTACCTTACGACTCGCTTGCCGCACAGATTTTCTTGGACTTTGGTGATACGTTTCCAGTACTCTTTCTTGCTTTGTGGGGCTTGTCGATGTCCGTGTCTTCCGGAACGCTTCTTGTGGACATTCTGAACAGTTCCATCGGCTTCAAACTTATCTCTAATTCGAGTGATGGTAAGTCGCGTTGGTGGATCTGTTTGAAACTCCCTCCTAAACTGTCTTTAACTTCAACTGCGTTTCACACTTCCAGAAGCATTTTAGAATGAATTTCTTTGTTCAAAGCTTAGTCTGACTGCCATTATTAATTCTAATGGGTTTAACTTGAAAGAAAGAAACATCAATTGAGCTATCAGCTGTTAAAGTGTGTATACATTTTTTTGGGACGCCCTGTATATATATATATATATATATATATATGTATATATATATATATATATACATATATATATATATATATATATTTTGTGTGTGACCTATATATAGTCTCGAACTCTTTATTTAATTCAGTGTTCCTGAGGATGTCATTAGACGAAAGCGCTTGAGCACCATTCTGTTTCCTTTCCTTCGTGGTTTAATTCATCAATATATATATATATATATATTATATATATATATATATTCCGATCACTATATGAATTCGCTTATTTATTGGACTCTCAATCAGACTGGAAGTGGTGGATTCGATGCAGAAATCGAATGGGAACCCGACTCATCAAACGCCGTTTTGAACCCTGATCCCATGTAAGTTTTGCTTATGTTTAAATGTATGAAACTATTTATATAGGGTTATTTTCTTTGGTTACGCGGCGATTCTGTATTTGAAGTTTGTCTTACAATACATTTTTTCTGTTAGAAGTACAATTCACCTTCATTCAAAGGGTAGCGAAAGTAATCTTCAGTGTTTACTTTATGCAAGTTAGTTTTACACTCGTTTCTGTAGGCGCAGATTTTTGTTTGCTTACGGTGAAATATATGATGAGACTCTAAAATTTTGGGTATTATGCAGATTTTCCTAAAAAATAATACAGAAAATCAGATATTCGTTTATTAAAAACTCTTTCCAGAGTTTACAAGTTACATACAAAATATAAATTTAAAAAACACATTCTTGTTACGTTATACCCTGGTGTTTGGCCACAAATAGCAAGAGATAATTTATTTGATTACAAACAAATTAATCATTTAGGCATGAATCGTATTTGCTAAAAAAATCCAAAAGTCCTCATAAGAAAAACCGAGATATGTAAACAAAAACAGCAAGCACATGTATTATTGTAATTGCTTTGATGCTTATAAGGATTCGATATAATGGGATGTATATGCAGTTGTTTTTGGAATTTCGCGATACTTGGGTTATGAAACGGCGACTTTCCAAACGTGTCATAGTATACTTGCTGTCTCCTGAAATACACACCCACCGATGAATTCCTGGTGCTGTCGAGAAATCGGTATTAAGTATAAAACCGAAGGAATCTTTGTTGGGCAGACTCAATACTTTAGCTTTTGCGTATGTACCCATGAAAGTTTTTTGCGTAAAGTAGTCCATCTTCATAACTCTGTGAATTGTGCGTTCGTTCATTAAAAATCTGTTATCACCGACCTAAACTGGTCAATTTCAATCAGGCCTTGGCCACCAAATGTACGGCAAGGGAAGCAAAATACCTTATCCATCGCTGGGCTATATTCAAGCCAAGGGTGAACTACATACCACTCTTTCCAAAACTTTCTCCCTCCACTTGCTGGGAATGATATATCTGGTTGGTAGGATCCTTTTTCAATTAATTTCACATCATTTGTAAGGCCATGAAATGAATTCCTTTCTGTAGCCTTTGGTGTTGAACTAATATTTTTTGGTTCCTTGGTGTTTCTTGTTTGCAGTGAATACTGGAACTACCGTTAATTTTATTATGTTTCGTGAAATATCCAATGTATGAGTGCGTTTAGCCATACTTAAAAAATATTAGTCAATCTGTAGAAGTAAAGTTTTCTAGTGCAACAAATTTTTTACTTACTTCTCTAACTAATATTTAAATCTTGATTATAATTCAATATGACGGAATGTTATTTCATACAGCAATTTGTCCCAGACAACCTGTCGAAAGCTTTCAACAGCCAAACAATAAATTACATCAATTGAACTATCTGAGTGACAGCAAGATGCTAAATTGAGTACAGGTGGCCACAAAATCCCTTTGCATGAAAAACAGGGGCAACATACAAATGTGCTGTAATTTCACTGCAAAGGGACTTTGTGGCCATTCTGTATTAATAAGCACTCAGATTGTAAACGTTGATTAACTTTTTCAAAAGAGAAAGACGACAAAAAAATTAGTAAAAATTGATATACTCGTACTTTAACGCGCTATTAAAGTTATGGACTTGGATTTCAAAGATAAATTGATGAAGTGTCTTGGAATTTGGTTCAATAAGTCTGACGTTGAATGTACTTAACAACTGAACTTTGTGGGACGATATACTGTACATTTGAAATTGAGCTTTCTCTTCCAAAGAAAACTTTGAGAATACAAGTTGAAAGTTGTAAAGAATTTAGTATGTAGCTGAAATGAATTATTCAATAAAAATACAAAACTGACGTAAACACGTGTTATTCGCTGAATAGATCTGTGGAGCCTATCACCTGACTTTCTTCGTAGCAGCGAGTCCAGATAAAAATATGCGGCCCGTCTGGCAGCCAAGTCGTATTTGTTACCTGCCAAGACTCTTAATAGTATTATGGATAAAACTTGACTCTTACTCGTTTTTTTTTTAAATTGTCTTGCTTTGGCGGGAAATAGCTTATTCGGTGAGAACCAGGGTATGGTTAATTAATCATTTTTAGGACAAAGTGATGAGTGATTAAATTTTCTAATTAATCAATGATTAACTGATTAAAAATTATTAAAAATTAAATAATTCAATAATTCTGAAAAGAGTAAGAAAGAGCTTTATTGTTTCTGTTACGTGAGATAAGACGAAAAAAACATTTTGCTCAAACATTTAGTTTGCTTTAGTTCAAGAAATCAGGCGGATTAGATAGTTAATACACGCAAAAAGGTGCCAAATTCAAATGATACATTACAAAATTTAAGGTGAAATGATGGTGAAATTATGAGGAAAATTAATAATTTCCCATTTTCTAAAAATATTTTTTGATTAAGTAATGATTAAATTCGAAACAATGATTAACTGATTAATCAGAACCATGTCCTAGTCACTGAGAACTCTATTTCTTACATTTGATAATGTATTATTCTGTCTTAACGTGATACAATATATTTTGTAGGAAGTATTTCCTACATGTTGTAAATGAACTTCGGTTTTAAGTACGAAATTATACAGTGGCTGAGGGATTGTCCGCTTGTTTTTAAACCTATTTTATTTAAACGTTATGTAGATGATTGTTTTGTCATTTTTAAGCATAAAGACCATGCCCCTTTATTTTTAAATTACATTAATACTAAACATCCTAATATTAAATTCTCTATAGAAGTAGAACAATACAATAAAATTTCGTTTCTTGATGTTACCATAAATAAACATAGTACAAGCTTCTCAACACAAGTATATAGAAAACCAACTACTACCCAACTCGGTACTCATTTTTTCAGCAATAGTCCACTTAGTTTTAAGTTGGCTAGTATTAAGAGTCGTATTTTTAGAGCCTATCACCTTTGTTCAAGTTGGTCTTTATTTGACTTAGAATTCAGGATCTTAATAGATTTTTAACTATAATTTTATTGTACTTTGACTATTGAGACTTTAATTTCTAAATTTTTAAATAACCTATATCGCCCAAAATAATTCAGTCCACGGTTCCGAAACAGAAGGTTATCTTAAGCTTCCTTTTTTAGACCAACTAATTTTCAACTTAATAAAGATGTCCACTTTATTTTGGACAGACACTTCCCTCAATGCGACTTTATAATTATTAATTCTAATTCTCTGCAATCCTTTTTTCGCCATAAAGATCACCTCCCCGTGCTTTTGAGATCTTTTGTTATTTATTTATATACATATGCGACCTGCCAAAGTCGTTATGTGGGACAGACTGCCCTACAGTTAAAATTTAGGATTTCGAAGCATTTGGGTTTTTCTTATCGAACTTCTCGCCCTCTTTCCATCCTGAATCCTCTGCTATTCGGCATCATTCAGAGACCCATGACCACCCGTGCTTCCAGGACTCCTTTGCGATTTTGTCGTCTGCTTCTATGATAATTCGCTTGATCTTAAAATTTTAGAATCCCTTTTATCAAGAAATTAAATCCAGAATTAAACGACAGCTTTTCCTCGATAAAATTACATACTTCCTAACCAACCAACACCTTTTTAACGCAACTTATGCACTAACTTAAATTTTTTTTTCCTTTCCTTCTCTCCACTTGTCATTTGTAACTTTTACCATCCAGGTCAGTCCTTTTGAAATTTTTGAAATTTTAAAATTTTTTAAACTTTAAATTTTTTAATTTTGAAATTTTGGTTTGTTCTGTTTATTTTGCTTTCTTTTATTTTGTTTTATAATCTAGATAGTTTTTTCCTCAAATTTTTTTTTTGTAACTTTTTGTATTAGATTTTATTATTGTACAGTATATTTATGACATTTGTATTTACTTTAGTTATATGATTGTTTTTTAGATGCTTCTATTTAGTCACTGAAGATGGCCCCTGAGTGAACCGAAACGTTTGGCCAATAAATGTTGAGAGTCGTATCTCTTGTTTTC
The DNA here is from genome assembly GCA_023014485.1 of Bathynomus jamesi. Taxonomy (NCBI): domain Eukaryota; kingdom Metazoa; phylum Arthropoda; class Malacostraca; order Isopoda; family Cirolanidae; genus Bathynomus; species Bathynomus jamesi. Next base: position 722,400 of record JAJOZX010001623.1, read on the forward strand.
ATTCCTATTGAGGATAAGGTTATATATATATATATATATATATATATACCTTTCCTTTCAACCCTTCATGTTCCATGCGATAATTCCTCATTTCACTGGTGAAATAGTGAGTTGGTTTCTTGTACTCTCCACCTCACATAGCCAGGTACGCCTGGCTCATCGGGGATTGTTCTGAGCCAGGTACGCCTGGCTCATCGGGGATTGTTCTGAGCCAGGCGTCTAAGCTTCTTTTGAAGATGTCCACCGCTACACCACTCGTGTCCTTAGGTCTTTGGGCAGCTGATTAAACAGTCTTGGTCCTCTCGCAACAAAACTATTTCTTTCAGAGTTAAGGATGTTCCCTGTCTAACCTTTAATTTGGGAACACAACACAGTCTTCCTTTTCTACTTCCATTGTTGTTTGGGGAGTTACAGGGTTCAGAGTAAGATTAGGGACTAGTTTCTCCATTATTTCCAAGTGTAAATAATGGTGTGTATCTCTTCTCCTTTCCAGTGAATATAGGTTTAGTTCGCGTAACCTTTCCAGTAATTTAGTTCTTTGCACCCTTGATCTTGGCTGTGAAGCTTCTCTGAATCCCTTCTAGCTATCTAATGTCTTCTTTTATATGGGCATGTTAGGACCGAGCAGTATTCCAATTTGGGTATGATCAGTGCTTCCAGTAGAGGAATCATTATATTCCTATCTCTTCGTTTAAAGGTTCTCAGTATCAGCCCATTATTCTCTCTGCTCTGTTTACTGCTATCTTATTTTGTGTTTCAAATTTTGCATCATCAGTCATTACAGCTCCTAAATATTTTGCTCTAGAATTTCTCTGAATTTCCTGTCCATTTTGGGTATAGTATTCTATGGATTTTAGGTCCTCCCTTTTTCCATACCGTAACAGTTGAAATTTCCCAGTGTTAAACTTCATATTGTTGTCTTCTGTCCACTTGTAGATTCTGTTCATGTCTGTTTGTAGAGATCCTATATTTTCTGGGATTCTTATTTTTCTACTGATATTTGTGTCATCGGCAAAGGGTGTTTCTGTGCTCTCTCTGGTAACGTCCTCATCTATGTCAGTTAGCATGATTATGGAGAGTAGTGGAGCTAATACTGTTCCTTGTGGTACTGAGCTGAGGACCTCCGATTCTGATGAAAATATTCCTTGTACTGTACGACTTGCCGCCGCTCACTAAGGAAATTATATATCCATTTCCCTACTTTCCTGTTATTTTCATATATTTCAGTTTATGCATTATGATTCCATGGTCACACTTGTCGAACGCTTTGGCAAAGTCTGTGTATATTACATCATAGTTTTCACTACTTTCAGGTGCATCAATAATGTTGTTGTAGTGTTCCATTAGTTGTGACCGGCATGATCTGCCTGACCGAAATCCATGTTGATTATCATTTAATTTTTTCTGAGTTTCCAAAAAGCCATAGATTTTCTGTCTAACTATTCTTCCAAATATTTTAGTGAGATGAGATGTAAGCGACACTGGCCTATAGTTTTTGTCCTCGGATCGATCTCCTCCTTTATATATTGGGACTATGTTTGCGCTTTTCAGGATGGCCGGTATTTCTCCCGTGTCTAGTGATCGTCTCCATATCCAGTATAGGGGCTCAGCAATTGCATTCTTGCAGTTTTTAATCAGTGTGGCATTCCATTTGTCCGGTCCTGCCGCTGAGTGTGCTTTTAGTTTCCCTATAGCTTGCGTAATATCATCTGTCGTAAAGTCGAAGTCCGTTATACTTTCCCCTTGTAGTCCTTCTTCAAAGAACGCGTTTCTATCGTATATCAGTTTGTCAGGTTTTGGATACTGAAAGATGATTCGTACTGAGCTTTTAATATTTCAGATACTTCTGTTAGATCATCAGATAAAGCACTGTTCTCGTTTTTCAAAGGTCCGATAGTCGCATGGTTTTTCGACTTTCTTTTTGCAAAATTATAGAAATACTTTGAGTTAGCCTTTATCGCTTCTATAGCGTTGTCTTCTTCTTTTTCTGTATGCTTCTCAATTAGTTCCTGTATGACGTCATCGATACTCTGCAGTTTATCAGTTAATATTTTTCTGATGTTGTCATCTTTACAGTTACTTAATTTTGCAGTCACTCTTTTTCTCTTTCGGAACAATGACCTCTTTGTCTTTCGAACCTGCTTCTCTTTCCTCTTTGTTGTATTTTTGGGACATGTCTTTCCACAATTTCCAGCGTCTTCTCCTCGAAGGTCATTAGCATCTCTTCCGTTGTCTTGGCCTTAAGATGGTTTCCACTCTATTACTTCCATGCTGATGCATCACCTTCCCAGTTTATAGCTTTGGAGTGAAAATTAAAAATTTCGAATTTGCTTCTTTATGTTGTTCGTGTTCTTTCCTTTCCTGTTGCTTTTTATTGGTTGTTATTTCAATAATGTTGTGATCCGATATTATAGTTGGGGATATTTCTACATTATCAATTAGGTTGCTGTTGTTTGTGAATACCAAATCTAGGCAGTTATTTTTTCTTGTGTTTTCTCTTATTTCTTGTTAACATAAATTCATCAGCTAAAGCTAGTAGCATTTTTACCTGCTCTTGGTCTCCCGTGTGTCCCCTTTGTCCTGGCGTATATATATATATATATATATATATATATATATATATATATATATATATAATATATATATATATATATATGGTGAAATCTGTCAGCCGGTAACAAACATAAATTTAGTTCACCAATCTAAATTAGAAATATATGTCGCAGGAGAATGAGCGACAGAGATAATTCAGGAATATATGACATAAAATACAATAATTGTAATAATGCATACATTGGTGAATCTTGCGATGTGAAACGCCGTCTCTATCATCATCGATATAGTATTCGAACAGGTGACATAAATAATTGTGAAGAAGGTAGAACTGGTTTTACTACTTCGGACGTTGATATCCGACGTTTGATAGAATCTTTTTTACTTTCTAAATTTCCTAATTTTAATTATAAAGGATTTTACGAGTCTGATTTCCACTTTCTTGAGGACTTTAGAAAAGTTCAGGCCAGACTGATAGATGATTGGTGGTAGTTTGATTTGTTGTGACGTCATTCTGTTTAAGTTATATATAGCAAGGTTTTGCTTCCTGTTCTTAGTTTTATTTAGACTTCGGCTGGAAAATAGTGATTAAGTCACGACGTGTCCACTATTGCAGCACCGCTTCCCGTCGATCAACGAAGTAACAGTGGATCTGATTTAGTAGTTGGATGGGAGACCGTCTCCTGTGTCCAGATTATGTTGCAACCCATGGTTCGGATGTCAGGTAAAATTGCAGGTCCCCTCCTTCATATGACCTTATATATTGCGAAAGAGGTTAAACAACCCCATCATTACATTTAGTGACTAAGTTACAGAAACGTTTGCCTTTTATAACTTCAATATTTGGCATTCTTTTGTTTTTATCATATATATATATATATATATATATATATATATATATATATATATATATATATATATATATATTATGTACGGTATGTGGTTCGGTTATGACACTTAGTAGACAAATTGTAAAACATTGATAACGTAGACTTAAAGTACAAATCACCATTTAAAAATTCAAAAGGAAAAAGGCTTAATTTAAAAGCAGAAGCCCCAAAAGGGGCCTCTGATCCGTTGCAAATAAAATGCACTTTGAGTTTATAACCACGAATAGCCATCAGATGTAATAATGGAGTAAAACATTCGGCAGAAAATTTTTGGCTTACTTTATTCAACCCCATTTTTTCAATAGGTAGGAAGAGAGTCGTGGAAATTCTCTATCCCGCTGCGTTGGTCCAATTTGACAAGTTTTTTTTGTTTTTCGGGGATGGGATGACGGGGGTTCTACCTTGTTCAGAGGATACCCTTCTCCGTATTACATTTGTAAAGTGGAGAATGAGGATGATGATTATTTCTTCGTAATGGCAGAAGTCAACTAACGGAGGGAATCTAAGCTTTACGTGGACTGAAAAAAAAATTCTGAACTTTAACCCTTTCCTGCTCGGAGGTCTTTTCCGAGACTGAAAAAAATTGTGTGGAGTTAGCCAGAACAAATCAGTAATGTGACAATGGGTGCTAAAGGGTTAAATATAACTTTGAATTGAAACTAGCAGCTAATTATGAAGTTGTTCACTCTCAGCAGAAATTTAATTCAGTGAAAAATATTGATATTCCATTTTAACATTATTTTGAATTAAACTAGTAACCTAACAAGACTTTGTTTATTCTTAACAAGAATTTGTTTTACTTTTTAAGTGTGGGATCTTAACTATTTAAGGATTACTACATCATCTGAACGCAGGGATAGTCGTTGATCTAACTAATGAACAGGCCCAATGTCGCTTAACTTTGCTGGTCTGACTGGAAGCGGTGTTGCCACGGGCTACGACGCGATGTAGCGCCTACCCTCTGAAAAATAAGGTATGCAGGGATGATCTAGGAAGAAGTTTGTAATTTCAATCTCAAGTTGGATGAATGTTTTGTCTTTAAAAAATTATAATTTGGGTACTTTTTATCTGGTCCTCGGAAGGTCAGAGGGTTTACAAGAAAGTCGGTGATGTTAAGATTTGGCAGGCGATAATGTAGGGAGCTAGCTTCCGCCGGCAAATTCTGACTCATCAACGGGAATACGGTTGTTACGAAAGTCCAAAAAAGAAGTTTGTCCCGAGTGTAAAAGCTGTTAGAGCATATTTGTTTTATAGAGACTAGAAGGAGAGGTCGTACAAAACAGCCGTGGAGGCTATCAGGGCGATTACCTCTCTCAGTTTATTGGGAATAAACCGGAGAATAGTGTTGGCGAACGGGTAATATTGCTCTGGTTGAATATGAAAGAGAATGCTCAGAGAGTTTGCGGGATAAAAATTTCCCAAATCTTCAGGAAGATAAAAAAGATGATGATAGGAGCTCCGTTCTCGTGCAGATACTTAAAACTCACTCGTACTTAGCATCTTGGCAAAAACGGACAATCACTGCGAAAGACAATGTCTCCACTCATAAAGACTGCCTATCATCTTTATATCGGTTGCAAAATTGGAGACCAGGATAAAAGTTGGATTCCTCATATATGTTGCATTTCATGTGTAACGAATTATCTCGGCTATGACTAGGAGGAAAATGCAATTCAATGCTTTTTGCTATCCCAATGGTGTGGAAAGAGCCAAAAGATCACAACAACGACTACTACTTTTGTCTCAGGGAACTTGCTGGCTTCTCTTCTAAGAACAAGTATAGTTTCCAATGCGCTAATGTACCTTCTGCTTCCGAGTCATTTCCTCATGAGAACGAATTACTAATTCAAACTTCACCAGATATTTGGAAGATCAACAGTATGATGAAGATATGCCAACAGCTGAAGACACGCATTCAGCTTCAGATGACACTTACAAATCTCGGAGAAATAAGAGGAATGACACAATAAATCATCGAGAGCTGAATGATCTGGTACGTGGTTTAATCTTGTCAAAGCAACAAGCTGAACTTCTTGGTTCAAGGTTACAGCAGTGGCATCTACCGGCAGAAAATACACAAATTTATGTATTCAGGAATTGTCAACCTATTTTGAAATGAAAGGTTCTGTTTATGTGTACACAGATGTCATTGGACTGTGCATGAATTAGGCTATGAACATAACTCCAATGAATGGTGCCTGTTTCTAGATTCTTCGAAATTAAGTATAAAGGCAAGTTTTTCATAATGGAAATAAGAAGCCTTCGATTCCATTAGCTCATTCTGTTAGTATGAAAGAAATTCATGAAAGTATGGCCATCCTCTCAATACCATCAAATATAGGAACCACGACTGGAATATGTATGACATTTTGAAAGTCATAGGGATTCTATTTGGTTTGCAGTCAGGCTTCACAAATTTGGCTGCTTTCTTTGACTCTGGAATAGCCGCACAACTGAACAGCACTATTTGGTGAATCAGTAGCCTCCGAGAGAAGAATTCACTCCTGGAATGAGTAATGTTAAGCACTCTCCATTAGTCGATCCGAAAAGAGCTTTTCTTACCCCTCTAAATATGAAGCTGGGTTTGATGAAAAACTTTGTCAAGGGTTTCAGTTATCTCGAGGCTAAATTCCTGAAAATCAATGATGGCGAGTTGAAAGAAGGAATTTTTGTTGGACCACAGATTCGTGAGATTGTAAATGATTCAACTTTTGACGAGAAGTTGTCTGATATTGAATAGGTTGCTTGGCATCATTAAGGCAGTCGTAAGAGGATTCTTGGGGACAGAAAGGCAAAGAACTATGAGGCATTGGTGTGTCAAAGTTTCTGGATGACTACAAAAACATGGGCTGCGAATGTTGCTAAAGATCCATTTCTTACACTCTCATTTAAATTTTTTCTGAGAATCTGGGTGCTGTTAGCAATGAACATGGAGAGTGCTTCCATCAGGAGATTTCTATAGATAGAATCCGGGAATGATGGGAGACTACTGTTGGTTTCTGAGAAAGTTAGATCGAATACAATAGAAATTGAGTAACACATAATTTTCCTACAAAATAATTAACTACTTGCATTTTTACAGAAATTTCTGCCTTTGTTTCATGGAAGTTTTAAGTGCAGTTTCATTCCAGTAAAACATTTCTGTAATACAATTCAATTGTATTTTAATTGCGACATCAATGATCTGTCTCTGAAAATCTAAATGCGACAGAAAACTTTTAGGCATTTTTTTTTTAAATCAGCGGTGTATTATAAAAAAATGATATTATTTTACTTAAGAAACAAAAGATAAAATAAAATTTGTAGACCGGTGAACTATTTTCTCATTTGAAATACTAATTTAAAGTTAAGATATAAATATTACTGAAAGTCGTAATTTAACATGGCATAATAGAGCATTTTAATGAAAATTAGGCAAAAACAGTTTTATCTATAACTGAATGATTAGACGTGATAAAAAAATGTGAGTATATCACTGTACTCAGCATGGTCAAATTAACAGAAAGTTTATTCTTACTAAGGAGACTAAACCTTTTATTGGCCATTGATTATGGACTGGACTGCTCAGTGGATTAAGATAACATAAAGCATTGTTGCTTCCAGTGTTAATGAATCATGTACGGAAGCCTCGTAGTAACGTTGGCGTTTTATATACTGTACCTGACAATGACGCTGTCCGCTGGCTGCTCGTACCATAAATGGGTGTCGAGGCAGAGTGGTACTTTGTAAAATATTATGAAGCCTTTGCTTTCTATGTACGACTTAATCACTAAGCAGTGTTTCCCCACAAAAAAATTTTATATATGGTGTTGTTACAGTTACTTATTTTGTAACTAATTATAATTACTAGTTACTAATTACTTTAAAAATTATTTTTGAAATTTTTCTTGTTTTTAACGAGCAATTTAATCCTGATAAAAGTACTTTCCGTGACGAGTGATACTTGCCAAGACTGTTAATTTGTTTCAAATTGATTGCAATATTTTAACGAATAAAGATAAGCAACAAAATTTTATCATATTATCATTAGATATTTGTTGCCAATAAACTTGCACTGTGCGAGCTGTATGTACATCGAGCAAGGCTTGTGGAAAAAAGTAGCTCCGACTGTAACTTTTGCCCTCGCAGAAAAAAAACTTTTAGGAGTTACAGATATTCATGATTTTTCGTAACTAGTTACAGTTACAATTACTGGGCAGGAAAATTTAACTAGTTACCGTTACAGATATTCAAAAAGGTAACGAATACTGAGTAACTAGTTCCGCACATTTTTGCATTTGTAAAATTTATGCCCGACCAGGATTCGAACCAACATGGGCCCTATAATTTTTATCCTGTCGTAGCCGAGTGGTCATTGACCGCGATCCGCTTCAGACATATATAATTATATATATATATATATAATATAGAGAGAGAGAGAGAGAGAGAGAGAGAGAGAGAGAGAAGAGAGAGAGAGAGAGAGAGAGAGAGAGAGAGGAAAAAGTTTGAAATTGGCAACATTTTCAACTTTTTATTTGGCTCCGCCCACAGAATGAAAGGATGGTACAGTGACACGAATCGGAAATCCTGTATCAGTGATTGCATTTCCGAGTGCCAGAAAGAATTTGCACTTCAGGAAACTATCGACTCGAAATCCGGATCTCTGTAAAGGATGCAGAAAAGGACCTTCCTTTCTCTTAAGACTACGTGGGCAAGGTAAAGTTGGTGTAATATATATATATATATATATATAATATATATAATAGATATATATATATATATTATATATATATATATATATATATATATATATATATATATATGGGATTGAACTCAGAATGGTTCCCTGAGGTTTTTTTACGATACACACAGACCGTGCATGGAAGAAGGAACTCTTCTGGAAAATTTAAATCCACTATAGTCTGAATAAGTAATGTAAATGACAAACACTACAGTCTTTTCTTTTCATGATGTTAGCCCGACGTGGGCAACGGGTCACGCTAGATCCTGTCCCAAAGCTGGATCCTATCTGCTTTGCAGATAGCTGGTGAAGGAAGCTATATTTTTGGGGCCTCTCTGCCAGTGACCGTTGCCCACTTCGGGCTAACATCATGAAAAAGAAAAAACTATAGTATTTGTCATTTACCATTACTTATTCGGACTATAGTGGATTTACTTTCCCAGAAGAGTTCCTTGTTCCATGCACGGTCGGTGTGTATCATATATACACCTAAACACCTTGTTAACCATGTTTGGGTTCCGTACGTCGGTCTTTCTTCACCCAAAGGTCAAGCTGGTAGCCCCGCCTCTAGTCCTGGCTTGGTGGAGGAGCGAGTTGCTCTCTTGCGCTCTCCATCGTACATAGCCAGGTACACCCGGCTCATCTGGTACCGTCCTGAGCCAGGCATCTAGTCTTCTCTTGAAGACTTCAACTTTGACCCCTGTAGTGTTTCTGAGGTCCTTTGGCAGAGATGGACAGTATTTAAATACATTTGTATTGTAATACTTGTATTTATAAATACTTTTTTGGTGTGTATTTAAATACATATTTAAATACTTTGAAAGAGTGTTTGTTATTTGAAAATACATATTCTTAAATACATTTCGCAAATACATTTCTTAGCCTCAACTGTCAGAAACAATTTGCGCCCTGAAACAAAATACAAAATCTTTCTAATCATCTAAGCCACCTGATCCAATCGTTACTACAGTATGATAGATGGGCCAGTCGGTTGAATGCAGCGTTTTATTACGTAAGGCATCTTCCAAAAGTAAGACAGATTGTAGAAGGATTCGAGGGCAACACGATACTCGTTAAAAGAGCGAAAGCTGGCGTCAAATCAGATGGGTTAGGTTTTCAGCTCTTACAGTTGCAAAAACAGTACGCTTCATTATGTTCTCTTTAGAAAAGATGGAGAGCACAGATTTTACTATCAAAGAAGCATACGAAGCGGTCAATACCATATATTTTGGAAATTATTATGTTAATATAGAAAATTATATCAAAAAACGTTTGCAAACAAATGATATCAAGGATATAATTTTGATGACCAGGAATGCTATATCTCCATCATTATACGTTCTACTAAAAAACTGTCAACCTACCTAGCATCAGTCAAAAGAAGTTTTTCGATTCTTCGAAAACTTCTAGCCAAAGACAGAAACTTCAAATACGAAAATGTTAAAAACTATATTGTGGTGTTGTATAATGCAGATGTGGAATAATTGTATTTAAAGATGTTAACTGACTGCATGTGGAGTGTTGTATAATATATTAGTTTTATGTATTAATCTATAAATGGATTATACAATTTATCACTAAAATTACACAACCAATAGTTTGTAATCACGAAAATTGCTTTACAATAAGTCAAATTATACAATTTAATGGTACATATTTATGAGGTCAATAAAGTCAATTTTGTTTTTGTTTTAATAAAAAATTGTCCTACTTATGCGTTATGCATATATGTTTATAAAGTCTAATAGATGATAATATCAATAAACTAATGTTACCAAGAGATAGATTTTAGAAAAAATTCTGGCATGATATAGTTGGATAAGTATTCAAAAATGTATTTGAAATGTATTTAAATGCATTTTTGATGTAATGTATTTAGTATTTAAATACATTTTGAAAATATGTAATGTATTTGGTATTTAAATACTTTTTTAAGGAAGTAATGTATTTAGTATTTAATTACATTTAAAGTATTTTGTGCCCATCTCTGTCCTTTGGAAGGTGGTTGAAAATTCTTGGCCCCCTGACAACCAAGCTATTTTCCTTCAGAGTTGAGGAGGTCCCTTGTCGGGCCTTTAATTTAGGAACACTACACATTCTGCCTTTCCTATTTTCCAGCGTTGTCTGGATGGTAAGTGGGTTTTGTTTGAGGTTTGGTACCAGTTTTTCAATAATTTTCCATATGCAGATTATGGTACACCTCTCTTCTTCTTTCCAGGGAGTACAGATTTAGTTTGCTTAGTGTCTTGTTGTCTTCTGACCATTTGTATATTTTGTTTGTGTCTCTCTGCAAGGCCTCTACTTCGTTTGCATCGCTGATTTTTCTGCTGATCTTTGTATCGTCCGCAAATGATGTTACCATACTGTTGCTGTTTACTCCACTCTCTATGTCTGTTAGCATGATAATGAACAGGAGTGGGGCCAGCACTGTACCTTGTGGTACTGAGCTGCGTACTTCTGATTCTGATGATGATACACCTTGAATTTTGACCACCTGTAGTCGATTTCTAAGGAAGTTGTAGATCCATTTTTCCACTTGCCTGTTATTCCCATATATTTCATTTTATGTACTATTATACTATGATCGCATTTGTCGAAAGCTTTAGCAAAATCCGTGTATATGACATCATAGTTTTCATTGCCTTCAAGTGCATCTCGGATATTGTTATAATGATCTATAAGTTGTGATAGGCATGATCTTCCTGATCGGAATCCGTGTTGATTTTCGTTGAATCTTTCCAATGTCTCCAAGAAGTCATAGATTTTCTCTGACTATTCTTTCAAAATTTTGGTGAGGTGGGACGTCAAGAACACTGGTCTATAGTTCTTTGCTTGAGATCTATCTCCTCCTTTATATATAGGGACGATGTTTGCTCTTTTCAAGATGCTTGGTATTTCCCCAGTGTCTAGGGATCTTCTCCATATCCAGTATAAGGGTGTAGCTATTTCATTTTTATAGTTTTTAATTAGTAGTGCGTTCCATTTGTCCGGACCTGCAGCTAAATGTGATTTCATTTGTCCTATAGCTGTCGCTACATCTTCTGAAGTAAAATCAAAGTTTGTTATACATTCTCCTTGCAATTTCTCTTTGAAGAATGTATCTATGTCAGGTATCGCTTTCTCACTTTTTTGGGGTACTGAATACCAATTCATACTGGGCTTTCAATGTTTCAGATATTTCTTTTAGATCGTCTGTTAGTTCATTATTTCCTTTCTTAAGGGTCCGATAGTAGCGCACGTTTTTGTTTTCCTTCTCGCATAGCTGTAGAAGTATTTTGGATTTTATTTTATTGTTTCTACCGCCTTTTCCTCTTCCCTCTCTGTATGGCCCTTTATCAGAGTTTGTATTTCCCAAGCGATTCTCTCCAGTTTTTCTTGTATTTCTTTCCTGGCATTGTTGTCTCCGCAATTAGCTAACTTCGTCTCTACTCTCTTCTTTTGCGAAATATTCTCCTCTTTTGCCTCTCTAGCCAGTTCCTCTTTCCTTTTGGCTGTGCTTTCGGAGCATATTTTTCCAAAATTCTCAGCGTCTTTTCTTCCAAGGTTGTTAGCATTTCTTCAGTTGTTTTATTCTCGAAAACTGTTTTCCACTCTATTTGGGCCTTGTGTGATCTGATTTCTTCCCAATTTATGGTCTTGGAGTTTAAGTTAAAAGCCCCAAATTTGCTTCTTCCTTCTGTATGTGTATTGTCTTTTAAAGTTATCGCCATATTTGTTGATAACTCGATTATATTGTGGTCTGAGATAATAGTTGGAGTTGTTTTTATATCAGCAATCAAATTCGTGTTATTTGTGAATTCCAGATCTAGGCAGTTATTTTTCCTGGTATTTTCTGTTATCTCCTGTGTCAGCATAAACTCATTTGTGAGAGCCATCGGCATTCTTGCTTGCTCCTGGTCCTCTCTTGTGCCCCCCTTATCTTGCTGTATAAATATATTTCTACCCACCTTTTTGTATTTTATAAATGGGAAATTAAAATCGCTACAGAGTATTATATTAGGGATGGAGAGTTTACGAACTTTATTAGGGTTCTGATATCATCAATGGCATCCAAAAATTTTTCATTTGGAGAGTTTGGAGGTCTATAGATGACTATCAGTACCACGTTTAGTTTCTCTATTTTCACTGCAAGGGTTTTCACGAAAATGTTGGATTTACTTATTACCGTCTCTGTCATATGCCTTTCATGTATATAAATAGCACAACCACCTTTACGTCTCGCTGTTTTATCCACTCTTAGTAAGTTGAATCCATCGATATGCAATTCTTTCTTATCGATACAGTGTTCGCAGTTATCGCAGTTTCCTTGGCATCTTCAAGATGTGTTTCTGTGAGGCATGCGATGTCCGCCTTTGTTTCGTCCATAGCACTTTTCAAGTATGAAATTTTGTTTAGTGAATTGTTCGGTTTTATTCCTTGAATATTTGCCAGGACATTGTTTATGTTCTTTGTTTTGCATTGCCCCTTGTGCATTTTAAGTTCGTTGTCCTTTGATATCGCGTGTTTTGTAGCCTTGTGGTCCTCCGAGATGGATCCGTTCCCGCCTACCTGTTCTGGTAGCTTCTTGCCATGTAGCGGTCCGGCTCGAGGGTCCCCAGCTGTGTCAGCTGCGTGTGCTGTATAAGACTTAGCAGCCGTGTTGTGTCCGAGATGTTGAAAAACTAATAATAAATTTTAACAGAATTTTACACAGTTCCTTAGATAAGATATCAAACAGTTTTTCAGACTGATACGATATTTGTCTTCTGCAAGAAACCATGTATTATTACCTCGCTTTATAAAAATTAATAACACCCAAACGTTATTGAAATGTGACGCAGCCCATTTGTTCGGTACGACACGCAATAAAAGGTTAATATAATTAGAATAAGTCGGATTATGATTAATAGAGCTACGCGAATAGTGCCCGGTTAGGTTATGCAGTTGACTGAATATTCTGCTAATCACGCGATTCCTTCGATATACTGAACGACTTTGGTTTTAGTAATTTAAGTAAGTCGTCGGTGTTCTTTCTTCTTTGGCAGTAGTTTTGTCTCGTTACTGCACATTATTTATAGTAAATACTCCGTAACGCGCAATGGCGGATTCAGGATTTCTCCGTGGGGGTTTGCCACGGGTTTGCCGATCAAGTTATAATTTGGCAAAAATTAAGTTTAAGATGCTTTATAGGACTTTAGTTGCCAAACTCGGATATTTTAACACAAGCTTCCTATGCTTTTTAGTTGCAACAACAGAAATTTTTCAAAATGAATCAAGTTGTAAGTTAGAAAACTGTTGAAAACTTTGTAAATAATTTGATAAATGTTGTAACTAAGCTTTTCAGTGATAAAATTCTCTCTCAGTGGCCTTTGGTTTGTAAAAATCGTATGAAAAGATTCTTCAGTAGAAAATGTATTAGGGTCACTGTATTCTTGGTCAGTTTGTTTTACTGTTTCTTCAATGTATATTGTGTTAAATGATCCTTCATTGATCTTATCTTGACTGAACACTTATTCAGTTCACTCTTAAAGCCAATTCAGTTATTTTGAATCCAAGTTAGTGATAAACGAGCTCTGATCCATTAAATATAGTTAGTTATTATGTTATTTGATGGGTAGCTTTAAAAATAAGCAAAAAATAAAATTTATTTCATATTTTCAGAATTACTCGTGCAAAAGACGTAACGTTACTTATTGTCATTCAGAATGACTTAGTAACTATTAATTTAAATTACAAACATTTTGGGTTTCCTTTTCTGACAGCAAAACTAAACCTATATTAAACGTCTGGAACCATTTGTAGAAAATTTGTATTTTAGTACAATATATACAGTACAGGTTGTTTATAAAGTCCCAATCTATTTCAGTGAAAAAGTAGCAAAAAGGGTAAAATTCAATAACACTATAATAGAAGGCATACATTTAATGAATACTTAAGCATATGATTCTATATGAGCACCATCAGTATCTCTACAAAGTTCGAATCTGTCAACAGCATTGCGGAACACATTTTGGAGCATGATAGGGGTTATTTTTGTAACTGCTGTTACGATACGAGCACGTAAATGTCCCAGCTTCATTCCGATGGCATTTTAAACACCTTCGTCTTTCAACAAGATGGGGCACCAGGTCATGACGCAAACATTGTTCGGGAGTACCTAAATGAACGATTTCCAAATAGGTAGATCGGACGTGGAGGCAACGGGCCCTGGGCGGCTCGATCTCCTGACCTAACGCCTTTTGATTTCTTTGCATGGGGCTTTATCAAATCAAAGGTCTATCAAACGAGGGTTACAGATCTGCAAGATTTACGTGCTCGTATCGTAACAGCAGTTACAAAAATAACCCCTGTGATGCTCCAAAATGTGTTTCGCAATGTTGCTGACAGATTCGAACTCTGTAGAGATAATGATGGTGCTCATGTACAATCATATGCTTAAGTATTCATTAAAGTATTCCTTCTATTATATTGTTATTGAATTTTACTCTTTTTGCTACGTTTTCACTGAAATAGGGACTTTATAAACACCCTGTGTGTGTGTGTGTGTGTGTGTGTGCATATATAATATATATATATAATATATATATTATATATATATAATATATATATATATATATATATATATTATTTATGGATCTGAGGGTCCCACTGTAACTGAAGGGGTTAATGAACTGAATCTTATTTTACACCAATTTTGGATAAAATATAAAAATGTTTTTTAAACTGCGGTAAAATCTCGTTCCACAGTATGATATTTTCGTGGTAAAACTGCCTCACATAATAAATCAGTACTCAAACTATTGGAACCAATACTCCTAAAATTGTCTTAACTGATCTTTGACTGTTGGAATTCTTACGAATGATCAATTATAACAATTATCTTAATTAATCTTTCCTTCATAACAAATTTCAGTACTTTCTACTCCTTTCTTAAATAAAATATATATATAATATATGAAAATTATTTCACGAAAGTGACACGTGAAAAGTATTTTGATGAATAAAACCACCCCTTTGTGTTCTTTTTTCCTTCGTGGTTTTATTCATCATATATAATATATATATATATATATATATATATATATATATATATATATGATGAATAAAACCACGAAGGAAAAAAGAAACACAAAGGGGTGCTCAAGCGCTTTCGTCTAATGACATCCTCAGGAAAGCGCTTGAGCACCCCTTTGTGTTTCTTTTTTCCTTCGTGGTTTTATTCATCATAAATACTTTTCACGTGTCACTTTCGTGAAATAATTCAT
Organism: Bathynomus jamesi; assembly: GCA_023014485.1. Lineage (NCBI taxonomy): Eukaryota > Metazoa > Arthropoda > Malacostraca > Isopoda > Cirolanidae > Bathynomus > Bathynomus jamesi. Next base: position 737,807 of record JAJOZX010001623.1, read on the forward strand.
ATATATATATATTAATATATAAATTATATATATATATATATATATATATATATATATATATATATATATATACTGTATATTATATATACTGTATATATATATATATATATATATATATATATATATATATATATATATATACTGTATAATATATATATATATACACTGTATATATATATATATATATATAACCTAAAAAAGAAAAAGAAAAACTTTAACACGTAAATATCGTAACCTAATATTTGTTCATGTGGATTCTCGCAGATAAAATAATCATGAATGATCTTACATTGAATTATAATGAATAAGAATTCGAGGAAATTCTTTCCAAACACTTCGAATTACGACAAAAACTATGAAAAAAAAAATGAAAAAAAGAAAGGAGATAAACGTTATTCGACATTTTTTCGAAAGTTTTTGTTTTTTCACCTTCAGGAACACAGTGTTGTCACTTTCACTCAAAATGCGTTCAAAGGAGGATGTCCGGTTAGACAGTCGTAGAGTCACAAAGGAACGCTTTTTCGCCAAATTCAACGAAATTCACATTCTCTCTTAATAATAATAATAATATTATTATTATTATTATTATTGAATCCGGATTACTGTATATAAATGTCAGCAATCTTCTGTATGTAAAGAGGGTTGACAGAATTAAATAGACACTCGGTTTTTCCCTATTTTTTTTATTTGATAATAAAAGTCGGTATATAATAACAGGTTTATTGAATGACTATATTTAGAATGATGTTGCTTTCCCCTTTCCATTATGTAAAGTTAATACGCGTTCTGACATTCCATTGATGAACTTCGCCATTTGTTCTCGAGAACGATCATCGTGGTGTCTATTTATTTTTGTCACCCTCCGTACCTAAACGGCGTATAATGTTTGCGATGAAAGCGGTTCTTATTGCTTTATATTTACCAGTTTTTAGATCAGTGGACTGAAAATTCTATATCCTAACTGGAAAAAATTACGCTTCTGTATTCTCAGTAATTAATATTCAAAAATAATTTTAATTTTAGTATAAATCATTTATTATATAAACCAAGGTGTTTCTTCCCAAATTAATATATATATATATATATATGTGTGTGTGTTGTAAACAGTCAAGTGATTTGCAGCTGATTTTCTTTATTTTATTTTACTGTAGAGGAATCATATGATAAAATAAGTGCTTCAAGTTATAAGTGAGAAACATTAATTGAATTTTTTTTATAGTGACACCATTATCGGGTACACATTCATTTGAAATGGGTTCTTATATATATATATATATATATATATATATATATATATATATATATATATATATATACAGAGAGAGAGAGAAAGGGGGGGGGGCGCTAACAAAGACCCTAGATCTATTCTCGGCTAGCCCAAGAAAGAGGTAACACAGTAAAGAAAAATAGAAAACAAATGAAAAAACAGAAAACTAAAAACTGATAATGTGTTTACGTTTACAGACGCGTAAAGCTTTCACTCAGGAATAGTATTAGAAGTAACAAAGTATAGAACAGAGAAGGCTCTCCCTCCTCCCCAGCCACTGCTGACGGAAAATAGTATTGAAACAAGATTTATTGGAAAGTAAGAAAAGGTATAATGAAAAGAATAGCTTCAAGTTCATTCACACCATGCGTACACTTATCTCGTGTACCCAGTTACGCTCGAGGAGCTTTCTTGTTTCTGTCGCGTGAGATAAGACCGAAAAAAACATTTTGCTCAAACATTTAGTTTGCTTTAGTTCAAGAATCAGGCATGGGCGGATTAGATAGTTTATACACGCAAAAAGGTGCCAATTCAAATGATACATTACAAAATTTAAGGTAAAATGATGCTGAAATTATGAGGAAAATTAATCATTTCCCATCATTTTATAAAAATATTTTTTTGATTAATTAATGATTAAATTCGAAACAATGATTAACGTATTAATCAGAACCATGCCCTATCTGATACCAGACCCAACCAGCACCTCGTACAACATTTACGATCTAAAGAGAACATCATCATCATCCCCGACTCCACTCCAACCAACTCAGTGAAAATTATCAACAATTGAGTTACTTCCATTCGACTAAATATCATTAACAATTTTATTAATTTTTGCATAAATTTTTTGTGCATTTATCTTCAACTTGTTTAATCGCTCGTTAAATTTTACCCACGAATTCGAAGAATTATTAAGCTCAATTCTCTTTAAGTTATCTTCAACATGTGAAACTGTTTTAGTAATTACACGAAGACTTTTTTGCACGTCAAGATTAACGTCTTTACAGAGAGGGAGGGATGGGGGGAAGAGAGGGAGAGAGAGAATATATTTTTGTAGTCTTTTCAATATTGAAAAGAAAGTTATAATACTTCCAACCTTTGTTTTTAAGATTTTATTGGCTTTAATATTACACTCAGAGTGAATGTGATACACGAGAGGCTGTTAAGAGTTGCGTGGCGATATGTGAGAAAACAATGTTGAAAGTGAAGTGCGTAAAAGCGAGTTATTGATTGTGGAGAGTGAGGGAAATTCGGACCATCATGCGATGATGTACGGTGAAACGCGAGGTGGTAGAGTCTTTTAAGTATTTCGGGTGTTTTGAACAAAAGACGTACGAGTGCGGATGAAATTAATAGTGGAGTGAATCGAAGAAGAAAGGTGGCTGGTGCGCTGAAAACGGTTATGAGGAAACGGAGACTGGCTGGAGATGCTGCGAACTGTTTACATAAAGCTGTTTAGTACAGACACGTTTGTATGGGTGTGAAACATTGACATGGCATGAAAGGGAAAAGTCAAGGGTAAGAGCGGTTGAGATGGATAACTTAAGAAGGATGCGTGGCGTGCGCCGGATTGATAGTGTGATAGTGTACAAGAGTGTTTTTCCAAGATTGAAAGAGGAGGGGAGGAGACTGAGAAGAATATGGATAGACATGGTGAATGACCGTGAGGAGCTTGAATTTGATGGGTGATGTACGAGAAGTGGCTGCGAGTCGGTTGGAATGGAGGGTGCTTGTTGGAGGTAAATTCGGGACTCTGTCTCTTTTATTTTTGACAAAGCTTGGAAGCACCACAGGGCATATAAAGCACCGCGTGTGCAAAATTTAGCAATGTGGAGGGGAGGGGTGCTGGTCCACCAGAATGCTGGTGTGAATGTATTTGTATTTCTACCTTTCCTCGTCTTCCTTATTTTCTCTATTTTATACCCGAGCATGTCTGCCTCCTCACCCAACTCATTTGGGATATATAGATATATATATATATAATATATATTATATATATATATATATATATATATATATATATATACGACGGTTGGTACGAAAGTAATGCCTCTTATTTTTCAGTTTATATATATATATATATATATATATATATATAATATATATATATATATATATATACGACGGTTGGTACGAAAGTAATGCCTCTTATTTTTCAGTTTATATATATATATATATATATATATATATATATATATATATATATATATTTGCACGAATGTATGCATATTTCCTATAACTTTCATTGGAATTGGAATTATATTCCGTTAGAAATAAAATAAGAGGCATTACTTTCGTACCGCCCCTCGTGTATATATATATATATATAATGAACGCAGAGCCCATTTCAAATGAACATATAGTCAATAATACTGTGACTCAAAAATTTTCAAACGTTTTTCGTTCATAACTTGACGCACTTATTTTTAATACCTTAAGATTCATATACAATATATAATAAATAAAGTCGGTTTCAAATCATTTGATTGAAAATGGTTGCGTTAGTTGAAGAGTAAATTAAATATATTTAAACCTAGTATTATTATTTGAGAACGTGGCAACTCTGTTTCTATTTATAAGGAGCTGACGATAGACTTTAACAGTTAATATTGGCTGCAGTCGTCGATAGTGGATGTGTCTTTGGCGAATGGTTGCAGTTCATCTTAGATTCATTTGGGTGTTCTTCGTATTGTAAACAATTAAGTGAGGTTTGTCTTTATTTTGTATTAGAAGTTGAGAGTGAACTGCTTTGGTTTTTATACGTTTAAACGCCGAGTAACAAATGTTTTAATGTCGATGTTTTTAACAAAAGGAATTAGGTCATGTTCTGAAGAAGAACAGCGAGAAAACCAATCTCAAATTATGACCTGGAACTTTCGTTTAAACGGTATAATATTATATATATATATATATATATATATATATATATATATATATATATATATATATATATATAATATAATATTTATTTGTGGAAGATATTTCACATTGTTTATTATATAACACAAAGTCTTGGTTCATCATTTGCAATATAATATTCCTATAGTGACTAAATCACTACTGTTTAATGACACTAACGTTCGGATCATTACTTAGAGAGAATTCATGTCTCCGTATTGGTAATATACTCTCAAACCTCACATCATCCGAGTACTTTCTCCGTTCTCAAATATATATAATATATATAATATATATATATATATAATATATATATATATATGTGTTAGTCAGTGTGTGAAACCAGTATTTTACGTAATGCTTAAAAGCTTCAGGCATTTTCTTTAATTCGATAAGCGATTAACGACTTCGGGAAAATTAGGTTAGATAAGGTTGGGTTAGGTTAATAATGCGTATTACCTATGTTTAAGGGTCCACAGGTATTACGCGAAATGTCTGAAATTTTTAGGCATTACGTGAAATGACTGGTTTCACAGATTGACTATCTATATATATATATATATATAATATATACATATATATATATATATATATATATATATATATATATATATATATGAATAGGAATGTAATGATGTTTGAAAGTATTCGTAAATGCTATTTATGTTTCTTGTGAAGTTTTTATCATCAATTTGTAAGAGGATTTTGTTGAACTTTCTAAATATCTTCCAAATGGTTTGGTGAAATGGACCGTTAGTTGAAATTACTGCTTTCAAAAGCAAATTTCATTCATTATTTACATTGAAAGAAAATAATTTTACCTAACTGTAACAACAGTTTATATATATATATATATATATATATATATATATATATATATATATATATATATATATATATATATATATATATATATATATATAATATATAATATATACCGTAAAATGTGGTAACTGTACCCTAATAAGTTTCAGTAAATTTCGTTATTTTTTTTTCCATATATTTTAGGTACCTATGCATAGGTAGGTACTTACAATTTATGGAAAATATTCATACCTTTATATAACGAAATAAATATAGTCCTCGTTCATCAAAATTGCGTACATTGATATTTAAATAGACAGATAGGTGGATATTTGGATAGGTAGGTAGGTAGATAATTAATAATAACTCCTTTCTTTTATGACGTCATTGTTTACGTTTCCGATTATGGGCGGAGGTACCACTGACTGGCGAGCAAATAACAAACAGACACACATTTAACTGAAGATGTATTTTGTCTTTAAACTTAGATTTGAATGTAATTTTCCCTGAGGCTCATTCATTAACACATCAGAAAATAAAAGGAATTTAAACTTAAAGCACTTATAGGTTATACGTATGTAAAAGTCTTATTATTTACAGTATACAAAATATATGGTGCAAAACACGCACTCTTTAATATTTTCAATGTATGAAAAAATTCGTTTCTTGCCAGACAATAATTCATCTGCGCGTGACGTCAGATGTTAACACGGAAGGGATCTATTCACATGTCCAAAGTGTGCCACAAACACTTTCACAAAATCAGTTAAGAAAATTAAGAAGAAAATATTATCAAACTTTCTGACACACACACACACACACACACACACACACACACACACACACACACACACACAGTTAAAACAATGAACTAAACCCTGCTCTAAAAGCAGAAAAAAGTGTCTTATGAGGCTAGTACTTCATTTCAATCTCCAAGCACGTAAGCAGCTTGGCATAATTGAGGTCGAATGTGATCTCTCAAATTTACAGAGGTAACTTTTTGTGTGATAACATTTTTGATACCTCGGAACATTACAAAATGCTATAAAAATCTAGTTTTTTTTAGTATGGGGGAAAAGGATGTTAGTCCTAATTAGGTTAAGTTACACAATGTTCGGTCACGTTAGATTTGGTTAGGATATGTTAGTTGGTACCTCACTATTTATGCACTTACCAGCAAAAACCCTTCGAGCCTTCAGTTCTCAGTTCGTTTTTTTTTTACGAACATCATACCTCGCTTCTGCGAAGATGCGAGCATGCGTGCGAGTGTGTATGTATGTGTGCATTTATATGAGCGAGAGGAGTAATAGATTACCATATCTATTTTGGATGTTAAAAGTGGAATTAAAAGAATTTGAGGCTTTTGACAGAGAGGTGTCCCAAATTCGGATCGATGGTGTGCGGTACCAGTGTATATACTCGTATATACACGAAGGACTTAGTAGAATTGCTAGAGCACTGGTCCCGCACACCATCGGCCCCGAATTTGGGGCACCTCTTCGTGTATAATCTTTGGGATGCGAACGTCCGGTAGTCTAGATGTTGATGCTACAGGTTAATCCATTTAACAGTGGTTAACCGACATCCGCGTGAGCATTATGCTCATCCCATTTAAAGCCACACTTATTTTATATGAAGACTATTTTTGCAATGAGAAGCCGTTAAATAGGAAAAATTATGATATTTGACAAACTGCAAATTATATCACTTGACAAACATTATTTTCTAACGTGGATTTCACATCTTTTTATTTTTTCCCCTTCGTGACTGTCGCGTTGAATATTCTTTTGAAATAAATATAAATATTGTTAACATTTATTTGCTGAATGTTTAGGAAATGAAATATAATTTGTTTTTACATTTATTGACGTATAAAAGAAGGGCAAAAAACATTTGACAAACGCGTTATAGCATATCTTCAAAATGTATTTTTCAAACGAAGTAATTATTGCATAATTACTGTGCCACTTGTGCCATTCATGAATTCAGAATAAAAATAAATCGTTTATTCTCTCTCTCTTAAATGTATGACTTAAACTGTTTGGCCTTGAATTAATTACATCATCAAATGAGGTGTTAACTACAGTCCTTTCGTTTCTCTTGATTCATTATTTTCAGTCGTATTTCACGAGAATGAATAAGCCGCTAAATTAATTTAAGATATACTTTCACAGTTTTTAATGGCATATAATTTTGTTGTTGGTGTTGTTTGCGGCTGGCAAATGAGTAGAAACTGAAACACACTTTCATGTAAAGCGATTTCTGATGTAAAGAATGCTTGTTTTTTACACTTGATAATAATAATATCGTTGTTTAATCCCCTTAACGGCAAAGATCTTGCGACGAAGGGAACCTACAGCTTTATGCGAGATCCGAAAACCACGGATCGCAATATCTGAACATAGAAGACGGTTACCCAACCAACTAAAGAACAGACCATAACTTCGATGATCTGACAGGGTATATAGTGTCGCGACGTAGCCCCTGTTTTGCACAGTTAACTTTCATGGGATAGTCACTGCTGTAGTTTCATCCGTTTTTTGAAGATGTGTATCCTTTGTGTAATATGTTTTGCTTTCAAACATTTACTTTTTAAATCTCGCTTGGACTAGAGTTTCTTTTATGCAAGTTATCTCACGATAGCAGAAATAAAGTAACGTTCGGAACCCTTATTTCCCCATACGAAGGGGTGGGGTGGGAGGTGAATTCCCGAGTGTCACCCGAGCCCAGGAAATCACGGAGTAAGTGGCCGGCCCACCTCCAACCGCGGCGAAGGTGGGAGTTAAACCCGGACCTTTCAGTCAGTCCGAATCCAATCCCTATCCACTCGAGCCACTGGACCTTCATTAGTGTCTAGAAACCCCAATTCGATATAAAAAAAAAATTGAGGGATAAAATACTATGATGTGTGATTGAATTTATTCTCTTAAATCGAGTTATCAATATCTTGTGTAGATGACAGAAAATGTCATCATTGCGCGTATAATGAGTGAAATCTATTCTGTTAAAGTGATAAGAAATCTGGTCTCGTGAAGAGTGCTTGAAATTCAACAACGGCGGTATGGTCAGTGTGTGTTTGATTTATGGTGCTGTTTCACCTGCTGGGGTATAAGCGCATGGTCACTGTTATCAGGGGGTATGAATATCTTCTTTAGGTTACGTGACAGGCGATTTCATAACAGAACTAATACTACTACTACTACTTTCAGAACATTCGTTTGACCCATGTCATGAAATAAAACTCCGTACTGTTGTAGTACTCTTTTAAAACTTCACTGGAATAAGACTTCATTAAAAGACAAGTTTAGTCACTTGAACATTAAAAACCAGAGACTCTATTGAATAATTACGTAACGCACAAATTGTTTGAGAAAATCCTTATATGGACGCCCGGTAGCTCGATGGTTACGGTAGCAGACCCTGAGCAGTGAGGCTTTAGTTCGCTCCCGTCTGCTGGCTCCTGGGTTGGGTTGAGTTGGCCGGTTACCCTGCCATTGCTCGGGCTAAAGGTAACCCTCGGGGTACACTCACCCCCCACATCGTAGGGAAATGAGCTTCTTGGTCGTTACCTTTTACCTTTTAATTCTTGTTTGCGTTTTATTTGTAGAAAATGCGTTTTGAGTCGTTCTTCTTCGTCACTCTTCTTCTCTTCGTATCTTTCTTGAGCCTTATCGTCGGAAACGTCATAACACGTCAGTCCAGAGCCTTCAACCCCAATGAAATCATCAAGGATGAGACGACAGTTCTGAGAGCTCTGAAATGTCTTCAGGGAGAAAGGTGTATACTTCCAAGAAAATATTCAAAACTCTTAAAAGGTACAAAACAGTAATAACCTTAAGGACGAAATTCTAATACGGGGTCAGTGTGTCAGTGGGAGTTCCTGCCATGTACTGTATATGCAGACGATTTATACGAATACACCAAAGTATTTGTAGTGTTTCCATCCACAAAAATAGACAAGTTTTTCTCAAAATTTACACACACACACACACACACACACACACACACACACACACACACACACACACACACACTTTAATAACAGACACGTGCATGGTATAAATTTTTGTAAATACTAATTTTGGTTTAGCATCCAAATCACATTTGGTAACACTTCAATCATTTGTGTGGTAATTAATGAAACGGTGCAATGAGTTCCCAAAATCAACCACAAACCACTTATCCCTCGATCGAAATGGTCACGTGGTGTTAATAATTGAGTGAAGCCACAAAGGAAGAAAGTAATATTTATCTTAATGTTTGAAGTAAAGTGAACAGTCTTAAGACATTTTGGTGTATCATATCTAAACGGGAAGTAATAATGTTTAATAAGAAATAAAAGGTTATAATAATTTTATTTAAAAAAATGTGAAACGCTTTGCGCGCACTCTCGTACACTTCTAACCACTTTTTACGATACTAGGAATAGCGTCGCGGTCGCCGCAGTGTACGGGGCCCCCATTCTGTCAATTTAAAATTACACGCGACTCGAGTCGTCAGTCGTGAGTCGCGAGACGATCCTGCGTGCGACCGGCCTAAAAGTCACATCGGTAAAGCTTAAAATCCGTTTTCAATTTTTATAATAATTTGCGTAAGGACGTGACATTTGATCTACGAGTTATTGTGGGTTAGATTAAGTTCGCTTTGGTTAAGTTAAATTAAATAAGGTTGTTAATTTTCTTTTAGTTGTCGATAGACTGTGCCGAAGACCAAGTTGGTGTTATTGTTTGATGGAGTTGTTTGATCTCCTTCGCAACATCTATATAAGGTCATATGACGGAGGAGACCTACGGCTTTACGCGGGATCCGAATCACGGGTCGCTACATTATCTCGATGCGCTAGACGGTCTCTCATCCAACTACAGTATTACCCAGACCCATTGTCGCTTCGCTGATCAACGGGGAGCGGTGTTACGGCGCTAACTACGTAACCCACCGAATGGGTATACGTCCGGATATACCCCGCGTGATCTTTCAGATTATGTAAATACTAAATTAACGCACCAATAATAATCAAACTCGAAAGGAACTAAAGAAATAGTCACTGCTGTAGTTTTATCCTATTTTTTGGACAGTGCGCGCGCGTTTCCTTGATCCCTTCGTGTAATGCGTTTAGACCTTCTCCCATGTTCGGACATTTACTTTTTAAATCTCGCACTTCACGCGAGAGGTCTCTTAGACTAGCAGAAACTCGGTTAATGTAATTTTGTCCAGTCAATATCTGAATGAAATAATACTCGCGCAAAAATTGATGAAGACCCCGTGTACCATAAAAATTGTATTACAGTTTACTTCGACCTTTCAAAGTCGACTCGTAAGAAAGAAAGAAAATTAATTAAAGTAATGCGAGATGAGACTGTTTTTTTTTCTGATCTTGGTCAGAAAGAAAATAAATTAAAATGTTATTCAACTGTCATTGAGTTTTACTTCGTTGAAAATGTTTGTGATGAATAATGGTCTACCCCTACCCCTACCCCTACCCCTACCCCTACCCGCGTGTTCGATGTTTAGTTAATTTAAATGTTTGACTCGAGTTTGTCACTTTAGAATTGTTTCATCATCGGATTTAGAGTAAAGTATATCAGAATTTGCGTGTACCACTTCAGATTTTGCATTCTCTGACGCATCATGCAATGTTTAATTTCCAAATGAATGATTTTCTATATAATTTCTTTTTAATTTTTTCTTTTTATCTGACATTTGTTTTTCTGTATGGAAATTATTTTACATTATCTTAAATTAAGTTTTATGTAGTACATAAATCACCCTTCCAAAATTTTTAAAGTATTGAAATTTGTCTCTCTCGTAATGGTTTTATAGTTCCGAGTACGTGGCTTTAAATTGTTACATCATCATATAGTCGACTTAGCCTTCTTGATGTGCAGGCCTAGTTAAATTCCCTTGCGTATCAGATTTTTTCCCATTCTTAGGGAAAAATTATCCTAATTATTAATGTTTTGCGCGTTTGTTTAGGAATTTGAATCTCTTTCATGGAAATTTATTTAAAAATATTCATTACAGTTTAAGCTCCTAAAAGCGCCACTCTCTAATATTAATAAGGCAAATTACTTTCACTAAATCTCCATAAAAGTCCTTTCATAAACGTTCTTTGAACTACTGAGTCTCACTTATAACGCAAAGTGTTTTCTTTCAACAAAATTAAAAAGGTGAAAGTGATAGTTGGCGCCATTGTTTAAGATTATTGTTTACTTCAACTTATCTCTTCAATGAGGAAAAATTTTAAAAGATATTTTGTTTTAAATAATAATTATGTTCATTTGTATTTCGAGAAATTTTATGCAAAGTTAATTAGATTTTTAATTTTAAGGAATTATGTACACTACATCTTAGAAGTCACCAAATCCAGTAAAATTCATTCTCTGATTTCCGAGTACCAACCAACCAATTAGCCAACTTGGACCGTTTCGAACCATTTTGAGAGGAGAACCACGACTCTTATAACTAATTATTTGCTCTACATACCACAAATTATTTTTGTTGCCAGATATCAAATGTAATTAATTACAAACTTTATTTTCTGTTTCAATACCGAACACGTATTTTCCAACTCTATTACAGAATCAGGCCGCACAGTGCTATTGTACGGTAGGTGCCCACCTAATAAGTGTACAGCCGAAGAAGAATGGAAAGCGAGATACCTCATGCAGGGGATCTCCAGAAAATATCCAAAGGCATTCCTCCACACTGTCAGGGTCGTGAAAAGAAGATTCCATCTGTAAATTTTCATTAAGATCTGTTATAAATTCATTCATACGGTGTTCATCTCTTCTTATAAATGTTGTAAGAGTGTTGGTTAAGTCAGTGGTCCGCAAACTTTTTCAGGCGCGCCCCCTTTATTAGATAAAAATAATGATGCACTCGGCACTCCTCTTTCCTTTATGGGGACAGCCCTCCCGGATTGGTAGTTATTGCGTCAAATTAGAGGCGAGCACGATAGTGGTGGGACCAGAAGGGTTATTTTGAAATTAGAAATATAATTCCTCTCTGCGTACCAATACTTTTCCTCGCCAATTCGAAATGAGTAACGTTTTTGAACTGAGTAACTAATCCTTTGCGGACTGCTGGGTTAAGTGATGCGCCTTTCTTAGCCATTCAATCATTTTTTGTTAATTTAAAATTAACGTTTGTAATATATATATATATATATATATATATATAAGGTGAATCAAAAAATGTCAACACTTATATGGGAAAGAATTACAGATGTCATCCAATCAATACCACCGGAGATGCGCCTTAGGGCTCTGGAAGCGACGTTTGACCGCTTTCATATATGCATAGATATCTGTGGGCAGCAAGTAGAGACTGTATGAGGCACTGTTTGCATCACAAAAAATGTTTACAAATAAATTGGAAATAAAAAATAAAACTCCATATGAGTGTTAACATTTTTGTAATCACCCTATATATATATATATATATATATATATATATATATATATATTATATATATATATATATATATATATATATATATATATATATATATATATATATAGTCATGCGGTTTGCTTCTACAAAGCTTCAATTTAATATTTAGGAGAAATCCAATGACAAGGAGGAATGTAAATGCCATGAAAAGTCTTCTTTAATGCGCAACGTTTCGAGCAATACGCTCATCATCAGGCTAGATAATAACAATATGAAATTAGAATCAATAAATAAATGTGAACAAGACAAAATAATTTCCATAAAACCTATTCAGTAAAAGCAAATTTTAAAAAGACTAAAAGAAGAGGATTAAATTCAAAGTTATAAAAATTTACATATAAAATTAACCAGAAATTTAAAAAGCTATTTTTAAATTACATATAGTAAATTTGAAATTAGTACACTGGAATAATTAACACTAATACAATGGAATAATTAACACTACGAACCTTTCAATGCTGGTTCCGAGGCCCGAGTAATTTAAAACAAAACAAAACAGGAAACAAGCTATGGGTTGGGCGGTTGGAGTTATAAGTTAGGGGAGGGGGATTATAAAAATTGGGGAGGGGGAGGGGAGTCGGGGAGGGGGGTTTATAAAAAATTTAGAGGGACAGCTGAGGAATCCACGTTTAGAGAAGGGGTCAATGTTTTAATATAAAGAGATTCCAAAATTCTAAGTGAGTTAGGACAAGAATTACAACCGAGAATTTTAAAATGATCTAAAGTGACATCAGTTTTACATTTCGGGAACACAGTATAAAATGTAAAACTGATGTCACTTTAGATCATTTTAAAATTCTCGGTTGTAATTCTTGTCCTAACTCACTTAGAATTTTGGAATCTATATTAAAACATTGACCCCTTCTCTAAACGTGGATTCCTCAGCTGTCCCTCTACATTTTTTATAAACCCCCCTCCCGACTCCCCTCCCCCCTCCCCAATTTTTTATAATCCCCCCTCCCCTAACTTATAACTCCAACCGCCCAACCCATAGCTTGTTTTCCTGTTTTGTTTTGTTTTAAATTACTCGGGCCTCGGAACCAGCATTGAAAGGTTCGTAGTGTTAATTATTCCATTGTATTAGTGTTAATTATTCCAGTGTACTAATTTCAAATTTACTATATGTAATTTAAAAATAGCTTTTTAAATTTCTGGTTAATTTTATATGTAAATTTTTATAACTTTGAATTTAATCCTCTTCTTTTAGTCTTTTTAAAATTTGCTTTTACTGAATAGGTTTTATGGAAATTATTTTGTCTTGTTCACATTTATTTATTGATTCTAATTTCATATTGTTATTATCTAGCCTGATGATGAGCGTATTGCTCGAACGTTGCGCATTAAAGAAGACTTTTCATGGCATTTACATTCCTCCTTGTCATTGGATTTCTCCTAAATATTATATATATATATATATATGTAAATATATATATATATATATATATATATGCATATAACTGCAATGACCGCGCAGTATATAAATGAATAGAAACGACATAAGTGTTAAGGAACGTTTCTGCACACGAGGAGGAGAGATAACGAATAATGAAAAATGAGGCGAACCGCCCAGGAATCGAACCCAGGGCCTTCCAATTGCCGGTCGGACGCTCTACCATTATGCTACGGACCTCACTCAATCACATATTCACGATTTGCGAGGGTGCCCTCTCAGGGCATTGGTTTCTGCCCTATGTGGGAGAATTTCGATTTGTGATTGAGTGAGGTCCGTAGCATAATGGTAGAGCGTCCGACCGGCAATTGGAAGGCCCTGGGTTCGATTCCTGGGCGGTTCGCCTCATTTTTCATTATTCGTTATCTCTCCTCCTCGTGTGCAGAAACGTTCCTTAACACTTATGTCGTTTCTATTCATATATATATATATATATATATACTGTGCATAACATGCAATCATCAGAATAATCTTGGTTATAGGTACGTTGTGTTTAAAGCTTTAAATCAAAAACATTTATACTTGTTTTGGTAACTGGATTATCAGTAGTCGGGTTAGTGAATCTTTTGTTTCGTGCAATGTATGGCTTTGAAGGGACGCTGAGATTGTTCATTCTGATATACTATAATTATTGAGAAGTTTAGGATTTGATTTGAGAATGATGATGTACACTTTTCATGCAGATCCCTACAACAAAACTATAGTTCTTTTTAATTTTTTTGTTAAAATTAATTTTTAAAAAATCTTTAAAATGACGTCATTACACTGTACTTGGTTTTCTTAGTTATTAGAGATGTTTGGTTTTGATCTCTCTTTTTTT